>OZ014534.1:1881934-3098692 GCA_963966105.1 Volucella zonaria | reverse complement strand
AATTGCCAACCTATTTGCCACCTTTTTTAAACAATCCTTCACCAACGACTCCTTTGTACCAGATCCATCCTATTTTAGTTACCTACTGAACTTCTCCAATGGACCACTTCTCTCTCACATCTTGGACCCCTCTTACATCGAATATAAATTACACCAACTCAATGGCGAATTTACACCCGGCCCAGATGGCCTCCCTGCCATATTTCTTAAAAAATGTTTTTCGCCTCTTTCCCTTGCCCTTTCTAATTTCTTTCGTCTATCCTTTTCAGAAAGAGAATTTCCTCAGGTTTGGAAAACCTCCTTCATAACCCCGATCCACAAAAAAGGATCAAAGAACGAAACAACAAACTATCGTCCAATCGCTAAACTCTCCAATATACCGATACTCCTCGAAAGTATTTTGTATGAAGCTCTAAGCTTCCAATGCAAATCACTTATTTCCCCTAGACAACAGGGCTTCCTAAAGGGTAGGTCAACCACCACAAATCTCGTCGAATTCGTATCCTTTGCTATCTCTGCCCTAGAGAACGGCAACGAAGTCGATGTAGTTGCAACCGATTTTAGCAAAGCCTTCGATAAAATCTCTCGGGGATTAATACTCTTCAAATTGTCTGCCCTCAGTTCTGAACCCAAACAGTGTTCGCTTTAGGTCAGCCCACTCGGCTCCATTTTTGGTCAGCTCTGGAGTTGCTCAAGGCAGCCATCTAGATCCCCTTCTTTTTAGATTAACCATAAATGATTTCGATAGGAACATCAAATACTCGTCCGTCTCCCTTTACGCCGACGATACCAAATTTTTCAAAACCATTTCCTCTCCCCATGACTCCTTCCTCCTTCAAAAAGACCTTGATAGTTTTTCGATCTGGTGCCTCAAAAATTGTTTGGAACTTAATATCGCCAAATGCCAATCCATCACCTTTTCACATAAGCGGCACCAATCTCCTCCCCGACTCTACCTTCTCCACAACCAACCTATCTCCTCCGTTGAATCTCTTCGCGACCTCGGCATTTTGTGTGATAGGGAGCTCAACTTCCGTTTACATATGGATGGGATAACCCTTAAAACCAACTCTGCACTAGGTTTTATAAAACGATGGTCCAAAGAATTCACCAACCCATACGTGACCAGGTCCCTCTATATTACCTTTGTTCGTCCCCTCCTAGAGTACACCAGTCAAATATGGTCCTCATATCATCGCGTTCATATCTCGAGAACCGAAAGCATCCAGCGCAGTTTTCTTCGATTTGCTCTTCGAAGTTTGCCCTGTAACGATCCTTTTACTCTGTCCCCCTATCAAAACCGCCTCAACCTTATTAACCTAAACACCATTAAGGAACGCAGAGATGCAGCCGACTTTCGCTTCATTCATCGACTCCTTTCAGGTCACGTTGAATGCGCGTCCCTTCACAACTCTATTTTCCTCAACACTAACCCTCGTAATCTACGTACCCCTCGTCTCTTCTATCTCCCAACCCACCACACCTCCTCTGGCGCGATTGAACCAATTTCCCGTATGCTACGAAAAATTAATTCAAACCCTAGCGTCTTCGACTTTCACCGCACCACTTCCTACCTCAAATCCGTTCTCCTTCACCACTCTAACCAACCTTAGTTTTAAGTTTTAGTTTAAGCTATAGCTTTTATTAAGCCGAATAAATGGGGGCATTTGCCCGCACCAAAATTAAAACATTAGATCAGCACCAATTATGGCTGTCTTGACGTCAGCAACGTTGAAAGTCCAGTTGATGGCGTGATGTAAACCAAAGTTGAGTGTGAGGGTTTTTCTTCAGTAAGTATGTATGGGCGAGTTGTTGGCTGCATATATGTAGAATGAGCTTCTCTTGACTATTTTGATTGGCAGCTGGTCGGAGTAAAACAGAAATTGTTGAGCCTGGATCGATGAGAAATTTTTGGTGGGTTTCCTTGTCATAGATGTGTAGGCAGTATTCGTGTTTCGGTTGGTTACTGTTGTCAACCGCCTGAGAATAGTCACAAGGTTTAGTACATTTGTTGCATTTTCGCCGAACTTCAAATGGAAGAAAACAATTGTTGGTTTTTCCTTTTGGTTTCTGTTGTGAAGATAATGTGTGAGTTATTCCTCGATCTGAAATGGACCTTTGCCGCTCGATCTATTTAGGGACAGTTTTTAGCTCCTGAACCAATGCTGTTAAGGTAGTCATTGTTGACTCGATCGTGTGCGAGCGTAGTCGTATGTCGTCTGGAGCTTCCTAGATTGTTTCCGGTGAACAAATGGATGGACCAGAAGTATTTTCGATGATCCTGTCTGCAATGTCGGCTAGTCTAAATGCAGTCCGTGGTTGACTAAAAGAATTCCCCGCATATTGTTGGGCATGCATGTGTAGAAAGCATCTCATCTGGAACGTTCTAACCAGCTAACCTGCTCATCTCTCTAAGGAGACTAGAAGGGCGTCTATCTCCGAGTTCCAGCCTCGTCATACTGTTGCGTGCAAATCACGCCCCAAAAATCCTCCACTCCCTTTTCCATCTGTTGTCTGTTGACCTCTTCTTTTCTCCTCCCCCTTCTTGTGTTGTCCCTTCTTTTCTTTCTTCCCGTCATGCTTTGGATGCCATGGTACAGGTGGGATTCACTGGATTCTCTGAATTCAGTTCCCTCCCCCGGCCTACCGCTCCAGAGATGACCACATAGGTACCCCTGATAGAGCCAGGCGGACGGCCTGGAGACTCTAGCGGACGGACGGTCCGCTTCTTGATGCCCGGAAAGGTCAACACAACCAGCAATGGCCGCGAGCCCACCATATCTGATATTGTTTGCCTCAGCTTTATAAATTTGTATAAACCCCTACCCCAACAAAAATAACCAAAGCGAAATTGTAAAGGAAAGCCCACAATTCCCCGCGGTCGATACTCGGCTCCCTATGTCTGCAAGAAGGTTTACTGACCCGCCATTGTAAACCTGGCAAAACAAGTTTTCCTCATTATCCGACGGTCTCAATTAAAGCTCTCAACCTTAGCTTTGGTTTCGGGTCAGATGGCTGGCTTCGGACCAAAGCAATCACTGGGATGACAAAACAAACAGAACGAACAAGCATGACCCACAAACATAGAACATCGACTAGTGTGATTAGCTGGGGATTCAGTGAGAAGCTGTTGGAGCTCTGGATGTGATTCCTTTTGCTCTAACAGCTGAAGTGGCGGAACCCCATGTGTGTGTGTGTGTGCATGAGTGACGGCGATGGCCGAAAAGGCGGATAAGGCCATTCGATAACTTATCGTCTTAAGGGCAGGAGCCAACAAATAAAAAGAAGAACGAATACCAAAAAAAACGACAAAAAAAAAAAAAAAAAAACCAGAAGAGAAAAAAAAGGAACAAGAATACGAACTAGAGTAAAAACGAGAACAAGAACACGAACGAAAATAAGAACGAGAACAAGAACACGAATGAGAAAAATAACGAGAACAAGAACACGAACGAGAACAAGAACAACGAAGTAAAACAAATCGAGGACGAGAGACACCTAACGGATACGACCGGACGAAAGTCGGTGATTGTGGCGGAGACGGCTCACCCTCCTCCACCAGCAGAATACCCAGCTAGAGAGCGACCCCGCATAGGCAGGAAAACCCCGTAAAACCAGATAAGTACCCCCCTTTTTGAATAACACATATTACATATTTGTGAAATTAATATCGACCATCTTGGCGATAAAACCCGCGTCCGTAAGCCTTCTCACCGTTATTGTGAAACCGTTCGTAAAACGGTTAGATTACTTAATTGCGCGACCCGCTAGCCGTACCGGTGCGACAACGTGGAACTGTGGGCGTTCCGTTAGCCGACTCGAAAATTAAAATTAATCTAAAATTTTTAAGTAACTTTTCTGATAAAGGTTTCGGCATACCCTGTGATCCCCCCGAAAAAAAAAGTCTGAAAAATATACAGCAATAAAGTCCCCGTCAGGGAAAAGATAATTTGTGCGTCTTTTTCCTCAGTTGTGTTCCCGATTTCGCATTAAAAATTGGGTGGCGCCTACCTGTTGTGTTTGCTCGCAGTTTTTGTGTTGAGCGATCTTCCCGAACCCCCCCTTGCTGAGCAGCCGGTGTGTGCAGCTAACCAACAGCTGCTTGTTGCAATTCCGGTTTTTGCGATTCTTTCTTGGACTCACATTCGCTTTTGTGCAGTCCACTTCATTCGCTCATCAACCACCACCTGTGTGGTTGCGGTTCGCTTATCTCCTGTTCGTTTGTTGTTTTGCCGGCAGTCCGGCATCCCTTTAAATAATTTCAATAATTTAGTTCTTTCTCCCCCGGGATTTGCAACAATAAGCCTATTAATCTGCCTCTCTTCTGATTCGAAAAACCTGGATATTAGTTGGGATGTGAAGGTAACATACCTATCCTTATCCGGTGGAGGTTGTACGAGATCAGACACTTCAGTCAGAATCTCCGGATCCAACGATGCAATTACGACATTAAATCTGGGGTTGAGCCTCCACCTGAACAATGCTGGATTAATTTTCCAGAATGGAGGAATTCAGCTGTTTTTCAATACAACGATTTCCATGGATCTATTAGCGGATGGCTCCGATGTTTCTTGTGATGGCGATGACATTGCTACTGCGTAGTTGGAAAAACCCCAACAGAAGAAATAAACGTAAAAGATGAACGTAAATCATGTCGGAGTCACCAGTTATAGGGTTACACAGACTATGAGAAATACATTTTTACGCCCTATAATTTGAAACTCACTCTAATTTATTGGTTCCAAAAATATATATTGTATAATGTGTGTTCCTCCTATGGGATTCTAAAGTGGAGTAAAAAGATTCTCTTTCTCCTAGGCAGGACATCCTTGGTGCTCCCTATTGTCAGAGGCGACCTCTGTAGTTAAAAATGATATTAAAACTTTCTTGTTGGTTTTCACAGCGACATCTGTTGATGAATATCATTTGCTGCTACAAGCATAATAATAAACTTATTGATTATAGTCCTAATGCCCGTGACACACATGTGGTGTAGATACTCGTACCATGGTATAGAAATGAACCACATGTCTGTCAGGGTATACCACGGTTATATCAGGCGAGCAAAGTAATTAATATGAGCGTGGTATCTATAACACATGGGTTGAAAATTCCGTGCCGTTTTGTAGTAAAACACAAAATTTTTGCAAAATTCAACTTTATTTATCAATATAGTTGCCTTCGAGGGCGATACACTGATTGAAACGATTTTTCAATCTTTCGATACCAGTTTTGTAGTACGATTTCGGTTTAGCCTCAAAATAGGCCTCTGTTTCGCCGATTACTTCTTCATCGGTCTTAAATCTCTTTCCGGCGAGCATTCTTTTGAGGTCTGCGAACAGGAAATAGTCATTGGGGGCCAAATCTGGAGAATACGGTGGGTGGGGAAGAAATTCGTAGCCGAATTTTTTCAATTTTGCCATCGTTTTCATCGACTTGTGACACGGTGCATTGTCTTGATGAAACAGCATTTTCTTTTTCTTCAAATTCGGCCGTTTTTCTGCGATTTCGTCCTTCAAACGCTCCAACAACGCAATGTAATAGTCGCTGTTGATAGTCTGCTCCTTTTGGAGATAGTCGATGAAAATTATTCCATGTGCATCCCAAAATACGGATGCCATAACCTTGCCAGCCGACTGTTGAGTTTTTAGTCGTTTTGGACGAGGTTCGTCGCCTGCTCGCCACTCAGCTGACTGCCGACTTGACTCTGGTGTGAAGTGAAGGAGCCAAGTCTCATCCATTGTCACATACCGACGCAAAAATTCGGCTTTATTGCGGTTGAACAGCTTTAAACACTCCTCTGAATCATCAACACGTTGTTGTTTTTGGTCGACTGTGAGCAAACGCGGCACCCACTTTGAACACAGCTTTCGCTCTTTTGATATCTATCCAACACGCTCTTTTGATATCTTCAGAGCCTCAGCTATCTCGATCAACTTCACTTTACGGTCATTCGTAATCATTTTGTGGACTTTTTTGATGTTTTCATCTGAAACAGCCTCTTTTGGACGTCCACTGCGTGCATCATCTTCGGTGCTTGTATGACCACTTTTAAATTTTTCAATCCTCTTGCGAATGGCTCGTTCGGCTGGTGCAGAGTCCGGGTAACACTTAGCAATGCATCGGCTGCATTTTTTCCCATCAAAAAGCAATGATAAATCAACACACGAAATTGCTTTGAATCCTTTTTTCACTCACAACGCTATATCTCGACAACTAATCGTCCGACAGCTGTCAAATTTATACACGTATCTTTTGAAGGTTGGTACTAACTGAAAATGGTATGGATTTAATTCAAGTGGTGCCCTCTCTTATAAACGGCACGGACTTTTCAGCACATCTGTTACTAGGATTTTTTGCATGGTATAGTCATATTCCTAGCGGAAACAGCACCATTCTCCTAATGTGGAAAATAGTGTTACTTCAACTACTTAGCACTTCGATGTTTATTTGTGAATTTCAAAAAATGGCAAGCAGGCCAAAAAGAAGAAAGGTTCTTGGCAGCGAGCAAATCGCCAAAATTATAGAAGTGTGGAGTGAATATATCGAAGAATTAGAGGGAATGTCAAAATTCCCGTGTATATAAAAGAATGTGCGCTGACCTGGCAGAAAACTGGCTTGAGTTAACTGAGCCAGAGCAGCGCACAAGAATAATCAACTTGGCCAAGAAATACAGGTACATACGATCACATTCACTCTCTATTGCTATAAATATCTAAATATACGAGTACATATATCATTAATGTTTTTAGGTCAGAAAAACAAAAAATTGGGCATTAAGGAGGATCACCGACGGAGTCGGAGAATTTCTCCAAAATCAACGAATTCATGGGCGGTTACAAAAGCAACAACATACATGAACTTATAGAAGAAGTTGGTTGCAACTCTGTACATTTTGGTAAACTTTTTATTTAGCCTGAAGTGTATAATATAATATTTTATGTTATAATAGATTACGAAACATCATTAGATTTTTCTATACTGGAAGAGCTCTTCTCATCACAAGGTGGACCATCCGTGCCTAGAAGAGAAAAAAGAAAACGAAACATAAGTGAAAATTTTGTGGAAATGGCAAAGGAAGAAAGCGAGATCTACAAAAAGCTTATGGAAAAAAGCATAGAAAATGATGAAAGGATGCTTGAGCTTATGGAGGAAAACAATAAATTGATTGCGGCATTAATAAATAAAAATAATTTAAAATACAAACTTACATATGTGTTTCAATATAGCTTGCCTAATTATGTTTCCAGATTCATAATTCTTGCTGACGGTGGTGCTTCTCTGAGGTTGTTGTCTTTTTTTCGGTGACTCTGATTCGAACATCCATTGATTTGGTCACTTCTATTATTACAAATGTTATGTAGTACACAACATGCTTTAATAATACAACAATAATTGTTGATATTTACTTCCAAACCTCGGCCTATCCTTCGAAAATGTGCTTTAAGTTGGCGGAAGGCATTTTCTACAACACGTCGGCATTTAGATAAATATCTGTTGAAAACAATTTGCTTATAAGGCTGCTGCACAAAAAACGGGAATGACTTTAGAAACCTAAATGCAAAGTCTCCAATGAAAATAATTGACACTTTGACGCCTTCTATTATTTTAGCGTTCTGATTAGATATATCATTATGTCAATATTTTTTAGTGTTAAACATTCGAATATTGTTGAATCATTGCTTTTGCCCGGTATACCAATATTGATGAACGTAAATCTGTAGTCCACAGAAGCAAATAATATTACTGAATGCCAACCCTTGAAGTTATAATAATCGACAGCTTCTCCTTTTAGTGGGTTGACTTCAATAAGACAACCATCTACAGCGCCGTAGAATTGCGGGAAACCCAATTTTTCGAAACCGCCAACTATTTCATGAGCTTTTTCTTGTGTCGGGGGATAGGCATCAAAAGCTATAGGTTGAAGCTTGTTACATGCGTTTCTGCAAACTTCTAGCACCAACTCTCTCAGAGTTGTCCTTCCAATTCCGAACACTTCAAATTGTTGACTAAGTATTGAAAGGTTGCCCCATCAACTCCGAAAATGTTTTAAATTTCTCATCGGAAAAGGCAGGAACTTCTGCTTTCCAAAAGTGCAAATTTTCCATATTTAAAAAGAACGTATTAATTTAAATCAAACATAAATATTTTCATGACTTACTTGGCTCCAAATTGAACGTAACTTTAAATTTAAATTTTCTCACAAAGCCAAATACCTATATGGTATCTCATCATTTTTAATCTTGCTCTCATTGCTAGCATAAAATAAAATTTCTTTTTTCTTCTTAAGTAAGTTATTTTTTGATTAATTGATGTGATTAAGCACATCGCAAAACGTGAATATTCCAAATTGAAAGAATGACAATTTTTGTCTGTCAGAACATGACTGCTATTAAACTATACTACGTAGTGCAGTGTGTCACCTATAATGGTATTGACGATACCATGGTATGCATACCATATACCACATGTATGTCACGGGTATAGATATAGCCAAGTCCTTGGAAGACCCGGTCTAAATATCGAAAACAAATGTTTTCTAATGCTTAACGTAACCGCTCAATTGTTTCCTAAAGTCTAGACAAGAATCCGCTGGACCCAAAAATGTAAGTCCAAGACGTTTTGCCCGCTCCAAATCTTTGCCAGACCGTATAAAAGCATCGAAATCCACTGCCAGCAGGAAATCCATATAACCATAAGAGTTATTTGGCAAAATTTCATCATGAATGCAATCATTTGGAGAAAAATTTTCCAAAACAAACAAGCACTGTTAACTGTTTGTGCCTTTGTGGAGGAGCATATATTGAAATCAAAGCAAATGCTTTTATTTGATGTTGTTGATAATTTATACCAAAAAAAAAATCAAAGAAAAGTATCCAACAATAAACTTCAAAAATAGCTTTAAAAAAGAAACTAAGGGGTATCTATATATATTTCGACAGGGATTCAAATTAAAAAAAAATGTGAATAAATGGATTATTGTTAAATTCAGTGCCAGCAATATCTTTAGCGGATAGAACTGAAAATTTGAAATTGTCATGACGGTACAACATAGTTCCTCTTTATTTTATATACGTTAAAACATTTATTTAATATTCTAACTCTTAGGGATATTGCTTACAACATAAAAGAATAAACCCCGGTATTATGAAAGTCGTTAAAGTCCTCGTCACAAAACGACAATGTGAAGTCTGTATTAGAGTAGTCGTTTAAGTAATTGCATTACATCATTCAAATGACTTAAGTCATTTATCACTTCACGAATGTATTCTTTGTGTGACATGAGGCGAATAACTGTTTGAATTGGTATTCTAGAAATCGTTTTAATCAAAAAACCTCATCCACTTAACACACACTAGTGGAAATCGCAATTTTACTTGTAAATTGCTCTCATTCTAGCAAATTTTGTCAAAGTTAAAGAGATGTAAAAGTAATAATAACCTAACGTACCAGTCAAGCCTTTTTCAACAAATCAAATTTACTCAAACGTTTCTCTTTGTGCAGTAAATGGGAAACCCATACACATGTATTGCACAAAGGTTCTAAAGGTGAACTTAAGACTTCGAAGAAAAGTTCGTAGTAGCAGCGGTATAGGAGCTGACTTCCTTCAAAAATTTTCTCAAATGGTATATATAAAAAATCATCAGCTCGTAGATGCGACGACCAAACTGGCCATCAACGCGTTGAATGTCTTGGTGGATACCCCATCTACCAAACATAAAAGCAATATTAGACATTTTTTACAAGAAATCTTAATTGATTTTCCAGCTTTGTTAGCCTCTCCAAATTTTAATAAATAAAGCATACAGTCCAACACCATATTGTAACAAAAGGGCGATTGTCGTTCTCAAAGCCACGTAGGTTAAACCCACAAAAACACAAGTCTGCACGCGTAAAACTCCAGCACATGATCGAACCATCCTTCTTTTGCTGTATCGTCACGTCTTCACATGGAAGAAAAGAAAGATACCGATGACTGGAGACCATGTAGGGATCTTAGGCTTCTAAACCCCATTACAATACCAGATAGGTATCCATTTCCCCACATCTACCACTTCTCGATGCAACATCATAATTTCACAGACCTGGTCAAAGCTTACCATCAAAGACCCGACGCTCCCGAAGAGGTACATATACAAAACGGCTATTACTACGCCCTTTGGGCTTTTCGAATTCGTAAGAATACCCTTTGGTTTGCGAAATGCAAGCCAAACATTTCAACGATTCATCATTTGTCTTTGCTTATATTGATGATCTTCTCATAGCCAGTAGAAATGAAGAACAGCACGCCAAGCACTTAAAACTACTCTTTAAAAGGATTACCGACTATGGTCTGTGCTTGAAACCTTCAAAATGTATTTTTGAGATAAAGTCACTGGAGTTTTTAAGTCACACACTTACAGAAGATGGAAAGTTTTGAAGCTATAATAAATTTACCACTTCCTACATTGATTCGCCAAACACAGCAATTTGTTGGAATGATCAACTATTATAGCCGCTTCATTCCGAAATTAGCTGACCTCCTGGCATCTATACACTTCTATTTAGCTTTTCTGCTAAGAGTCAAAAATAAAAACGGCAGGTGACATCGTTGAGACGTCGGTAGTCTACAAAACATCTCGTGCTACCATCTTTCTTCTTCACGAAGACCACTGGAAAAGCCCACGAACCCTGCGATTCTTCAATCAACCCTGTTTGATAATAACCGAACGATATCAACCACCGAAATACGGCTCAAACACCAAAATATGTAGACAACGATGAATCCCAATGCGAACAACGATTTTCAGTGAGGAGGAAAACCAAACGGGCGAAATGAAACGAATTAGCTAAAGTGTCTTACAAAGTGTGTTATTATCCGCATGGTCTAAATTAAAATGAAAAAGAAAAGCAAAAAGTACAATATAACATAGTAACTATTACATGACAGAAGAATCAAAGAACAATGAAAAAATGCAAATGAAAAACATAGAATGTGCTAAATTAAATTCTATAGTAGGTAAGACCCATGGTCTTACAAATAAAATGAAAAATTCTAATGACAAGAAAAGAAAAAGAATAAGATTTCAAACATTTCTAAACAAACCCCTTAACTTTCAACTTCGACACCATATAACTTCTGTTTTTTTTGCCAATGAAAGACGCCTTGCAGGTTGACGACGTGGTGTACGTTCATATTCTCCGTCTTGTGTAGCAAATGTATCAGCGTACTCTCCAATTAGCTAATCTGCTAGGATACGCTGCTCTTGATCCAGATTACAGAGACTAAGAATTTTGTTCTTGATTTTTATGCTCTGAAATGGTGTTCAATAGGTGCACATTTTCCCACTATCTCTCGCTTTTTCATCTTTATACTGAATGTATTTGGATTTAGAATCCGTACATGGATCATATTTTTCCTTGGTTCCACTAAGGTCTTCCCCACCATGGAGTCTCTTCTATTTTCTGGATCTATCAAATAGAATCGGTGGCTACCAGGACCACCTTTCATTTTTAGCCCAAACAATTGCTTCCGCCGAAGGCTCTGAATCTGATTTCGGAAGATGACGATTTTTAAAACGAAAGTGTTAGCGTTTCCGCATCTCCGTGTTTCGGTATTCCAGGGTGTGTGTCCCAAAGTCCACTACTATCTAGTTTATGTTCTTTCATGAAATCTGTACCAATGATACACTCGTCGTATAGGTCAGCCACCAGAAAAACGGGAGAGTAGACTATTCCGGCCAAGTGGATTTTTATGCGGACTTCACCATATACCTTAGCCGTTTCTTAGGTAGCTGCTCTCAAGCTGTAACTGCTGGTGTTATGCAACCACGATTTCTGCACCAGATCCCTCCTGATGATTGAGGCCGTCGCACCGGTGTCTATTGTTGCCATCCATTTTTCCTTTCCACTGACTACTTCTACTAGAAGGCTTTCATTGCATCGTTTTGCTAGAGATTTGGATGATAGTCCTGGAACCGTCGACTCCTCCTATCAACTTCTGGCCCTCGTAGTTCGTGCTTAAGCATTTCCCGACTGATGGTTTCGGGAAGATTGAAAAAAATTTAAATTTGCTTGTTACAACAGTGAGGGCAGCCTTTTCGTTGCACCGGCTGTTTACACTGGCTATTTTATTGCAGTTCCTGCAGCCCATTTTTCGTCTATCCCGTGGAGTATCTTGTTCCGCGGCACTAAGTCTTGCATAGGAGCATTCAAGAAATTCTACTATCCTGACCAAATGTGTTCTCCATGAAGCCTGCTTGATTGGTTCCATCGCCAGAGCGAAAGCAAGTGCTTCAGCAAGGGTTTCCTGACCATCCTTACTGCTGACTATAGCTTTGCCATGTCGTCGATAATTTTCTGGTCTGCTGTGGGGTATGACAAATATGCCAGTCTACTCGTATCTGTTTGGAGCTGCTGCAGTGTTTCTCCTCGTTGCTGCATTCTGCTTTGCAGTTGGACCTTGTAAACCTCCTGCATGTGGCTATCCCCAAACCGTTTCTCGATAGCCTATACTAAAGCCACATAATCTTTATGCTTTTCGATGTCTATTGTTTGCAACAATACTGCTTCAGGACCGGGCAAAGCACTTCTCCTTATTATCCCAGTTGTTCGCACATGCACCCATTTCAAACTGCTCCTTGGAGCGCTTAAAGAACATTCTCGGAGTTACTGTTTTCGCACTGTGTCGAGCTCTTTTGCCAGTTGCTTAACTTTGCTGTCCATTTGTTCGAATTTTTCATCAACATTCTTCCCTATTCTATAAAACTTGTCATCAGTTTCTTCGAACTTTTGCTGGAGAATGTTCTTTTGTTCTTCCAGATTATTCTTCCGTTATTCCTTTTACTGTTGAAGGCCATACAGACTGTTCTTTTGTTCGTCTAGATTTTTCTTTTGTTCGTCGAGACTGTTCTTCTGTTCGTTTAATTTTTTTTTCGAGGCTATTCTTTTGTTGTTCCAGATTTTTCTTTTGTTCGTCGAGACTCTTCTTCTGTTCGTCCATTTTTTGTTCGAAGCTATCCTTTTGTTCGTCCATTTTCAGCGTCAAAGAAGTGTGTATCTGGATCATGCCCGTCGTTGTTCAAAGCGTCCTGAAGTCGGAGCACCAAGTCGCTTTTTCCTCCACGGGCGCTGAGGTCTCTCTTGTTCCGTCGGATGTGATTTGGACGAGTGTCACCTGCAATAGTTTTGCACCCATTATAGCTTTTTCAAACAACCACATGATCTTTTTTTTTGTTTTTACACACAATAAGTCCTATCTCACTTCTGAGATCAATGTAAAATGTTTGTGTGGGTAAAAATGTAAGAACTTATTCCATTGAATACAAACGCTTTATTTAATACAGTTAAAACTCCCAATTCAATCGCTTATCTCAACCGCTTTTACTTCTCTTTATCCCTTACTGCTCGTAATTCACACATCAAATTCAACTGATGAACTGGCTTGAATATCTTTGGGGATGCTGATATCTGCACTTCCCCGACACACTTCGAGAACAATCTGTGTCATCCAGCGCTCCATACAATCCTCCACTTTTCCAGAAAACTCAACTCCACTCTCCATTCACCAATGGTTGAGGCCTCTGCCATTCAAACACCGAAATCCTCCGCCAATCAAACACAGATGACGCTGTTAACACTCAGATAGAAGAGCGGTAGAACCAGCTGAACACATAGAAACACCGGAGTAGCATGAATTGCTTGCCAGCCCCGCGAAGTACGAGTAATACCTAGCGGCAGTTCCGCGGGGAGAGTGGTAGAAGTGTGCAGGGTGCGGTTTAGGACGTAGGCGCGAGGAAAAAGGAGAATAATATCCCGTGAATCGTTCATGCTGGTAACACGGGTTATCAGTATCTTGAAGAAGATTCCGCAAACCATAAAAAAAAAACACTCAGATATCACACTATGTAGGTACATACGAGTACATGCGAGCATGCTTAGGCAAGGAGAATAACTTACCTAATCGGATACATATGTTTCCTTGGTTTTATCCGACCTCTGGTTATGGAATAAATAGAGTCATTACAAAGACTCATTATACTTCTGTCAATACTTTCACATGTTTCATAACGTGAATCAGGTCCAATAAGAAGGTATCGGAAAAGGCCCTGAAAGCTATCAGGAATTTTAATTTCTGTTTTTATCAATGACTTCAACGTCAAGTTATTGGCTAGCGTTGCATTTCAAAGAGTCATTATATGTTCTCTTATGTTGTAAGCAATACCCCTAAGAGGTAGAATATTAAATAGATGTTTTATCGTATTTTATATAAAGAGAAACTATGTTGTACCTCCATGACGATTTCAAAGTTTCAGCTCTAAGCATATCAGTTAGAAGATCTTGCTGGTACTGAAATGTAGTCGAATCCATAATAATCCATTTATTCTCAATTTTTTTTAATTTGAATCCCTGTCGAAATATACCCGTTAGTTTCTCTTTTAGAGCTATTTCTGAAAAGTTTGTGCTGGGTCTTTTTCTTTTAATTTTTCCTTGTACAAATTCAAATAAAAGCGTTTGCTTTAATTTCAATATACACTCCTCCACAAAGGTATAAACAGTTAATAGTGTCTGGCTCTGTGCTGATCTGTATACAGTTTGTTTTGGACAATTCTTTCTCCAAATGATTGCCTTCCTGGAGAAATGTTGCCAAATAACTTTTATGGTAGTTGAGCACATCAGTCTTCGAACTATGTTATTTACAAAGTTATAAAGTGTTTTACCTCGTTCCCGGGGTCTTGTTATTCCAAGCATATCTGGTGTCATTACATGCAACAAAACACAAAAAGGCACTCTCACTTCACATACGAGTACAAATTCCCCTTCACCATCATCAAAACCTGTGAACAATGACAAACTGCGAAAATTTTGAAGAACACCGTTTAGACAGCTTAAATAATGCAATTTGCTGAATATGAGCGAGTGGATAAACTCAAAGAAGATGTCTCAGCTGCTTCTCAAATGCATATTGCTGAAATAAACGCGCTTCGACAGTAAATTAACATCTTAGAAAGGAAAGAAGTTTCTCGCGATGTTGTACTCTTTGGTGTGCCTATGCTTCCGAATAAAAATTTGGCAAATGTTCTCCACAAGCTTTGCGAGACCATGAACTGCAACCCACCTCTCTTAGTTCATGGTTTTCGTGTAAAAAGGCGAAATGCCAACAATAGCAGCTCACCAAGTTATGATATACAAGTTATGATATTCCTAATTACAAAATTTCTAGAACGATAGGATTACATATACTTGGGGAGGTGATATTGCAATATATTGTAAATCTTCACTTACATTACGTGCCAAAAAAATAACCGCGCGCTAGTGCAAAAAAAAAACAAAACAACATCAACTAAAACAAAAAGGTCACTCTGCGGGCAAAAAAAAAACAACAACACGCGCGTGCAGTGAAACCGAAATCCACATCCACAGTGCGGGCATCCCAACCTTCCCGTCTCTGTTCAAACTGTTGCTTGCACTCGGTCACTGGCGTTGCTGTATTACATTGTCATATAGCGCGTGCAGTGACTGAGTGTATGTAACCGATGGATAGCGGGCTGTGGGTATGAATTTTGTTGGTGTGCTGTTTCCTATTGTTGTAAGGGCATAACACCTACAACAATTTGATTCGGTAGACCAACTCTGAATTTGTACTTCACATCTGAAGCTACCTGGCTACGAACTAGTGTCATTATTCTTCTCTTACCGCGGTCTCGCCATTTACGTGCGTTGTGATGTAGCTTACCAAACCCCATCACAATGTAGTCCCTGTTCCGATCCGGAATTCAATTTCATGTGGTTAAAATTCCATCTCCGTAACCAAATTATCTACTACTGCTTTTTTTTTTACAGAAGTCCCAAACTGGACAGCAATTCGACCTTTAACGAGCTTGATACGCTGCGTGACTCCATCCAAAGAATTGTATCCTTGTATCCTCATACTGAAATCGTGATTACACAATTTTGGACGGTGTGTTGAGATCTTCGCTGCGGAAAATAACTTAACCCAGCTTGCAAATGAGCCCACACAATACCAGACGTTGATAGTCATACCGCCAACACCCTGGACTTGTCTTTAACCTCTGACTCTGGCAAATACAAGGTCAATGTGCTATCCCCTCTAGGCTCGTAGAACCATTGCGTCATATCAGCTAATTTCTCGTACACCCACCATACAGTTAGAGAAAAGATTCCTTAAAGAACGTATGGCAATACGAGAAAGCCAATTGGAGCGGACTTAATAACTTCTTTAGGAATTTTAACTGGTCGCTATGTTTCCTCGATAACGACGTGGATGTCGTATCAAACCAAAAGAAAAGGCGTGGAACGACTCGAGCTGCAAAGAAGATATCAGGGTTAGAGAAATGTTTTTTCGGTCCTCCAAGACCAACCTAATAGAGGAAAACCGAAAAAAGTTTAAACGAGCCAGCAGTGACTGCAACGTCTTTCTTAAACGTGTAAAATTCCAAAACGACCAAAAACTGATGCAAAAAATACTACAATGTCTAAAGGTAATAACAATTTTTGTTCGTTCGTCAAAAATATTAGAAATTCTGCCTCATCCTCCATCCCAACGCTAATTTACAATGACATTCCAGCTGTCAGCTCTTTGGACAAGGCCAATCTATTTCCTGCACACTTTGCGGCCAGCTCAACACTCCCAGATTGTGCTTTGTCTCCGCCTATACTTGAGTGCGTCGAATCCTCAATGGGGCAAATCCACTTTCGCACTCGTGCAGTAGCAAGAGTACCTAAAAATCTCAACACACATAAATCCGCTGGTCCAGATGGTATATCTCCCCTTCTTCTGAAGAAGTGTTCTTCCACGTTGACAAAACCACCGCGTAAGCGTGTTCATCAATCCTACTCTTTAGGACTCTTTCCGAGCAGATGGAAAACAGCATTTGTCCAGCCCGTCCCTAAAAAAGGCGAATCTTCTTCTCTCTCCTCCTACAGACCGATTACATTTCCGTCCCTTCTCTACAAGGTCATGGAAACACTGATAAACCGTCAGCTCATGAAATATCTCGAAAAACGAAAACTTCTCAATGACCGGCAATATGGTTTTCGCAGCAACAGGTCCACTGGTGATTTGATGGCATGTCTCACCGACAAGTGGATGTATGCTTTATACATCAATCTGGCGAAAGCAAGATAGTTGCGCTTGATATTTCTAAGGCATTTGACAGAGTTTGGCATCAGGCTCTTTTGTCGAAAATGCGTGCCTTTGGGATCGATAACTCTCTTCTTCAATGGATTTGAAATTACCTTTCGGAACGTTCAATTCAAGTTGTCTTGGATGGTTTCAAGTCTGGTATTCACAAAATAAATGCTGGTGTGCCCAGAGCTCCGTTCTGTCTCCGACACTCTTTTTAATTTTCATCAACGATCTCTTGTCTGCTACTTCTAATCCAATATATTTCTTTGCTGACGACAATACTCTCTGCTTTTCATATTCGTTCCCGGACTCACGCCCCTGCTCTTCGGCTGTATAACGGGAACGGCAGCGTATGTTAAGCTCATTAAATTCCGATATTAACAGCATAACCAATAGGAGAACTATCAACCGAGTGGAATTTAATGCTTCCAAAACTCAATGCTGCATGCTGTCATTAAAGCGAAATTGAAATACCCAGCTATTATCCATAAATATAATTTGCATCGTCGAAACCGATAAACTTCGGGTGCGCATCAGTGTCATAGGTGATACTAATATCACTCAAACAATGGACACCCTCGAACACCGACGTAAGGTCTCGTGTCTCACTCTGTTTTATCGCTATTTCCACCACCAGTGCTCCATAGAAATCGCCAGTAGCATTCCGCCCCTTCAAACCTTTAACCGTAACTACCGTCTCGCTATGAATGCTCATCAGTCCACTTTGGACGTACTCTAAAATATCGTGATTCATTCTTAAGCCGTACAACTCGCTTATGGAATGACCTGCCTAGCTCCTTATTTTTTTTTTTTTTTTTTTTTATAATTTACGCGCGCCAAAGGGGTTATGAATACCCTTACACTGTTGCCAGGGCGCGGGCGGAAAGGTAGAAGGAGGAGAAAGGAAAGTTTGTGATTTCCTAGTCATTATAACCTTCAAACATTTAAAACCAACGTTCGCCGGTACCTCTCTTTCTATCCTCCCTGACTTTCCTTCGCCCGAGTAACGTCAGCACTCCCACAATTCTAAGAAATAAAATGTGTTGACATTACTCTTTCTGAGAATATGCATCGCAGAGTCGCCATGTCATCTGATCCCGTCTGGACAGGTCGTGCGACTCTGCTGATGCATACATTTATGTATCATATCATTTTCTTTCATTAATTAAGTTGAGAAAAATGGTCTCAGTTTGAAAACTCATCTCATGTTGTCTTGATCATTTAATTTCTGTCGTCTGGTCTCGTAATTGACGCAGTCGGTTTTTCAGCGTTTCGTTCCCATTTTTCGCCTCTTAACTTTGAATTTTTTGGAATTGAATTTTGGTCTTTGTGATTACATAATTTAGTTCGAATCGTCTACATATATAATATACATATATAACAGTTCCAACAATTGAAAAAAAAAACCAAACAAAGATCTTTATCTTCTGCCTTCAGTGAAAGTGCCATAATCTGATATGTTTTAGACAAAGGAAGTGCAAACAACAAAAAGTGAATTTACAAAATGAATTTCGGTTTCTCCGACTTGGTAAAGGAAGCCAGGAGTTTTCCATCATTTATAGGGGACGCCTCTTACGCAGTAATGTCATATATCTCGGAAGGCGATTACATGCTTTCGATAATCGAAGATGCAGCAGCAAAGGAATATATAAAAAGGATAATCATATCCAAAATCCAAGGCGTAGCACTGTCAGCTATACGATCACTACCACCGAACAGCAGCTGGGAGAATATCAAAACTCAACTAAAGAAGTCATTTGGCGTATGAGAAGAATTTGCAACACTAAAAAACAAAGCAGATAACATCAAATTTATTAATGTAAGTCAATATTATTCTGAGCTTAAGGTTACTTTAGATAAATTAAATTTAAAGTATAGACTAGAAACAAACCCACTGTTAGACTACAAACCTGAGAATAATGAAGAAAGTATATTATCTAAATTTTTGTTTAAGATACCTAGGCAGGAAGAAATGTTTCTTAGAACGAAAGGTGTAAGCACTTTAATGGAAGCTTATCATGCTTTGCTAGCAACAGGAATAAAAGAGAAAGTAGAATATAATAGCTATCCGTACGTTAGAAATCAGCAGAATAATGTTACTAGAAACAACTACCAACAGCAACAAAATTCAGGACAGTTTAGAAATAGTAACAACAATAGAAATAACTATCAGACAAACTACCAACAGCGACACAACTCAGGACAGTTAAGAAATAGTAACAGCAGTGGAAACAACTATCAGACAAACTACCAAGAACGACAAAACTCAGGACAGTTTAGAAATAGTAACAACAATAGAAATAAATATTAGGCAAACTATCAACAGCAACAAAATTCAGGACAGTTTAGTAATAGTAACAACAGAAATGCTCATAGCATTATGGTAGAACAAAATCGAACTAACTACCAGCATAAGGATAACAGGAATAACTATAATAATAATGTCCAGAACCAAAGTAATTTAAGGCAGACTAGAAAAAATAACTCACGGCAATATAGAAACCATCGGCAAGTTGAAACGATGGATGTTGATAATATAAATAAAAACACACTACAAGTGGCAGAAAGTTTTCATGTCAAGGCCTCGGATTCAATGCATTTCCAATGGTTGAATTAATTATTCATGGACGTAAGATCGACTGTTTGATAGATACAGGAGCATCTATATCAGTTCTTGATCAGTCCATACTTCCCCAAATTGTAAATAATAAAATTACACCAATACCCATAAATATTGTTATCTTAGGGTGGCCCTGGTGTAATGGTACTAGCTATCGGCTCTCACTCGGAAGGTCAAGGTTCGAATCCTAGCCACAGCAAGTTTTCATTTGTGTAATTGGAACTCAGTCAGAAAAATCTGCGCGTGAAGGCATAACACTGACATGTAGATTTGGCTGTTGTAGGGTTTTCAAACACAAAAAAACAACCGTTAAAATTCACAACCTCACATTCTGAGAGAAGAAAAATCTCTCCGTCCTATTCGGACTCCCACACCTGGAGAGTCAATATCGAAACCAAACACACCTGAGTTTCAAACCACTACATCACAAACTTTCCTTTCTCCTCCTTCTATCTTTCCGCCCGCGCCCAGGTAACAGTATAAACAGTATAAGGGTATTCATAACCCCTTAGGCGCGCGTAAATTATAAAAATAAAAATATAAAAAAATACTGTTATCGGACAAACATTCATAAATTTTGAAAAAATCATAAAAATTCCAAATGAATTTAATATCAATGCTACAATATCGTGGAAGTTGCTGGATCTTACTAACAAGAAATTCGACGCGATTATACAATAGGAACAAATGGTCTGATACCTTTAGGAGCTCAAATAGACTTAAAAAAACAGGAAATCGAAGTAAATCAAAATATAATTAAATTTAAAGGGTTCGATTGTCCCTTTCCTTACGAGGACGTTAATACGCTAGAATGCATAGAAGTCCATGATAATCTTATCAACAAATTGGATACATCGAAGTTAAATGAAGAAGAGCTTAAATGTCTTCTCGACATCTTAAGGGATAACAAAGAATTATTCCTTTTTGAAGGGCAACAATTAACAAGTATTAACGCTGTAAAACACCAAATTATTAGTACATCTAATGAACCAATTTATTCAAGAACTTATCGATTTCCACCTATTCACGAAAGAGAGGTAGAAAAGCAGATTAGCGAGATGCTAAATCAAGGAATAATAAGGGAAAGTAATTCCCCCTATAATAGCCCCATATGGATAGTTCCTAAGAAAATAGATAACTCAGGTCAGCAAAAATGGCGCCTGGTTATCGACTACAGGAAGCTAAATGAGATCACAGTGAGCGACAAATTCCCAATTCCGAATATAGATGATACTCGTATATTTGGGAAGAGCGCAATACTTCACCATCATATATCTCGGAAAGGGGTTCCATCAAATTCTAGTTGATGACAAAGATCAAGCAAAAACTGCTTTTTCTACACCTCAAGGGCATTACGAGTACATAAGAATGCCCTTTGGCCTCAGAAATGCTCCGGCCACGTTCCAACGGATGATGAACCAAGTGCTCAGAGGTTTAATTAATAAAATATGTGTAGTATACCTCGACGATATTCTCATATTTAGCACGAGTCTAGAGGAACACATAGCAAATTTAAATAAAATATTTGGTAGGCTGAAAGAACACGACCTAAAGATCCAGGTCGATAAATGCTCATTAAAAAACTTAAACTTCCGACCACTCTAAAGCAAATTAAAAGCTTTTTAGGCTTAACCGGATATTGTCGGAAATTTGTCCGAGATTATGCTCGAGTGGCGCAACCAATAACGAAATATCTAAAAAAAGACATGAAAATTAATACCTCTGACATTCAATATATAAATGCATTTGACAAACTGAAAGAAATGGTCACCAACCCACCTGGATTACATTACCAAAATTTCAAGATGAAATTTCAGTTGACGACCGATGCGAGCAAATATGCAATCGGCGCAGTACTAAGCAGAATAACCATCCTATAGCTTATGCAAGCAGGACATTAAATAAGCATGAAATTATGTACAGCGCAATAGAAAAAGAACTATTAGCGATTGTTTGGTCAATGCATTATTTCAGACCCTATCTTTATGGTGTCGAGTTCGACATTTTTACCGATCATCAACCAATCAAATGGCTACATTCGAAAAAAGAGTGTAGAAATTTAAGTTTTAGACCTCAAAGATGGCTATTGACATTAGGTGAATATACATTCAAATTAGAATACATCAAGGGGAAACAAAATAATGTTGCTGATTTTCTAAGTAGAATCAATATCGATCGAAACGAAATTGGTCAAATTAATACTGAAAATTGTCCTGAAATTCATGAAATAAGTGAGGTAGGAAGTGTAGATGTGGAAACAATACACAGCCAGGAAAATCAGAGTGATCACATTCTTATGTGGAAACAATAGTAAACAAATTTAGAACACAAATCATACTGGTAGAATCAAAAACTAATTAAATGGAAACTATTAACAAGAACAAGAAAATTTATATTTCAAAACAAGACATCGAGGAAAATAAATTGAATGACATTTTGCGAAGATCCATAACAAAAGGAACTATAGGAATACACACCGTATTAAATGATCACTTATACAATCAGGTACAGTTAAAGTTAATAGGTTTGTTCAGTAATGATAAAAATATAAAATTTAAGAGGTGCAGCTATCTTGCAGAAGAGTTACAGGATGAAGCAGAAGCTATAAGATATGTAAAAAACGTTCATGAAAAAGAACCGAATCATAGGGGAATAAATGGGAATTATGAGCTTCTGAAGACAAGGTATATTATCCAAAATTAAAACAATTAATTCAAAGGTATATAAACAATTGTAACATATGCCAATTATCCAAATATGACAGGAACCCTATACGAATTAAATTTAAAATAACACAAACTCCTGGTGATCTAAATGAAGTTGTACATATTTGTTAGATACATGAACAATAAAGGGGCAAAGGTTCTTGACCAGTGTAGATCGATTTTCTAAACATGCTGCGATATTTGATTTAAACGATAGAAATTTAATAACTATTAGAGAAGCTTTAAAAAAGAGGCACTCTATATTAGGAAAGCCCAAAAAGTATATAGGCGACAATGAGTTTGATGGACTCATTTTAAAAGAATTTTTTTATAAAGAACAAATTGAACTTCACCTTACTAAACCAAACAGTCACACTGGCAACGCGGATATCGAGAAACTTCACCGCACATTAAATGAACAAATCACAATTATGGGAGTATGCCCTGACTTTAAAGAAATGAATATGAAAGATAAATGCTCTAAATCAGTCGAATTGTATAACAAATCAATTCACTCAGTAACAAAAGAAAGACCAATTGACTTCATTCTGGGTAATCTTAAATCTGATAAGCAAAGAATAGGAGAAAGGTTAGAGATAGAGAAACATAAAAGAATAAATACACTTAATATTGATAGGCAAACCGAACCAAGCAGGAAAGAAGAAAAGGTATTAATAAAAAATTACAAAGCGTTGAGACATAAATATGAACCAAAGTATAAATACAACGTCAATGAGAATTTACATCCTATAAATATTAAAAGGAAATACAAATATTTTTTCAGATCAAGACCATCCTAACGATAATATTAACGTTACTGATAACTGCTAAAGCGGAAATCCAGATAGAAAAGTTGGACGGACAAAGTGGGTACCTAACAATTAAACTTGAAGATACACAGATAATAGAAAGCTTCGATATTATTTTACGTACTATTAACCTAAAGGAAGTACAAAGTTTAATATACCAAATAGAACTAGATATAGCAACAACATTTGACAAAGATGAAAGATTAAAAATATTAGCTAAAGAATTTAATGACTTAAAACATACTTATTATACATTGATTCCACATAGATACAAAAGAGGTTTAATTAACATAGGAGGCACTATCATGAAGTGGCTTTACGGCACCATGGATAGTGAGGATAGAAATATAATAGAAGAACACCTCAATATTATAGACACTAACAATCATAAGTTAATTGAGAACTCTAATAACCAAGTACAGATCAATAACATTACTAATCAAAAAATAGAAAACCTAAAAATTTCAATAGTAGAAGACAGACGACGTATTTTAGGAATACTAAACGACATAAGAGAGCAAGATAAAAGCTACATTAAGGACATTTATATGAACCAGCAACTGATCAGAATAAGAATATTAAGAGATGAGCTAGACAAAATACAAAACAATATATTTAACATGAGAACAGGACACATGACCAGCAATATACTTACGAACGAAGAGATCGACAAATACGACATAGATTTAATAAAGCTAGAAAAATTCAAAGACACCTTAGCGTTTGTAGTAAAAATTCCTAAAACAGTTAAAAATATAAGCAAATACATTGTAATCGCATTAACAGATAAGTCGTATGAAGAGTTAGACATAAACACACAAACCGTTGTAAAATTTAATAATACCTATTACGAATTAAAAACAGATGTATACATAAAAAATCTAAAAGTTGTAGAAAATTGTATATACAGTTTATTTGAAGAACTAAAACAATGTAACAAAAGAAAAAATGTTAAAAATACAATAATAGAACTAGATACTCAAAAACAACAAAAATGTACGATTAAATAATTCATGCAATAATGAAACATATTTGCTAAACGGAAACTACTTGATAAAATTTTATGATTGTAATGTAAAACTAAATAATTTAGAACTGGAAAATAATTTTAGGATATTTGAACAATACATAACTATCCCCAATTATGGAAATATACCAAACACAAATGTAACACTATCTTTGGAAGAATTACAGCTAGTTCAATACGAAAACACTAATAAAATTACAGAATTAAAATTTCAAAATCAAGTACATACAATAAGTTTTGTTATAATTGTCGTAATTATTATTATTGTTCTTATAATTATAAGTATAGTTGCTAAATTTATCATAAAAACATATGACAATCTAAAGCAACACATTGGAAAAAAAATTTCAAGCTCAGAGAGCATGAAACTTGAGGAGGGAGGAGTAACGTCAGCACTTCCACAATTCTAAGAAATATTATTATTATTATTATCAAGGGAACGATACAAATTAATTTGTAGGGTCCGGGATTTAACGCCGGGGTACTATATATGCCCACGTGGCGCGTTTTGTCAACAGCACACGGAGTACTGAGCTCCCATGTGGTCACCCACCTACGTACTTATCGCGCCCAACACTGCTTGATTTCGGTAATCTAGCGGGAACCGATGCAATTTCAATTCAATTTATATGCATTTTTATTTGATTTCTTAATTTACTCTTACGTGCTAAACAAAAAAACGCTTAAAAATTAGCTTAAATAACTTACAAATAGTCTTATTCTAACATACTGACCCCATGCGGGCACTCTAAGTTAAACCTAACACTTAAACTAAGTCTTTCGACGGATCTTACAGTCTATATTTAATTTTATAATTAATATTACAACTAAAACTAAAAAAATAAATTTTAAGCAAAAACTTAGTATATGCACTTTTTTTTTTTAATTAATCTTACAGACTACGCGAGAACCGATGCTTTCAGTGTGGCGAGGCCGTTGACTTCTAAGAAATAAAATAAAATGTGTTGACATTACTCTTTCTGAGAATATGCATCGCAGAGTCGCTATGTCATCTGATCCCGTCTGGACAGATCGTTTTATTTATTTATTTTATTTTATGTAGCACAAATTTGTTATACATGTTTTGTAACTATTGCACAATTTACAGAGATTTGGTGTGTTAACTTACTACTGAAAATTAAATAAAACTTACAAATTATTACAATATATCACAGTTAAAAATTAAGTGCGAAGGAAAAGCTACAAGAAAAACCTTCACAAGAATAATAACAATAAATGTTATAATTAAGGCAGAGAGAAGGGGAAGTGTTTTAGAAGAACAAATGAGATAAATGGCAGAGCATTCAAATACGAATTATTAACAGAAAGCAAGTAGCAAATACTACAATAAATAATAATTAATCAATAATATCAAATAATTGGTTACTAGGAAATATATAGTTAATAATTAATTAAATTGGAATAAATAAACAAATATATAATAAATAATAAATAATAAATAATAAATAATAAATAATAAATAATAAATAATAAATAATAAATAATAAATAATAAATAATAAATAATAAATAATAAATAATAAATAATAAATAATAAATAATAAATAATAAATAATAAATAATAAATAATAAATAATAAATAATAAATAATAAATAATAAATAATAAATAATAAATAATAAATAATAAATAATAAATAATAAATAATAAATAATAAATAATAAATAATAAATAATAAATAATAAATAATAAATAATAAATAATAAATAATAAATAATAAATAATAAATAATAAATAATAAATAATAAATAATAAATAATAAATAATAAATAATAAATAATAAATAATAAATAATAAATAATAAATAATAAATGATAAATAATAAATAATAAATAATAAATAATAAATAATAAATAATAAATAATAAATAATAAATAATAAATAATAAATAATAAATAATAAATAATAAATAATAAATAATAAATAATAAATAATAAATAATAAATAATAAATAATAAATAATAAATAATAAATAATAAATAATAAATAATAAATAACAAGTAATTAACAGTAATTAATAAATAACAAAAGGAAAATAAATAAATAATTCATCAAAGTAACAAACAATAAATAAATATCAACGGGTGACAAAAATTAAAGATAAAATATAAATAATAACTATAGAAATTTAACATGATGAGCAGTAAAAGAAAGCGTTAACTTTCTCATCTGATCTGGTCAATAGCGGTAAAGTTCTAAACTAACTGGTGATTTCCACTAACTGGGAAATCAAAGGATTGTCTGACATACTGCATCTTAAGTTGTACTGGTTTAATAGTTTGTTAATTCTTGGGGAAACTTTATCTATTTTGGCTTTTTGATGTAATCGTTCTGTAGAGAAATGGCAAGGTACATTCAGAATCATTTTTAATACCTTATTCTGGCTTCTCTGCAGCTTCAGGATATGGCTTTTGGCACATTTACCCCACACAGGTGAACCATAGAAGAGAATGGCTTGAAATATTGATTTGAAAATAATTATTTTATTTCCATTGCTCATTTTAGATTTGCGGTTAATGAAGGGGTAGAGAATTTTGACTGTCAAATTCATTTTATTTACTACTTCTTTGATATGTTGTCCAGAAGTGAGAGATTTGTCAAGGTATACTCCAAGGTATTTCGCACTCGTTTTCCACTCGGCTTGTACCCCGCAAATGGTTGGGTTATTGCTTGGTAAGAAGCAAGGCTTTCTTTTTCTAGTGAAAAAGACAGCTTGCGTCTTGGCAGCATTTATTTTAAGCTTCCAGTCATCACAGTACTGGGCGATTGAGTCTAAAGCGGACTGCAATCTGTTCTCAATATTGAAAGCAAACGCGTCCGTTGAAAAGATACAAGTATCATCAGCAAAGATAGCTGACTCAACATAAGGAAATCGGGGAAAATCAGAGGTGTATATATTGTACAGGAGAGGACCTAGGACTGAGCCTTGTGGGACTCCAGCGCTTATTGAAGTAGAGTCGGAATAACAATTATTTATGAAGACTTGAAAGCTTCGTCTTGACAGGAATGATTGTATGATTCGAATCAGGTGGACCGGAAAGTCAAAAATATATAGTTTGTGTAAGAGCCCTTCATGCCACACCGTATCAAAAGCTTTTTCGATATAAAGAAAGACAATACCCGTGCTCATACCCGCATTAAATTTATCTTTTATGTGTTTGGTAATTCGATGAATTTGGTTAACTGAACTATGATGAGGTCTGAACCCAAACTGTTCGGCGGGGAGGATATTATTTGTGTTTAAGTGTGTCATGAGCTCATTTTTAATTATTTTTTCGAAGCACTTACTTATAGCACTGAGTAGGCTGATTGGTCTGTAATTGCAAGCAGACTAGGATCTTTACCCGGCTTCAAAATAGGTATGATCTTAGCTAATTTCCACGCATTAGGAAAATAGCCAATTTTAATGCAACTATTAAACAGCAGTAGAATAAATTTAATACCAGCTTTAGGTAGAGGTTACGAATTCCATCTACTCCTGTAGATTTGAATGGCTTGAGCGAATGAAGAATGAACTCCAGATCGTCTAGTTCTGTACAGTTGTTTGGAATAGTTGTTTGGAGAGAATAAATAGTATTCACTGATTGCGAAACTGAAGCTTCGACAGCTGCATTAGTTAAGTTGCGGGAAGTAGTCGCATGGTTAGCAAAAAAGTTTTGGGCTAATGCTTCTGCTTTTTCTGCTCCTGCAAGTAAAACAGAGGATCCTACTTTAAGAGCTGGAATATGGACACTTTTCTTTTTAATGATTTTAATCATATTCCAGAAGGGTTTACCGTTCTTTTCAAGCCTTTGAAGCTTGCAATTCCAAGAATTATTCCTAAATTGCATGACCAAGTCTTTAATAATTTTAGTTAATATTTTAACTAGTGACAAGTAAAATTGATGTCGAGTTGTCATCCACAATTTTCTAAATTTGTTTCTACACGTAATAACATTTACTATATTTTGCGGAAGAAAATTTTCTACGTTATAACGTTTAATTTTTTTGGGAACACTTTGCTCGACACTACCCAATAAAGTTGATGTTAGAAATCTTACTTTTTCGTCGATAACCGACTGATTTATGTTTTCAAAATCTAAAACTTCGCTTGAGCTCAATTCTAATTTAATAAGTTTTTGGTACTTTTTCCAGTCAGCGTTCTTAAAGTCTAAAATTTGGTTCTTACTTACCACTGGTGAAAAATATACACTACCCTTAACTGGTAAATTGAAGACAAATTGTCTTCAATATTAGGGGAACGTTCTCTTTTCGGAATTTTGATGTAGTAACACACGTTTGATAAGAAGCGACCGCACTTAACAACGTTAGTCTAACGACTGATCTGGACAGATCGTGCAACTCTGCTGATGCATACATTAATCTATCATATCATTTTCTTTCATTAATTAAGTTGAGAAAAATAAAGTCTCAGTTTGCATTACATTACATTAATCTATCATATCATTTTCTTTCATTAATTAAGTTGAGAAAAATAAAGTCTCAGTTTGCAAACTCATCTCATGTTGTCTTGATCATTTAATTTCTGTCGTCTGGTCTCGTAATTCCCGCGCTGTGTGCAAACATTTTAAAGGTACATAAATCCCTTGAGCGCGCACAAATTATAAAAAAAAAAACATGTAAAATTTTATATAAGTCCGTTGATCTAGAATCAGAGTTTTTAAATGCCGAAAATGTTTACTAGCCTGTAAAATGTTTCCAGACCGTAGTTGCTTTCCACAACCGTTTTTTATTCGCTATCAAAATTTTGTTCTCTATATGAGCACGTTATTGTCTGTGGAGATTTTAATTCACACTTGCTTGGAAATGATTCTCTAGCTTTTCAAATTAATGATTTTGCATCTTTTCTAGGACTGCAAATCTATAATACTAAATACCCAACACGCTTCGCTAAGAACTGCGTCCCTAGTCGCTCAACTGTATTTCTGACCATGATCTTCTTTACTGCAACTACGATATTAACTTCATCCACCACGCCGTTCCGCTGACTTTTTCGTATAAGGATTATCGATCCATAAATATTGATGCCCTTCAATCTGCTGCCTTATCTGTCCAATGGGATTGTTGTTGTTTAAACACCGATCCTAATGTGATACAGGATTATTTTCAAAAAATAATTATCCAATTATACAACCCGTTTGTTCCTAATAAAATGGTAAATATCCGACATAACAGTTGTCCTTGGTTTTCAACGGAAGTTCTTAGTGCCATTAAACTCTGCAATAGGGTTTGTAGTAAGTGGAAGCGTAGTCCTTCAAACTCAAGTTGGTTTACTTACAAAACTATTCGAAACAAATTTGTTTTCGTTATACGAATTGCCAAAAGAAACTACTATGCGTCCAAACTAAATACCATACATACATCTTTACCTTCGAAGAAGCTCAGGAACAATAGGTATCTCTAGTAGGAAATGTAATGCTGAAACTCAGATTGATCCTGACCTCTTAAACAGTTTCTTCCTTGAAAGCATACCTAAAGATTTTAGGTTTAATCTATCTGAAAGTCTAAGCCACTTTTGTGGCTTCGAAATGCAAACTGTTACCGAAAAGGAAGTGATTACTTCTGTTGCAATGATAATATCTAACGCTATTGTTGAAAATTGGGTAGATATGCGATTTATTAAGCTGATTCTCCCATTTATAGTGTCCAACTTAACCCACATTCTCAATCACTGCATCACAACCAACTTATTCCAAATCCTGGAAAACTGCCCGAGTTTTATTTGTTGCCAAGAAAAACTAATCCGGTATCTGTAGCAGATTTATGACTTATAAGCATATTATCCTGTCTGTTAAAAGTCTTTGATAGCTAAACAGCTGATCCAACATCTATCAATTAATGAGTTGCTTTATGAGGGACATTCTGGTTTCAGCTCTAACCACATTTTGGGGAAATAAGACAGGACTACGATAAGGGTTATGTTACGCTTCTCTGCATGCTCTATTTTTCAAAGGCTTTTAACAAAGTAAACCATAAAATGCTGGAAGCTGAAAATTCTGTTTGGTTTTGGTGACAGTGCATTGAGGCTAATTAGCAGTTTTCTGTCTGACAGATTTTTTACACGTAACTCTTCCTCAGCACTTTTGCCAATAAACCTAGGCGTACTGTAAGGATCAATTCTTGGTCCGATTCTCTTCTGCATATTCGTCAATGACCTTCCTTATGTTTGTAAGCACTTCTCTGTCCGCCTTTATACTGATAATGTCCAGATACATGCCGCAAAGCCAATTAAATATATAGCTGAACTGGTTAGCAATCTTAATGAAGATCTTGGTAGTGTTTTTCCTTAGTCTGCAACCATTGCATTGCTTTTGAATCCAAATTAGTATCAGGTTATTCCTATCTCCAATAGAACTTTATCCCTTAGCACCCTACCAAATGTCCTACTCTCTGCTTAATTGTTAACACTGTTACTAGTCTGCATTTTCCCATTAATTGTAAATTGTCAGGATACGACCATATTAATTATATTATAAAACTCTGGATATCTGCTAATTTTACTCCAACTAATACTAGGCAAAAACTAGTCAAAACTTTAATTCTGCCTTTTATCACATATGGTATACTGAGGTACTATGTATACAGTTGTACTGACTCTCTGTCCCAGCAGTCAGATACATCCATGGCTGCCGAAGATATGACCACGTTTCACAGTACTCAAAGTAGCTGCTAGGGATGTCCCTCAAGCACTGCATTGACAGCAGGAATATCATTTGTCTACATAAAAATAAAAAAGATAAGACGCCTGTGTATTTGTACAATATGAACAACTTATTTTTTCTTGCTCACTTAGAGTACCTACTCTATTACCATTACAGCATCGTTACCTTAATTCTTCCCGTTTATTTATTAATCGCGCTATCAAAGTATGAAACTCTCTACCAATAACTACATATAAGAACTATTTCTAATGTCATACGCTTTAAATGTCGTTATGTTTCCTCGATAACGGCGTGGATGCCGCTGCTGATATGATCGCACAAACTATTCTCTTTGGAATGAGATGCTTTATCTCTCATCGGATAAAAAGGCATGGTACGACTCGAGCTGCAAAGAGGCTGTCAGGGTAAGAGAAATGTTTTTTCGGTCCTATAAGACCAACCCGATAGAGGAAAACCGGAAAAAGTTCGAACGAGCCAGAAATGACTGCAACGCCTTTCTTAAGCGTGTGAAATCCCAATCTGACCAAAAACTGATGCAAAAAATATACTGCAATGTCCCAAGGGTAGTTAACCTTTTAGGCTGTTCATCAAATATATAAGAAATTTTGCCTCATCATTCATCCCAGCGCTCATTTACAATGACATTCCAGCTGTCAACTCTTTGGACAAGGCTAATCTGCTTGCTGCACATATTGCGGCCAGCTCAACTCTCCCAGATTGTGCTTTGTCCCCGCATACACTTGAGTGCGTCTAATCTTCAATGGGGCAAATCCACTTTCGCACTCGTGTTAAAAATCTCAGCATACATAAATCCGCTGGTCCAGATATATCCCCTTCTTCTGAAGAGGTGTTCTTCCTGGCTGGCAAAACCACTGCGTAAGCTTGATCATAACTCCTATTCTTTTGGACTCTTTCCGAGCAGATGGAAAACAGCATTTCTCCAGTCCGTCGCTAAAAAAGACGAATATGCTTCCCTCACTTCCTACAGACCCATTTCACTTACGTGCCTTCTTTCCAAGGTCATGGAAACGCTCATAAACCGTAAGCTAATGAAATATCTCGAAACACGAAAACAATGACCGGCAGTATGGTTTTCGTAGCAACAGGTCCACTGGTGATTTGATGGCATGTCTCACCGAAAAGTGGAACCAAAGCGTATATCAATCTGGGGAAAGCAAGATAGTTGCACTTGATATTTCTAAGGTATTTGACAGAGTTTGGTATCAGGCTCTTTTGTCGAAAATTCGTGGGATCGATGACTCTCTTCTTCAATAGATTAGAAATTACCTTTCGGAACGTTCAGTTCAAGTTGTCTTGGAACGTTTCAAGTCTAATATTCACAAAATAAATGCTGGTGTACCCCAGTGCTCCGCGTTGTCTCCGACACTCATTTTAATTTCCACTAATGGTGAAAGTGAGTAGAGTGGTAACACTCATATCGTCTACACCTAGTGATAGTTTGTGCTATTAGAAAACAAAGTATTTAAGTAAACGATTAATATCTGTGCATCGGGAGAAAGACCACTTTGATTCTACATTGGAGTACAGAGCTCAAGCAACAGCACAGGTAGGAGTGGCTGCGTTTGCATTCTTGGCTAAGGGAATCCCATTCAGAGCTGCCAAACGAGCAGTGTTCTTTAATCTGTTTATATTACATATTTATGTTATTTAGTAAAAGATCACTATAAACTTTTGGAAAAGTTTCTGCATAAAAGTTCGTATAAGCACGGACAGAAACCAACAGCAGAGCTTTTGTTTTAACGAAGCCTAAAAACCTGCAATAAGAAAATATATGAAAACTTTGTAATACCACAGGAGTGGCTACAAAAAAAGGCACTGTGTGATATCACTAAAAGCCATTTATAAATGAGCTTAATAAGAAAGTGACGTCAGTTCAAATAGCATAACATAAATTTCACCCAATGAGTATACATATACTCAGTCATCAAAACCAAGCGTTGTTCCAAGAGAAAATGAACAGCAGGTATTTAATCAATGGCAAATTGCAGTCACTCGACGGCAACATTCAGATAGCAAAATTACTCGTCTAAATGCTCTAATTTTGGACTTGCAAAAACAAATTGAAATGCTGAGAGCAAATTTACCAAAAGGAAAATCAGGTACTCCTTTTGTAAGTGCCTCAAGAGCAGCAACTCCTACATCCTCTAGAGCAAGTATACCTGCACCAGTAAAAAGAAATAGTACTGAATATGAGACGGATGAGGATAAGCTGGCTAAAGAAACTAAATGGATTAGACAAAAGAATAAAAATAAAAAACGAAAAATTAACACAACACCTTCACCAAACACTTTGAAGAAATCACGCAAGCACCCAGAGGAACTAAAATGGAACCATCACCACCTCCTATTGTTTTGAATGGAATCATATGAAACTTCGAATGGAATCATATGAAACTGTCAGAGTTAACAACAACTCTCTGGAATCAGTCAGACAGGAAGCTGTAAATAAGTCTCACTGCACTGTCACTAAGTGAGAAGAGATTTCTCAACTTCCAGCAAAGTATCCTGTGATTAACTTTATCAAAAGCCTTCGAGAAGTCAGACAGACAAAGAAGTGAAATGTGTCTTTTATCAAAATTCTTTCTGATATCTTCCAGGATGTTAACCATAGCAGTGGAAGTACTATGGTTAGCTCTGAAGCCAGACTGAGCTTCATATAGTAAATTATTAAGACACAGGAATTTTAGAAGCTGTTTCGCTATGAGTTTCTCTAAGACTTTTGATAAGCACGGAAGGATACTTATGGGTCTAAAATCAGAAGCGGAAGTTGGATATGGTCGTTTTGCAACAGGTATTACACGGCCTATTTTCCAGGATCGAGGAAATTTTTTTTTTTTTTAAAAAACTTAACACTCCAAGTCGGTATGAATACACTTACAATGCCTCAGTATGTGTTAAGATTTTTGGAAAATGGGATAGAGGGAGAAAGAAAGATGTTTGGGTTCAGTGGTTATTTCGCTCCATGGGTGGCATCCATCATTTAATGGGGAGACTAAATTCTTAGTGGAAGTTGGCTTGATGTGATGTTGATTTCTAGTTAACTACTCGTCTTACTTGATTTTCGTTAACTGAAAAAATGGATCATATGTCTTCCAAGTGAGGCTGGGATTCGAACACCGAACCTTCCTACTATGAAAGGTAGGAATAACTTAACAAATTTCATAGGTACTCCGTCCTCCCGAATGGCGTTACATTTTATTTCCCTAATTGAATTAATTACTTCAATTTCGCTAACCGTTTCCACTTCAAATTGTCTTATGTTTGAAAGGAAGTGATCTTCAGCAAAGTTGAAAACACATTCATCAGACTGACTTTCAAGAAAGAAATTGTTGAGAATGTCAGGATCAACTTCACATTTGCAATTAAGTTTTCTGTCGGAAACTCCAATGCTACGTAGATTATTCCAAGGTTTCTTTGGTGGAAGTGAAGTGTTCAACTTGGACGCATAAAAATTCTTTTTAGCATTGCGTACAGCAACGGCCGATCTATTACGCATTACCTTATAACCATGCCAATTTTAATCAGAAACACTTTTCTTCCATTTAATATAAAGCCGGTTGCATACTTCAATAGTGTTCATAACTTCAGTTGTGAACCAAGGACAGCAATTGTTCCGAATTTTGACAGCCTTTAAGGGCACAAATTGTTCAAAAAGATCAATAATTATATTTTGAAAACTGTTGAGCTTCTCATCAAAGTCTGAACTTGAACGACAATACATCCAAGGGGCGTGGAGAGCAGCTGATTGAAGGGCATCAATGTTGCCAGACTTATAATCCCTGTAAGTGAAAGAAAGTGGTCAAATGAGATCATGATCGGAAATATAATCAATAGAAATCTGATCGAAAAGAAGAACAAATGATGGGTCTGACACTAAAGCCAAATCAAGAAGACTTGGATTATCACCTTTACCAAAACGCGAGGGGTACGTAGTGTTGTAGATTTGGAGCCCAAGTGAATGAGCACAATCTTTTAAAAGAAAAGCCCGTGCATCGTTCTTAAGTAAATCAGCATTAAAGTCGCCACAAACAATAACGTGTTCATACTGAGCAGAAAGGCTAACAAAGAAGGGTTGGAGAGAACAACCGCGGTCTGGGCGTAAGCACAAGCAACTACACATTTGGTTAAACCATCATGTAACTCAGCAATTAAAAATTCACAATCTGAATCAGTCGATTTGAAAATGATATTACATTTAAGTGAAGACTTACAATAGAGAGCAATACCATCACATCTCGTAAGTTATTCTGTCATTTCTAAAAATTCTAAAATTATTTATTTTGTATACTATAGCTCATCAGAAATATTCCTCTTAAACCAAGTTTCACAAACAAGAATTACATCTACACAAGAATTAGAAAAAATATATTTCAAGTAATCTAGTTTGCATTGATTTAGACTACGAGCATTAAGAAAACATACCCTAAAACCATCCCGAACATTAGAAAGAATATTTACCATGGTGTGCGTAAATTGTTCATCCATACTGTAGAAGTTAAATAAATAGTGCCACAGAGAATAGAAAGTATAGGAACAGGAGAAAGGAATAGGAGAAGGAGAGAGAAGAGAATTTGAATAATAATATTAAAGTGAGAGAATACAAATAAAGAAAAAAAAATAAATAAAAAATAAATAAATAAAATTATCATGCAGAAGTAGCAGCAACAGCAGTATCAGCATCAACAGTATCATGAACAGTAAAAGAGCGTAGATGTTCAGAGGTCTTGATAACAAAACTTCGACCGTTAACGCTCTCCTTAGCATGTAATTTTAAGCTAGCATTTAAGCATTTTTTGTTAGTATGTAAGAGTTAATGATTTAGAAAATAAAAATGCATTTAAAACTAAAACTAAAAATATACGATTCCCGATTTAGTCTACACTGAAGACAGTTTTTTCATTTTCTTTAGACAAAGAGCAGATTGCAGAAGAGAATGAGGGTGTTTTGTGACACTCTTGTTTAAGTAACAGTTGCCATTTAGAGCAATGTCAACATCACTTAATCTCAACACTCTTTTTTCTCTGCGGTATTTAGCAGCAGCGATGAGAGTACCATTTTCTTCATATGAAGAGTTAAATTTCAAAATAATCAAAGGTGGTGTTGTGTGTGCAGATTTTTTGTTATTGGAGTTGTGCCCTTTTGTACGAAGCGCTTGAACAAGTGAAGGGGGATCACAGTGTAATGACTCACAGAGTTTGCTAAAGAGTTGTGTAAGATTTTCGTTCGAAAGAGTAGGTACACCAGCGAGCACAGCATTACGAGCAACTTCATTTCGTTCAATGACACTTATTTGTTTACTCAGAGTAATAACCTCTGCACCAAGTCTCTGAGAAGCAGAAGAGTTATCAAGTTTGTTTACCCAAGCGTCTAAGTTTAAAAATGCAGTGTTGAGACTTTCAAACCTTCTTGACCAACTCTTCTTGATTTCGTCGATTTTATTTAGAAACTTATCTCGCATCTTGTTAATTTCGTCAATGAAGCTGCATTGCAGTGATGTAGTATGTTTCATTATTTCATTAATTGCTCTTCAAGTGTTTTTAGAGTAATATTTCCTTTGTCGTTGGTAGTGGGTTTTGGTGAAGGAGAGAAAGAACTTGCATTCGAAAAGAGCGCCTCTTTGTGTAACTTGTTCCGAGTTGATATGCCGGATGACGATGACATTTTTTCATGCTTAATTGAATCAGCTTCTACACAACAAGCACTTAAAATTAATTTAGCACTTTTTTAAAAATTTAGATTTAGGGAATTAAGCCTTTACTTACAAAAACACGTCTACTCACTCAAATACATTTCACTAAGTAATAATCAAAGAAAATCACTCACACGATGAGGAGATGAAATTTGAAGCAAAGGATATACAAGCGATGGCAGTTAATATTAAAACAAATAATGGTCACATCACAGCGGTTAGCTTGTTTAGCCCTCCGAAACACAACATTAAGTATGTAAGATATAGAGAATTCTCAAGAAACATTGGACACACTTTGGATCGAGACTCATCAGAACTAAAGGAAGAGAGTTATTAAAAGCACTTCAGGTATATGGATGCGAAACTATATCAACGGGCAAACCCACGTACTGGCCTACCGACCCAAACAAGATTCCTGATCTGATTGATTTATTTACCATGAAAAACGCTTCGAGAAATAGAAATACAATAGAAGATAATTTGGAGCTAAACTTGGACCATTCGCCTATTGTCCTAACTCTAAGTGTACATATTATCACAAAGCTAAATAATCCCTATCTGACTAGCAAATGGACTGATTGGGAAAACTTCAGAATTATGCTTGATGAAAGAATTGAATTCGCAGTCCCACTACAATCCGAACAACAGCTAGACTGCGAGATGGAAAAGCTGATCAATGACATCCAGTATTCAGCGTGGCAAAATACACCTGAAGTTGGTAGAAAACTGAAAGGTAATAATTTAATAATTATCCTAAAGAAATACTAGAACTTATTTCTGAAAAAAGAAAAGTGAGAAAAAAATGGCATCAAACCAGAGCCCCACAAGGCAAAACTAGACTTAATAATATAACGTCTCGCTTAAGAAATTAAATTAAACAACTTAAGAATGATTCTATAAGTGAATTTCTCCGTGAGCTCACAAATGACTTCAGCACTGAATATTCACTCTGGAAGTCGACCAAAAGTCTGAAGAGGCCTATCATGCAAATACCCTGAATTAAAAACATGGATGGAAGCTGGGATAGAAATAACGAACAGAAAGCATCCTGATTTGCTGATCGTCTTGAAGAGATTTTTCAACCTAATACAGTGGGTGGCAACATTTTATTATCTAACATTATTGAACAAGAAGTTATGGAAATACCATTCGTCACTCAAGTGGCTGAAGTTATTATGATAGTGGGTGGCAATGGCTCAAGTGGTAGTGGACTATCTTCCAAATCGGAAGGTTCGGTGTTCGAATCATAGCCTCGCCCGAAAGACATATTCAATTTTCAATTAACGAAAATCAAGTAAGATGAGTAGTTGACTAGAAATCAACATCACATCAAGCCAACTTCCACTAAGAAATTAGTCTCTCCCCATTAAATGTTGGATGCCACGCATGGAGCGAAATAACCACTGAGCCCAAAATCTTTCTTTCTCTCTCTATCCCATTTTGCAAAAAAACTTTACATATGCTGAGGCATTATAAGTGCATTCATACCCACTTAAGTGTTAAGTTTTTTTTAAAAAAAAAAGTTATTATGATACCCAAACCTGGAAAGCCACCCCATGAAGCCACATCATATCGATCAAATTCATTGCTGTCGATTGATCAGGCTCCTAGAATCACTAATATCATTGAAAAATCTTTAGAAGGAAAGAAAATATGCTCAGCAATTTTCCTTGATGTAGCACAAGCTTTCGATAAAGTTTGGCATGAGGGACTGAACCATAAATTCAAAATGTTCCTTCCCGTACAATACTCGAAAATCCTGGAATCATATTATACATATCAGAGCGTTACTACAGAGTTAAACAAGGGGAGGCTTATTCTGAACTGAAGAAAATGCAAGCGGGCGTGCCTTAAGGTAATGTATTGGGACCAGCTCTCTTTTTCCTATACACTAGTGACCCTACTGGCATTGAATGAAAATATTGTTGCTACATTTGCTGATAATACTGCAGCCGCTATTGGCGACAATAATACTGAGTCAACAAAAAAGTTACAAATAGCAATAGCTGAAATACAACGCTGGACAGCTAAGTGCACATCAAGCTTAATGAAACTAAATCCATGCATATCGACATTGCCAATAAACGTATAGAGCACAAGCCAGTATACATAAATCAACAAATAGTGCCGTGCGAGAATACAGCGAAATATCTTGGCATGACCCTTGATGCAAAACTCAGGTGGCAGCCGCATTTTTTAAAAAAAAAACAAGAACAACTAAATCTAAAGGACAGAAAAATGTACTGGCTATTGGGTAGATACTCAGCCTTGTCAATACACAACAAGCTACTCTTGTATCAACAAGTCCTTAAACCAATCTAGACTTATGGTATTCAGCTCTGGGGTTGTACCAGCCAAAGTAATAGAATAGTTTTTCAAAAACTCCAAAATAAAGTACTTCGTGCACCCTGGTACATTCGTAATGAAAACTTGCATAGAGATTTAAATGTAGAAACTGTCGACAACGTCATCAAAAGGTATACTCAAAGTCATGAAGAAAGACTTCAACAACATGTCAACATTGAGGCTCTCCAGCTCCTTGATAATGATGGTCTAACTAGAAGATTAAAGCGAATCAAACCTTTTGAACTAATATAGATAAATACATAAAATAATATATTCTCAGTTCGCATTAAAATAGTGACCTAAAAAAAAAAATTGTCAGAACCAAATTTAATAAATATTTTGTAATTTTCAAAAACCGTATCAATTTATGTCAACATCAAATAGTTAGTGTTCAATTACTAGATTGCTATAAAATAAATTCACCAATGGATGTTTTATAAAAAAAAGAAAAACAAAATTAAAGATCTCTTGTCTGCTACTTATAATCCAATATACTCCTTTGCTGATGACAGTACTCTCTGCTTTTCATATTCGTTCCCGGACTCACGTCGAATTTTATCAGAATAGCCAATTGGAGAACTATCAACAGAGTGGAATTTAATCGATGTCGTTAAAAATGCTGCGAAATGTCTATGTTTCCTCAAGCGATGTAAGAAATATTTTACCCCCTCTGATCTGGCCTCAATATATAAAGCATTCATCTGCCCAAAATTGGAGTACAATGCCCAGATCTGGTCAGGTGCTCCTAAAACATCTCTGCACCTGCTAGATAGGATTCAAAACCGTGCGACAAGATTCATAGGTGATACTAATATTCGTCAATCAATTGACACCCTCGAGCATCAACATAATATCTCCTCAAGCCCATTAGCCGTACAACTACCTTATTGAATGCCCTGCCGATATCTGTATTTCCTGGTGGTTATAACTTACAAACATTTAGAAACGGTGTACATCGGTACCTCTCTTTTCTTCCTCCCTAAACTTCCGTCGTTCACGCTGCGTACAAACATTTTAAGGGTACACAAACCCCTTAAGCGCGCTCATTACAAAAAAATTACAGTCCTTCGCCATTTGTCTTCCCTTCCTCAGATCTGTTACACATTTCTAAAACAGTCTCTGTTTATCTTATACTCCATCCGCTTTCCTTCTTTCTTTAATTATATTATTAGTTTTAAACTTTTTTATTTGTTTGTTTATTTATTTGCAATGCTTAATTCTGTTAAATCTAAGTACTATAAAAGATCTACAATCTTAATGTACGAGTACCATAATAATTAATAAGTAATAAATTTAATTGAACTGAAAAAAAAAAAAAAGTTGTGAGATCATGAATAAGAACAAGAACTGCCTAACTAAAGGTTGTTTGCTTATAGTTTGCAGAGTTTACAGCTATAAAGACGCGATAACACGCACTATGATAACCATATTGAGAAGAGTAATGTGACAGAATTTATAATTTTTACTCTTTCGAATTTCTGGTGCTTGAACTTTTTCGTTGAACACTTCGGTAGTTTTGTGAATTTTTACTAGCATGAAGAACATACTTTGGTCTTGCCACGTTACTCATGTTTACACCACGGACAACAAAATGCAACTACAGGCGTTATCGTCTTATCAATTGCATCAGTTCTTAACATATACCCCACCCCATATATGTAAATTATTGAGTTTGATATTGTACATAGCGTGTAACGCAGAAAAACAATGAAGCTTGAGCGCCAAAACCAGCTTTAGAAATGGTCATGGCTTTAATGTGTTTTCCTGTTTCTAAAAATATGATAGATTCTCTGCATTAAACAGAAAGGAAAATATCTTTATTATTTTTAAAGAATTTCAATCAATATTCGGTGAGGATTAGGGGCTGAAACAATTTTAAAGGTTGCAGGTTGCATGTACTCGTACATACTCAGAACTCGGCGAAAAATATTTTTGTTGTACTTTGCAAAATTTTTTTTATATTCGTTATCAGCATGACCTGTTCTATGTGTGTGGTTACACCTGTTGTTAAATGTTGTATTCAATGCCTTGTGTGACTATATGGATTTCCTGCTGATAGGGGGTTTTGACACTTTTATAGCGTCTGGTGAGGATTTGGCTGCGTGAATAACGTCTTGCACTTTGTTTCCAGCGGACTCTCTTCTAGATTTGGAAAATTGGGCGGTTACATCAAATATTACAACTATAATCAAGTTACTACACTTACTATTATTATTGTGGAAAATACGGTATACCCAACGCACTGACACTCGCTTCGGCTGCAACGATATGCTGCCAGACTTTTATATTCGATATTCTCTCTACTCACGCTACACAGTAATGCATATATCAATCGGTTACCTCTTACACCCAAAAATTACTTCGGAATATTGGGCTAACTTAAGCAATCTTCAAACCGAGCAGAAGCATCGGCAACTTGCAAAGTGCACATAAGTCCTTTCGGCAACTTTAGCAAATTTCCCAGCAACCTTCCCAGGTGTCAAATTTTCGTACGAAACAGCTCTTTCGTAAGTGAGCAAAAATGAACGTAAGTGAACGTACGAAACCATTCTTGTACAATGGTTAGCTTTATAACTGCAGTACATGCTTTAGAGTGAGAGCGTTTACAATTCCTAGGACTGAAATTTTAGTAAAATTTAACATACTGAACGGCTGATTTCCTGCAAATCGTCGCTTTAGTGACACAAAAACGTACAGTGGCTCAACATTATAATGGGACACTTACAAAAATGAAAAATATCAATTATTTTCTAGGAACTTATAAATGTTATGGATGAAATAGATATCGAATTTGAATTTTCATACTATCAGTTTATTAAGAAACAAAAATCATATGAATTCATTAATTAACACAAAGGAAAAAAGCAACCAAAAACTGAAAAAGGTCAAATTCTGTAGCTCAAAGTAATAATGGGACACAAAATATAAATACACAAAAAAAAAAATTAATTCAGTCTCAGAATTTAAGATTTTATATTTTGTTAGAAGGCCTTTTTGCCGTTTTATTGCTTCTAGGTGATTAGGCAACGATTTCACTATTTTCTGGTAATAATCTGGTGAAATTTTTTCTCATTCATCCTTCAGAGCTGAAATCAGGTCATTGTTATTGCTAATTTGGTGTTTTTCTAGTTTTTCTTCTAAACAACTCCACACATGCTCTATGAGGTTCAGATCCGGCGACTGTGGTGGCGTTTCGAGCGCATGGGGGCAGTTATAGAGAAGCCAACTTCTGATATTATAGGCCTTGTGTTTGGGATCGTTATCCTGGTAGAAGTAGTAATCGTCCGCAATACCCAATTTTTCGGGGGATTCCGACAGATTTGATCTTAAAACGTTTAGGTAGTATTTGTGGTACATTATGCCTTCTATAATATGAAGATTTCCAAGCCCTGCTGCTGATATTGCACCCCATACATAACTGATCCCAAACCGTGCTTTACTGTTGTCTTCAAATTTTTTTTCCCGTAGCTCTTTATTTGCTTTTCTCCACAAATATGAACGCCCATCTGATCGAAAAACATTTTGCTTTACTAACATACAGCTTAAATATAATCTCCACCCTTTCAAAAATGTTTGTACTAATAACGAATTTAAAGTGGGTTTTAGTGTTAGTATGGAGTTAAATTTTAATGTACACGAAGCCATGTCTAAATTTTTAAACATGACACTGAAGAACAGAGTGATGCCATTTTACTAATTTATTTTAGCTAATTTTTACTTATAAGAATTAGACTTGGTATCTTAAATAATTAAATTATCCGTAAAATACTAGTTGAATAAATCGAAATGGTATAAGTACTATTCAGAGTTGCAAAAGCTTAAGTCATTTTTGGCTTAAACCTGTCTTTAATTCACAAGCCAAATGGTGGAATTTGTATTGAAAAATTTTTAATTCATAAGCTAGTCGGTGAATTATGAATTAATTCTTTTTCAAATTACAAGTCAATTGTTAGCTTATGTGTTAGTGTTTGTTATTTCCTAAACTCGCAACTCTGGTACTATTTCATTTTCAGTTGTTTTGAAAATTCCTTTTCCTTCATTATAATTTATTGAAGTACTTCACTGTTTAATTTGGTATATTGGTGTTTTTCGTGAATGGTTCATTTAATCAAAAAATTACTAAATACTTCAAAGTTATTAATTTATGAAAATAATATAATATTCGAGTTTTAAGAAGAATTCTTATGGAATTCAGTTTTCATTTACGAAGAAAAAATTATACCCTATTAACTTCAGTACAGTGGCATCACAGTTTTTCAGCTGATTTTGTTTACTTCGGCTTTTTAAATTTTTATTTTTCGCGCCACTTAAAAGAAAAACCAAATTCAAAGCGAATATGAAATGTCGAAGTAATGTTATGTAGTAGTTTCAGTAAAAATGTAGTAGACATTTTGAAAAAGTCAAATTTAAGTAAGAGCTGACTATTAAACAATTATTAGTACACTTTCGACTTAAGTCTGTATTAATATTTACGTTGATACTTTTCTTAAGTCATGACTAACGATTCGCTGTTAGTAAGGCCCATTATATTTACTTTCATCACTAAAAATTACTTAACTCCAAAACATGAAATCTTCATTTTTATATTTGTTGGCGAAGGTTAGGCGTTTTTTCTAATTTGCCTTACTTATAAAAATTTTTTTGCTAGCAACTCGGCCATTGAAGTTACATATGTATGGGGTGCAATATCGGCAGCAGGGCTTGGAAATCTTCATATTATAGAAGGCATAATGTACCACAAATATTACCTAAAGGTTTTAAGATCAAATCTGCCGGAATCCCCCGAAAAATTGGGTATTGCGGACGATTACTACTTCTACCAGGATAACGATTCCAAACATAAGGCTTATAATATCAGAAGTTGGCTTCTCTATAATTGCATCCATGCGCTCGAAACGCCACCACAGTCGCCGGATCTGAACCCCATAGAGCATGTGTGGAATTGAATTAATTTTTTCTTTGTGTATTTATATTGTGTGTCCCATTATTACTTTGAGCTACAGAATTTGACCTTTTTTAGTTTTTGGTTGTTTTTTTTCCTTTGTGTTAATGAATTCATATGATTTTTGTTTCTTAATAAACTGATAGTATGAACATTCAAATTCGATATCTATTTCATCTATAACATTTATAAGTTCCTAGAAAACAATTGATATTTTTCATTTTTGTAAGCGTCCCATTATAATGTTGAGCCACTGTGTGTCTATTTGCTAGTTTTGAGGAGACGATTTTGTGATTTTTTTTACTATTTTTCATTTTTATGAGTTCAATGAATACTTTTGTAAAATTAATTTTTAAAAATTTACTTCACTTAGAGGTACAATTTTTTGCCACAATATATAGAATGCTATTGTGTATTTTAAGAAAGGTGTCATACCCAGTCCAAAATCGTAAAAAATGTAGTTACGTTCTTGTGTCACTAGGGTGACGAAATGCAGTTAACATTTCCATACATATGTCACATACATCATACTCGGATATTTGCTTTCCATTCTTATAATACTGGAGGCGACTGTCTGATTACCTACCTCATCGGGGGGTAGGATAAAATAATAATTAGTCGATAGTATTCGTAAAAACATTTGTAAAACCACTTTTTCAGGGAAATTTCGGCGGGAAACGATCACTTCCAGTACCGTTTTTGAAGAGTATCTACCTCATCGGGAGAATGAAAATCTTTATACAGGGTAGAAAGGTTATTATCTCTAGTTTTGAAAACTTTTGGTCGGGCAAAAAAAATCAAGGAATAAATGTTTCCCCTACCAACTCATATAACGGCTTTTTTTTTTAATGAAAACCTACCTCATCCACCAAATCCAGTGACTATGTTAGTACCCCCCCCCCCTCCTCTCTTTCTCTTCATCAATCAATTATGGGAGAAATCCCTTTTTTTATATGTTCAACTTTACAAGCAAAAACAAAACTACTTTTTGATCAAATAGATATTATTTTACAATACAAAGATAACCTACATTTGTCTCTTTAACAAAGAAATACTAACCAATAACAAGAGTTTCTCTTCAAAACTATTTGCTTTACCTGCTAAACTTCCAACAGTTTAGTATTCATAGTATTTATTTTTCATTTTTGTAGTGTTTTGAAAAGTTTTATTACGCATAATTAAAAGACTTCTAAATTCTTAAGAATCAACCAAAAAGATCCACTCTATTCTCCAGCCTTAGAACTTTTTAATTATTCAAATCAGAACAAAAAATCATAGCCGTTAACTTAGCTCCCATTAAACAAAACGTGAGAAATCACTCTCGCAATTAAACTGTTGATTAGTAATCTATTTTTGATTGATCTCACGTTAGTCATATTGCTGATGCTTCACTTTTACTTAATGCAAGTGTAGAAAAGTGCACGAAACAAAAATATCGAAGAAAGCTTTAAAGAAGTACAGTTTTTTATATTTACTAACATATTAGTTAGAAAAATATTTTGAATTAGTTTTTCATACTTGTTGTTATTTATATCTGTGCTTAATATTTAAATTTTCAAAATGAAAAATTGTTGTGTTTGTGAGAGACAACATGAATCTACAAAAGTAAATAACTTTACTAACGAAACTTTTAATAAAGTTCTAAATATGTTAGCAATTCGTAAAAGTAGAAATTCTAAATATGGAAACATTACACAAGTTTAGTGCATCAAATAAAGCAGTCATTAAAAAACGCAAGACATCAACTATTGACTCATTTCATTTCATTTATTTATTTAGTTACCACTGTACATTCGAAAATATAAAAGATTCTTATAGGTTCTGTACATATGGACAGAGTGCTTAAACTTAATGAATAATGAATTTTAAAGACAGACAAAAAGAAAGTTCTAATACAATAGAATTGAATACAATTAAATTTAAAGGAAGTATGTGTGAATCTATTGGAGAAATTTCAATAATTATTAGAAATATAACAAAAGGTTGCTGATAGCAGTTTCTTGGGTTCGATATTCGAACTGATAGCAATGGGTAAATTGTTCCATAAACTGACGGAACGAATGAAAAATTGGCTTCGCGAGGCTAAGCAGGTATGCTTAAGCGGCCTCAATGTGTGGTAGTGTGCGGATGGAGTTAATGCAAGTTTTTCAAATAAATATGATGGTTGATGGATCAAATTGCCGAGATAAATGCAGTATTTGTACTTAAAAAAGCTGTCAAGGGAGCATCCCAAACTTTGACGAAAATGGGAAGATACGTGGTCGAATCTGCTAAGGTTAAAAACAAACCGAGCAATAGAATTAAAAGCCACATTGCGCGACATACTGAAAGGCCGCGTAAAGAAGCATGTACAATAATTTAGATACAGTGCTATTAATATGATCACCCCCGAATAAATTGCTACAGAAGATCGTACCTAAGTTTTTCACGTTGGATAATAATTCTACTTGGGTTCCATTCAGGGAAATAGGGGGAATATCATCGAGATGGAGTACTTGTTTAAATATGGGAATTGCCTTGGTTTTGGTGGGGTTCAACATCAGTTTATTTTGTGAAGCCCAATTGTCGACTCAACTGTAAGTAGAAACTTGTTTATTTACAACGTTATTAATAGGTAGATATTAATGATCAATACAGAGATCAATAAGATATGGAATTTTTTACCTAATTTACAGCAAATAAAACAATCTTGTCAAACAATTATGTGTAATAATCTATTAGTTGGCCACGTGCACACCATACATCCAAAAAAACAAAACGAAAATGCCTTCAGCATCGTCTTTGAGTAGCTGAATGCAAATATTTAAATTGTTAACAATACAATAATGCAGTTAATGTAGGTATAAGTAATACAAATTTTATTATTATGAGGCTCAACCATCCAGCTCAAGTATGATGTTAATTCCAAACAATATGCAAGAAAGTGTACCCAGAGAAGAACAAAATTTTACTGAAGTATTTTTTAAATAAATTTAAAAATGTTTTTTTTTTTATTTCTTTTACCATTATTTAGGCTCAAATATGTATATCACCTATGTATTTAGATGCACATTAACAGGGAGAAGTCTATGTTCTCACAGCTTCTCATAGTTCAAACATCTATGAAGTAAATAACATTATTTCCATTCGAAAGTACGCATTTTATTAATTGCTTGCTTGTTTTAGCCTCGACCGGGTATCTCGTTTGATGTATTAAATGAAAGTGAAATTCAATCACTACCGACTTCTCAGCTACCGATTGAATCGCCAGGACAAAGTAGACTTAGGAAATGTATTTTTGTAATCAAGTCATTAAAAAGCCTCGAAATCAAAGTGTATCAATTTGTAATAATGCGAAAATGATTAAAACTACAAAGAAGATAGCTGAAAAATTTGAAGATATCAATGTTCTTAATAGTTTGAAAAATTGTACAAATTTTGCATATCATCCAATATGTAGAAATAAAAACATTAAACATTATAATAAGCTGAAAAACAAAAAAAATTAACGTTTTCAGACAGCGGTTGCACTAAAACGATTCAAAATTTTACGCTGCAAATGCATGGTGTTAAGAATTGTAGCAACGTAAATTTAATGAGGGTTAAAATAAGACTGCTGGAAATTTTTTGTCAAAAACATGAAAAACTTCGACTCTAGTTTAATTCCGCCTTGTTTCAAATCTCTTGAACAAACAATCAAATGAACAATTTTTGTAAGAGAGTCAGATTCCATTTTTAAACAAGACTCCGATGACGACACTATTAAAAAAAGATAATAATGAATATACCATAAGAATATACAAATATTTTGTGGAATAATGAAATTTAAATTTTTTTGTTCAATGTTATTGTTATATACATCTATTTATTTTGAATAAGAAATTTTTTTAATATAATGTTATATTGTTGGAAAAGAACTGAAACTTTATATAGATACAAATGAATATTTTTTCAATTAAAAGCTTTTTGTAATTTATTTTGCTCTGATTTGAATAATTGAAAAGTTCTAAGGCTGGAGAATAGAGTGGATCTCTTTGGTTTATTGTTAAGAATTTAGTAAGTCTTTTAATTATGTGTAATAAAATATTTCAAAACACTACAAAAATGAAAAATAAGTACTATGAATACTAAACTGTTGGCAGTTTAGTAAGTAAAGCAATAAATTTCCACAATTTGTAACATTGCTCGGGCGTAAGGCTTTTCTGAATGATTTACCAAACAATACTGAATAAGACGATGTGTACAGCTATCAGATTAATTATCAGCAATCTTAGTGTTGCCATACCGAAAAAGAGACCCAGAAAAAACACTGTGAAATCTATAAATGGATATGCGTACAATAATGATACGAAATAAATGTAATAAAATCTTTGCTCTCTTGATACTGTATAGTACATGTCCAGGGGACCCAATGAGCATTTACCCGACGACCTTTGTAAATTTTGTTTGCTCCGGTGCCGTGAAATAGCGCCGAATTTCTATGTTCGGCCTTATTTCGCTTTGAATTTCTTCACAGAGAGGATTCTGTTTTTAAATCATATGGTGTTAGTTCGTTTTAGAAAGTGACATATAAACAGTGAGTTAGGTTAGGGGCATGCTGTCCTCCCCTTGCAACCCCCCGTTAGGGGTCACTGTAGGATTTGGAGTGGGTGCGAATTTTGTGTATAGACTCCCCATATATTTGTTGTTTGATTTGATCAACTGATTTTATTGCGCTTTCAATTGAAAGTCTATACACAAAACTCGCACCCACTTGTTCTTTTTCCTTTCCTTTATCTTGCTCCCCTTTTTTTTGTTTTAATTAATTTTTCCCTTTAATTTTTTTTTGTTGTTGTTTTAAATTCTTGTTTTTTTTTTTGTCGCTCTCCACTCGTAAACTTTTGATGGTCAACCAAGAAGTGACTAACCTTATTCCGATGATATTAGCTCGAACCGTAGGTCTCACACATACGCTCCTTCATACATCCCTTCAGACGGATGCAGCGGTCCAATTTTGGTCTTTGTGTGCAACGCTCCGTAAATTTGCTGAAGTGTGCCACCGTGCATTGGATTTCCGTTTCTGATAATGATCGAATGACGTACAGTGACGACGACTCAAGGAACTAATCATGAGACGGGTGCAGGAGGGAATTCTACATATGGAGTGCTGTCCAATGAAAAACTAAATAAAGACGTCCCGGCGAATCCTCTTGTCAAGAATTCATTAAATGTGGGCCGCGCAACTAGAGGTCCATTCTTTACAACACTTTTGTTACAATATTATTTTGTTTTTTTTTTTTTTGTATTTAAGGTGGTGACCGTCCACCACCACATAGATCGTCTGTGGCAGTCCGTCTGGTTCTGTGGCTTTGTGTATTTATTATACGCAGAGGGTTCCAGAAAGTCCATCTGGCTCTAGACGTACAGCGTTGGGCTTAAGGTGAGTGTCTGTCACTCCACCGAGACTTCCGTCTTTCGTCTCGTGGATTTATTGGTTGTCCGCTCCGACAAGTATAAAAGCAGAAGGACAGAGCTCAAGAACCCACCAATTCTTCCTGCTAATATACTTCTCCAAGGAGACAACGGACATAAAATGAACGGATGGGGCAAAAAGCGGATCGGGCAGGAGAGACCGTGATGGAGCGGAGATGCCTTCTAAGGCTAAGGAATCTACCCGATAGGAAAGACAACACAACACAAGGGCAAGAGCCGACTTTGTGAATGGCTCTTGTTTAATAAAACGTTGGACGCTGGTCTCACGCCTTTCTCCAAATGGGTACTTCAACGTACCGTCCATCCTACCTACCTTGGATCCTCCAAGATACTAGGAAGGCACACCTATGGCTGATGGACCCATGGCTGCCCACCACCCTTCCAGGATTTTGAAGAACCAACGGAAGAGAATGCGGGTGAGTGAGGCCGAGAGGAAACGGAAAGAGTAGGACTTGTTGTGGTAAATTTTACCGCAACACCTATAGATCCGTAGTTTTAGAATATTGGCTGTGTTACGTGCTTTATGCACCGTTGATCCGTCATGCTGGCACTGCGTGTCCTCCAGCCCCAATCCATCCAATTGAGGAATGAAAAATTCATTGATCATGGCTCTGTAGCCTTCACCATCCACAATGACAGTTGGGCCTGCGCCGCTTTTTTTAAGAAAAAAAAAAAAAAAAACTCCCCAGCGTAACAAACACACCATGCAGTCACTTTGAATGGATGTAATGGCTCTTCGTGCATCAGAAACGCGCATTTTATTTGTTCACATATCCACAAAGGTGGAGATGGGCTTCGTTAATGCGCCAAAAGCACTGACGTATTGTTCATCAAAAACATCGTGAGGATTATTCCGTTTTCTTCAGGAGTATAGCGCTCCATTGCTTGTTCACACATATTCTAATTCTGCACTTCGGCTTATTGTTTGTGCATATGCACATACATACTTACATACGTATGTTTTTTGTCACATTTATTTGTTAAATTATAATAGTTTACAACATTTAAAAATATATTAAACAATAAATACTAAATAATTAAGTTGAAATATAAGTAAAATTGCATTTTATTCGTTAAATATTTCTTGAAAATCCCTTGCTAATGTTTTACTTTAATTGTTAATAACATTATTAAAAATATTTTCATCGCAAAATAAATTTAAACTGATTTTCGTAATTTTTAATCTTAAATATGCAATAAATGTTGTTTGAAAAAATTAAACAAAGCGATTAAAAGAAAAGAAATTGCTAGAATCCATTTAGTTTGGTGTAGAAGCCATATTTGTTTATACTTTAAAGTAAAACTAAGAAGCTACAAGGAATCCAATTATGGTAAGCTATTTTCTTTTAGTAGAAGCCATTTACTGAAATATGCTGCCATTGTCCCTGAAGCAAAAGAATATTTGTTATTCGTAAACAGAAAAACTTGTTGGGTGTTCATACTTACCGGGATACCAAGGTGCCAACCAGTTCCAATAGGGTTATCTTTGGTTATACTACAACGTTTACAAACAATTCCATTCAAAGAAGTTGCCCACACCTCATTTCCAACAGAGATTGATTTAAATCCTAGATTCGTCTCACCGTGAGGTGGAATATTTGCAATATTAGGTATAAATTGCCAATGAGATCCTTCAGGAAAAGCTTTAGAAACCTCTTTACGTACAGCTATTCGATGATTTGAATCTAAAGCCCAAATTCCCTTATTCCCAACAGAAACATTCTTAAAAACAATGCCAGGTGGAGATTCAATCGGTTGCCAAGCTTCTCCTTGGGTATTTTGTGTACTTATACCATACCTAAAATATATAGTTCCATTTTTTGCCACTGCCCAAACTTTTCCATTTGGGCCTATACTAATCGAAACTAACTGTTGTTCGCAAGGTATATGTTGCCAAGAATCGCCTTTGGGGTTTAAAGGGGATATACCAATTCTAACTAGAACATCTCCACTTAAGGCAATAGCCCACAGTGCAATATTAGATTCGTCAATTGACGACAAAGATGCGTCAATAATTTTCGAATTACCAAGCTCCTGCCAAGGACCGCTTGTTACAAGTCGACATTTCTTTACCCAACGTTTTCGGCGAACACAATCAGTCATTTTTTTTGATCCGTGATAAGATGCAGGGAAATCTACAGCATATTGCCAGCCGTCCCTGTCAACCCCCCCTGGAGCATGGAAATCAACCATCCATTCAGATATCCATTCACAATGCATAGATAATAGTTTTGTATGCTCCTTACTTCGTTTATGTTTTCCTGTAACATCACTCCACATATATCTATCTGTTGGAAGGCCTTTACTAGTGTATCCACTTAGAGGATTCCATCTTTGATTTTCATATACGTAGTAATTGTGGGTATCTGTCATGGTATTTATCTTTCCGGAACTATTCTCAAGACCTTTAAGGAAAGTTCCCCCCCAACCACCAGTATACACCCAAGCAGTATTATCACAGCTTATACCCCAAACTATTCCATCACTGCAAGGAAAAACCTTTTTTAAGTGACCTCCGATTTGGCGCCAAAATATATCTCTTAATGGTATAATTACTGCTGTGCTAAGGTAACTTATATTAAAAAGTTTCACCCGTCCGCTTACATATAAACATGTAACAGCTCCAGGGTCGGTGCGATGTTTAAACTCGGTAAAGAATTTATCATTAACGATAATATTATATCCACTAGAAGTTGACCTAAAAATAAAACAATGAAATATGTATAATGTACAAAATAACAAGAAAGTATAGTATATGATATAGAAAAATGTAAATATTAAATCTAAAATAGAAAGTAACTGAAATATACATGTTGAGATTGGAAATCGTTGGCATTAATTTATGTACCTAACTATACATTTAATTCACTCCTTAATGAAACTGATGTAAGCAAACTGTGCCGGTACTATAAAATTTCAGTTACCTGTTGACACTAAATTATAAGCGAATATTTGTAGTAAATAAGAAGGGAGATAAAAAGCATACAAATGGATATATTGTAATTCGATCAACCAGACAGACGGCAATGCCATGCACAATTTTTGGTTTTGTGCACCTCATTAGAGATAATATATGTGGATGAGCGTGGCTCAAGTGGTATTGGTTTCCCAATGGGACGGTTCGGGGTTCAATAACAGCCGTGACCGAAAGACTTTTTTTTCAGGCAACTAAAATCTCTTGAGATTATTGGCTGCCGAAATATTGTACAACATCCACTGAGCCCAAATATCTTTCTGTCCTTAACTTAACACATGTTTTGGTATTATAAGTGTAGTCATACATACCCACCTTAGTGTTAAGTTCTTTAAACAAAAAAAAGTCTTTAAATTTAAAAATCTACATTCAATCTGGCCAAAGCTGTATCTGGATGGATCTAAGAGTCTGACCCCTTCCATACAGGAAACATCTCAGCGCCATCATAGATGTCATCACTGGACACAGCCTTATAGGCACGCATGCAAGAAGGCTTGGCGTTTTTACAAACGATTTCTGTAGAAGCTGGATGGACGAGGAGGAAGAGGAGACAATCCTCCACCTACTCTGTACATGTCCAGCTCTCCCCAGAGAAGAAAACTTCACTTAAGAGCTTTTTTCAAAAATAACTTAAACGATCTAAAGAATATAGACGTTAACAGTCTCCTACGCTTCATCATAAACTCAAATTGGTTCCATGAGTAGGAGGATCACAGATCCATGTGGGAACACAACGGGCCAATAGGCCTAAGTGGGTTGGTATTTCCAACAGCCACTTTTACCTACTTGCCTAACTTGGTATATTTATATATTTCATTTATATGTGTTGTACATATATAGCTTAAATTGTTCAATATCGAGTCATATGAATCTTTATTTTCCTTTAATTTTATATAATACATAAAATTAGCTTAGCTTAGCAATTCGTTTCTTATAGTGTACATATTTTGCTTAGGTTATCAACAATTGTACTCATATTAGCCGACCAAAAATGCGGCATACGCAATATTTGCGTACAATGAGAATGTTGTGTAGACAGAAATACAATATTTGTGCTACAGTTTGCATGAATGCTGACCTATTTAATAAATACTTATTCTGCGAAATTTATTGACACGTAAAGTGGATCAGCACAGCTTGTATGGAATTCATATTTATAATGTATGAGTATATGCAAACAATGCAAATGCATTGCCCTGCGTTAAACAGAATGCTCAAAAACGGTAGGTTGAGCTTTATTTTGTTTATTTAGCCTTAAGAAGTCTTAAGTCAAGTAGATTTAACAATATTAATTAATTATCGCAGTCGTTATCTGGCAAACGCCGCGTATAGACGTGTGAAGAGTGCAACTGATACCGATCGATTCGTCCGAACTGTCAAATTTTCCCGACACGTGGCGTTCCAAATTATTTATTTTTTTTTCTTTTTTCCCCCCTTTATTTTTGAAATAAAAAACTCCTCTGGTGTATTAAAAAAAACATAAAAACAATGCCGGGGGCTAACGACCCCCCCAAAAAGGGCTGGTTTAGCGGACTCGATCCCGATACTCCTCTAAACCAGCGTCCCAAAGCCAAACGCAAATTTACCGACCCTCACTACCCACCACTTCCAACCATCTCTACCAATGATGACAATATACCGCGCTACCTAGTGATTTCAAGTTTAGAGAAATTTGAGAAGCAAGATAAACTACGTCCACTATCATCATATAACCTCTTTCAAATCAATCGCGGCTTAGAATTCATTTCTAAGGAAATTTTAGAGGTCAAAGCCATGCGCTCCGGTGATCTTCTAGTGAAAGTGACCAATCTTCAAACTGCAAACAAATTCCTAAAAGAAAAATATATTGACTCAATCCCAGTGAAAATTTCGTTCCACACCACTCTCAACTCAGTCCAAGGAAGAATTTATTCCCCCCATATCCGAGACATTCCAGAAAGTGAACTCTTAAGCGAACTCAAAGCACAAAAGATAATACAAATTAAAAAATTGTTCAAAAATATTAATAACGAATTGGTACCAACAGGAGCTGCCATTCTAACCTTCGATCTGATACGTCGTCCCAGTCAAATAAAATTAGGTTGGCTAAACTGCAAAGTGGAAGAATACATCCAAAACCCAATGAGATGCGTAATTTGTCAAAGATTAGGGCACACGAAGAACCACTGCTACAACGCTAAAACTTGCAAAGAATGCTGTCTGCCACCACCACACGAGCGTTGCTCTCGCATATACTGCATTAATTGTAATGAAGATAACCATACCTCTTATGATTCTTCATGTCCAACTTTCCTACGACACAAGTCAGTCAACAAAATAAAATCTGACCGGCGGTGCACACTTCGGGAAGCCTGGCAGATCTATAGAGACGACCCCGTATTACACCAACTTCCAGCTCCAAAGAAACATCCCGCGACCAAACCATCTATAGCAGAAATAATTAAAAATAGAATATTATCAAAAACCATCACTCCAGCACAACACGAAGCTATCGCCACCAATAAGCCAAAATCTTCTTCAACCTCAATTTCACCTCCTATCCCCGCTCCACACCATCCCAATCAACCATCAACAAAAAATATCTCCAACAACCCAAAAACAACGACTCAAACAATCACTGCTCCTGCAGCTACCACCAAAACACAAATCAACCTCCAAAGCACCTCTTCACACACAAGCAACAGCGTTTTACCACCTCCTTCCCCGATATCAAAAGTTACAAAGGCACTTCTTAAAGAAAACAAATACTACGTTAATATAATGGATACCGATGATGACCAATAACGTCCCTATTAACTCCAAAAACAACAGCTCCGCTGCCAGGGGATTGAATCCTCCAAGCTCACTTGGGAGCTTTGATGATTCAATATCAGGGCAGCGGAACCAGAAAATAAATACAACTTCCCATCCCACAAAACCCCTATTCAAAAGATCATCATTAAAAGTCCTTCAATGGAACATGGATGGTTATTCAAATAACTACCATGAACTCCAAATCTTGTTAAAAGAATTCCATCCTTCCGTGATTGCTCTTCAAGAAACACACGTTCCTATCGGTTCAAGTCCTCCTCATCCGAAACAATATGCACCCCATTTTGATAACAACAATTCCGCCGCCAAGCAAGGAATTGGGCTACTTGTTCACAAATCGATTCCACACAAGTTTATTAACATTCCATCAAATATTTCTGCTGTTGGTGTTGAAATAGAACTTAACATCAAATTAACTATAATCTGCATATACATTCATCCAAAACAAGCCTTTACCAGTCATGACTTAGAAAATATTGTTAACAGATTTAACACACCAATATTGATAACAGGCGATTTCAATGCCTGGAACCCTATTTGGGGTTCCCCTAGTGTAAATAGCCGTGGGAAAACTGTTGAACAATTCTGTATTAACTCCAACCTTGCAATTTTGAATAATGGTTCCCCTACTCATTTCTCCACTCATAACAGCTTCACTCACTTAGATTTAACCTTTTCCTCCCCTTCCCTCGTTCCAAACACAAAGTGGAATATTTTATCTGATCTTTATGGAAGCGACCATTTTCCTATCATCACTGAAATAGCATTCGATAACCATAGAAGTCATGACAATGTCGTACATAAATTTCAATTAGATAAAGCAGATTGGCCCTTATTTCAATCTAAAATATTAGACCTTTTGGCCAACAAGGACATCTCTGCTAATATCAACAAAGAGGCCGCCCTTATTCAAAAATTCATCCGATTTGCAGCTAATATAGCCATTCCACAAACAAAAAATATACCATATAAAAGGATTGTGCCCTGGTGGAGTAATGAGTTGGGCAAACTCCGCCAAGCGAAACAAGCAGCCTTCAAAACATTAAAAAAATACCCCACTACGACCAATCTAATTGTTTTTAAAAAAGCAAATGCTGTTTTCAGGAAGGCTGCAAAAGAAGAAAAAACGTGCAGCTTTGAAAAATTCACTTCCAATATCAATCTCAATTCTCCCCCTAAGAAGCTTTGGTCTGATATTAATTCTCTTACCGGCAACTACAAACCATTTTCCATTAAAACCATAAAAAATCACTCCCAACAAATTTTATCAGATCCCATAGAAATAGCTGAATGTTTCGCTTCCAGATGGTCGACTGCCTCTAATGATACTAACTTCCATTCGGAATTTGTGAATCAAAAAAACTCTATTCCCAATCTTCGAGTTTATAATCCCGTTAGTGATTTAGCAAAACAAATGGAAGAAAACATTAGTCTAACCGAGTTTGAAAGTTGCATTAATTCATGCAAAGGGCATACACCTGGGTATGATAGAATATCATATGCTATGTTAAAAAATAGTCCCACCCTTTTGAAACAGCGCATATTAAACCTGTACAACCAAATTTTAACCCACGGGGTTATACCACAATCATGGAAAATTGCCACAGTAGTCCCCATACCCAAACCAAATAAAGTCATCACCGACATATCCAGCTACCGGCCAATATCTCTACTACCATGTCCAAGTAAAGTACTTGAAAAGATTATTTCCCGTAGGCTATCTTGGTTCCTGGATAGGTATAACCTTCTAGACAATAACCAAGTAGCTTTCAGAAAAGACAGAAGTACGATGGATGCATTATTGTATATTGATGAATATATTGGTTCAGGTCTTTCAACAAAAAATCACATATCCATCCTTTCGATCGATTTCGAAAGAGCTTTCGATCGAATTGGGATCCACGTTGTTTTAAATCAATTAATAGAGTGGAAAATCGGCCCTAAAATAATCACTTTCATAAAAGCATTTTTATCAAACAGGAAATTCTGAATAAAAGTTAAGAACACCTTCTCCTCAGTCCATAACCTCGTAAATGGTATTCCCCAAGGATCTACACTTTCCGTTATCCTCTTTTATATAGCCTTTAATAAAATAAGCAGCATATTAGCAAAGTACAGTAGAATTAACTATTCTTTATACGCTGATGATCTTGTAATTTTATCCAAATGCAAAGACTTGAATGATGTTGAAGCTGACTTTTCAAATCTTCTTAGGGACTTAGAAAAATGGGGTGAATACTCTGGAACAAAAATATCTGCAGAAAAAAGTCAAACACTGCATATCTGTAAAAAATACAGCTGTTCTAAAAATATTTCTGTTAATTTAAATAATACATATATTGCAAATGTAAATAACCTAAAAATATTAGGAATTATATTTGATAATAAGTTTAATTTTAAGTCCCATTGTTTACATATTAAGAAAAGCCTCGCTACCAGGGTAAATATGATAAGGTACCTAGCCTCTAAGCACAGTTTTTGCAATATTAATTCTCTTATTAATGTTATCAAATTAGTGTTACTTTCTAAAATTGATTACGGACTCGCAATTTACAGCAAGTGCTCCAATTCATCATTGAAGTTAATAACTCCTTCCTACCACAGTGCAGTAAGAACAGCCTTGAGAGCATTCCGAACAACACCGATCAAAAACATTCTAACTGAATCCGGGCTGCCTTCAATAACAGAGCGGATAGAATACCTCACCGCCTCTATTCTTCTCAAAATCAACTCCTGCAACAACTCGCCTATTCAAACGGTCACAAGAAAACTTCTGCGAAGATCCAAACACCAGAAATACCCATCCTCACTAATCAACTCTGTAAATTTATCCAACAAATGGGATACACCGGTCTGCCTAAAGTCGATAAAACACCCATTATTCCCACCATGGAAAATGCCGAAATACTCTATAAACATCGACCTGCATAAGCTTCCAAAAGCTAATACTAGCGAGATCGTATACAAAAAAATATTTATGGAAACGATAAACGATCTGAAAAGCACTGGTTGGAAAATCCTTTACACCGACGCCTCTAAGAGCGAACTTGGCACATCCTTTTCAGTGGTTGAAGAAAACGGAAACATAGTTTCAAAGGGCCTTCTACGTAACTCAACCTCCATCTTCACTGCCGAGGCTTTCGCCATTCTTAATGCCACAACGGCTACAAAAAGCAAAAAAACTGCAATTTTTTCCGATAGCCTATCAACAATAACCGCTCTAAGTAATTTAAATAACAAAACCAGTATAATCGAGTGCCTACGCGACAAAATTATCGGTAACAAATATTTAAAAATAATTTGGGTACCAGGTCATGTTGGTATAATTGGCAACGAGATGGCAGACAAAGCAGCAAAAGCAGCCCTAAATGAACCACTTATTCAATTCCACATATACAACAAAAAAGATACAAAAAAAAATCTAATGCGCGTATATTGGAACTCCAAGAGAAGCTGTTGGGATGGATTCCTTCATCACTACTCCAGAATCAACCCCCAGGCAAACAAATCCACCTTCCCTAATAATATACCTCCTAGTATGCTAAAATGTTATGTAAGACTACGACTAGGCCATACCTACATCACTCACAGCCATATTCTAACAAAACAAGAACAACCACTCTGTCACTTGTGCAATAATAATGTTAATCTTAATATAAAACACCTTACTAACGACTGTGAAAACATCAAACTAGTGTCCAAAAAAGTCAATAGATCAAGCAGCCTGATAGACCTCTTAACTGTTCCCTCAGAAAAAAACATTAAGGACATTTTTAAGATACTAACTTTATTAAAATTGGAAAATAAGATCTAATTTTTGTATCTATATTATGTATAAGTATATCTAATAATTCTTATTTTATGATAACTATAATAGGCCAAAGCCCTGGTAGCTGGTGCTGTAATATAAGATTAATCTTGTAATTTATTACTGATTAATAAAGTTATAATAATAATAATAATAATAATAATTAATTATAAAAAAAATGTATTTATTTAAAAAAAAAAAAGTGTTAACCTAGATATGCTTAAGTATTGTATTCTTTTAGACTTATATTAAATCTATCAGTTGTAACTGCTTCTTGTTGACGTAGGTGTCTGGATGTGTTGGTATTTTCGCTTCCCTTTCTTGGGTTCGGTATACAGAGGTCGATCTGCTTATTTTTCCTTCTTTTTTGGTAATACTTGAAGGTCAAGAAGATAATAGCTGCAATTGAAATTATAATTCCTGTAATGGTGGTGGATATAATGATCTTGTAATTCGCTGGGGAGTGTGTCGTGAAATTTTTGAATGCTTTTCTTTAATTGTTTCAATGATAATCTTCGTAATTCTGGAGCCGTGGGTGGCCGTGGCTCAGGTGGTAGTGTATTGGCTTTCCAATCGGACGGTTCCGGGTGCAATACCAACCGTGGCCGAAAGTCGTTTTTTCAGGCAACTAAAATCTCGTGAGATGAATGGTTGCCTAAATACATCATCAAGTCAATTTACACTAGAAATTTAGTCTCCCCATTAAATGTTGGATGCCGCCCATGGAGCGCAATAACCACTGAGCCTAAACATCTTTCTTTCCCTTTCTGACCCATTTTCCGAAAAACTTAACACATGCTTTGGCATCATAAGTGTATGACTACACTTGAGTGTTAAGTCCTTTTTTTTTTTTTAAAAAAAAGCTGATGGTTTATGCTTGTACCTTGAGTTGTTAGATTGCTGAGTGGTACGTAGGATAGTCTGGATACTGATGGGTAGATATTATGTCCTCGAATGGTTAGGTACTGTTGCTTCATTACACAATCTTCTTGCATCTTGGCAACAACTGTATCCTTAGTAGTTACATGGGTTGTATTCGTGGGATAGTACAGCCTAGAGTTTGAAATATAAAGTTGGATCCAGCAGGGACCCTTCTCAAATTGCTGGTTAAAAACGACCTATCTCTCTTTATCTTGGAGCGGCCCTCCTTGCTTGCACTGGAATCCATCCATAGGACACGCAACCTTTCATTTGATCTTCCGATAACGCGTTTATTATAACGAATGGTGACAATGGTTGTATAGCAGCAAATGTTTCGTTTAAGGATACTGGCACGGCGATTAATCGAAACACTTCAAACTCTTCACAGGCTATCAATGATATTTTGACTTTGAAAATCGCGTGTTTCTGCAAAACCCCCTTTCTTCCATAGTCATTATGTTGTACATATTTGATGAGTCGAGATCAGTCATAGGAAGTTTTATTGATGGGGGTAACTGTTCCTTTATTAACTGCATCTGTCGGTGCACTCGGGTAGGTGGTATGAACAGGGGACTGATCATTCCGTCTTAACTAAGCATCTAGTTATAACATCCAACAGTCAGCCCTAAATTCGTTAAAAATTTGTTGAATATCCGTTATCGCAGTTAAGGTTTGGATCACAAGGATAAGTTTTCCTCAAAGAACTCTCTTGATATGATGTTTGTTGTTCGGTTGATTCAGTCGTCATGAGATCGTAACACAACCTTGATGTGATCCGCTATCTGTCTTTGATCTCGGTTCATGATATTTACCGTAGTCGGTAGGAAGGATGTCTGGCTCTTGATATGACCAAGCATTAACTCATCATTATCTCTCAGCCCAATTGTTTTGGACATATTTTCGGTATATTCGGGATCTAGTACACCAAATAATGTGCTTGCGAGATTCAATATGATGTTTAGCGTTCCTCTTTTACCTCGGTTGCTACTGGATGAGGGTAATTGTAACTTGTTCCCCTTTATCAATTCCGCTACAAGATGTTGTATTTGGCTCGTAATTTTTTCACATACGTCCTTGTGATCCATGTGTCTCGATATTTTTTCAAGTCGCGAGCTTGAATTCTCCGTCATCTCTAGTATTTTTCCATAAAGTTTATATCAACGTGAGCTATAATGTTCCATTCACTAGATAAATTCTAGGATGGGGACTGAACGGAGCCAATTGTATGGGTGTTCCTTTACTTATGAGAAGAGTGATGAGTGTCATCAAATTCATTGCCAGGGTAGACCCCAACGATCTCTTTACTATCTTCTTTGGTATTTCGGATTGTAACCTTGAGGAATTGGTTGTTTGGGGATCCTTAGCTGTAGTTTCGTGTTTTGATTGCACGTTTGGCTTGACATGCAACTCTTCTTTGTCAACAGGTAAGGGCGACAACTTATGAATGGGGCATTTAAGTATTCCTTTACTGGTCTTTACTTCGGACACTCGTACCAAACTATCATTCCGCTTGATGCATTTGACTATCCTTCCTAGCTGCATTGGCAGAGAGGGTGAGTTGTCTTCCTTTATTACAACCATAATTCCGTCCATGTGTGGCTCTTCTGTTCCCACTTTTGACGATGTTGTAACTCGCTTAGATATTCATTAAACCAACGCGTCCAGAACTGCTGTTTTAACGCCGTAATTGTTCTCCACCCTTTTCCCAAATTATCGCTTGATGTTTGTGTAGAGGGACGAATTGAGCTGGTTAATGCTTCACCTATTAGAAAGTGTGGTCGTTCGGATTAGGTGAAAGTGGTGTGAGTGGTCTTGAGTTAAAGATTGCTTTTATCTGAATCATAAGCGATTCTAATTCTTCGTAGGTCAGACTTGTGGATACAGACTCTTTAGAGGTGATAGAAATGATCGTGGTGGCAGTGTAGCAGTATATGTAAGATATGGCTTAAGATGTAGAAAGACCCTTTTCTCTTCTTCTGACTCTCTTATTGACTATGTATTCGTGAATATAGTAAGTGATAACAATTCTTTGCTGCTGGGCACTGTTTACAGACCTAATAATGATGTAGACTTAACACCCTTCTACGCTTTAATGGTGTCCATATCAGTAGGTTATAAAAATATAATTATATCTGGTGACAGTAATCTTTTGGTTGAGAGGTATCTTGCTGAAGGGATGAAATCTTTTAACCTACATTCAGTAAATATTACCACTTCCACTCATCACGTTAGTACTAAAGCACTTTACTTTATGTTTTTTTCCTTAGTCGTACTGATAGCGCTCTTTTTTATGATCAACTTTCTGTTCCAGCTTTCTCTAAGCATGATTTCATTTTTTTATTTATGACTTTCGGGTACATAACCAAGCACCAATATAACACATTTCAATATAGAGGCTTAGCCAATATAGACAGAGTTAATCTTGAACAGAGCATAATTGCCATACCATGGGAACAAATTTATTTAATGCCATCTCCAGATAACCAGGTAAAATTTCTCCAATCAAATATTAACTCTCTCTTCAACCAATATGTTCCGGTAAAAAAAAAAAAACCATCAAAAACTCATCACAGCCTTGGTTTTCAATTGAAATTCGTCAAATAATTAAGCAACGTTATCAAGCGTATAATCGGTGGAAGCAAATCGTATAGCTCAATTTCACCATATATACAAATCCCTCCGTAATATGGAAATAAGGGCGGCAACGACACAATTTTTCTTTAGCAGATTAAAATCTAGCCTGGGTAGTCGAAAACTGTGGAGTAATCTACGACATCTTGGTATAGGCAAAGAAAAACTTTCTTGTCCAAATAACACTGACGGCAATGTGGTTAACTACAAGTTTGTATCTGTAGGACCAACTAGGACAGCAAACCTCATCCTTAATTTAGATAATCGGATGAGATATAGTCACATATTCCTTAACACACATTTATGCCGATGACGTCCAAATTTATCGAAGCTGCACGCTAGGTCTCATTGAAGATTGTTGCCTTGAAACTAATTAGGATCTTAATAGTATTTTTGACTGGTCTTCGCACCCACTCTTCTTCCGGCTATTCAAATTTCATTGAACTCTAAAACCCTCTCTATCAACGCTACCTGAATAGTGCGCAAACCAATTTCATAAATGACCCCAAGTCCTTTTTTCAATTTGTCATTTGAAAAAGTAAGACTGATGATTATCCTTCCTCCCTCGCTTTCGAAACTAAATCTTCATGTGATCTTCCTACCATCGCCAACATTTTTCAAACAATCATTTACCAACAACTCCTCTTACTTCAATGATCTACCAAATTTGTCCATTGGTCCCTTTCTCACTCAAAATTTCGATCCTGCAGTTATTGAAGAACTTGATCTTAAAGATGAATTTTTACCTGGCCCAGATGGACTACCAGCTGTGTTTCTTAAAAAACGTTCTTCCAATCTATAGTTTTCCTACCTTTTTCGTGTATCCCTTACACAGGGAGAATTTCCCCAGATTTTGAAGACCTTATAATCCCGATACACAAAAAGGAATCTAAGCATGAAGTTACCAATTATCGTACCATTGCTAGTCTCTCTCATAGACCCAAACTCTTTGAAAGCATTTTATACATAGCCTTAAGTTTCAAATGCAAGCCTTCTATTTCGCCCCGGTAACATGGTTTTCTAAAAGGTAAATCAACTGCCGCAAACCTAGTTGAATTCGTGTTTTTTGATCCCTCAGCCTTAGAAAATGGCAAAGAAATCGATGATATCGCAACTATTTCACTAAGGCGTTTGAAAAGATATCTCATCAATTGATCCTCTTCAAATTGTCTGCTCTCGGCTTTGAGCCTCTTCTATTAAAATGGATTTCTTCTTACCTGGTAAACCGATATTATAGTGTTCGGTTTAGATCCGCCCTTTCTATCCCATTCCTAGCCTCATCTGGAGTTCCACAAGGCAATCATCTTGGCCCTCTCCTCTTCATTCATTAAACACTCCTCCCTCTCCCTTTACACTGACGACACAACATTTTTTAAAACTATTTCTTCTCCCTCTTCAAGAAGACCTTGATCGGTTTTCAATTTGGTGCCTCAAAGACTGCCTAGAACTTAATATAGCCAAATGTCAATCTATAACCTTCTCACGTAAATGCAACCCGTCTCCTCCCCGACTTTATTTTCTCCATGGTCAACCAATTCCCCTGGTTCAGTCTTTTCAAGACCTTGGCATATTATTCGACAGTGAGCTTAATTTCCGTTTGCATATCGATAAAATGATCCTCAAAGCCAACTCATCACTTGGCTTTATTAAACGGGGGTCCAAGGAATTTTCCAAACCGTATGTAACCAGATCTCTCTATGTTACCTTTGTTCGCCCTATGCTTGAGTATGTCAGTCAAGCTTGGTACCCCTTTCACCAGGTTCATGTTTCCCGAATCGAGGGTATTCAACATCGATTCCTCCGATTTGCTCTCCGTGGTCTGCCATGGAACAACCTTCCTATCGGGACCGCCTCAAACTTCTCAATATGAATTCGTTAGAAGAACGTAGGAATACTGCTGACATTCTTTTCATTCATCGACTTCTCTCAGGTTCCATCGACTGCGCACCCATTTTGAACTCCATCTTCATCAATACCAACCGCAATCTACGTTGTCCTCGCCTCTTCTATCTACCGGTCCGCCGCACGTCTTATGGCTCCCACGAACCAATCTCCTGCATGATCCGAAAGGTCAACTCAAACCTCTCCCTTTTTGATTTCAACCTGAGCACTTCTCGTCTCAAACAAGATCTCCTCCATCACTTCCTTGATCCCTAGCTCTTAAGTCTTTCTGTTAGTTTTTTTTTTTTTTAAGTTAGATTAAGCTTGATTTAGCTAATAAATGGAGGCCTCAGGCCACAACAAAATTAGAATTGGAAAGTGGTAGTATTGGAATCCATTCAGTTTGCTTTAGTTCTCCGAATATTTTACATTCAAACAAATAAACTTTTTACTTCAATAAAATTGATTTTATACTATTTTTTGTCCTAGGTAAGGTACTCATACTCTGTAAAATAGAAGCAATACCAACAATATTTCAAAATTACGACCTTTAATTAGATTTGCGTAATTTGATTTATATTTTTAATTAAAGAAAGAAGTAATAGTATTTCTTCTAAAAATAAAGTCCTACACGAAGTTTCTACCATTAGTACTAACAGAGCAATTTCCGTTAACATGGGACGGTGTACGCCAAAGCAAGCTTTTTCTTAAATCCTCGATAAATGATGTCAACATTGGAGATAGACCCTTACTGTAGAACGATTTTTTTCTTAGAATATGTCCAGGAATCATTTCCCAAATTATCGTTGACGAATTAGGTGACACCCTGTATATAAAGAACAAGTTTTTTTTTGTAAATTGTTATACTAGGTGGCGCAAATTAATTAACCTACCGGAAGATGGTATAATTTTTGTAAATGGCGTTGTACGTCAATCATATTTGACATTTGCGAACTAGACAGCTGCAGTATACAAACAGACAAGCAATGGAGCGCCATACTCCGCAAGAGCGTGGAATAATTGTGTCGATGTTTTGACCAATAATCGGTGGGTGGTGCTAGCGCAGCGTGAATTTCGACGTCGATTTCCTAATCGTGTAGCGCCAGTTGGGCAAACATTCCGGCGCTTAGCTACTCGACTCGAATAGAGTGGAACCACAGGAGACCATGCAGGGCGTGGCCGCCACCGAACTGGTCGTTCGGCCGAGATATATCGCGGCTGTGGCTGCCGATGTCGCTGAGAACGAAAAAAACATTAACCAGACGCAATTGGGCATCACCAGACGGGCCCTAGAGCGAATTTTAGGGAAAGACTTACATGTTCCCGTACAAAGTGCAAACCGTGTATCAGTTAATGCCTCCTGACCGTCAGTTGCGTGTGAATTACTGTACAGCCATCCTCAATCTCAACAACGAAGAGGACGATTTTGTATCGAAAATCATCATGAGCAACGAAGCGCATTTCCACTTAAGCGGTTACGTCAATAAGCAAAATCTACGTTTCTGGGGCACTGGCAATCCGCGTGTGATGGACGAAGAGCCATTACATCCACTCAAAGCCACTGTGTGGTGCGGCGTTTACGCGGGAGGAGTTATTGGGCCGCTACAGTGCCATGATGAACATGTGGTTTCAACAAGACGGTGCAACCGCACACACAGCACGAGCCACAATCCATATTGTGAAGGAAGCGTTTCCTGGTCGCGTAATCTCCAGTTTTGGCGATTTGGCATGGCCAGCAAGATCACCCGATTTAACCATCCCAAACTTCTTTCTTTGGGGCTACTTGAAATCGCGGGTTTATGCCAACAAGCCTCAGACAATCGCAGCCCTTAAGGAGAGAATTCGACAGGAAAGCGAACAGTTATCACCGGAAACCTTGCGGAAAGTCATGGAAAATGCCATAAAAAAGGCACAAATGTGTATCAACACTGGCGGATACCATCTTTTCCACTTAACAGAAACAATTGTAAAGGTCTAAGTAAAGATTTTCATCACCCGAAATCTTTTTTTTTTTTATTTAGTAAACAAGTAATTCAAAAACAAAATTGGATGATTAATTTTGCGCCACCTTGTATATTAAATGAAGACCATATATTTACAATTTGTTTTCATTCAATTTCAACATTTTTTGATGGCGGCAGAGAGCGTCTTGTAAAAGTAAATTTTAAACTGGTACATAATTTTATGAATTTCCTGTACGAAATTAAGTCAAAATAGGATTCTATTCTTTAGGTTTTGTTGTTAAATAGAAGACTTAAACAAAAAAAAGTTTTTTTTAATATTTTTGTGAAAATTTCGAAAAAATTATATTTTTTTTGGGCCAAAATTCCTTTGTATAAAATTAACAAGGGATAGTAATATGAATTTTAATAGCTCTACTTTTTTTTTTGTATAACAAATTCAACGCTTTTTGATTTTTACAAATTGGTCGAGTTCGGAAAATGTAGTTTTGAGAAAAACTATTTTTTCGACGGTCTTTAAAATAATAACCTGATTGATTCATTTTCTAAAACGTTAATTTTTATAACAAAATAATAGAATATAGGAAAGGCTTCTTTTGTGGATGACCGTGGCTCAGGTGGCCTCCAAATCGGAAGGTTCGGTGTTCGAACCCCAGCCTCGCCCGAAAGACATATCATCCATTTTTTCAGTTAACGAAAATCAAGTAAGACGAATAGTTGACTAGAAATCAACATCTAGCCAACTTCTACTAAGAATTTAGTCTCCCCATTAAATGTTGGATGCCACCCATTTAGCGAAATAACCACTGAACCCAAAACATCTCTCTTTCTCTCTCTATCCCATTTTCCAAAACACTTAACACATGCTGAGGCATTATAAGTGTATTCATAACCACTTGAGTTGAGTGTTAAGTTCTTAAAAAAAAAAAAAAAATGCACAGCTACCGCCATGCACTATAATGCCCATATATAAAAATATTGCACACACTTATATACGATGTATGTATACAGACTAGAGGCAGGTGTTACGCAGTGCTCTGAAATTACTTTCAATTTTTAGCTTTTAATTTTTTTTCTTTTTTGAATTTCTCAATACGGTTTTGGTATTGTTTGTGTTTGTAATGTTAAGGAATAAATGTGTTATGTAAAAAAAAATAAATGATTTTTTGAAAATTCTGAAAACGAATTAAGCGGCGACAAATCCTAAGGCAAGCCCTCTCAGACACCCGAACCTTTTCCAATAAACTTATTCTCACGTCGAGCCACACAGGACATCTAAATAAAAGCAAAGGCCGGATAAGGGCCATGAAGCAGATCACCTTCACCCTCGCATCAAGTTGCCTGCTATAAAATAGTCTCTTTGTAAGGGCAAAGGTACATTTGGCTCTGGCCAGAGCAACAGCTCTATGTTCGTTAAAATATAGATATTGATCTGACCAGATCACAAGGTATCTGACTACATTTCGACAAGCAAGTGGCTCCCCGTACGTCTAACGACTGTTAGGCCCCAGACAAAGGCGTCATAAACATAATGGTTTGTGACTTCTGAAAGTTGATCCCCGAGTACTAGTTGTCGCAATATCGTATAATTTGATCGAAGTTACGTAGCAAAAATATATTAATGACTTCAATCTTTGCACCTGATCTGTACGCGGTTAAATCATCTGCGTACGCTCTGGCATCTTGTTGCAAACCGTTTTTAGTATGAAATGTTCCAGCAGAAATCACATCGCTATTTTTTACGATGAATTGTCTATTTGGGAGCATATATTAAAAATAATATACATCAGTGGTTTACTAATGCCCTGCCTGTTTAGCTCTCTAATCAGACGTCAGGTAGGCACTCGTGCAATTGATATGCACTGCAAGGACTTTCAGGATTTGCTCTGCCATGTATCAAACGTACCTATCATGATTGGAGGTGCATTAGGCCCGGCAGCAGCACGTAGATTTGGTCCACACGGGTAACCTGTTCAGCCATCGGAGGTTGTATTTAAGCCATCTGCCCCTGAATAGAGAGCAAAATAGCCAGCATGTCAGATGGAGAGCCTGAGAAATTACCTTCGTCTGCTTTGTACTTTTGGCGAAGGTAACTTGGGGAATAACGTCAGGTGTTTATATTTGAAGAGGTGGACGTTTAACTCTCTTTCTTTTTCCGAGCTAGATTTACCATTTTTATTTGGGACAACCCCGATAACTTACAATGTGTCCCGTGTTTCTACATAACGCACAGGAATGTTGGTTTTTTCTGACGCTCCGTTCTTACCTAGAGCGCAATCCTTTGACTTATGGTTCTTTTAAAATGTTATCGCTCCGTTTTATATTTCGTCCACTATATTACAGTGGATCACGTGCTTATCTACACTCAATGTGTTTATGAAAAACTTACAGCCTATTGCTTCTACCACGAGCATCAAACTTGCCGAGTTGTAGAGGCTGAGTAGGGTCAATGAATCTCGAGAAATTCTCCAGACGAGTCCTGAAACCAAAGGATGCTCCTCCTCCCCCCCCCCCCTCTCCCCATCCCATCCAACCATCCAACCATTCCTCTTCCACTGGGCTGGATCAAGGTGTCATACGACCCGTGCCGAAGATCAACCTGGCTGAGCGCCCAGCTTCTCCAAAAATAGCTCAGTCGCAAACGGAGTATCCAGATACCTGGCGACCTCCGGATTAGCTAGCCTTATCTGTATATGGCGGATCTCTGTACAGATGGACAACCCTTTCTCCGCTACTCGTGGGACCACACTATGGACATACAAAACGAACAAAACAAAACCCGAGGCCGGTACTCCTCTAATACCGGGCGGTAGAACGGTGACTGCACCGACTACCGGCAAGGCTCCTGCATTGTCAAGAGCAGGTAAATCTGTGGCAGGCCATGGTGCACCATCCTCTAAAGGCAATCGCAACGAGCCTAAAAAGAAACCTTCAGGATGTGGTAGGGCTGTGGCAAGCCATAGTCCTATAACTTCCTCCACCCCTAGCAGCAGCAAATTTGTGGCAGGCCACGGACTTGTCGCTGCTACCAAAACTCCTCCTCCCAAGGAGGAATCTGGAGCTCAGCCGCGTCGGCAAGCTCCATCTAAGGCGTTCTATGTAAGACGGCGAAATGCTTCACACATAATCAAAACCTTCGGATCCATTCCGGAGGTTGAGAGAAGTGCGGACATAAGGAGCAAGATTGAGTGGGCTAACAGCATCCTAAAAGACGGATTGCCCACTGCTTCCACTGCTCCCAAAACACTTAAAGACTCCTCCAAGCGCCAGAGATCGTTGGAGGAAACCGTGCCGGTTTCCAAGAGCCCTAAAACCCAAAACTCCTGGGCCATCCAACAACACATCTCTGAGATCTTTCAGTGAAGTCCTAAAGGACGCCATAATAATCTCGGTAATCGATAGGAGCGATACCGACGGTTCCATAACACCTGTACGGTCCCAGTTGGCCAAGCTGAAGCTTTCGAACAACTTCTTGGCCATTATGCGGGAAAACCCCGGACCATCTCCTATCACAAACGACGCTGGCTGGCATCAAGGCCACGTCAAGCTCATCGCATGTGCAGTTCAGAGATCTCTCGATCTCTTCACAAAAGCCATAGGTGGTTTAGGAGAGATCTGGCCAGATGCAAAACTCGAGGTCGTATCTAAGGAGGACATCCCTAGTAGACCTCGAACTCGCACCTGGATCCCAGCAGAACCTTCCTCCCCAGAAAGCATTCTGGAGATCATCAGGCTCAGTAACCCGACCCTTCCGACTCATGACTGAAAAGTCGCGAAACTGGAGGAACTAAGGGGTTCATATAGATGCGCGCTGATCGTGATCAACAAAGAATCCCTTAATCCTCTAGCGCAGACAAAGGGCATGATTCGGTTCGGATTCGAGTCAATCCATTTAAGGGTCTACAAAAAGGATGAACTGGATGCTGATAAGCAACCTCCTCCTCCTGTAACGGAGACACCAATAAACATAACCTCAGACCCTGGAGCGTCGATATCTTTTCCAGAAATGGATAGCGACGACTCCAATCTATCCGAGGTGACAAGCAAGCCATCGATTTCCCTATCTGACACCCCGTCGGAAATGGAAACAGACGAAACAAAACGAGGTCCTATACGATCAGAGAAAGATGAGCTCTCGGGCACATCTTCAGAATCGGAGGATCTCAACAACACCGTGGTGGAGACTACTCCGGAAAACTGTAGCAATGATACGGTTTCTCCAGATTAATCTCCATCACTCTAAAAAGGCTTCGGCCGCACTCATTCTGCGTCTTTCAAAAAACGCATGGATTGTAGAAGGCATGGTTCGTGGACTTAGGACAGCCGCATACGTTCCGCTCTATACAAGAAACAAAGGTAAGATCAGAACTTGTATATTAGTGAAACGTAGTCTTAATGTATTTCTATTTCCTAATCTCAGCGACCCAGACATAATCGTTGCCAGACTAGACTGCCAAAGGCTCCTACTGGCTAGCATCGGCATACCTTGGCCACGATCATGTGGGCCCTCTCCCTGGTGATAACCTAGAAAGGGTGGTACTGGAGGCTGGAAGACAAAAAACTGACCTCATCATGGGATGCGACGCTAACGCGCATCACACGGTATGGGGCAGCACCGACATCAATAACAGAGGTGAGTCACTTTTTGATTATATTATAAGTACTAACCTCTGCATTTGCAATATTGACAATGAGCCCACTTTTATAACCAGAAACCGACAGGAAGTATTAGATATAACTCTTGTCTCCGACAGCATCACTCAAATGCTAATGAACTGGATGGTATCGTCTGAACACTCTTTTTCAGACCACAGATACATCCAATTCAGCCTGAATGATGCTCCTCCTAGTCAACCATCATTCCGGAACTTCCGGAAAACTGATTGGCCAAAATACAGAGGAATACTGTCAGAAACGCTATCCTCTGAACTATCAAGTCCCCCGCGTGACACCAATGAGCTTGACATGAAGGTCAGGGATTTCACTCTGGCTCTCAATCAGGCTATGCCCGCTTCCTGCCCTCTTATTCAACCTAGAGGCAAGAAAAAGCCACATTGGTGGACATCAGCACTGGGACTGCTCAGAAACACTTGTAGAAAACTTTTCAACTTGGCAAAGAACACAAGGAAAGTGACTGACTTTGACTCATACAAAGAATCCCTCAAATTATACAAAAAAAGAACTGAGGAAGGCAAAGCGACAATCCTGGAGGTCCTTCTGCGACAAAATCACGAAAACCTCCGAGGCATCACGGCTAAGAAAAATCCTCTCCACAAATCCTATGATTGAAAAAAAAACCGATGGCTCTTGGACTACCTCAAGTGATGAATCACTCAACCTGCTACTGGACACCCACTTTCCAGGTAGCTCTCAATTCACGGTCGGTAGCAACCCAAACAGGTCTACTGCAACCGGGTCCAAAATCCAGGGTCTGATCACAAGAGACAAACTGCTCTGGGCGCTGCATAGCTTCAAACCATACAAGTCTGCTGGTCGGACGGTATAATACCCGCCGAGCTACAGAGATCCTCAGATATTATTCTGCCTGCGCTAGGAAATATTATGAGGAGCTGTGTAGGACTCATCCACATTCCACTGTCATGGAGAGAAGTCAATGTAGTGTTCATCCCCAAAGCCGGAAAATGTTCTCATGTCGTCCCAAAGGACCTCAGACCTATAAGTCTACCATCTTTCCTTCTGAAAACTCTAGAACGACTGATTGATATCCATATACGAGCTAAAATTGACCCTAGACTTCTGTCAACGGCTCAACATGCCTACTGTAAAGGAAAGTCGGTGGAAACGGCTCTGCATTCACTGACTAGCCACATCGAACGATCCCTACAATATAAAGAGTACACAATGGTTGCTTTCCTGGATATAGAGGGTGCCTTCAACAACGTCAACACATCCGCAATCACGACTGCGCTGTCAACTCTGCAGGTAGACAGCTCACTTGGGGAACTGATCAGTCTTATGCTAAAAAGCAGGATAATCAACTCCAAACTGGGTGAGACTTCTGCCAAAAGATGTGTCAGCAGAGGTACGCCGCAAGGCGGTGTCCTCTCTCCCCTTCTCTGGAACTTAGTAGTAAATGAACTGCTGATATACCTGGAAGCGGGAGGTAGCATGGTGATCGCCTTTGCAGATGACGTTGCTATTGCCGTCTCAGCATCTTAATACCATTAAAGAACTCCTCCAACTAAATCTCAATAGATTAACCCGTTGGGCAGATCGCTGTGGATTGGGAATAAACCCCCATAAAACTGATCTTGTCCTCTTCTCCAGGAAATATAACTATAGACCCCCCTTTAATAAACGGTACCAGTCTAGTGTTTTCCGATACAGCAAAATTCTGCTGTAGGAATCCCCACAGAGAACATCGATTACACCATACTTGAACTTTGGTTTGACAAAAACTTCCATGTAAGCTTCCCCTCTAGATCCTTCTGGGAGGAAGATGCTTTCATTGCTGGACAAGTCGATCCATTTCTATACAGATGGATCAAAAACCAATAGCGGGGTTAGTGGCGGTGTTTTCTCAGACACGCTAAATCTAAGCCTCTCTTTCCGCCTTCCAAATCACTGCAGCGTGTTCCAGGCGGAAATTTTGGCGATTAAAGAAGCTCTGTCCTGGCTGAAGAAAAACGTGATATCTGCAAAGGATATCCGCATCTTTTCGGATAGTCAGGCCGCTATCAAATCCCTGGACTCAGTCTCACTGAATTCTAAAACCGCCCTTGACTGCCGATCATCTCTTATGGAGATGGCACAGCAGTTCAACCTTCACCTCTGTTGGGTGCCGGGCCACAGAGACGTTCCAGGGAATTGTAGAGCCGATGAACTCTCCAAAATTGGAACCACTTTACCTATTCTACCGGAAAGGGGTAGCATAGGTATCCCAATCGCTGCGTGCAAACTAATATTAAAGCTGGATGCCAATAAAAGAACAGACCTTAGGTGGACTGTTGGACCAACATGTCTAGCGACCAAACAAATCTGGCCAAAACTGGATCTGTATCGCTCTAAGTGTCTGATCCTTCTAAATAAGGAACATCTCAGCGCTATCATAGGTGTCATCACTGGACACTGCCTTATAGGCAAGCACGCAAGAAGGCTTGGCGCCTTTACAAATGATTTCTGCAGAAGCTGCATGGACGAGGAGGAGGAGGAGACAACCCTTCACCTACTCTGTACATGTCCAGCTCTCTCCCAGAGAAGAAAACTTCACTTAGGAGCCTTCTTCCACAACGACCTAAACGATCTGAAAAATACAGACGTAAACAGTCTCCTTCGCTTCGCCAGAAGCTCAAACTGGTTCCATCAGTAAGAGGATCATAGATCCACGTGGCATCACAATGGGCCATTAGGCCTAAGTGGGTTGGTTTTTATCCAACAGCCACTCTTACCTACTCTACCTACAGCCTATTGCCGACTAATATAGTAGCTCTATTGTGTCCTTCAATTGGATTTTACACACTGGAGGTACTTTCTGTCTGTTCACTTTCTGCTTCTTTTTTTTTTTTTGTTAATTAGCATATAAATTAAAATTTATTTACAAAATTATAAAATTCAGAAAATAAAGACTTATTACTTAAACCGGTTACATTATAAGATAACATTCTAAATTCATTAAACTCATTAAATTATTTACTACTTTCGTTTACTTCTATATTACTTTTAAAAAGGCAGACGGCATTATATTGTAATTAAAAACGATGTTGGTACATGATTTCAGTGGTTTGGAAGCACTGATGGGATTTCCGCGTGTGCTTGCACCGTAAGCATTCTATCACTGACGCCTTTCATTGCCTTTCCATTCTTGCTGTCACTTTGAATGTTGTCGAATTTATCGAAATAAAAAACATCGCCGCCTGCTTTTAGTGTTTGTCCACGTAGTTAAATTTTTAAATTATTGCTTTGCTTTATGACTTCTACTTTTAAATCCAATAGAGGTCTCCTTCTTTCTCTTAATGCCGCCGTGCAGTCTTTTTGCATAGAAAAACAAGTGTCGCGTAATTGAGTTGCTGATTTCAAAATTCGCCCCACAACTTCCCTATTTCGCATCCTCACAAAGACGTTTGAAATATTGTTTTTGGGTCGAACCGCCCCTGTATCTGCAACCGCTGATGTGTCCGTCTGTACAATTTATTAGCCCTGGACTCACCCTCAGATTGCCTTGGTATATGCACTATGATATTTTTCTCATTGGTCCTTTTTTCCCAGAATTCCCTTTTGCGTTCAAGAAGTATACATCTTCCATGATCTGCATTTTAGTTCTTAGTGCTGCATTATCAGTGCATATCCTACACTTTTTCGGATATGTCAGCCAAATCGGATTTAGTTGGCAAATTTTTAAGTCTATCATGGAGAAGCGATGCCATATATGCTTCGATTATTGACGTAAGGTCTAATATAGGCATATTTACCACAGCACTATGTTGCGGTTCGTTTGTCTTTGTAGGTAGAGATTCCGGGGACATATCAATATTACGCCGTTTACACATCTGTGCCGGTATCGGTGTTGCAGTGCTATTGTTGTTGTTTTTTGGCGGTGTTCATGAGATCTTAGATCTTTTCTTAATTTTTTTTTAAAACAAGAGGGTTAAACTCACCGAATTTCTTGAATAGGGGAATGTCTTAGGTGCACTACAATACAAAGCACTTCTATTAGGATTTAGCTTACGAATTTAATTTTTCTTAAATATTTTATTGGAGCTAATACGCGTTTACACCACAAATTTGACAGATTTCAATGCCTTATATTTTTGAGGCAAATCAGAGGAGCAAACTTACTTTGCTTTGCTTTTATATCCAGTACTTATTTTTTAGCTGCTGTTTAGTGCTTGCACCTCTTCCTCTTCGTCCTCTAACTCGATGGGCTTACTTACTATCAGACACGTATTTGCTGTTATCTGACTCAGCTGCTGCCCTTATTGATGTTATTGGCGCCTCTTCCCTTACTCTACCTGGCAGCTTTTCTGTAGAAGCTGATAGGGCAGGGCGCTTTACAAGGTTTGGTTTGGAGTTGGCTTAAGCATCCTCCTCCTCTTCTTTGTTATATCTGGATTCTCAGATGCATTATAGGCTGATGCAATCCCTTGGTCATCCGATGACAAGGAGCCATCTGCTACTTGCCCCGCTATTAGAATAAGCGACGGCTCACTAACACCCTTCGTTAGATTTCACTTTCTTTCTTATTTATTTAAGATTTTTTAAACTTTTTAAAAATATAAAGTCCGATCTATTTCGGTGATCGAACCTACGCCCCTTGCTTGGTCGGTCACCACTTCTACTCATGGGCTACCGAACCACGTTTCACTTTTTCTTTTCACCACGGACGTCTATTAACGACTAAAGTCAATACGCTACCACTTGCATCTTATTCATTGAAAGGCTATCTAATACTCAACCGTCAGAGACCTTTTATCTATTATTCACTATAACAACGCGATTGAAGTTGCAGGTATAAGCTAGTATTTAAATTTAAAATTTTACTTATTATTATAAATGGGACATAGATTTTACCGAATTGTTATTGAAAAAGTACCTCCTGGAGAAAATACCATATCAAGGTTGCGTATTTCGGTGCACCATTCTGAGTTTTCCATAGAATTTAACACAATAACATTTTCATTAAACCTGCAAATAAAAGAAATGATTTAAATTTTAGTTTTATCATAAAAAAAAACTTAAGGTCACGTATTTCGCGTATTGTTAGCAAAGGAATAGGTATCTTAGTTTTAAGCTAACAATAATTCAATGGATATTTTTTAGTCGATAATGTTGACCATTGCATGCAGAAAAAATATAATAATACTAATCTTTTTTTTTGTATATACTTACAGTGGTGGTCAGAGAATTAGAAACGATAAGAAAAGTAAATGATCGGCAAAATTTATGCTTTTTCGCAGGTCACTGTAATAGATAAGTATTGTGTTTTTGTTTACCGCTTATCAGCTGTTTATGTACAGATGTCCATAACGGGTTACACGGGGTACACAGTTACCATTTCATATATTATTGTGAGAGTTGATAAACGTGTCTGAACAAAGAATTAGAAACGATTAAGGAAATATTTCTTTCTCAGCAGCTAGTTGTTGTACTAGATGGAGTGAAAAGTGACATCCTTGACCGCCAGAATGCGTTTCTACTGCAAAAAAGGTTATGGTGCCTTGAAGTCCGTTCATATTTAGGCAGACATGCCAAATTTCAGTGCGATACTGTCTTTAGTTTTGTTTTGACAGCCGATTGTTGTTGACGTGTTTGGCATCATGTTGAGTTTGCACAAAAACGATTTTCGTTCTCTCATAAAATATTATTTTTTTGAGAGGCAAAACGGCGAAGGAAACAAAAGAAAAGTTGGATAAATATTATGGGGCTAATGCTCCGTCAGATTACACCGTCAAATATTGGTTTCGAGAGTTTCATGATGGCCGCAACTGCACTACCGATCAAGTCCACAGTGACAGGCCCTCCGATGCGGTTACAGAGGACAATGTCAAAAAAATACATGAAATGGTGTTGGCTGACCGGTAAGTGAAGGTGCGCGAGCTAGCAGATACTACAAAGATTAGTATTGAGCGCACACGCCATATTTTGGGCAATATTCTGCATATGAAAAAGTTATCCTGTCGCTGGGTGCCGCGAATGACCCAAAACACGAACGCGAGAGCACTTCGAAAGAGTGTTGGGACTTGTGCTGCTAAATAAAATGAGGAATATAACATAATTAATAATAGATAATAAAATGGGCAAAAAGAAGTCGTGTACCCCAGATTTGCGGAAACTTTTGATAGAAGCTTGGAGAGATGGGAAGGAATCAATGGCAGCAATTGCGAAAAGATTTGGCTGCTCTAAAGAAGGTGGTTTCTGGAGCCGTGCACACGGCTTTATGTTTTTAATTATTTATTTTTAAAAGGAATTTTTATCTCTGACCAGCCTTTTACTGAACTATTTTTGTTTTCTAAAAATTTTCGTTTGTTAATATTACTGTTAGAATTACAATTCAAATGAATAAATACATTTTTTTGTAACGAGATTTTAAAACAGAGTATTTTTTTTAAATGTCGTTTAAAATAATAAAATAATCAAAAACAAAACAAACAAAAAGGTCCGTTTCTAATTCTCTGACCACCACTGAAATAAATGAAGTCTTCAGAGTTCAGTTATTCTTAACTATTCTTTATAATAAAAATAACCATAATACATAAACACTTTTAAGATTATTTGTCTTTATAACGCTTCTCTATTTGCAATATTGCAGTTGTATTGATAATCTTAACGCTCCTTCAAAATAATTTTGGGACGAAGAAAACCATGAAAATACAACAGTAAAAGAAAATTGCTACGAAAAACAATTACCGGATAATCTGTTTCCCATAGAGTAAGATATTTATTAAATTAAACTATGTACTTTTTCAAGAGTCTGCCTAACAAATCATGATTCAGCATTACAACATAAACATTGTCCATCCCGTCCCTAAAAAAGGTGAGTCTTTTTTTCTATCTCCACTTTCTAAGGTCATGGAAACGCTTATAAACGTCAATTCATGAAATAAATATCTCGAAACACGAAAACTTGTTAATGACCGGCAGTAGGGTTTTCGTAGCAACATGTCCACTGGTGATTTGATGGCATGTCTCACCGAGAAGTGGAAACAAAGTGTACATCAATCTGGCGAAAGCAAGATAATTGGATGCACTTGATATTTCTAAGGTATTTGACAGAGTTTGGCATCAGGTTCTTTTGTCGAAAATGCGTGCATTTGGGGTCGACAGCTCTCTTTTTCGATTGATTGGAAACTCTTTTCGGAATGATTAATTCAAGTTATCTTGGATAATTTCAAGTCTGATATTCACAAAATAAATACTGGTGTGCCCCAGGGTTCCGTTCTCTCCCCGACACTCTTTCAATTTTTATCAATGACCTCTTGTCTGCCACTTCTAATATAATATAATGTCTAGGTTTCCTCAAGCGATGTAACAAAGACTTTTTCCCCTCTGATCTGGCCTCAATATATAAGGCATTTATCCGCCCGAAATTGAAGTAGAATACCCGCATTTGGTCAGGTGCACCTAAAACATATTTGCACCTGCTAGATAGGATTCAAAGCCGTGCGATAAAACTCATATGTGATACTAATATCACTCAAACAATGGGCACCCTTGAACACCGATATAGTATCTCGTGTCTCATTCTGCTCTATCGCTATTTCCACCACCAGCGCTCCATCGAAATTGCCAGTAGCATTCCGCCCCTTCAAACATTTAGCCGTAACACCCGTTACGCTATAAATGCTCATCAGTACACCCTCAAGCCCACTTTCGGACATACTCTGAAATATCGTGATTCTTTCCTAAACCATACAACTCATTATAGCCCCCAAACATTTAAAACGAATGTACATCGGTGCCTCTCTTTGTTTCCTCCCTACTTTGCTTTCGCCCGCGCTGTGTGCAATCATTATAAGGGTACTTAACCTTCATCTCCTCCTGGTGTGAAAAAACACACAAAAAAATGTTGACCTATACCTTTTCACCTTTTTTTTGACCGATGTGCATAAAGCTACTTGACAATTCCTGACGCATTAGTTTAACACAAAAAAGTTATTATTCGATGCAAAAATATATTTTGATAAGAAGATATTTGAAAACTTACGTTTCTTACTCTCGTGTGTGATTTTTCACACATATGGGATTTCTATATATTTTGCAGTAGAAACACCATTTTGTAGTCAAATGTCCATGTTATTTCATATTTTGGCAAACTAAATAGATATAGAACAAAAACAAATTTACTTTGTACTTGAAAATGTAAATGTACTTGAAAATACCGTTGTCTGTATTCAAAGCATTTGCACGGGTTTGAGTGGGAGCGTACACAGCACTAAAAGAAGAAGAGAAAGAAAGAACAAAAGTGTGTAACAATGATCGAAACCGTTAGCGACAACCCGCCAAAAGCCGAATACAATGAGCGAATGCTTGCCAAAATCATGCATCATTGCTCTAGGTCAGTGTGCTTTTTGCTTTGTTTGAGAAACACCACATACTCGTACTTGGAGAGCGCGCAAAACTCGTTCGTGTGTCGTTGATTCGTTGGACAAGCTATATTTTCAATATAACATGAACAGACCGAAATATCTTACCGCGGAAGAGGTGGACGAAATTTTGAATGATTCTGATGAATATATTTCCGATAATGATGAAAATTATTCGCCGGAAGAAAATGTTGAATTGATTGGAAGTGAAAGTAATTCTGAATTTGATGAAACGGAACAGAGTGAAGAACATGGAGCAAAAACAATTGCATCAATAGCTGAAATCGTCGATCCATTATTCGTTTTAAAAGACGGTATAATTTGGAAATCACAACCAGTGCAAGATCGAACCGGAAGATTACGAAATGAAAATGTTATCAATTTGCGTCCAGGTACAACAAGATATGCTAGAACACGTGTTGATGATATTAAAGATGCTTTTTTTCTTGTTCTTTCCACTACCAATTGAGAATGTTATTTTGAAGTCGTTAAACGCATATGCACATGCGAAATGTGGTGACAAATAACACATGGGCTGAAAAGTCCGCGCCGTTTGTAAGAGAGGGCACCACTTGAATTAAATCCATACCATTTTCAGTTAGTACCAACCTTCAAAAGATACGTGTATAAATTTGACAGCTGTCGGACGATTAGTTCTCGAGATGTACCGTTGTGAGTGAAGCAACTTTTGTTATTGTGAAAAAAATTGATTCAAAGCAATTTCGTGTGTTGATTTATCATTGCTTTTTGATGGGAAAAAATGCAGCCGATGCGAAGAAATGACTTGATAAGTGTTACCCGGACTCTGCACAAGCCGAACGAACCATTCGCAAGTGGATTGAAAAATTTAAAAGTGATCATACAAGCACCGAAGATAATGCACGCAGTGGGCGTCCAAAAGAGGCTGTTTCAGATGAAAACATCAAAAAAGTCCACAAAATGATTACGAATGACCGTAAAGTGAAGTTGATCGAGATAGCTGAGGCTCTGAAGATATCAAAAGAGCGTTTTGGATATATCATGTACGAATATTTGGACTTGCGAAAGCTGTGTTCAAAGTGGGTGCCGCGTTTGCTCACAGTCGACCAAAAACAACAACGTGTTGATGATTCAGAAGAGTGTTTAAAGCTGTTCAACCGCAATAAAGCCGAATTTTTGCGTCGGTATGTGACAATGGATGAAACTTGGCTCCATCACTTCACACCAAAGACAAGTCGGCAGTCAGCTGAGTGGCGAGCAGGCGACGAACCTCGTCCTCGGCTGGCAAGGTTATGGCATCCGTATTTTGGGATGCACATGGAATAATTTTCATCGACTATCTGTTAACTGGAACCTGTTAACTGGAACACAAATTTCCATAATTTTGAGTTTAACGAGCCAAAACTTTTTGGTCGCTACACAGATGTACCCAAATCATTTAAGACTTGCATGCACTACTAAATTATCTTTCCAAAATGTCCAAAACTATAAGTACCTGCACTACTTAGTTTAAAGTGGTTACACATCCAAATTAGAGGTCACCCACTTTGATGCACTGTAACTTGAAATGGAGGGAGAAAAGCCCCCCCCCCCCCCCCTGCCATACAATTTCTTGTATATATATATGTTATACACATAATTGATTAAAGATATATTGTTTCTATAAAAAAAATTGCTTTATTGAACACTAAAAAACCGAAATCACTTTCCTGCCAACCCAGTATATTCAACGTAAGAACACTCGAGATGTTCGTTCCCATAACGAATGGATGTGCGTTAGGCCTGGTAACTGTGCGTTAGGCCTGGTAACTGTGCGTTAGGCCTGGTAACTGTGCGTTAGGTCTGGTAACTGTGCGTAGATTTGATCGGCCTTATAGCCAGCATGTCACATTAAGCTTCCGGATTATTTCATTATCCCATTCTTCGTCTGATTCCATACTACAGATGCTCTCACCATCTGAAGATATGTCTTCCTGAAGAACGTGTTTTATATCACGTTCATCGAGTAAACGCGGAATTCTAAATTTGGTAAAATTGTATGTTACAATTACTTAGGTAAAACAAAAAGAAAAAACTAGTACAGTCGCAGTGGTTAGTAATCTAACCACCGTAATATTGACGTTATTTATTGTAAATTATGGAAGATGGTATTCATTTTTAATCACAAATCGGTCAAACAAATGCCAAACAACAAATAACCGCTAAAATCTTCACACAATAAACAATCTTACCTTTTTTATTTAATTTACAATGGCTCCTTTGGAAAATTTGCACTGTACCACTTATTCGTTAAACGTTTTTTTTTTTAAAGTCACATATAAGCGCCAAAGTTTGTCAACGAGAACTACAAAATGATAAAAAGTTAAAGTACTTGTCAATAGATGACATTATAACATTTTTAAATGGGCTGAGAATAGGTGGTTAGTTAGCTAACCACCAAACCTGAAAGAGTTAAGAGGTTAGGCCACTCTAGAGGCCGTAAAAGTAAGCCTTTTTTGTGATTTTTTTTTCAGGAAATATATAAAATAAATCTAATTTAAAAAGGTAGAAGTTTGTTGTACATTTGATTGACTGTAAAACATAATTTTTATAGAATAATTTATTTAATAATTAATGGCGGCTGTGCAGCGTTTCTCGGATGACCTCTCTTTTTTGGAAGGGTCTACGGCTGTACCAACAGCTCCTGTAAATTTTGAATTGTGATAAGTCACTAAATTTTTTTATTGTACACAACAACAGCTAGAGAGGTACGTAGGATTTGTTTGATATATTGATTTTTGCGCATTGCGCATATCCAAGGTCAAACTTGGAAAATTCGCAGAAAAATCTCCAGAAAATTATTAATAACAAATAAATTATGCCATGTAAAAAAAAAATCCCACGTACTTATTTAGACAATATATTTTTAAAGATCTAGTTAAAATTTGAAGTGAATTCATAAAAGGCTGGTTGTCTCGCGGCCTTGTACTGTACTTTGAAAAACAAGTACTTCAAGATATTTCCCTCCATAGTCTTTTGGGATATCATTTTTGAGGTCCTAATTAACCACTGAGAGCAATAAAAAAAAAATCGATTTTTTGAAAATCCTAGAGTGGCCTAACCCCTTAACTAACTTGTACTATGTTATTCAAAATCCAATCCAATCCAAATAGCCTTATGTTGAACCTACTAAATACTATTGTAAACAAATTCTTAATCTATTCTATGTCTTTCGACAGCTTAAAATTTGATTTATGCATTTACAGCGGTGAACATGAATTTTTGTTTCCTTATTTTCTTTGAGAAACGGTAAATTTCCATGAATTCATTGATAGTCAATAGTGAGGAAAAAATCCGTTACTTTAAGTGCACAATTATATTTTAGTTCGGAGAACAACGTTAATGGTTGTCATATAAGTGTGTTAAAAGTTGAACAGGAATTTAGCGTACCTTTAAATTATTGTGTTTATTTGTATAACCTGTGGTTTTTTAAAAAAAAAAGCACACGAATCAAATTTTGAGGCAATTAAACATTTCTAGTATGTAGGACGTAAATAAATTAAGAAAAGCTTAAATAGGTACGCTGCCTTGTTTTGACTCCCATTGAAATTTATGCGTGTATGGTACCAAATGGGGTACCGTTGAAATCGTAATTATGAGTACTTTAAATGTTGTTGTGTCCGATTTGCCGGTGTACAATTTCAAATTATAAATATAACCATCAGTAGCTGCTAATTTGAAAACCTTCACACCATACTTATGCGCTTTCCCTGGAAGATATTGTCGGAAACCCAACCGACCCCGGAAAGGGATCATGCTTTCATCTATAACCAAGTATTTACCAGCTTGCCCATTTTTCTTAAAGGTTCGGATTGCTTCCTGTATAACTTTGTCAACTTTAAAAGTTTTAGACGATTTTTCAGACGGTATAAAGTGTATAAACTTTAACAAAATCTGAAAGCGGTTGCGAGACATAACGTACGCAACGAATGAGTTTTTAAATAATTTTGTTGGTTTCCAATAATCTGCGATAAGGGGTATTTAACTAGACCCATATACATGACAATGGCAAGAAACTGCATGATCTCCTTACGATCAGTGTCTTTCCACTCATTCATTCTACTACTTCTTCGACTACGGGAGACATATATAAACGTGTTTGCACTTTTATTTGTTTCTTCAACGATTATATCTAAAATCGTATCCGTTAAAAATTGTCTGTAATAATGAAACGGAGGACCGCGTTCCTGTTGACTAATTTGGTGCTGCGTGAACGTTTCTGAGAATTTCTGCAATGTGTTTCCAGTTGTGGGAGAAATCCAGACAAACGAATTTTCTGCATGCTGTTCCTCCGTTATGGTAACAAATTCTGCACAATGGGACTGACGGTTTCCATGTCTATTGCAATAAGAAGTATTATCACTTGACGTATCACAACTGTAATCCGGCAGGTAAAGATCGTCATCATCAGCACTAAAATCTATTGCACTTTCACTGGAGTTATCTATAGTTTCCAACTTCTCAACTATTTGCTCGGAATCCATTTCTATGGATTTTTTTTATAATGTATCAAATGCAATTATAAATATGCTTACACGTCCACCCCGAACTAAAATTCTGTATTGAATAACTGTTTCCCCCAGAAGATTACAGGGGATACATGCGCAAAAGAATAATAATTATTTTCTTTTAAACGCAAATGCATCACCGGTGAACACCATAAAAAAACATGTCAAAATACATCGTAACATGCCCACTGTTGATGGTGCAAAAAGTCTGTCGAAAAGTCATTCGAACATGCATATTCCTGTTTAGCACCAGGCGGAAGATTTCTTATGTGATCACCGGTGATGCCGTGGCCTATGGGGAATGACTTTTGTCGTGATCGGCAGTGATGCCGTGGCACGCAACGTGTTAAATAAGAAAATATATTTTACTAATTTTTTTATAACTCGGCTTTAAATGTTATTTTTCTGAAATATTGCGAATTATTCCCATTAGATGGTTATTCTTATGAAGATAATTCACACTATTTTATAGATATTAAATAAACATATTCTTTTTAGATTACCTTGGATTCAAATGCATTGCGATAACTCTAAGTTTTTCCACTTTGTGTCTAATTTTAATATTTGGATGACATTGAAAATCGAAACGAATGTGATCGGCATCGTCATATACACATCCAGTTACTGTCAACTCTGAACCAGGTGCCATTCTGTGAAATATAATATTAGTAACAACTTTAAATATATTAAAGTAAGAAAAGTGTACTACCCGTTATATAAAGTATTGTAGTAGGGAGTTTCTGTTGCAGAAACATCCACCCGCTCTATATACGAATTATTTTCCTTGTTATACTGGACAGCTTTTAAGCAGCTTGGGTCAAAGACAAAAACGTCACCCATGTTGCTAGTTGCCCAAATTGAACTATTAGCAGGTTTCCCCAACACGTCATTGATTTGGCAGCACACCGATGTTAAATGAGATATCCAATCCTCCAACTCTGTATCGCCAGAAAACATAAGCTTTATTGGAGAGCAGCCTGCAGGTAATCGGGGTGCGTGTATGGCTACACGGGGTGAACCAGGTTCACTACAGCATTGAACACAAGTAATCTCTGATAAAGAAAACTGAATTTTCGTTGTAACCCCATCTGGATTTAACACTGTAAAAGTTCCAGAATCTGATTCTCTTGAAAATGAGCTAACCCATTCCAATTCTATGTGGCATTCTTCAAAAACTCCTCCAGGTTTTTGAACCCTTGCTTCTCCAGATTTTATCCAGGATGACATTTCTATTGCTTTTTCATATTTTTGAAGATCAAGCAACTTACAAGCCACTGAAGAAGCCTTAAATCGCTCAATTAAATTTAAACGCCATTCACGAGTTAGCTCCCCATTGTTTTCTAGCGAATAGTTATCAATAAACCAACTAGGTAAATTAGATGGGTCCACAACAACTGCACCTGCTGTTACGCAATTCCACATGACTTCAAATTCTGTCCAATATTGTGAGCCACCATGATCATCGTCTTCGGCAAAAACGCCCGAATCTCTGGTATAATCAGCGTCAAATACTACCGAATCACTTTCAGGATGAGCTTCTGTACCAACAATTGAGCCAACACTTCGCACTGGTGACCAGGCTCTAGGATTTTTAAGCTGAGTCTCATACTGTTTTCCCGAAATGTCTCCAATATCAGAAACAGGAGCACTTGATGCCTGCGTACTCTCCTGAATGATAGACGTGGGTTTCCTGCGGTGGTCTTTTAAGCTCCCGATAATAGGAGGAGAGTCAGAATTATTTTTCCACAAATCGGACTTATGCACAATCTGTTCGACTACTTTTGCATCTACATTATTGATGTTTTCAATTACAGCACATGTTTCGACAACAGCATTTTCTTTGTACGAACTACATATACTTCTTTGTTTTGAACCGGGGGATGAGCTACCACTTTTTCGTGATATAAGGCTCATATCACTTGATGTTCGACTTACTTGCATTGGACATTGTATTAGGCGCCACTTTTTGCCTGTAAGGTCCGACTGTGATACACCGGACCTGAAATACAATCTTCGGTCCTCCGAACCAACCGCAAATACTTGATCGTTCGATGCAACTGATACCATAGACATATTTCCAACCATTTCCACCCACCCGCAGCCAATAGCAGCATCCTCACTTATCCCTGCAGCATCACCTTTTACACCTCTTCTGAACCAAACATGGTTATCATTGGTGACACACCAAACAGCATCTGTGCCTACTGACACCTGCAAAATTTTAACACCGTTTCCAGGAGGTTTAACCTCTAGCCAAGATTCTCCACTTAGACATTCCCTTGTGACACCCGTTCTTGCAATTGCCCGGCCGTTATAAAGCACTCCCCAAACTAAGCCAGTTGGACCTACGCTTATCTGTATTATTTCACATCCAGATGGTGTGCTCACTGCTGTCCATCGTAAGCCCTCGGGCGCAGTAGAATTTACACCAGCCCGAAACATAACCTACAAAGAATTAGATATTTTTTATCTTTATATTTATATAGCAAGCATGCTTTAACTAATTTAGTTTCTCTAAAAAATGTCAAATCTCATATACCATATTCAAGAATTAAGTTAAACGAACTGAAAAAATAAAATCAACCATCCATATGCAAAATATTTCTGTCACTAAACAAAGGAACATGTTTTTCTGTTGCAAGTATTGTGTAAAAGACTCGTTAGCACCCTTCATGATTTTGATATCAATATCAAACAAATTATTTTCAACAATGAATAAGAAAAGTGCCTCCTGTAAGTAAAAGCAAATTCTTGAGCATTTAAGACATTGATAAGATTAATCGGGATAATAATCGATCTTTATACGAAGCTTCTGCTGTCATAATCTAATTAATTTTAGTATGCTGAATGGTTGTTCTCTTTCTTCGTCGTCAAAAAGAAAAGACAATACGCAATATCTCTAAATGCTCAGTTATTATTTCCATTGTGTACTTTAGCTTCACATTTTGCTTCAAGTTGTGCATACCGAGTTAGTTGAGGTCATTTAAGATTCCATGAAAGTTGTATTTCACTACCTAATTTTGGTCCCACGCTGTGGGCAAACATTTTAAGGATACTAATAACCCCTTGAGCACGCGCTAATTTACAAAAAAAAACATAAACCCTAACCCGGCACTGTTAACTCTCATCAATCCTCGCTTGCGGCGAGGATCCAGATCCACATTTTTCCATTAATTATTTTACTTAACAAATATTATTGAATTAACTCATATACATAAATATTACAACAATAAAGGCGACAATTCAGCACTAGTCATGTGAAAGAACTTTGTAAAAATTATTTTTTTAATGCCAAAATTGGTTGATTCTTAATTCAAACGTTTATTTTTTTCGGGGATTTAAAATCAAGGGCACGTTTACTTAAAACCAAGATCACATTCCACCGCTTCTCTCATTTCGTTGTACTGAATAGTATCGACGTTTTTTCAATTTTACAATTTGTACAAATTCGTACAACTTTTTACAAATTCCTGTTTGCTTACTCCAAAAAGTTGCAACAAAGAGAGCCGATGAGAGAGATAAACATTTCCCTTCCATTGAAATAGTTGCAATTTTCTGCCTCATAAATTTCTGTGGGTAAGCTGTGTAACAACTGTCAAAGCAAACAGCTATTCTGCGAAAGAATTTATTTGATTTGTTGTTATTTCTTGTGATTGGTGTTTTGACTTGACTTTTGACGTTTTATACATAAATGTGGTTTACTGCGTTTGTTTCCTTTCTTGCAAGTTTCTCTCTCTCTGAGCGAATTTTCTGCAATCTTTAAATTTAGACAGCTTTTACCCATTTCACCAAAAAAAGTAACCAAACAGATCTATTATTAGAGAAGATAAAACAAAAATATTGCTAACAGGTGACAAAGGCAAAAACATAGGTAATTAACTGTAATACTTATCAATCGACAGGACTATTGAACACTATACACTCAATAACACGAATAGACGTAAACATACGAGTAAATCACAGAACACTAATTGATAACCGCATGGTGCAACCAAAGTATGAAAATAAATCTACATGTCTAAAGCACCGGCATCGGATTACTACGGTTTATTAAAAACTCAAAAAAATAGATTACCACAATGAGTTTAGTATGAAGTCCATAATTTCAATAAAAACTTAAAAATCCTACGCAAATATAAAAAACTGGGTCAGCGTTTATACAAATCAAAAAAAAAAAGGTAAAAAGGAACAAACTTGGAAGCCACATGAACTACGCGAAACGCATGCCTCAAAAGAAATTGATTCTACAGAAGATACAAACACGACAGAAGAGACATGAGTACGAAAGGGAATTCCAGCAATTTTCGCCTTAATTCAATCAATAAGACTCAATTTTGAAAAGTAAATGGAAATCCTCAGGAAACTTGACAGTTCGTAAACGTAATACTAGATGAGAAGTCCGTCAAGTGAGATGAAGCCTTGCAAACCATTTTAGAAATGAAAAAAACTTTGAGAGTTTGGCAGCAGTTCGCCAAAAAAATATCGTGGAAGATCGCTAACGCTATTTACGAATACGACCTTTTAGTCCTTTTTACAAAAGGGTGTTCGAATATATTGGGAAACCTCCTAGAAACTAATTTGGATTTAGAAAAACACAAAAGTACGAATATAATTCGACAACAAACAGAGATTTCAGAAATAGAATTAATAGCAGCCTTTTCATCGGTGCAGATTTGAAAAATTTACAATTCTATGTAGCGACAAAAAAAATTAAATCCGATTAAACTGCTTTTTACCTTTTGTAATTTCACAAAAGAATTAAAACTTTAATATAAATATAATAAGTTAATACAATTAATATAATAAATATATTCCTGCTCCAGAATACTAATTTGGTAAATACTATATTACGAGTATCTTGTAGTTTTTCGATTTCGTTATTAAGTAATTATATGTCTGTATTAGTTTCAGCTTAATTTTTTGTCAAAACCATTTGTTCTTTATACCAATCATTTATAAAATATTTCATAATTTTTTCATGGTTATAATTTTACTAGCTAAATTTTTAAATTGCTTTGTGGCTCTGAATATATTGCGATTTGCTTGTTTAACCTAACATGAATTTTTAATTCTTTTCCTTTATAATTTTTAAATTGTTTTTTTTTTTTTTTTTTTTTTTTTTTTATCGTTCGTCATCGTTCATTACACAAAATAAGAAATCTCTTTGCTACAATGTTTACTAACTCTCATTTTTGCCTTGCAAGTGGTATAATGGAAGCGTGTTGTTTAAAATATAAGTTAGTAATATTTTCAGTAAATTTTTAAAATTATTTTCTATTACTTAGTGTTATGTTTGTTTATCCTTGTTTCAGCATAGTCTGTCTGTCTGTCCTGCACGTTTCTCAATTAAAGTCGGTTTAACTCATAACTACTGGCGTTAGAAATGCTACGAGGGCGGGTCAATAAGTCCGTGACTTTTGGATTAAAACACAGATTTTTTGATAAAAAAAATAATTTTATTTTTCAACGTAGTCTCCCTTGAGCTCTATACACTTTGTCCAACGCTTCTCCAATTTTTTTATCCCTTCCAAAAAAAATGATTTGTCGAGGTCCTCAAAATAGGCCTTTGTTTGCGAGATGACTTCATCATTGGAGTCAAATCTTTTTCCACCAAGCCATTTCTTCAGGTTTGGGAACAAGAAGTAGTCGCTCGGAGCCAAATCTGGAGAATAGGGTGGATGAGGGAGCAATTCATAGCCCAATTCATGGATTTTTGCCATGGCAACTGCACATGTGTGCACCCTTGCATTGTCTTGGTGGAAAAGAACTTTTTTCTTGGCCAAATGAGGTCGTTTTTTTTTCAAATCGTCATTGAATTGGTCCAATAAGTTGGCATAATATTCCCCATTGATTGTTCTTCCCTTTTGAAGGTAGTCAATGTGGATTATCCCGCGTGCATCCCAAAAAACAGTCGCCATAACTTTATTGGCTGACAAACCCACCTTGGCCTTCTTTGGCGCCGATTCACAATTAGAAACCCACTGTTTTGACTGTTGTTTGTTCTCTGGTGTGTTGTGATGGATCCATGTTTCGTCCACGGTTACAAAAAGGCGCAAAAACTCCTCCATATTGCGATTAAACAACGCCAAACCTTCCTGTGAAGTTGTTACACGATTGCGTTTGTGGTCGACTGTGAGCAAACGCGGCACCCATCTTGCGGAAAGCTTTCTCATGCCCAAGTGATCATTCAAAATTGAAACCACTGAGCCATGCGAGATCCCTACGGCTTCCACAATCTCTTGCACTTTCAATCTTCGGTCGGCCAACACCATATCGTGAATTTTTTCGATTGTTTCGGGTGTAGAGACCTCAACTGGACGTTCGGCATCTTCAGTGCTTGTACGGCTACAACGAAATTCAGTAAACCACTTTTTTACCATTGAAATCGATGGTGCAGAGTCTGTTGACAGGAGCAGTGTTGCTGTTTCAGTAAAGAGGTCAGAAATTCACGGACTTATTGACCCGCCCTTAAGAAGATGAATAAATTTTGATTTCTTGATTCTGGAAAAACGAAAAACTTGTCTACATATATTTTTATTTCTGACTCAACTTGAATAGTTCCTTATAGCATTTCCGGGATTGTTACATTCTATTTATAAAATAGTTATTTCGAAATTTATGACTTACTTTTTTATACCAGGGAACAGATGTTTGATTGTTTTCAGTTCAGTTTATATGCATTTTCATTATATCCAATTCATTTACACTTACAAGCTAGACAAAAAAATTCTCAAAAATTAGCTTAATTAACTTACTGGCCCCATGCGATCGCTCTAAGTTAAACCTAAAATTTAATCTATGTCTTTCGACGTAATTGAACAGGGTAATTTATTTATTTCATTATATTATTACTATCACTAAGAAAATGATTTTTTTAAAAAAAACTTGGTACATGGATTTTTTTTTTTACATTTAAATAAAACTTAGAAACTATCTTAATAATTATCTTACCCTACTTAAACTATCTTAATTTTAGAGAATTTTTTTATTAGAAGTTGTTACCCATTGTCCCAACTTCTCTTTTTTTCTTCTAGATGTTTAATAGGATCGACAAATTAACCGCACCTTGTTGCAGACTATTTTTAATGTCATATATTCCAGTCACATCGCCATTATTCAAAATGAACTGTAGGTTGTACCACATGAAATGTCCGATTTTCGCTCAGTCGGAAATAAGAAGTTCTCGAGTGAACATCTGTGTCAGAACGTTAAATTTTCTTCTTTTATAAAATAAAGTGGTACGTATGCTTGACGTGTGAGAATTTCAAAGTTCGTTACAAGCACCGTTATTTTTTTTCTAGGAATTATTACATAACTCTGTTCTTTCCTTAAGTTCCATCTTATAAGTATTTATGGGTGGCACTCTGCTTTAATATTTTGTCTTGTTTTTGCTGCTGTTGTTGTTGCTGCTAGTGGTGTTGTTGATGTTGTTTTTGTTGCTGTTGGTGATGTTGTTGCCGCTATTTCTGCGGCTGTTGTTGCGGTTTCTGCTCGTGTTGCTGTAGGGGTGCTTGTTGAGGTTTTTGTTGTTTTATTCCGTCTTGGACTTCTGCTTCTGATTTGAGCTTGGTTTTTGTTCCCGTAATTTTGTCTGTTCGATGCAGATACATTGCTGCTGCTATTGGGAGCTCTCAATTTCTCTCTCCCTTCTTGCCATTTGTTTTGCTTTAATGGCCAGTACTTAGAGCTATATCACTTTTATACTACTATTATGTGCATTGACTTAGTCCCCTTCGTCTTCTGAGGCCGCCAATGATGCGAATGAGTTTTTACACCCCATATAATGGGCCTTCCCCACCATCCGACACATATGGATAATTTTCGTTGTCTGCTGCAGCCCTTGTTGATGTTCCTGGCGCCTCTTCCCTCGCTCCAACAGGCAGCTTTTCAGAGGAAATTGAAAGGGAAGTGCCCTTCACGATATTTGAAGTTGGATTCAGCATCAGTCATTTATTGATTCCGCTATTGCAATAGCGGACTTATCTGTTTAACTAAACTTGTAAAATTAAAAAGTCAGTGTAACTTTTTCGGTCTATGAACGACTGTAGCCGGACACCACTTCCACTGGGCTCTGCCTTTTAGCTTTCACTGACAAAATTATTTTTTGCGAAAATCACTTTTTTTCTTCTTTTTTTTGCGAGAAGCCGAAACACGTTTTACGTCCACAACGGTGTGTGTACGACTTTTTTCTTAACACTCGCACGAGTTATAGGTCCATAACACTTTGAAGGAAAAAAAAAATTCAAAGGTTTAATTTCGGACAAGTTTATTGATCGACAAACTACTGCAAACTGACCCTTTGTTTATTATTGACATACGAGGGTTCCGACCGCAACGTAAAGATAGCGGCACTCGTCAATAAAAGCTAGTGAATGCTAGTTGTGCATCTTTCGACAGTTACTTACCGAAGTTTCAGTCATTTTGGACGCGCAGTTTTTAGTTGACAGTCGTTTGAGTGTTTTTGTGAAAATGGAAAAAATTGAGTATCGAGCTGTTATTAAATTCTTGTTTTTGAAAGGCAATACGTCTACGCAAATCACAAATGAGTTGGGCTCTGTGTATGGGGACTCTGCACCATCATTTACCACAGTAAATTTTGGGCTGCTGAATTTAAACGTGGCCGTAAGAGTTTGGGAGATGATAAACGTTCGGGACGTGAAAAAACTGCAACCACTGATAACATTGCTAAAGTTCACCAAATGGTGTTAACCGACCGCCGAATTAAAGTGAGAGAGATAGCAGAGGTTATGAAAATGTCCAAAGAACGTGTTTGTCACATATTAAATTAAGATTTAGGCATGAGAAAGCTGTCCGCGCGTTGGGTGCCTCGTTTACTTACGTTAGACCAAAAACGTATTCGAATGAACATTTCCAACGCTATATTGGCGCAGTTTAGGCGCAATAAATCCGAGTTTTGGCGCCGATTAATTACTGTAGATGAAACTTGGGTACAACATTATACGCCCGAAACAAAAATTCAGACAAAAAAGTGGACTGCAAACGGCGAGCCGGCTCCAAAAAAAAACAAAAACAGTTTTTTCGGCTGGGAAAGTGATGGCTACTGTTTTTTGGGATAGGAAAGGAGTTATCTTAATCGATTATCTTCAAAAAGGAAAAAACATTACAGGAGCATACTACGCATCATTACTTGCCAAGGTGAAGGCAGAAATTGCAGAAAAACGGCCACATTTGCAGAAAAAGAAAATAAGACAACGCGCCGTCTCACACCTCAGCGGTTTCCATGGCGAAAACCCATGAATTACGGTTTGAACTGCTTGGCCAACCGTCTTATTCACCAGATCTAGCCCCAAGCGACTGATTTTTGTTCCCTCATGTAAAAACTGTGCTCGGAGGACAGAGATTTTCGTCAAATGAGGAGGCAATCACCTTCGTGAACAATTATTTTGCAGAGAAAAACGCCAATAAAAAAAAATTTTGAGAAAAAATGTCTTGTATCATTGTTTAGGCGGAAAATTTTCAGACAACCCTCGTATACCACCTTGATCAAAAATTTATCGGAATTTATTTAGGAAATTTAAAATACAAATTTATTCATCTAAATCTACATATATTGTCCCCTTCAAAGTAATCCCCATCGACTGCAACACTATGTCAGCGCTTGATCCAATCCTTAAAACATTTTTTATATTCGGTGTTCGGAATGTACATCAGTGCTACCTGCGATTTTTCCATTATTTCCTCTCGGCTGCTGAAACACGTTCCCCGTAGTGGTTTTTTTTTAACTCCACTGAACAGAAAGAAGTCACAGGGAGCCAATTCGGTGGCTGTTGGATGGTATTTGTTGGTGCAAAATCCACGAGTTTTCTGCCCACAATTCTGGTCTCGGCGAATTGCTACACGCAAACGTCTCCTAACGCCCAAATAATACTCTTTGTTTACTGCCTGGCCTTCTGGCAGAAATTCATGATGCACTACACCATTTTAATCCATGAAAATCGTGAGCATTGCCTTATTTTTTGACAGAAAACCACGTGGTTTTTTTGGTCTCGGCTCATTTGGTGAACGCCATTCAATTGCCTTATGTCTGGATTGCGTGTCGTACTCATAAATCCACGTCTCGTCTCCAGTAATGATCCTTTTGATGAATGTGGGATGGGATTCAGCCTCGCAAACCATCTCTTTTGCGACGTCAACACGGTCTCTTTTTTGCATGAAATTGAGGTCTTTTGGCACCAACTTTGCTGCTACACGACGGAATTCTAAATCATTAACCAAAATGTCTTGGACGGATCTTTAGGCAATGTTCAAGGCCTCCGCTATCTCTCTGATTGTTAATTTGCGGTTATTGACCAATATTTCTTTTACTTCATCAATGTTTTCGTCGATTTTCGATGTCGATGGGCTGCCACTGCGTTCATCATCTTCGATTGATTCACGACCACTTTTGAACTGCTCGTGCCACTGGTAAACGACCGTTTTCTTTAGAGAATCGTTGCCGAAACACTTTTCCAACACTTCCAACGTTCGCGCACCATTAAATCCGTTTTTACGCAAAATTTAATACAAGTTCGTTGTTGCAAATTTAAATCCATTTCTATAATTACCTAACCTAACCTAATAAAAGAAAACAGAACTCAAATCGGAACAATGGGAGCGCCACACGGTGGTGTCTTTGCCCAGAAATGTTTTTAAAAACACGCTATTCTTTGTTTTTCGCCAATGATTTATTATTATATTATTATATTTTATTTTTATATAGTTATTATTTTAATAAATTCGAAATCTGTAGATTGTGAAAATCGTAGATTGAATAAATAAATAAAATAAATTATAATCAACTCTATTTACGTCTGTTAAATATGTTGGTAGGGACTCATTAGATGTAAACAAATATAGCTTTTTGCTATCGGAAACTAAATCCTCGACAACTGGTTGAGACACCCCCTTGATTTCAGTGGTTCTCGATAATTTTGTTCCGTATGTGCTGCAAATATTACTGATAGATAATCATTGCCAAAATTCTAATCACCATAAATCCTTTTTTCCCCTTAATTTTCTTGGAATTTGCAATTTGTCCCTACTATAATTACCCGCGACAAGTGGTTTTGGTTGAGACAGGGTATAAATACTTTGCAAATTCAGTTGCGGATTCCATTCGCAGTGTGACTTGTTAGTCAGCTTTAGTGATTTGATTTAAAAGAAAGTGTTTAAACAGGTTTTAGAAGAATAAAAGTTTAAAAATGGGATCTGGAAAAATGTTAAATCAAACGGAGATCCAAAACATAGAAAGAATGCGCCAAAAGGGATATTCTGTCAACAAAATTGCAAAACTTTTGAAGCGCACTCGTACAATTTTTTAAACTATTTAAAAGATCCAGAAAACTATGGAGAAACGATTCGTATATGGGCAAAAATATAGCTTGACACCAGCAGATCGACGATCCCTACTAAGAGAAGCAACAAGGGAAATCGCGGTATCGCAGGAATTTCGAATGTGGGCAGAAAACTAAGGACTTGCCAGCTGTGTCAGCTGAAGCGGAACATCTTCAAAGAAAGCGTTTGAAAAGAAAACAACGTAATCGAAACGCCCGTTTGACCTTTGCCAGAAATCGTTTTATGGACCTGACGGATTTCATAATTATTTTCAACGAGCTGTTTTTAAGAGGACGACAACAAGGCGGATGTGAAGTCATGATTTGGACAGGAATTTCATACCTAAATAAGACTAATATCCGCTTCGTAAACGGCAGGGTGAAAAGTGACGACTACCTTAAAATCCTGCACGAAGAGATCGTGCATCATAACCAAGAAAAATTCTACGAAAATTTCATCCTGCAATAAGACAATGCAGCAATCCACACAGCACGGAAGGTGAAAGACTACTTCGAGCGTAACAACGTTTGTGTTCTTGACTGGCCAGCATTGTCTCCAGACCTCAACATAATTGAGAATATATGGGGATATCTCTCCAGAGCTGTCTACCATGCCGGACGACAATGGAACAAAATCCCACGAAAATTAATTAAAAAACCGTTTAAATCCCTTCCATCAAGAACTTCAGAGGTTGTAAGTAATGAGGGAGGAAGTACTCCCTAAAACCGAGAAAAATAATATCGAGAAACATCGAAATCAGAGAGGTGTCTCAACCAGTTGCCGAGAAGTGTAGATTTTAGAACTTTAAGTCTTTTTTTTTTGGTAAAAAGGTATATTCCAAGAAAAAAATCGTTCGGCGGTAAGGATCTATCTCCAATGTTGGCATCATTTATCGTGGATTTAAAAAAAGGCTCACTTGGGTGTACCCTGACCCGTGTGAACGGAAATTGGTCTGTTAATACTAATGGTAGAAACTTCGTTTATGGCCTTGTTTTTAGAAGAAATACCAGCCTTTGTAATTGCGTTTATATAAAGTTGATATCTTGTTTGGGTCTTCAGATATCCAATTTTTAAGCCTGTTTTATTTTTCTAGCCCATGCTAATTTTTGACTGTGAGGTCACTTTTCTCCAGAAAATGCGTAATAAGCATAACGTTTTACTATTTTTTTCTTACGAGCGTAACAATAGTAAATAAATAAATCATCAATTAGTTTGCAGAAAAACCCGTAGATTTTATGATACGGGTAAAATTAAAAAAAAAAGAGTTTTTTTGCTTTAAGCCCCAAAGGCTATGAATAAAAAATGATTTTGTGTGGTTTTAGATAATTTTTATTTTATGAGTGTACTAAAATAGTTATAACAGGTGCTTAAAGTGTACTTCTTGGTTTTGTATGCATGATAGAGCTCGTTTTTGGATGCGGCTTCCAACCTTCAGCAATCGCTTCCTGTTTCCGATCTCTTTGAGTCAAACGTCTTCTATAGTACTCCGACCGTGTACGAACGAAATGGCAGCTCTTCAGCTACCATATCCTCTGATGTAGCTGTGGCTAGCTCAGGAGTAGTTGGTACAGAAACCTCTGAAATCTGCCAAAAAAAAAAGTTAGATTCTTGCCGGAACTGTGAAAATGATTTCTTACTTTAAGTATATTTTCGGCACCAAAATTCAATGATTCACTTTCCGAATGAATTGGCTTATCGCCAAAGATCTCCTCCATTTCGTCCAAGAATGGTGGTGGACACAGGGATGCACCTGTATTTCTTCGCAGATTTATACGCTGTCAAAAACGTCTCCTCTTGCTTCCAACGTTTCGATTGCCTATGGTGTAAAAATGTTGAATTATTAATACAAACATTAAAAACATGTTTTTTTTTATAGTTGATTTATTTACCTTACGGAGAATATTTACTGGCTGCTAACTTTCACGAAACGAATAGTTTTACACAACCTAATTCAGCGCCATCTGAACCTGGGCTTTTTCAACACTTTATGGTATGTTTGCTTTTGATTACTGACTAATTTATCCTCACGTTCTGCTTTGTTGTTGTTTTATATGTAAACGTTTACACTTTTCAACAAATATGAAAATGTGCCCTAAGTTGGAATAATCTGTTTTTTGACATATTGTCCAAGAAGACTTTTAATCCGTAAAACGAGTCACAGGGAATTTCAGACAACTCATGGACAAGTGCAGACCAATCAGTTTTTTTTTATTTTTGAAACATTTGCAGCTCCCTGTAGCAAATGTATATTCCGCCATTTTTTCGAACTCCTCTTCTTTTATGTACTAGAGAAAGTAGCCAATAAGATATTTGTCAATAACATCTAAGGTGTCTGAAGGCTGATCTGAAGCGAAGTTAATATTCGGAGGGTGGAACTGGCGGTATCTATATTGAATATTTGACTTCGCTGTAAGAAAATCGTACTCAGTCTCATTTACTTCATTCCCTTCACTCAAAGCTTCATTCACCATGACACTGTTGTCAACTGCTCCACCAATTTCAACATTTTCCTCACCTGGGACAGCCGTACCCTGAAATCCAACCGCTTTTATCTGGATGTATTCTTCAGCCGAGATCTTTTGAACATCCATTTTTATCCAATTCGCAGCTTAAGAGAATCCGTGACGGCGTCCTCTTCATCATCAGAAATACAAATATGGGATACGTTGTCGGAATTAATTAAACAAAGAATCTCCAAAATGTCATTTTCATTATTAAGGTGTTTGAACCTACAAACAACAATTAGAAAGAAAATTTTTTAAGAAATAAATATTACACGTATTACTTCCGCCAATTTATCTTGGTATCAATTATTGAATTATTTCACTATATAATACACTTCACACATCAAAATATTATACGTTACCACATAAAATTAATTCATTACAACGTAAAAAACATTTAATAATAATGGTCAACAACTTGTAATTTTATATCAAATTTATTCGTGTTGTCAGCTCAAAACACTTTCTAAAAGCTATAACAGTAAAGGTTTGATGTCCAATATTTTGGACAAAAAGTTTTTACCAGTTATCAACATGTGAACAAAATTCAAGTGGTATTTATTTATTTTTTTTTTTTATATATATATACTCTGGCGATCACTAGGATGAAGCCATACATTTTGCATTCGATTTTCACTCTTTATACAGCAAGCTTTTACTACCTGGAAACAGGTACATATTTTCTCAACAGGAAGTCATAAAATTAAAGGGTAAATAAGAAACGACCGTTGGAATTTCCCAGGATCAAACAATGAACTTCTTGAAAAGCGTATAAAAAGATGCGCCACTATGGCCTCATCCTAGTGATCACCAATGTATATATAATTGGTGCGCGCACAAGGGATTTATGTACCCTTAATATGTTTACACATAGCGCGGGCGAAAAGAAGTTAGGGAGGGAAAAAAGAGAGATACCGGTGTGCGTTGGTTTTAAATGTTTGCAAGTTATACCGGCTAGGAAATAAAGAACTCAGCAGGGCATTCCATAAGCGAGTTGTACGGCTTAGGAAAAAATCACGATATTTCAGAGTACGTCCGAAGATGGGCTTGAGGGTGAACTGATGAGCATTCATAGCGAGACGAGTGTTACGGTTAAAAATTTGAAGGGTCGGAATGCTACTGGCAATTTCAGTGGAGCACTGGTGGTGAAAAGACATTACGCCGGTGTTCGATGTGTCGAGTGACTGTGTAATACTGGCATCACCTATGAGTGTAAGGAGGTCTTAGAGGCGCCTAGCCAGATGTGGGCATTCTACTCCAGTTTTGGGCGGATAAAAGCCTTATATGTTATATTTAAGCCAGGTCAGAGGGGTTTCTTTTTTTGTATAATGAGCGCGCGCTCAAGGGGTATGAGTAAGCTTAAAACGTTTATACACAGCGCGGGCGAAAGAAATTTAGGGAGGAAGAAAGGACAGGTACCGATCTACATTGTTTTCAAATGTTTGTAAGCTATAACGACCAGGAAACAGAGATCGGCAGGGCATTCCATAAGCGAGTTTACGGCTTAGGAACGAATCACGATATTTTAGAATACATCCGAAAATGGGATTGAGGGTATACCGATGAGCATTCATAGGTGTTACGGTTGAAAGTTTGAATGGGCGAAATGCTACTGGTGAAATATTTGTTACATCGCTTGAGGAAACCTAGACATTTCCCAGCATTTTTGACGACATCGAACATGTGGTCATTCCAACGTAAGTTGTCATTGACACACATACCGAAAATGGAAAGTTTTTCGGTTTCGACGATGCAAGTGCCATTCATGGATAATGGATGAGTGTTTATATTTCGCTTTAACGACAGCAGACAGCATTGTGTTTTGGCAGCATTAAATTCCCCAATTGGTTATGCTGTTAATATCAGAATTTAATGAGCTTAACACACGCTGCCGTTCCCGTTCTACAGCCAAAGGGCAGGGATATAAGTCCGGAACCGAATATGAAAAGCAGAGAGTACTGTCGTCAGCAAAGGAATATATTGGATAGAAGAGATCATTGATAAAAATTAAAAAGAGTGTCGGAGACAGAACGGAGCCCTGGGGCACACCAGCATTTATTTTGTGAATATCAGACTTGAAACCGTCCAAGACAACTTGAATTGAACGTTCCGAAAGGTAGTTTCTAATCCATTGAAGAAGAGAGTCATCGATCCCAAAAGCACGCATTTTCGACAAAAGAGCCTGATGCCAAACTCTGTCAAATGCCTTAGAAATATCAAGTGCAACTATCTTGCTTTCGCCAGATTGATGTATAAAGCATACATCCACTTGTCGGTGAGACATGCCATCAAATCACCAGTGGACATGTTGCTACGAAAATCATACTGCCGGTCACTAGGAAGTTTTCGTGTATCGAGATATATAATTAGCTGACGGTTTATCAGCGTTTCCATGACCTTGGAAAAAAGGGACGTAAGTTCAATGGGACTGTAGGTATTTATATTTGATTATGTTTAATAACAAGTATAGAAAATAAATACATATTTTATTTTACCTAATTTTACCTACTTCTAATAATATAAAGTAATAAATATGACATACCTGATGGTTGAGATGTGATCTGCGCCATGATACAATACGAGGGCGGGTCAATAAGTCCGTGACTTTTGGATTAAAACAGATTTTTTTGATAAAAAAATAATTTTATTTTTCAACGTAGTCTCCCTTGAGCTCTATACACTTTGTCCAACGCTTCTCCAATTTTTTTATCCCTTCCAAAAAAAATGATTTGTCGAGGTCCTCAAAATGACGAGATGACTTCATCATTGGAGTCAAATCTTTTTCCACCAAGCCATTTCTTCAGGTTTGGGAACAAGAAGTAGTCGCTCGGAGCCAAATCTGGAGAATAGGGTGGATGAGGGAGCAATTCATAGCCCAATTCATGGATTTTTGCCATGGCAACTGCACATGTGTGCACCCTTGCATTGTCTTGGTGGAAAAGAACTTTTTTCTTGGCCAAATGAGGTCGTTTTTTTTTCAAATCGTCATTGAATCGGTCCAATAAGTTGGCATAATATTCCCCATTGATTGTTCTTCCCTTTTGAAGGTAGTCAATGTGGATTATCCCGCGTGCATCCCAAAAAACAGTCGCCATAACTTTATTGGCTGACAAACCCACCTTGGCCTTCTTTGGCGCCGATTCACCCTCAGAAACCCACTGTTTTGACTGTTGTTTGTTCTCTGGTGTATTGTGATGGATCCATGTTTCGTCCACGGTTACAAAACGGCGCAAAAACTCCTCCATATTGCGATTAAACAACGCCAAACCTTCCTGTGAAGTTGTTACACGATTGCGTTTGTGGTCGACTGTGAGCAAACGCGGCACCCATCTTGCGGAAAGCTTTCTCATGCCCAAGTGATCATTCAAAATTGAAACCACTGAGCCATGCGAGATCCCTACGACTTCCACAATCTCTCGCACTTTCAATCTTCGGTCGGCCAACACCATATCGTGAATTTTTTCGATTGTTTCGGGTGTAGAGACCTCAACTGGGCGTCCAGGACGTTCGGCATCTTCAGTGCTTGTACGGCCACAACGAAATTCAGTAAACCACTTTTTTACCATTGAAATCGATGGTGCACAGTCCCAATAGTATTTATCAAGCTTAGCCTTGGTCTCGGTAATGGTTTTTTTTCGCAAGAAATAATGCTTAATAAGCACACGAAATTCACTTTTTTCCATTTTCTCCTCAAATTAGTGAGTAGTCTGATAAAAATAGCTGTCAAACACAAACTAACTGACGCAGCAAGTTTAAATTTTGACAGGAGTCAACTGACAAATGCCTGTTGACAGGAGCAGTGTTGCTGTTTCAGTAAAGAGGTCAGAAATTCAAAAATGCACGGAATTATTGATCCGCCCTCGTATATAAAATATTCTGATTTTGTCTGTTGCTGTCAGATGGGAGCACAAACAGTAAAAATTCGTTCAAAAAGAGTCCAATATACTGAACGTGGGTCGGAATGGCTTCAAAATCTAATTACACTGCCAGAAGGAAGAAAAGTGATAATGTCCAATATTCTGAACACAGGAACTGAAAGGGTTAAAGTAACAGCTCTTCAGCTTAACAGTTCATGAAAGAATTCATTGACTACCATAAATATATTTACAAATTTAAAATACGAGGACTGTCTGAAAAGTTTCCGACAATGTAAAGATAGCGGCACTCGTCAACAAAAGCCAGTAAATGCTAATTGTGCATCTTTTGACAGTTACTTACCGAAGTTTCAGTCATTTTGGACGCGCAGTTTTTAGTTGACAGTCGTTTGAGTGAGTCGATGTGAGTGTTTTTTGTGAAAATGGAAAAAATTGAGTATAGAGTTGTTATTAAATTCTTGTTCAGTCACCGACTAACCTCCGAGCCGACAGCATCAATTCGCTTCTTAGTGCGCCTCTCGCTTGTTTTCGTCGGTACTTTTCCCGCTATTTTGTTAGCAAATTTTCTCTTCTTCTTTTTCGAACCCGTTAGTAGTAGTGCATATTACAAACCAGATAGTTTAGTGATCTAACTGTAGACATGCATACCGAGCCCTCGAACAAAAAAAAAGAAAAAAAACAAATTATTCGAACATTGAGCTTAATCCCTCCATTCCGACTTTCTCGTCTAACCCCAACCCCAAATTTATTCTGATTGCCCCAACCAACAGTGAAAAACCTCTCTCCGCGTTCAGTGTATTCTTATTGAAAAAAGCTATCGATGGAATTAGCACTGGCTATGAATACATAACACAGTTGCGTGATGGAAAGTTCCTTAAAATAGCTGAATCTTTCCTTTCAAGAAAAACGCTATCAAACCTCTGTCCCATCAAAGTGTCCCTTCACACAAACCTAAATGCCTCTAAAGGTACAGTTTACGCCCCTTATCTTACAAACGTACCCGAGGAGGAAATCGTCAAAGAAATGAGCGCACAAGGTGTAACTGAGGTTTACAAGTTCACGAAAAAAAAGGAAGGTATCTCAACTCCTACAGGTTTAATTCTATTTACCTTTGATCGTTTCCGCCCACCTACCACCGTTAATATCGGTTGGTATAATTGCAGAATTGTTGAATATTTTCCCAACCCCATGCGGTGTCAAAACTGCCAACTCTTAGGTCACACGGCCAAGAGATGCAAAAACCCTTCATCATGCGTAAACTGCAACATGTTAAATGTTGACCCCCATACATGCACGCGCACCTACTGTGCGAACTGCTCTGAGGAACATCCCGCATCTTCAAAAACATGTAAAAGTTTCCTAAAAGCCAAAGAGATATTAAAAATTAAGACAACAAGAAAATGCACGTTGCTCGAGGCCAAAAATGCATATAAGGAATTGAATCCTGAACCCCCCTCTACGCAAATATTGCAAAAATTACTCAACAATACCTCAACAATCAGTAATCCAGTTACAAACATATATAAATCCTCCCCAAATCCTCCTACAGCTCAAATCCAAAGTGTACAGCCATGTTATACAAAAAAAACCCACATCAACCAACAACAATAATCCATCCATCCAACGAACCTTTTTCGAACATCTCTCCCAAACGAATCTCTCTACAAAACAGCCTCCCAAGCACATCAAGCTTACATCATTTACTAAACCCATCATTTGAAGCAATTAACACCATATCAACTCAAACGCCACCAAACAGTCCTCCCCGTTACACTAATCCAACCGTAATTAACTCCATCTCACCCTTTTCAAAATTCACCCAGTCTTTAGTCGACAACAACAACTACTATATCAATCCTATAGAAAACAAGGTGGATAGTACTTAACAACAAAATTAACTCCAACACAGACAACTTCGCTGCCCATAGGGTGGGACAAGCGCGACATTTCGGTGTCCCAGGTGTACCATCCTCTGGACAGCGGAGTCCCATGCGTCCTACCACCATCATCCACAACACCAACTCTGGCTTACACCAATATAACCAAGCAAGTATTGGAACAAAGCCTTCCACACCATACAAAACCCATTTAATAGTTCTGCAATGGAACATGAAAGGCTATTACAACAATTGTCACGAATTCCAATTGTTAATCAATGACCTTAATCCTTCTATTATATCTCTGCAAGAAACTCATCTACAAACCAACCTCTTTCCCTTCCCCCCAAAACAATACACACCGTATTTCCACAACTTCGCATCAAACACCTATGCGAAACAAGGTACAGGTTTATTGATATATATTTCTATCCCACACACACGTTTACCCATTCACTCAAACATATCCACAGTTGCAATAGAAATGAACCTCAATATTAAAATTACTGTTATATCATTATACATTATACATTCCCCCCTCTCAAGCATTCACCTCTAGCGATTTGTCAAATATCCTTAATAATATCCATACACCGATTCTGTTAACTGATATCAACTGCTGGAGTACCTATTGGGGTTCGCCTCTAACCAACTCTAGAGGCAGGGAATTTGAGAATTTTCTTTTAAGTTCCAACCTTGCCGTTTTAAATGACGGAAGTCCAACACATTTATCGACACATAAGACATGGACTTGTCAGCTACCTCACCTCAATTGCTTCCTAAAACTTCATGGGAAATTTTAGAAGATTTACATGGCAGCGACCATCTTCCAATTGTGACAAAAATAGATCTTGGGCGTTTATCTTTCCCAATAAAACCCACATGTAAATTTCAAACCCACCGTGCCAACTGGGAATTATATCAAAGTACTATACTCAACACTTTAGACAATTATAGTCCTTCTTCTAACATAAACAAAGAAGCTGCTTCGATCACCAAAACCTTACGCGCGGCTGCCAACGTAGCAATTCCTCAATCTAAAAATATCCCCCATAAGAAGATAACCCCATGGTGGTCTCCTGATTTATCATTTCTGCGCAACAACAAACAAAATCTTTGGAAAATCTTTAAAAAACATGCCAACAATACCAACCTATTTAATTACCGTAAGGCAAATGCCGTTTTCCGCAGGAACAGTAAAATAGCTAAAAAAGAAAGCTTCCAAAAATTTACGTCAAACATTAACCCAAACTCCTCAAGTAAAAAGTTATGGGCAGATATCAAAACTCTATCAGGCAATTATACCCAATTTACAATTAACAACCTAATAACCGAATCGGGACCACTCTATAAGCCATCAGATATTTGCGAATATTTTGGTAAAACCTGGTCCATGTATTCTAACGACTCCAACTTTCCATCAACCTTCCTCAACACCAAATTTCTAACTCTCAATAGCCACCACCATCTAGAAAACCTCAGTACATCTGCAAAACGCATAGAAAAACAGATTAGCTTGATTGAAATGGAAAGCTGCTTAGCCACTCTGAAAGGTAAAACCCCAGGGTATGACCGCATCTCATACCCAATGTTAAAAAATGCACCATATCTACTCAAAAAGAGAATATTGCTCTTATACAACAGTATCTTTGATAAAGGCACTATACCGAAGACGTGGAAAGTGGCCAGTACAATACCAATCCTTAAGCCGTCTAAAAAATCGAATGATCCTACAGGATACAGACCAATCTCCATGCTGCCTTGTACTAGCAAACTTTTAGAGAAAATTATTTCTAAACAACTTCTCTTGTTTATTGAAAAAAATAATTATCTAAATCTAAACCAAGTGGCATTTAAGCAGGGATGCAATACCACAGACTCACTTTTGCACATCGATGAATACATTACCTCTGCACTATCATGCAAAAACCATGTCTCCATACTGTCCCTTGATTTTAAAAAGGCATTTAACAGGATCGGCATTCACGTTATCCTAAATAAGCTCACACAATGGAAGATTGGGCCTAAAATGTTTGCATTCATTAAATCCTCTCTTTCTAATAGGCAATTCAAAGTAAAAGCAAATAACTTTTATTCAAGCATATACAAGCTATTTAACGGGGTTCCCCAAGGTTCACCCCTTTCAGTTACCTTATTCATAATCGCTTACAACGACATAAGTGATATTATAGCCAAATACAAAAAAATAGACCATTGCCTATACGCGGATGATTTGATTATATTATCAAAATGCAACGACAACAATCGCACGAGTGACCTCTTCCATAACATTTTAGCCATTCTAAACCATTGGTGCTCCCAATCGGGGTCTATTATCTCTTCCGATAAAAGCAAGCACCTACATATTTGTAAAAAAAGAAATTGTCCCAAATTTCACATTTATCTAGCTTCATCCAAAATTGAAAATGTAAACTCACTAACTATTTTAGGTATTTCTTTTGATAATAAATTTACTTTTAAGGATCATTGTCTATCTCTTAAAAAAAACTAGCTACCAGACTTAATATAATAAGATTCTTGTCATCAAAAAATAGTTTTGTACATCTTAATACACTTATCCTTATAACTCGTAGCATTATTTTATCCAAAATTGACTATGGGTTGGCAGTTTACGGGAAATGCGCTAAATCTACTCTCAACATCATCAAACCAACCTACCACTCTGCAATTAGGACTAGCTTGAAAGCATTTGCAACCACACCAATAAAAAACATCCTCACTGAACCAGGTCTCCCATCCATAGACCACCGCAGAGATCTTATAACGTCACGACTCGCACCAAAGATATGTATGTCTTACAGATCTCCAATAATCGAAGATGCCAAAAAAATCTTACACCGTATAAAAACACCAAAATTCCCCTCTGCAATCTACAGCGCTCTGAACAGTGTCAGTAAATTAGGTATTACTCCAACAATCAGCACACTCACTCTTGGCAACATCCCTCCATGGGAGTTACCAACCAACATCGTAAATACCAGTCTAGCAACATTCAGTAAGAAATCCACACCCAAGGAATACTAGACACAAATGTTATATGAAATAACTGACGAATACCAAAATTATTCATGGGACTTCATCTACACAGATGGATCCAAATCTGACACTGGTACTGGACTCGCAATCGTATCGGGAGCTGGTAGCATCGTATACAGTGCAAGACTACCAAACTATTTTTCAATTTATTCCACCGAGACTTACTCAATCCTGAAAGCGACAGAGATAGCAAACACAATACCGAAAAACATAGTGATTTTCTCCGATAGCTTATCTACACTCAAGGCAATCAACAATATTCAAAACTGCTCCCCAACCATAACTAAAATCCGTAACAACGTTCTAATGAACAGACGAAAAATTGTGCTACTATGGGTTCCAGGGCACTCAGGGATCAAAGGGAACGAGTTAGCAGACGGTGCTGCCAGAACAGCCTCAGAACATTTGAATATACTTTCTATTCCTCCAACTAAGAAAGATTTTCTCAATGTGATCAACACCTATTGGAATAAAATAAGATTAGACTAATGGAAAACATATGTTCACCACTATTCCACCATTAACCCAAAGGGTGAGTCGCCGGTATATCCAACAGAAACGACAACTACGAGGGGCGTTCAATATATTCTCGGTATCGATATGAAGGAAAATGCGAATTCAATTTAAATTGTTTTTATTTTTCAATATAATCTCCCCTAACATCAATGCATTTGTTACATCTTGAGATAAGCTTTTTTAAACCCTCAAAAAAATAAATTTCCTCTTTCTCTGCAAAATACCGACTTGAGTTCTTCATCATCCGAAAATCTTTTTCCACGAAGACATTTTTTCAAATCCGGAAACAGGAAATAATCACTAGGGGCAAGGTCTGGACTATAGGGTGGGTGTTGGATTTCTTCGAAACCACAATCTCGCGCAGCAGCCTTGGAAACTCGCGCCATGTGAACAGGAGCGTTGTCATGAAGAAGCAACACACCCGCTGCGAGTTTACCCCGTTTTTCTTTTTAATTTCCTCCCGCAAATTATGCAAAGTGGAAGCGTAGGATGTGGCGTTGATGGTTTCACCTTTTTTTTGTACTCAATGAGCAAGATTCCCTTTGAGTTCCAAAAAACTGTGGCCATGAGCTTCCCGGCAGACGGAGTGACTTTGAACTTCTTCGGGGGGTCTGTTCCTTTTTTATGCCACTGCATGGACTCTTGTTTGCTTTCAGGGTCATAGTGGTGGACCCATGTTTCGTCCCCAGTAACAATTCGATCCATAACACCGTCCGCGTTCTCACTACACATCTCCAAAAGCTCTCTACAGCATGCGATTCTCACTTGTTTCTGAGGCGCTGTGAGCATTCGTGGCACCCACCTTGCACTGACCTTTGAAAGGTTAAGATGGTCATGAAGAATTGTGTGAATGGTACCAATTGAAAGCTTGGTGATCTCTGCCATCATTTTCACCTTTATTCGGGCATCCTCAAGAACAAGTTTTTCGACTTCTTTGATGCTTTCTCCCGTACAAGCAGTAGCCGGGGCGCCGGAGCGGGGGTCGTCTTCAATGCTCTCTCTGCCTCTCTTGAACTCACTTGACCACTTTTGTACAGTTGATAATGAAGGTGCGGAACTCTGGTAAACAGCCACCATCTCTTCATGAATAGTTTTTTGACTTTTTCCTTGCTTAGTGAGAAATTTAATTACAGCGCGATGCTCAATTTTCACCATCATCGTCTCAGTTGCCATTATGATTCTGTTCAACTAGAGATAAAACGCGAATTAATAATCACATTTATATGAAATTTTACATGAATGCACTAAAATAATAGTATTACTTGATAAATAAGTCAATTTATATATACAACCACAGCTTCACCCCGATACCGAGAATATGTTGAACCCCCCTCGTATCATGAACAAGTGCTTCCTCCGTCTTCTCCTTGGACACACACAAGCAACGCAAGGCCACCTACTTAAAAAGGAAAACCCACCCAGATGTCATCTCTGCCAATCCAGTCAAATTTTATCCATAAAACATCTCACCTCAGAATGCCCTAAAGTATATAATGTATGTAAATCGCTTTGTAACAAAAATTTAACTGACCTTCTGTGAACAACATCAACCGACAATATTAAAAATGTATATAAACTATTACTTACACTCAAACTAGATTCTATTATCTAACTAACCTTTGTTATTCAGTGTATAGGGGGCTGTCATGGGCTAGGACTCCTTCGACTATATCCTGGTCGCTGACCTGCTGGCCTCTGACAACCCCATATACATATGGGAAGTATATGTATATTATTGTATCTAAAACACTTACTCCAACTAGTTTTATAATTTCCAGCCGCAAGCCGCAAGCCTCTAGTAGCTAGTGCTGTAATTCCTATTACTATAATGTAAATTTATTTTATATTGTAATAAATAATAATAATAATAATAATAAATTCTTGTTTTTGAAAGGCAATACGCCTACGCAAATCACAAATGAGTTGGACTTTGTGTATGGGGACTCTGCACCATCATTTACCACAGTGAAATTTTGGGCTGCTGAATTTAAACGTGGCCGTAAGAGCTTGGGAGGTGATGAACGTTCGGGACGTCCAAAAATTGCAACCACTGACGATAACATTGCTAAAGTTCATCAAATTCTGTTAGACGACCGCCGTATTAATGTGAGAGAGATAGTAGAGGTTATGAAAATATCCAAAGAACGTGTTTGCTACATATTAAATCAAGATTTAGGCATGAGAAAGCTGTCCGCGCGTTGGGTGCCGTGTTTACTTACCAATCGAACTACTGTAAATGAAACTTGGATACACCATTATACGCCCGAAACAAAAATTCAGTCAAAACAGTGGACTGCAAAGGGCGAGCCAGCTCGTTTTTTCGGCTGGGAAAGTGATGGCTACTGTTTTTTGGGATAGTAAAGGAGTTATCTTAATCGATTATCTTCAAAAAGGAAAAACCATTACAGGAGCATACTACGCATCATTACTTGCCAAGGTGAAGGCAGAAATTGCAGAAAAACGGCCACATTTGCAGAAAAAGAAAATCCTGGTTCGCCAAGACAACGCGCCGTCTCACACCTCAGCAGTTGCCATGGCGAAAATCCATGAATTACGGTTTGAACTGCTTGACCATCCGCCTTATTCACCAGATCTAGCCCCAAGCGACTTCTTTTTGTTCCCTCATCTAAAAACTGTGCTCGGAGGACAGAGATTTTCATCAAATGAGGAGGCAATCACCTTCGTGAACAATTATTTTGCAGAGAAAAACACCAAGTACTATTTGGACGTGTTAGAAAGATGGTAGCATCGCTCTGAGAAGTGTGTAGAGTTACAGACTATGTAAAAAATAAAAATAAAATTTTGAGCAAAAATTTCTTGTATCATTGTTCTTTTCAGACAACCCTCGTAAACATAAATATAAAGTATAAAAATGGTAATGCCTTTCTGTATTTACCATACATATATAGGTATTAAAATAGCGTTGAATATCGTTTTAATGACTCTTTTTTAGCATCAAAATTTAATTTTGGGTGGATGTTCCCAATGAAAAATTGATGAAATTGTAAAATAATCTTTTTTTTAAAAAAAGGAAATAAAAAAATATTGATAATTTTAAACGAAATAGTGGATATAAAAGACAACAAGAGACAATGTTAAAACTAGACCAAAATATTAAATAGGCTGGCATAGTTAACATTGAGCAGCCACAATTTTACTTGCTTAGTAAAAAAAACGTTCCGTAATAGATTGTTTTTAACAGCATTATTGAACGGATATTTCGAAAACAATAGAAATAACGGAGCGCTCTGTAGAAATACTTCCTCAAAGATTCTGCGTGATTCTATAGTAATGCTCAAGTATTTAAATTCGTCTTTTCTCTCAATTAAAAGGCATTTATTATAGCAGTTCAGATTCCTGCAGAAAGTGAGAAGTAAACTATCAGCAGTGCAAGTTTTTACATTCAGATGCGTGAAAATTAATATCGGCTTCCAGTTTTTACGTAGAAGAGAAATTGAAAATCCACACTTTAGTTTTAGAACTAATAACCAATTTATGTTCATTAACCCAGATTCGTAGTAGATCCAAACTTAAGTCAGACTGCAGATCCAATAGACTATTACGGCCATAAGAAAAGCCCACATCGTAAGCGAAGGCAGTTGATGCACCTTTAAAATTAAGCTCAAAAAGGGAATTTGTGTACATTAAAAACAAAATTGGTCCCAAAACAGAGCCTCGGGAAAACCCAAATCGAAAAAAATTAACTTCATGTATTTTCACTCTTTATGTTTTTTTTTTTTAAATCAAGGAAGAACCCACGAAACCCAGCTTTTTCTAGTTTGGCCAACAAATGTTTTGGTTATGTCAATAAATAAACCGGCCGTGTGCTTTATTCTGTTGAGGTTTAACATAATTTCGAAACAAATGTAGGACGGCATCTTCAGATGATTCCCCTTTCCGAAATCTAAATTGGATAGGATTAAAGAATTCAGTTTTGTTTTTTTATAAGTTTTTCGTAAATTGGAAAAAGAGAGAGGGGCCTGCAGCTACACATTTTAACATCAGAACTTTTTTGAATAATGGTATAATATCAGTTCCCTTAAGCTCATCTGGAAACACTCCTTTGAATCTCTATTTTAAGTTCAGCATACATTTTTTTTATATTCTTCTCGTAAGTTCAGATTGTTTGGACATCTATGGCATTTAATTCTTAGTTTGATTTATTCATTTATTTATTAGCAGAACTCCGCTATTTACATTTAGTTTTTTTTTTACAATTTGAATTTAACCTCAGGTACATGTACAATACTTCAATTTCAATAATGAGGATATTTATATTTTATAAATGCAATTACATTTCTAAATATTTGAAAATCTGTTTCAATTTGTATAGAACTTGGAAGTTGCCAACATTTATAAATGAAACTGTTTTGTGTTAGACTACTAACTTAATGCGATACCCTGAATTCCTGTGTTTCTTAATTGATAACATTGAATATTTAGTTTTACAAACAAAACGCAATAAATTTACAGGAATAAGTTTTTTATGCGTTATCGAAAAGAGGGAATCCCCTTGGGATTTTCCCGCCGTTATGGTCCCTAAAAGTGATGCCAATATACGAGTCTGCCCCGTTTATTTCTACAATAAAAAAAACAAGACCACGAAAAAAATGGCTTTCATCATATGTATTTGTTTCTTCAATTCCGGTTGGATTGCAAAACGCAGCAGCAACATTACAACAAATTTATTGAAAAATTTAGAAACAGCTTTCCACAAATACTGATACTCGCATACCTTGATGATATTATTATCTGTTCGGAAAATGTCTACACACATTCAGAAGACCTGTAAAAAGTTTTCCCACGTTTAAGGCAATTTGGCTTTCGGCTTAATCGGGAAAAATGTACATTTTACTGAAGTAAAATATTTGTTTACATTTTGTAGGTTACCTCGTAGTTATATTCTTCGATTCTAGGTTCCCATTTTTTACGTTTATCGTTAATATTTCTACTACTTCGTGCAAATGTTAATAGCTGATGTAATTTTGTCTCCCGACAAGTAGTTTATGAGGTTGTCTAATGTCCAACATTTCCTTTTCCTTTGTGGCGTAGTTTTCCTCGGTTTTGTTTAGGGATTCTGATATAAGGATGATCGGCTTATATTATCCGAGTTCCCCTTGAGAAAGCACTCTACCTATTGCTTGGTTTGATGCGTCTGCCGTCAAAAGAAATGGTTTGTCAAAATCCGGAAATGTCAAAATCTCTGTGAAGTTAAAAGTTTTGTTATGTTCTGAGTGCCTGTGATTATTTTCCAGAAAGTTGAACCTTGATTTTCTTTAATTGATTTGGTCTTGTAAAATTCATTAATGGTTTTGCTACTTTAGCAAAGTCTTTAATGTATCGCCTATAGTAAGAGGTTAGCCACAGGAATCCTTTAACTTCTTTTAGATTTTCCGGTGGATTTATATTTTGAATTGCGTGAACTTTTATCGGATACGGTTTAATGCCATCCCTGGTTATTAGGTATCCAAGAAATTCCGTTTCTTCTTTCAGGAATTTCGTTTTATCCAAGTTAATTGACACGTACACTTTTTCCAATTTGGGGAATATCAGATCTATATTTCTCAGGTGTTCTTCCTAGGTTTTGCCAAATATAACTATGTCGTCAATGCAGACATAACATGCATTATCAATATTTTCTTTAACACATCATCAATAATTCTTTATGGAGCGTTTTCCAATCCAAGTGGTAGTGTTTTAAATTCGTATTTACCATTCGTGGCAGAGAAAGCTGTTTTTGGAATGACTGATTCCTTCATTTTAATCTTATGGAATCTTGACGTTAGGTGGATACTGGTAAAATACTTCAAGTTACCTGGGCAGGGTGTTTGATATACTGAGTCGTCCATTTTCTTGGGTACAACCCATATCAGCGAGTTGTATGGACATCTATAGGGTTTTCTTATCCCGTCATACAATAGTTTGCTGATATGTTTTTCTACTTCTCCTTTCATATTCACAGTATAAGGATAAGACTTGGTAATATGGGTTCATCCGTGGTTATTCTTATCTTACATTAGCTTCAATCATCTCTCTGTTATTTACTCGTATTGGCGCAAAGAGTGATTTAGATTTTTCTACTATGATCTTAAGTATTTCTCTCATTTTTTTGTCAGGTGTGTATCTCGAATTTCTTTGTTGTTAACTTGTTTTGATTCCTTTTCTTTAAGCTTAATATTCATATTTGGTTTGATGATTAATATGTTGTCCTTCCTGTCGATTCGAGGATGTCGTTTCCAATTATCCTGTCAAATGTAGCCAGTCCAGGTAGAACGAAAAAATTCAAAATGGTTCTATTTTCAATACTCTCAAAAAATTTACCACTGATTTTTTGGCCTATTAAAATTTCTCCTTCAGCTCCTCCAAATTGTTTTTACATTTGTTTTTGGTTGGTTGCGTTATTAGCTGTTTTTCTTGCACGCATGTTAGCGATTCTCACAGAAAAACAACCCAACACTGTTTAAGAGTTTAATGTCGGTTGGTGAACAAATTTAATTTCTTTTGGAGAAAATGTTGTTGGCAAATTTTTGACATTTCTGCAAATTCATTGGAAAGTTCATCGCAAATAAAGAAAATAGTATGGTATTTGCAAGCACTGTTTTATATCCGCTAAGCAGATAGCGTATATAAATTGACTTAGCGTACATCACTATGTTATTGTTGTAATTTACACGCAAATTACTTTTTTTAGCGGATGTGCAAAAAACATGGCTATTTGCTAGCTTGGGGTATATGAAGTTTTTGTTTACTCCAGTGTGTCAATCAAGAATTTCAATACTTTAGCGCCTCTAGTTGCATACTCTATTTAGGCATATTCTTCAAGATATTGTTCCTCCTCTTGTGCTTCAAGATTAAACACCCTTTGTCGTTTACGCGGGTGATTAAGTGAGTCCTGGTTTTGTTGGTTATTAGACTGTGGATTTTGGTTTGGCCGATTCATATAATCCACTTGTCTAGTTTGATTTGAACACACATTGGTGTAGGTCGACGGTGATTTTTCTGATGCTTGGTGGTTGGAAGTTATTTATTTGTTGTTGTGGCCCAGGTATTGTGGCCCAGGTATTGTGGCCCAGGTATTGTGGCCCAGGTATTGTGGCCCAGGTATTGTGGCCCAGGTGTAAAGATCTGGTTTATTGGGGCGATAACTGTATTTAGTGAGTCCTTCTTGTGTATTGACATATTTACAAATTTAAATTTTGTATTTTCAAACAGGAAGCATACGCTTCAGGGAGAGTTTGCGGCCTTTGTATAATGAAAATTCTACGAGTAGAGATATCACCATTCAGTCCTCATATAAAAATATCAAGTGCTCTGTTTCTATAGCTTTCGGTGAAAGCAGTGATTGTTTTCATAGAGTAATCTTCGGTTTTTAACTGGTTTATAATCAATGAAAATTGGTGGTTAACATTACCATAGTACTCGTCTGTGCTAGAGTTTCTTTGTTGAAGAGTGCTAAGCTGGCGTTCCAGCTTTCGGATGTCTCGTTTACCCGCGTAATAGAGGGACAAACATTTTTTTATGTCCGACCAATTTTTATCAAATATGTTGTATGAGATGAGGGCGGGATCGGCGCCTCCTTTTATCTTTTGCTTGATGCTTTGTAGGATACCGCGATATATTGGCTTATTCTTGACTATCTCATAATCCCTTAAAATATTATGGATCTATCTATGTATATGGTATGTTTATTGATGAGGATTCGCGTCAGAAGAGTGAAGCTTTTTTACTGAGTCAGGAAGTTTACTTATTTCTTTCAATTCCTGCTCATTCCTTGGTAACTGTAATCTTTGTTGTTGGCCGTTCGCCGCAAATCTTTCGTTTTCCAATGTTACAAGCCTGGCCTGGTTAGCTGTGTTAGAGCATTTTTAATTGTTTTCATAATATACCTCTATACTTAGTTATTGATGATTTATTAATTATGTATGCAGGTAAGATGTATTGCAAGGTGTGATAAAACCAAAATATATATAATGTGGCGCATAATTAGCGTAATGATTAACTATTAAATAATATTTTTACTTAAGTATGTACCATATATACATATGATTATTTTTTTTCTTCAGAATTGGCTTTGAAAATCTTAGAAAATGTATGATGGAGAGTCTCAGAAGAGAGCAAAGAACAAAAGTTGTTCAATTCTATTTTAAGAAGCAGTATTCGATTATTCTGGCACAAAGATCGTATCGTAATTTCCATGTTCACAATGGGCCTAGTGCTCCAACAATTTATCGATTGGTTCAGCGTTCGTGCAGTTCGAAATGAGGTAAACACTGCTCGAGTGCAAGCAAGTATTGAGGAAAACCCCGAAACTTCCACCAGGCGACGTTTTCAGCCGTGATGATGTATAGGCGATCTTTGCAAATAATTTTCCGGCAATTATTGTACTTTCGCTATAAGATGCAATTGGTTTACGAGTTAACAAAATGATCCACAAATACGCATTCAATATAATCGGCGTTTTCAAGAATTGTTCCGAGGCGCCCCAAAAATAATTGTTGAACATCCAATGCACCCAGTTAGCTACACAGTATGGTGTGTAGCGATCTCAGAAAGGATCATTGGACTATACTTTGCCACATTCACCGCGGATGGCATTCAATTGTATAAGGATAGAGGTGGGAACAATCCAGAATCGTGGTTCCAACAAGATGAAGCCACAGCTCACATAGCCGATCAAACTGTGGCTCTCCTGAGGGAATTTTTTAGCGATCGAATAATATCGCGATTTTCAAATTTCAACTGACTACCATGTTCGCCTGATTTAACGGCACCAGATTTTTTTCTTTGGGGCTACCTATAGAGTAAAATGTATCCAAATGAGCCAAGAACCATGTAACAACTTAAGGCGCATATACGAGAAGCGGGGACGTTGGGACCTGAAATTCTAACAAGAGTCATGGAAAATGATCTGGAAACAACACGTCAGGTTGAAGCTAACAATGGGCACCATTTGAAGGATGTTATATTCAAAACATAATAAAAGCAAAAGTTAAATAAAATCAGAAAGAAAAAAGTTATTCATTAATCAAACCATAAGGCCAGTTATGCGCCACCCTATATAAGTTAAGTTAAACAAAGCAAGTAAACTCAGCAGAATGCTTACACGCGCCTGAAACCAATTTCCCGATCCACACCTTTCGTTATATTTAGGTTTTTATTTGTAAGTCAGTCTTAAGTGAACATTGTAAGAAAACAGTCGGAAATAAAAGAGCAAAAATATTTTTTTAAAAAGAGATGATAATTAAATAGTTTAATTGCTGCCCAACGTGGTGGCCCGGTGATAGCGCAGCGCTGATAGTGAAAACGTGCCAAGGAGTTCAAGGAGTTCCGCCCATACAGGATCTAAAGAAGCTCCACCAACTAAAAGGACCTCAAAAAGCTCCGACAAGTATTAAGGGCTGAATGTTTAGTCAAGATCGACAGCGAGGGAGTGTGGAGACAGGCACCTTAGTAGTGAGAAACAAAAAGAATCTAGCTCCTCCACCAGCTGGAAATGCACATTGCTTTAATGTAAGGTAGAATTTAATATATTGATTAAGAATTAATTAGAAATCAAAAATATATAAGTTCCATATAATTAGTTTAGTTTAAGCAAGTGAAATTATTGTTGTAGTAAACGGTTAAATACGATTAAGTGATAATTAAGTGAAAATAATTCTGCATCTTTTAAACGATTTCTGAAGCAATTCTAATTCATTTTCCCAAATCGCACTCGAACTCATCTACAAAATGACTGAGCCCATTATTCGCCCGTCGGTACTGAATTACGAAACCCGTTAAGAGGACCGTCGACTTCAAGGTCCTAAGCCCCCAACACAACAGTAAATGCTACCCCGGAATTAAGAAATCTGATCGAGGAAATTGTTAGCCAAATTTGCGAAACAGAATGCAGACAATTAGTTCAGGGAATAATAAATCCGAACGCGCAATATGAAAGATATGGCAATGAAACTATTGACGACCGATATAAAACCGGCTGGTCTACTTACAGCCCTCAATTTATGCCAAAAGTTCGGTTCCAACTATGTAAACCACAACATTGGAGCAATGCGAAGACCGTCACCAGCTCCACCTGTTCCTCCACGGAAAAGTGGAGTTCTAACTCTCAAACATTCCACCCTCATTTGGCATACATCCCACCCTATCGTAACCAGCTCTCGCCTCCTCAACGCCAACCAATCCCATCGAACAACCAACCAAACCAAAGACCAAACTTCCAGTCCAATCCTCATAATTTACAACGCAATCCCAACCAAATAATAATTCTCATTCAAGACCCGCTCCAAGATCCGAAGCAATGAAAACAACCACCATAAGGACAAATAACAGGCCGATGGCTAAAAACTGGCCGCCAGCTGCTAAGCGCCTTATGCCTCAGTCGCAACAAACTTCTCCGATAGAGATCTGAAACTACGTGCAACGATAAAACCGAAACCGATAACTATATTGCTGAAATAAGCAACTCGAAAGTGCACGATCAATCCCAGGATGATTATTTCAATAATCAAGAGCTGCATGAAATAAACGCACAAACCACACACGACTGTGTAAACGTTCATTTTTTAGGCTAACTAATGCGTCTTCGCTCTATTTCGAGTGCAAGACAAACAATAACAAAATTCTAAAATTTCTTGTAGGCAGCGGGTCCAACCAAATCTATTACAATCTCATCTCGATAAGACTCGAATACCCAATCAGAAAATTTTCTCCGCTAGTTCCATCGGTGGAAACATCGAAATCACTCCCCACACACTGCTTAATCTTTGCGGCTTAAATAAAGAAATAACATTTTTCTTTTTACCCTCTTTGAAATCCTTTCACGCAATTTTATGAAGCAATACCCTTAAAAACTTATAGGTTGTAATCTTCTCTAACAAAAACCATGTGATAGTTGACAATAACGTCAAGGTAAGAGTAAGAAACAAATGTCTGAAATAATACATATCTGCCTTAGAACCGAGCATGACACAGGACCAAAAAGGTATGCTGTACTCCTTAACCACGAAATACTCCAATCTATTCTGCGAACCAAAAGAGAAGCTCATCTTTGCGACAAAAGTTAAGGGAAGAATCCACACTTCTACTGCAGACCCTATTTATTCTAAGTCTAACCCATATCCCACGTCATTTAACTAGAAATCGACAAACAAATAAATCAATTACTAGATGAAGTGAAAAGTGATATCCTTGACCGCCAGAATGCGCTGCTACTGCAAAAAAGGTTATGGTGCCTTGAAGTCCGTTCATATTTAGGCAGACGTGTCAAAATTTCAGTGCGATACTGTCTTTAGTTTTGTTTTGACAGCTGATTGTTGTTGACGTGTTTGGCATCATGTTGAGTATGGACAAAAACGATTTTTGTTTTCTCATAAAACATTATTTTTTGAGAGGCAAAACGGCGAAGGAAACCGATGTCGTTGCAGAGGACAATGTCAAAAAAAATACATGAAATGGTGTTGGCTGACCGGAGAGTGAAGGTTCGCGAGCTAGCAGATACTACAAAGATTAGTACTGAGCGCACACGCCATATTTTGGGCAATATTCTACATATGAAAAAGTTATCCTGCCGCTGGGTGCCGCGAATGACCAAAAACACGAATGCGACAGCACTTCGAAAGAGTTTTTGGACTTGCTGATGCGGAATCGGGCGGACTTTTGGCATCGATTGGTAACTGGATTTGGATCCCTCGGACTATTATCTCTTCCCAAACATCCAAATATGGCTCATCAATAAAAAATTCAGCTCACGCGAGGAAATCATCGACGCCACGGAGGTCGGAGTATTTTGTAGACCTTCCGGAAAATTACTTTTCGGACGGGATCAAGAAGTTGGAAAATCGCTGGAATAAGTGTATCAAATTAAAGGGGACTATATTGAATAATATAAAAAAACATTTAAAAAAAAAATCTTTAATTCCCAAGGAGGTCACTTTTCACTCCATCTAGTACTTAATGACGGAATAATAAGATCTTCACGGTCACCCTACAATTCACCGGTATGGATTGTACCAAAGAAAGCAGATGCCTCTGATGAAAAGAAATACTGGATGGTAATTAATTATAGGAAGCTCAATTCGGTAAGGATAAGTGATCGTTACCCCATTCCTGAAACAAACGAAGTCTTATCCCAGTTAGGAAAAAACATGTGGTTTTCGGTACTTGACTTCAAGTGCGGACTCCATCAAATTCCTCTGTACGAGGATTGAGGACATTGAAAAAACTTCATTTTCCGTCAACAACAGAAAGTATGAATATTTGTGCTGAGAAATATCCCTTCAACATTCCAGAGAACATTAGATAATATACTTAGGGAACACATTGCCAATATCTGCTATATATACATCGACGACATAGTTGTGTTCAGCAAAGATATCAAATCTCATTTTCAAAACTTGGAAGAAATATTCAGAACCCTTCATAGCCCCAATTTGAAAGTTCAATTAGATAAGTGTGAATTTCTTAAACCGGAGGTAGGTCATTTCCTGGTCTGTTGGGATTTTACCGTAGGTTTATCAGGGACTATGCTAAACTGACAAATGATAACCATGGTGTGGGCCCTAAAATTATTAAGGAATTATTTATATGGTTCAACCAATTTCAAAATCTTTACAGACCATCAACCTTTAATGTACGCGTTGAGCCATAAAAATGATAACAGCAAGATGAACCGCTGGAAGGCGATACCTGAAGTTTACAATTACGGCTACGGTTGCTAACGCTATGTCACGGCCACCTAGAAAATCCGACATCAATTCTCTTATAGCTACTCAACATATCGATGAGAGCTCTAATCAGGACCTCATTCAAATTGTAGATACACCCATAATCGTTTTTAAGAATAAAATCATTCTCAATCTTTCCGACACTCATGAATTTCAAATAGTGGTTTTAATTCCATTGACAACTGATGGGTTCAGTTACTGTCTAAGAATGCTTAGTTTCAAATAGCAAAGAAAGAATTTTGGACGTAATCCAGCAGATTTGTCCAAGTAATTTCAGCAAAATAAAAACGCGCAATGTATAACAGAATCCACTGTACTGCGTGCTATGTTTAAATTTTTTGCGATGAAATGGTTTGGAAGCGAAGTACGAGGGCGGGTCAATAATTCCGTGCATTTTTGAATTTCTGACCTCTTTACTGAAACAGCAACACTGCTCCTGTCAACAGGCATATGTCAGTTGACTCCTGTCAAAATTTAAACTTGCTACGTTAGTTAGTTTGTGTTTGACAGCTATTTTTATCAGACTACTCACTAATTTGAGGAGAAAATGGAAAAAAGTGAATTTCGTGTGCTTATTAAGCATTATTTCTTGCTAAAAAAAACCATTACCGAGACCAAGGCTAAGCTTGATAAATACTATGGGGACTCTGCACCATCGATTTCAATGGTAAAAAAGTGGTTTACTGAATTTCGTTGTGGCTGTACAAGCACTGAAGATGCCGAACGTCCTGGACGCCCAGTTGAGGTCTCTACACCCGAAACAATCGAAAAAATTCACGATATGGTGTTGGCCGACCGAAGATTGAAAGTGCGAGAGATTGTGGAAGCCGTAGGGATCTCGCATGGCTCAGTGGTTTCAATTTTGAATGATCACTTGGGCATGAGAAAGCTTTCCGCCAGATGGGTGCCGCGTTTGCTCACAGTCGACCACAAACGCAATCGTGTAACAACTTCACAGGAAGGTTTGGCGTTGTTTAATCGCAATATGGAGGAGTTTTTGCGCCGTTTTGTAACCGTGGACGAAACATGGATCCATCACAACACACCAGAGAACAAACAACAGTCAAAACAGTGGGTTTCTAAGGGTGAATCGGCGCCAAAGAAGGCCAAGGTGGGTTTGTCAGCCAATAAAGTTATGGCGACTGTTTTTTGGGATGCACGCGGGATAATCCACATTGACTACCTTCAAAAGGGAAGAACAATCAATGGGGAATATTATGCCAACTTATTGGACCGATTCAATGACGATTTGAAAAAAAAACGACATCATTTGGCCAAGAAAAAAGTTCTTTTCCACCAAGACAATGCAAGGGTGCACACATGTGCAGTTGCCATGGCAAAAATCCATGAATTGGGCTATGAATTGCTCCCTCATCCACCCTATTCTCCAGATTTGGCTCCGAGCGACTACTTCTTGTTCCCAAACCTGAAGAAATGGCTTGGTGGAAAAAGATTTGACTCCAATGATGAAGTCATCTCGTCATTTTGAGGACCTCGACAAATCATTTTTTTTGGAAGGGATAAAAAAGTTGGAGAAGCGTTGGACAAAGTGTATAGAGCTCAAGGGAAACTACGTTGAAAAATAAAATAATTTTTTTAACAAAAAATCTGTTTTAATCCAAAAGTCACGGACTTATTGACCCGCCCTCGTATTATCGAGCCATTTGTCGATGATCTTTTTACGAAGTTCCTCTTGACTCATAATTTATAAATATTGTAAATCACACCGAACTAAAATCAATAACAAACTGAAACTAGAGAATATACAGGCTAATTTGGGTACAAAATGGGATTGCAATTTTTATGCATTGAAAGTATAGCCCGTATTAAAATTTATAGATTTTATTCGTTTCAGTCCTTAGTCGACGTGTCCCGTCCTACTTTGGAGCGAGCGTGACTGGAGAAGCCCATGGCTTCTGCTGACGAATCCTTTCTGAAGCAGAAGTGTGATCTGGTTTCTTATTTCTTTAGATTTAGTTCATCCGAATGATGATATGGACGCTGAACGGTCGGCTGTTGCTTTGGTAGCAACCGAAGGTGATGCAATACATCTGGACTTCGCCTGACGTCGTTGCTCTTTCTGGCGAAGAGCTGCAGAAAGTTATGCATTATCTCTTTAATTCCTAGATCGATTGGAGTAAGTGCTGATGCGGTAAGGCAGATATGTGGCCGCTTATCGACGTGATCCGTGCTGTAAACTAGATTGCGAGAAAAATCAAGTTTAAGACCAAACAGCTTACCTGTGTTGAGGTCGATGATGAAATCATGTGGTGGAAGTTCCAAAGTATGTGTTATGACTCTACGGGTTGTTGAGCCGATTGTTAGATGAAGTGTAAGGCGGCCTTCGCTTTTTGTGTTGCCGTTTACTTGCGTTATGGAAATAGCTGTGTGCGGATCTGGCTTTAAATCCAGATGTTTGGCAAGTGATGAGCTGATGATATCGATGGTACTGCCGGAGGCGATTATTGCACGTGTTGGTAAGTCATTGATCCGCACTGCTATATCTATTAACCGCGACCGCCCAGGAAGTTTTCCTGGACCGGGTGGTTGTCGATGTTTGACACTTCTGTACCTAGTTTTGTTGCTGGTTAGTCACTGTACGCCATTTGCTGCCGATCTGCCTGTTGTCGTCTTCGTGGACATTCCCGATTCCAGTGCCACTGTGTTTCAGCCACGTGCATACAGTGACGACATGAACTTGGAGGTTTTTGTTTATGCCCCTGCCTGACGTAGCCTTGAGTGTTGAGCATCATCTCTCGCTGTTTTTGTAAGGTTGGTTAAGGCTTCGATTGAGGTATTGACTCTCGTCCGAATGTTGTTTCCAGTTGATGCGTAATTGCAAGCCAATCGGCTGCTGTTATTGGCTTTGCACATAACAGAAACCCTCGATAACGTTGAAGCATGCCTTCCGTTAACTGAGCGACGACATCAGCCTCTGCTAGTTGGACGTATCGCAGAAGCCGCATTTTATCTTCATAGTAGGACGTAACAGTTTCCAAAGTTTTGAGGAATCGGTGTTGAGCTTCGACTAATGGGTTTGGAACAGCTTGACCGAATCGTGCAATCAGGGATGCCCGTACTGCTGCCTAAGTGAGAATAGACATGTGTGGTTCTACTTCTGACGCAAACCTGTTGAGTACATCGTCTACCAAGTAAGCCATGAGTTGAAAGATGCGTTCATTGTCGGGTTTGTCACGTAATCACGTAACTACCTCAAAAAGATCGCACCAAAGGTCAGCTCTTATTACAGATTTATGTCCGGCAAATTTCGCCAATAGCTGTCAAGCACTGCAGGCATTCGTCGAAGAACTCGCAGAAGTGGGGCTGTTCCTGGCCTCTGTATTCATCATTGTGTTACTTCTACCTATGTCTTCCAAATGATATTGCTTGCCACAGCGTAAAATTTTGTCAACTGTTCCAGACAATCCTTCCACTGGATGATTTTACATAAGCATGTGTTATGGATGAAAGCAGAGTTGTCTGGCGAAAATAGTCCTTCTGATTTGAAGCAATCCTTCTTTTAAATGCTGTTTAGGAATGCTGGAGGTGATCCTGCCCTCAGCGCCATATGTGGCGCCAATTATTTTCGGCGCTAAAATAAAATCAAAAGTCAGTATTTAAATTATTCAAACAAACTTTATTCTCCTTGAAGCAGATCGAAAAAACGTCCCTCTTGTTCTGTCGTCAAAGTTGAAAGAGAGAGATTTCAGTCTCCGTTAGTTGTTTAACGATGCGTGCGCTGCGTGGGCAGATTATGCAACTGCTATAAGTGCTGCCACTTCAATATTATAATTTGTATCCAATGCAGAAATGAATATTACAGAACAAATTATGAAAGCTCAAAACATACCTTATATTGTTCAAGCAATAGAATTCGCTCAAGTTAAAATAGTCTCCAAAGAATTTAATTTATATTGTAAACTTTCCTAATGCAATGGACGAACCATTTTTTTTTTAAAGAACTTAACACTAAAATGAGTATGACTACGCTTATGATGCCAAAGCATGTGTTAAGTTTTTCGGGAAATGGGACAGAAAGAGAAAGAAAGATGTTTGGGCTCAGTGGTTATTTCGCTCCATGGGTGGCATCCAACATTTAATGGGGAGACTAAATTTTTAGTGTAAATTGACTTGATGATGTACTATATTTAGGCAACCATTCATCTCACGAGATTTTAGTTGCCTGAAAAAAATGACTTCCGGCCACGGCTTATATTGAACCCCGAACCATCCGATTGGTAAGCCAATATACTACCATGACCCACAGCCACCCACAAATGTAACTTATCAATTATAAAGCCAGTTAAAGTAAATACTGTAATAAATAAAACCAATTATGAATCAATTATATGTAGAATGTGAAAATGAAATACCATATATGGCATAAGTAAAAAATGTACAAACTATAATAGCTTAACAATTTGTAATAATGATAATATTGTAAATTTAGTAAACACCTCGTGTATCCCAGAACTCTTACGCAGTGGACCACCATTACAACCATTATCAACAACGAACACGTTGCAGAAGCCAATGAAATCTCACCCGGCATATTATTATTAAACCAGCTCAACGGCCCAATCATCATCAACAACAACGAAACTATTTATAATAAAGCACTTTGACAACACCATCAAAGTCAATGGAAAGGTCATCACATCAAGCGAAATCACCAAATACCAATCTTTGCCAGCAATACTGCAATTATCGCTCAACCTAGACAAAACAGAAGAGGTGTTATCTCTAGAAATGATAAAGGATCTATACGTCAACCGGAAAAGAAGATCAATCAATTGGAAATCAAACATCAAATTAACCTATTCGTTATTATCGTTCTTTTACTAGCTCTTTTGGTCATTATCACATTAGCTTGCAAAAGACGACACAAAGGTAACCAAAAGACCCAAGAACCATTAGCTGTTAACATCAAGTAGCCAGCATCAACAGCCATGGGGCTAAAAAACATTTCTCACATGGTAATACCCGCAATATCGAACGAGGACGCTCGAAATTAAGGGGGGAGGAATTAAGGTAAAACAAAGTAAGTAAACTCATGCGCCTCAAAGCAATTTCCCCACAATAACAACGTGATCAGTTGAACATCCGCCAATGCATGTGGGAACACATTTTCGCTGAAACTGCGTCTGAGACAGCCGATATACACCTTTCGTAATATTTAAGTTTTCAGTTGTAAGTCAGTCTTAAGTGAACATTGTAAGAAAACAGTCGGAAATAAAAGAGAAAAAATATTTTTTTGGAAAGAAATGATAATTAAATGATTTAATTTATATAAGTAAAAATGTTTTTGTTTTTTTTTGTAAATTTAGCTACAGAAACTGTTTCACGTACTTGTTTCTATGTTATTTAATCAATATAAAATTTTTCTTTTTATTTGTACATTTGATAATTTGACCTCTTCTTAGATAATATGTTTTTTTTTGTATTTACATAAGTCTGGGGTGTATTACAATGTAGGATAATATGCTCGGTTTTAACTCCTATTAAAAATATAATCCTTCAAATTAATGCGTTACAAATGGGGTAACTTTCAACTCGTAATGAGTATTTCAAAAATGCTGCCCTAAAATTTAAAAGTGTCAAAAGTTATTGAAGATCAAGTGATTTTTTTTAACTCAAAATTTTTACTTTGCCACAATTTTTTCGGAAAAATGCCATATTAACCCCCACTTTTTTAACTTTGAAACGTGTACCTAGTATCCACAAACAAAAAAAAAAACCATGTCATTTCACCTCCAGTCAGTGGTTTGCAAGATACGACCCAACTTGTTCCCCCCAAAATAAGTTTATTATTGGACAATGTAAATCCACAAATTTTTCTTTAAAAAAAGGTTAATTTTATGACCCCTAAAATTGGAAAAAGGAACAACTTCGAGTAGGTAACGTTGCTTCCATCGAAATCTACAGAATCTAATTTCGGCAAACGACGACGGCGTTACCGTATACCATTGGTATCTCCATGTTTCGGTATTTCAAGGTTTATGCCCCAAAGTCTTCTGCTAGTCCTTACTTGAAATCTATACCAATGATGCATTCGTCACATACGAGTAAATATGTCAGCAACCAGAAAAACGTGAAAGAAAGCTATTCCGGCCAGGTGGATTTTTATGCCCACTTCACCATACACCTTAGCCATTTCTCCCGTAACTGTTCGCTGTAACTGTTGGTGTTATGCAACCACGATTCCTAGACCAGATCCCTCCTGATGATAGAGGCTGTGGCACCGGTGTCTATTGTTGCCATCCATTTTCACTTTGTGGGGTGGCCGTGGTGTAGTGGTACTAGCTATCGCTTCTCACTCGGAAGGTCAAGGTTCGAATCCTAGCCACAGCAAGTTTTCATTTGTGTAATTGGAACTCAGTCAGAAAAATCTGCGTGTGAAGGCCTAACACTGACATGTAGATTTGGCTGTTGTAGAGTTTTCAAGCACAAAACAACCGTTAAAATTCACAACCTCACATTCCGAGAGAAGAATCTCTCAGTCCTATTCGGACTCCCACCTCTGGAGAGTCAATATCGAAACCAAACACACCTGAGTTTCAAACCACTACATCACAAACTTTCCTTTCTCCTCCTTCTATCTTCCCGCGCCCTGGCAACAGTATAAGGGTATTCATAACCCCTTAGGCGCGCGTAAAAAAAAAAAAAATTTTCACTTATCGCTGGCTACTTCTACCAGAAGACTTTCATTGCATCGTTTTAGCAGTGAGACTTGGACGATGGTCCCGGGGCCGTCAACTCCTGCTCTCATTTTCATGGGTTATCGCGACAGATGGCTTTGGGAAGATTGACCGGCTTCTGTATAGCCGTTTCTGCCGGTTTCTTCGTCTACCGCAGTGGGGGCTGTCTTTTCGTCGTACTTCTTCTTTACACTGCCCTTTAAGATGTCCTACTTTATCGCAGTTCCAGCAACGCATTCTTCGTCTCTCCCGTGAAATATATCGTTTCACGGCACTTTGTCTTGCGCAGGACGATTCAACAGATGTTACTTCCCTGCCAAAATATGTTCGTTTGGAAGCCTGATTGGCTGCTTCCATCGCCACAGGGAAGGCAATTGATTCAGCTGGGGTTCTTTTCGTGGCCATCCTTACTTCCGACTGTAGCTTTGAATCTGCGATTCCCCCACTGACTACTGACGTCTGTTTGGAGTTGTTGCAGTGTTTCTCCTCGTTGCTGAATTCGGCTTCGCAACTGGGTCTTGTCCAAACTGCTTCTCGATAGCCGGTACTAAAGACATATAGTCTTTATAGTTTTCTGTGTCAATTGTTTGCAACAATAGTTCTAATGCAGAGCCGTGCAAGGCAATTGTTAGGGCATAGCACTTCTTCTCATAGTCCAGTGGTTCTCACAAGCAGTCATTTCAAACTGCTTCTTATAGGCAGACCATGAGGTCTGGCCATCGAATGAGGAGGTCTTCAACTCTCTTTTCCTTGAAACACATAAAGAACAATCTCGCAGTGTCTGTTTCCGCACTGTATCGAGCTCTTTTACTAGTTGTTCAAGTTTGCTTTCCATTTGTTCGAATTTTCCGCGAAAGCACTTCTCTATTCTTTCAAATTTATGATGATTTCGTGGAACTTTAGCTGTATGTGGTTATTTTGCTCTTCCAGCTTTTATTCAAGGCTACTCCTTTGTTCGTCTAGATTTTTCTTTTGCTCGTCCAGACTGTTCTTCTGTTCGTCCATCTTCAACAAGTAGTTGAATCACTGTGGCCATGCCATTGCCGGTACTCATATGTTCCTCCTCGTTCACGTCAAAAAAAATGTATCTGGATCATGTCCCTCGTTATTCAAAGTATCCTGAAGTCGGAGTATTAAGTCGCTTTGCCCTACGGTATCTACTTAACAGATATGAAATTTGTTCACCAACTGATAGATGAACTGCCATTAAAAGTTATAGATGTAACTGTGCTACCAAGTTTTTATGATGAACTCTTAGGCGGAGTCGGGTTGTTTTTTTTTGTGACGATCGCTAACATGTGTGCAAAAAACACATCTATTGTCATTAATTTTTAATCTATTTTCCTTTATTTCATAATTCTTAATTTGTTTTATACAAATAAGGGTCACAATCCACATAAAACTTTTTCATTTCTTGATTTGTTATTCTTTTTTTTCTTTAATTTATTTCCTTTGTGTTAACGTTTGCCAAAATAAAACGGTTACTTCTCACATATACACACCCAAAAGACAAGAACAATTACCCCTCTCAAAACGGAAAACTCACCATAGTCTAGGTCGCTCCAAGAAACACTGTGGATGATGCTAAAATGTGGGACGAAATGGGTAAGCGACTACGTAGACAAAGTGAGTTTATCTTTTCTTTACTTTTCACCAAAATTACCAATACTGGAACTAAATAAAAATATATCCGATATTAAGAAACGCATCACTCAAATTGAATGTCTACACACCTCCACGAATTCGGATATAGTCGCACTGAAATCGGAAGTAAGGTCTTTAAGCATCACTAACTGAGGTTGAAACATTCAACGCGACCGAATTATCAAACGTCAAAACTGAACTCGCAGATAAACATAGAAAAAGCGCATGGAGTGCAAAACAACAAAAATGTAGCAATGGATGCTTTCCTCTATGATATTCCGCTCGCATCAGATAAAAACTTAAAATCACATTTTAACCACTTGTGTCATAAACCTGAAATTCACTCGCACTCGGCCAGGAAACAATACTATAATTCGAAAGACTCAGTAATCGTGATATTTCAATCAGCATTTGACAAGAATCTTGGTTTGAAAAATATCGTAAACTATCGAAAGATATTAAGAAAAACACTTTGGCTTCGCGATGTGGGACTCAACGCGGATACTTCTACTTATTTATGAGTGCTTAACAAAAAAAAAATCATATGCTACTGCATCAAGCATTTCAACTTAAAAAAAACCAAACCTGATTAAATCTGTGTACACAATGCACAGAATTGTTTACATCAAATGTCAAGGTAAAATCATCGAAAACATAGAAGACCTGAACGGAATTGTCACATACAAGGAGAAGTCAACATACAACATCTTATTTTGTTTTGGCATGAACGCTTGAATTTTTGATATTTTAAAATTTTAGTTTTAAATTTTTACATGTACATACATTTACTTATTTAATCTTTCTTTTCTGGCTACGAACTAGTGCCACTATTCTTTCCCCATCGCGGTCTCACCATTTATGTGCGTAGTTATGTAGCTTACCAAATTCCACCACAATGTAGTCCCTGTGATGTAAGAAATATTTTACCCCTCTGATCTAGCCACAATATATAAGGCATTCATCAGCCCAAAATTGGAAGACAATGCCCACATCTGGTCAGGTGCTCCCACAACATCTCTGCACCTGCTAGATAGGATTTAAAACCATGCGATAAAACTCATTGGTGATACTAATATCAGTCAATCAATTGACACCCTTAAACACCGACGTAATGTCTCCTGTCTCACTTTGTTTTATCGCTATTTCCACCACCAGTGCTCTATTGAAATCGCCAGTAGCATTCCGCCCATTCAAACTTTCAACCGTAACCCCCGTCTCGCTATGAATGCTCATCAATATATCCTCAAGCGCATTTTCGGACGTACTCTAAAATACCTTTATTCTTTCCTAAGCCGTACAACTCGCTTATGGAATGCCCTGCCGATCTCTGTTTTTCCTGGTCGTTATAATTTACAAACATTTAAAAACAATGTACATCGGTACCTGTCTTTTGTTCCTCCCTAAGTTTCCTTCGCCCGCGCTGTGTACGAACATTTTGAGGGTACAAAAACCCCTTGAGCTCGCGTTGATTGTAAAAAAAAAAAATCGAAACCGAAAAACTTTCCATTCTCGGTATGTGTCAATGACAACTTACGAGCACCACCAGTGCTCACCGAAATTGCCAGTAGCATTCCACCCCTTCTAACTTTTAACGGTAACACCTTACCAAAGACACCTTTTGCATACATTCTTGCGGTACATCTGGACGCCAGTTTTTTATCAATGCTGTCCGGTTGTGGAACTCATTTCCAAGTTATATTAGAAGAATATGGGGACACAAACTTTTGTCTTTACTTTTATTTTATTTTTTCTTCTATTAAAGCGAAATATTAATATAAATATAATGGTGGATTAAACATCATGTCTAAAGTGCATATATTAATTTGGTTCTAAAATTATCTATTGATAAGCCTATCATTAAATGTTGTAATTTATGTTATGCTTCTACGTAAAAATCAAATCCCCAAGCCTATACTATCTTATAAGATACTCGTATTGTATTGTGTCTTAATGTATTTGCAATCATTGAAATATATAAATAAAGAAATAAATTATTTATATAAATAATTATTTATATAAATAATTAATAAATTATTAATAAATAAATTATTTATATAAATAAATAAATTATTTATTTATATAAATAAATTATTTATATAAATAAATTAATTATTTATATAAATAAATAAATAAACCATATAATCAAAAACCAAGATTAATTCTCTTGACTTCATTAATTAATAAGCGCGTTCAGAATTCTAGGGACTAGCAGGTTAAACGATTGTGATTGGACGAAGGACCGAGAACTGACTGCAAAACTAGGTAACATTTCGTAAAGACGACGAAGTTTTTCTTTTAGCAATGAGAATTTTCCAAGATTGTTCGATCGTCTGCAACAAACACTATAACTTTACCTTTAATGTAAATAATTTTACTTTCGAAGCACAAGTGTTCACATAATTAATAATCTTGACTTCATTAATTAATAAGCGCGTTCAGAATTCTAGGGACTAGCAGGTTAAACGATTGTGATTGGACGAGGGACCGAGAACTGACTGCAAAACTAGGTAACATTTCGTAAAGACGACGAAGTTTTTCTTTTAGCAATGAGAATTTTCCAAGATTGAAGGATCGTCTGCAATAAACACTATAACTTTACCTTTAATGTAAATAGTTTTACTTTCGAATCACAAGTGTTCACATAATTTTATTTACATATCATATTTCATCATTAACTTCACCCATTTTATACCCTTTTATTTTTTTTTAATAATATGAAGTAGTTATTAGCAATTCATCAATAAGTTTTAAGTAAGAATTGAAATTAATATCCAATTATGACGTGTGACCTATGGAAATGTCAACTGCATTTACAGGCAAATTTGCCGTTCAACATGCTAGGTTTGACTTAAATTTCACTCCCTAGAATTATGAACGCCCTCAATATCTCGTGAGATCACTCATGGAAGATCCGCGACGTCATCCAAGCATTTTTTGAACAGTCATAATGAATGGGGTTATCAAGCACATTGTTTTTTGTGCTTTCGTGATAACCAATGGCTTTAGTTTGTGTGAGGCGTCAGTATTTGCGCCTAGTAGAACGGAAATGTGCTCCTTTTATAATTTTAAACCAGGAGCCCTTTTTACAAGTAGGGACGTTTTTAAACGGAGAAATTATCCGCTTTCGTCGACATGCCTAAATCATAATAGCGCATTTGCTTCGGCTTGACCCTGCCGTTTCAAGTTCAACCATAGGAATCCAATGCTTTCTATCACAATGTCGCTTTGAGTTTCGGACTTACGTTTTATATGTAATGCTACGTAACGTGACTTCAAAGCGAAGCAGAAGTTGGGACAAACTGAGCCTTTGCTTGTTTTTAACAGTCAACAGAAGAAAAAAAGTAAAGTGTAATGTAGTAAATGATGCTTTTCTAATGCATTGCAACACTACGTTTCCAGTGCAATGCATCAATGATGCTTTGAAATTTGTGACATTCTGAAACGCAATTTGCACACATTCTCAGCTATTCCTTTAATTTAATAAAATCGTGAAGATAAGTCAGAACAATATAAAATAATATAAAATAATAAACAATATAAAATAAGAAATACTTACGAGCTCGGCGTAGCCTCCTTTCTGTATAATTTTCAAGCAAAAATATTGCATCAGGGCTGTTTCTGATGCAAAGGTTGCTTTTGTTTGCGCAGTACATGCTTTTACACTGCGATTTGAAACGTTTTGCATTGTATCATTACAGTAATGTTGCATTTCGAAACGCTTGACGTTGCAGTACTGCGGCAATACTGCATTAAGGAATTCAGCCACAATTTCAGAAATGTCATTTCAAAGGGAAGACACAGCGAATAACACGTAACGTCACCAAAGCCGAAACGCCATTGTGTTTTAGGCATTAGTCCTATCTCAATGAATTTTAAACGAAGCGTATGCTAAACAGAGTGACCGCGTCAAGATCACCAGAACGAATGTATCTCGCCACCAATAATACCGTGTCGATTTTTAAATTCGGCAATTTTGGTAAAGCAAAATAGAAACAAAAATGGGGATACCCCAATGTGTACAAAACTAAAAAAAAAATCGCTCCGAAATTAGATCCCCTAGTTCTTATTTTATAGCGTTTAACGGGCTAAAATCGCAGGTTCTAATTTCTGAAACAAGCTTTTTTTTTTTTTTTTAAAAAAAAGAACTTAACACTCAAGAGGGTATTACTACTCTTAAAATACCGGAGCACGTGTTAAGTTTTTCGGAAAATTGGATAGAAAGAGAGAGAAAGATTTTTGGGGTCAGTGGTTATTTCGCTCCATGGGTGGCATCCAACATTTAATGGGGAGACTAAATTATTAGTGTAAATTGGACTTGATGTTGTATTTAGGCAACCATTCATCTCACAGGATTTTAGTTACCTGAAAAAAAGTCTTTCGGCCACGGCTGGTATTGAACCCCGAACCGTCCGATTGGGAAGCCAACACACTACCACTTGAGCCACGGCCACCCAAAGCTCTCATTTGTGGTCCGCTGTATTATTATTTTTTCTCTTGCTTTGTTTTATAGTTAATGCTATTACTATGCTCAGACAACTTCGAAGAAAAGTACGGAAACTCTGCTCGGTATTTCAAAAAGCCGGGACCACATACATAAATAAAGAAAGGTGGTGGTGGAACCATAAGAAGAAAATGGCTTTAAAGAACAAAAGGCAAACCTTTAAAGCGTGAACTAAAGGCAGCGGAAATAACGAAACGAATAAAGTCCGTCTTGCGTTAGACTATGAACATTAAAAAAAAGATTCGAAAATAGTTGCATGTAGCTTAGAAGAGATACCTTCACAACCTACAAGCAGTAGGAGTCCAAAGTCGAAGCGCGGGTAAACGATCTAACATTTTCAAGATTCCGGCGCAACGAAGAAAAAACTTCAAGAGATTCAATCGCCAAAATATTTTGAAGATAGGAGGGGAAACCTATTTACGGGGAACAAAGAGATTGATGAAGATGGAAAAAGTACTTTAACGCCTTCCGTATATCGTCTGCACCGAGTTCCCAAAGATCTTAATGGAGGCGCGTTTACATGCATTTCTTATGGAAGACAAATAACCCATTAATTCAGAAACGGCTGGACCGACCTCACGCAAACTTTGCATAGACATAATTTAGCGCATTTTATAAATTTAGGGTACTGGATTTTAAAGAAATAAACAGAACGTTTTAAGTTGCGTCTTCTTTTTTCCAACATTTTTTTACGAACATTCTGCACCGTAAAGTACAAAGTACGTTGAATTTTAAAATTCCCAGGGTAGTTTCTCAGTGATGCTACCAGCATGATAAAACGAAAATTAGAACTGTAACATTTGTAGTTTTCAAGATAATAGGGCAAATGTGCCAAAAAAGCATACTTTTCAGGAGACGCAAAAAAATAAGTGTATTTTTTTGTTACTGAAAAAAATAATTAAAAACTTGTTTATTTTATTTTTTATTTTTAAAAATAATGAATTTAATGAACAGAAATAGCACTTTAGAAGGGAACTTAGAAGATTGGACGCAGTGGAATCCGTGGTCTGGCAAGATAGCACGGCCCAGCGCGTCGTTCTGGTCTTATGCGTTGCTCCCCAAGTTTGACTCAAATTTTAAAGCACATCTAGAGGTTGTAAAAAGGTGCGGTTTGTCGCACTCAGATTCATGAGTCTGAAATGAAAAACGTGAAATAAAAAAAAAAAAAAATGTTGGGATCAATTCTCAACTTCTTTTCCCCTTAAGATCTCAAAATTTAACCGAGACGTATACAAAAATCATACGCGATAAGTACGATGACATTATAACGAAAGTTAAATGCACAGCAGGAATAACCGAAGAATTTTAAGTTACGAGTAAAGCTGGTGTACACCAGGGCAATATACAAAGTTCATTGCTTATAAATGTCTTCAAGATATTCTATTCAAACACCACAGAAAAGACCCGGAACAACTTCTCTTCTTTTGGCCGATGAATGCTCTATTACAGGCAAAGACGCACACTCGCTCGGAGTTGGAACTAAACCGAACGATAGATGACAGAAAAGAAAGAAGACAATTTACGAGACCCCCTTTGTTCCTACTAAGTATAAATAAAAGAATTTGATAGATGCTATCCCCAGCTACAATTTTGAGCTTATTCAAGAGTTAAATGACCTCAAACATTTATCCTAAAAACATTACAACCTTGTTCTTCAATTTGACAAGAGCCGAGGATTAATTTTCTTACTCGAAGAAAGTTTTAAAATTTAGAGCTCCGACCCCAACAACTGATGGCTCTTATGGACATGGGCTTTATACTTTACGATCTAACCAAAAAATAATTTTTTTGTTTGCTACCTTTGTATTATATCCTCATTTACGTTTCAGCAAACTGCATTCTACAATACATTTTGGGGATGTTTATTTATAACTAACAATTTGAGAAAATATATGGCATTCATTTTATTTTTTTAATAACACTTACTCTTCCATGAGCTGTTACAGCCCACACAAGCAGGGTACCTGCTGGCGCATTTGTAATGTTAAACCCTCCAATTGCAACATCAATAAATGGTTCCTGTGTTGGATCTTTATGAAGAGGCGCAACTGCACACCAGTTATTTAGAGCACTATAACGTCGGAAACGAACCTATTGCAAATAACAAATTGTTAAATACTAGAAGTTAGAAATATCAATAGAAGACATACCCACTTTCGCCTTCTAACATAGCAATTCCAAGAATTTTTAGGTTGGTAATTAGCTGGAAAGTCCAATGCATATGACCACCCATCTTGGTCAAGAGGTTGGCCTTCTAATGTACAGTCTAAGTGCCAATCCCCTTCCCATTGCCAAGCCATTGATGGTAACCGTATTTTATTGATATTTCGATCGACAGTACCATCAACTGATGAATAGTGATATCGATCTGTTGGTAACAATTTTTTAGAAAATCCTTCAATTGGAAGCCATCTCTCGTTTTCGTATGATTCCTCTTTGATTCGAATTGGAACATCATGACCATGAACATGAACATACACTTGTCTATCGCCTCCTATTGCCCACATAAAGTTTAAGACAGCGGAAATTTTTTTGAACTCTAATCCAAGATACGGAAATTCTCTCCATCCTGTTGACGATGTTGACAATGTGTAAACACGGCCTTCGCTGTTTGTTGCAAATAGTAAACTAGTTGGCATGTTGATTTAAGTCGTTATTTCAGATCTCTATACTGAAGATTGTGTGAAATCGATAGAACAATACCGAACATTGTACGCTTCCAAAACCAAATTTTAATTTACTAAATTTGAAAAATTTTAACGGAATCTTGCATTTTATAACACTTGCAGTTTCGCTCTTATTTATGCTAATAGTTTTCTGGAGTTAATCGCATTAATGTAAATTAAACAAATTGTTCCGGCATATCCCCCCCAAAGTTCATAACACTATCATAAATAAACTAAACTAGATGGAAGACTTTCCAAATTTAGACTCATCTAAAAAACTTTCCACTGCAACATGACCATGTAGGGCGACACAAATAGATGCAAATCTTTCCAGATTTTGGCTGTCCCAAAAACTGCTTTCCACTGATTGCCTTAAACGCATTGATAAACCATAGATAAACTAACCTAGATGGCAAACCTTCCAGATATTGGAAAATCAAAACCGGTTTTCTACTGATCGCCCCTATCCGTTGTATCCTGTCTGTGAATACGTGTAAATTGTCATCAATGGCAATTTCCCTCTCCTTTTACACAAACCACGCCCATTTTAATCAAAAAAAATGTCGTCTCCATTACACTCATTCGTGCAAATCGCTCTCATTCTAGCAACGGCAAGAGTACGATAACTTAAGCGCCAAGAAATAATAACGATTTTTTGTAGAACAGTTCAATACAAGCATTTTTTACTACTGAAGGGGGGTCTATCTCGCCCCGTTTAAGAGGTAGGGGCAATTTTGGGAAAAAATGACTTAAAATGGAAAAAAAAGTTATTAAAAAATAACGGCATCACTTACAATGAAGTACTATACCGGTTTTGTAAGCCAGAAACCTGTTCTTTAATTCTAAATTTAAATTAAATTATTTATGTCAATAGTTTTTGAAAAATTCGCATGCAAACTCAAAATTCTGATAAAAAAAGTTAAAAAGAAGACCAATTTTTTTCAAAATTTGCAAATGAAATTCTAAATTGGCTTTCTGTGGTCAATGCTTATATCAATTCTGAATCCAACACAAAAAACCGTCTTTTTTCTTTTAGTTTTTGCAAAAATTGAAAATTACTATTTTTGTTTTGCTTTTTTGACATTTACGTGGTCTTACTTAGAGGGACTATAAGTGAATGAATAATAGATTAAACGTCTGACAGGCGCCTATATCAACAGTTTTCTTAATTAACAGTACCCCGCTTGATTAAGGGATTTAAACTCTCTTTTCGCATGCGGCAGGTACCGTTCACGCAACTTCGTTGCTCCGCTTGGGGTAGGTGCTTTTCGTTAGAAAGGCGTTTATGTCATCAATACTCTTCATCTACAGTACTCATTCCAAAATTACAAAATTCACATTAATGACAAAGTTTTGCTAATTCGCACTATAGAAAATTCACATGTTCGAACGGTGCAGCAAATTCTTTACTTTGGGTAATATGTACGTTTGTATTCATGTAATATGTAATACACTTGATAATGATGCAAAAATATAACTGAACAAACGTTTGACTTGTGTACCTTTGTTTTTTTTCATACATATGTGGTAAAGCGTGTCTAAACTTCTTTTTTTTCATTTTTTTTATCAAAATTTTGGGTTTGCATGCGAATTTTTTAAAAACTATTGACATAAATAATTTAATTTAAATTTAGAATTAAAGAACAGGTTTGTGGCTTTCAAAGCTGGTATAGTACTTCATTTTAAGTATTGATGTTGTTTTTTAATAACTTTTTTCCATTTTAAGTAATTTTTTTACCAATTGCCACTACCTCCTAAACGGGGCAAGATAGACCCCGCCCCCCTTCCATAGTAAAAAAAAATGCTTGTATTGAACTGTTCTACAAAAAACCGGTATCAATTTTTGGAGCCTAGCAACTTTACTTGTAAATTGCTCTCATTCTAGCAACTTAGCTTGTAAATTGCTCTCATTCTAGCAAATTCTTGCAGGTGATAGAAATGGTAAAAATGTAAGTGCGAAATTTAAGAGCTTTCAAACCATGCGACCATTTTTGTGAGTACGTATGGATTGGCATAGTGAACTTTATGCGTAAGTACTTACAGTGAATTTGTGAAAATCTAAGTGTTTGCGAAAGTATTAAAAAGATTTGCCATCCATTGGTTTGTTTTTTTTTTTTTTGCCATCGGTATCAGCGTTTATTTCCGTTCTATATACGTGTAAATTATAATTTCATTACAATGTTGTTAATTACTTTGTATAACGAAATATATGTATACTATGTATTATAATTTAGAATCATTCGATTGATAACTTTAAAATGTTATAAATGCTTTGTAGAATTAATAGTAGGCCACTAAAAAAAACGTTTTTGCGGCAACTAACTGAAAAACATATAGAAGCAGATGCAAATACTATTGAGATTTCGAAAAGCCTGCTTAACGCTGATAGTGATGAAGTGATACGAGTATGTACCCCACAACATGCATATCATTTTATAGAGTTTTATAAATTATAATAGTTATTAATACATAGAAACGTTTTTTGGAACTAAGTACAGGATAATTCGAAAACAACTCGATAAATAACGTTAAAATTTCGCATACTTTTTACGGAAAAATCGTACTTTCGTTTCTAAGCTTTCAATTGGTAATTCGTTTTAAATTTTTTGCAGATTTTCGAGGTTTAGCTCCGAATTATACTTGTTAATTTTTTTGTCATTGTTCGGGATTCAAAAGTAAAGACCCTTCTACAGCGGCGGTCATTTTTTTCACAAAAAATTAATGAAAATACGATAGATTTATTCTTTGCCTTTCACGTAGGTAATTGTTTCGATGAAACGTTCACGAAAAACAGATTTTTACCAATTTTTAATGCAATGTTTTTCAATATATTATAATTAAAGTAAAAGAATTTTTTTGAATTCATGAAAATTAAATAACGCTTGTGAAATTTCAACTAAATTCAATTAGCATTTTATGAATAATTTTAGTATTTTAGATACCAAATCTAATAATTTTTAGTATTATTCTTAGTATTATATTAGTACATTGGCATCACTCTGTTCTTTAATGACATATTGTCCTCCTCATACCAGAAGCTGGAATGTGCAATTTTACCGATTTTGAGTTAATTGCTTGGTTTGATTAACATTTGGGTGTTCTATGTTATACCAAAACCTAGAATGTTGTATGTGTAAGGAAACCATAATATTTTACAATACCTGAATGTAGTCACATCAAGTTAAGCCAGAAACAGAAATGTATAAACAGCACAATTGCCATGAATGTGCCACATTCGTGGATCTGGCACAATACTATTTGCTAGATGGAAAATCTCACATTCATACTTATTGTTATTTGACTTGACTGTTTAGTGACATTATTAAAATTAAATAAATAAGAAAAACAGCTAGAGCAACTAGTTGTAATTCATTTATCATTTATGAGCAGAAAGGTGAGGTAAGCATTGATTTCTATGAGAGGTATTCGGTAAGCCATAAAAATATTTAAAATATAATTGATTCAGGTAGAAGAAGCAATTAATTCTGCTCTTATTCGTCGATATAATTAACTGCAGTAAAATGAATACAATCAAAAATCTTCCTATTGACAACGATAAATGTGATGAGAACGCACATGGCAGTGCAGGTGTTCACATTCATTTTATAATTACCTATATTAAAGTAATTATTTTGTGCGTCAAGAAGACACTAATAAAGAGAATTTTGATGACCCATTTAATGAAATTGAGACATCCCCTGGTGATTACGTTCCTCAAGAAAATGCGGAAACGTCTATGGAGTAGTAACGTATTGATGTATTGACCCACGAATGCAGTGATCCACGGCAGCTACCAAGTATATATATAAATGATGAATTTATACCCTCTGTGCAGATGAAGGAAAAAGGAGATCTACGACTCTGGAAAAAAAAAAACAAAAGGAAGTCCAGAAATTAGAAATTAGCAGAGAAAAACCTAATAATAACTGTTGTACGACCGTAAGTGAAGATGAACGCGTGTTGATATACAAGACGCTTATGGCAATGAATTCGTATGAATATCAAAAACAATACCTACATTGCCCATATTGTGCAGAAGAGTGATGAAAAAAGAACAACGCGAAACGCGAAAGAAGCTTTACGTATCACTACTCATTCACTTTTTGTAGTGATAATAGTAATAAGGTTAAAGTATGCCGTGAGTTTTTTCTTGCAACATTCAATGTATCTGATGCGATGGTAAGAAACCCGTCAGCTCGTCAATCACGCGATGAAGACAAAACTATTGGCAAAACTGATCCGACAGTTCTGGCTTTCAATTTTGATTTGCAGGCAATATTAAATACGCCAAAAGGTCTTTGTGGGAAAATATTTTACTGCCGAAAATTGGCGGCTTTGTCTTGACTATTTATAACACAGGCAACGCAGAAGGACGGACTGGGACGAAACACAAGTAAAAAGAGGCAGTGTGGAGATTTCATCTTGTGTTTACAATTATGTTATGTCTCTTCATTTAGAATGATGTCATGTCAGACGGATGTGGGGGACAACAAAAAAAAATAAAATCTTCGCCACTATGTGTATGGCTCTCTGTCAAAATCATCCCGCGGTCAAAAAAATTTAACACATATATTTTGAAACCGAGCAAACAGAAATGCAATTTGATTCCATACATTCGAAAATCGAGAAAAAATTAAAAAATGTTCCCCTATGCATCCGTCCAAGATGGGCGCTAATGATAAGAGGGTCACGTAATTCTCCAAAATCTTTTGAAATTTAAACACAGCTGTATGAAGATTTTCTAGACTTTAATTATTTTAGCCAAATAGCGATTAAACTGTGCTTGTGAAGTATTTGTTGGTTGAAGTACAGAAAAGGTGAAACGTTTTAGATTTTTTATTTTTTTTTTTTAAAGACTTTTTAGTTACCGAAATTCTCAAAACAAAGGTCGCCCCCTCAATGTAGGGACGCGCGTCTTTTCGGAGGCACTGCCTATTGCTGAGGCGAAACTCAAAGATTTAAATAATTCCAAAATAATGTCATCCTTATTACTTAATAATATTGTTATCATTTATTGCTGTTCAAACAAAACCTAAAGTGAAATAACACATATAACACACACAATACATATACCATATATCGAATTTATTTGCTTATTTTTTATTTACATTTAGAAAAGTCATTCTAATTAAATAAATGAATGCGATTATTCTGTTTATTTTTTGTGCCAGAGAGATGAATGTGCTAAATGTTCAGGGAAGGTAAGAGGCGCCAACATAAGAACTGTCAGCTTAAAAAGCAAAATGAGGAAGTAATTTACAAATAAAAATTTGTTGAAGAAACTGAACCTTCTAATATTACGATAGCAATTAACATTTAAACATGATTTCCTTAAATTTTCATTTTTGCACATGAATGTGCATACTTATATACTGTATACATACTTAATTTGGTTGTTAGTAGGGGCCATTGTGTTTTAAAACAAATTTAAAAAAAAATAAATAAATAAAAATTTGACATATAGTATAACCAATTCATGTACCAATTTCGACAGTAAAATTGTTTTATGTTTCATTGGAATCCTTAGCAATTATTGTGGTTTCGATTGGTTTCTCTCCGGAAGTTGAACTATTCGCACTCCAGTGGACCAATAAAAACTTCTTTTGACTTTGATGCCAACACCATCGATTGTTCGAAAACAAAAATCTGGTTTGGCACACAATACTAGATGACTTTTATATTTATATAGGTTAGTACATTCTGCCATAAAATCAAGAAGAGAAATGTTGCTTCTGAAATCAAAACCAGAAGTAAAATTTTGCGTGTAAAACGCCGAGGTGCAGTCAGTGGAAAACAGTTTTTGGAATGCAAATTTTGGAAAGTTTGCTATCTATAGGTGTGTTTTTTTGGCATCAGTATCAATGCTTATTTCCAAATTACGTTTTAATTACATTAACAACTTAACCTTTATGCGCTAACTCAATCTGAGATATTTATCGGAGTTAACGTGGCTAGCAACAATGCTTCCAGAATTATTTTTCCATGATTGCGATAAAGTTGAACGGGAAATCCCAAATATGTGCAGCTTTTTGAACAGATAATATGCCAGTGCTGCCAAATAAGCCAAATGTTAAGAGTTAACGCCGATAGCCGTTTTTTGGGTTCTTAAATTTAAGCGCAGTTACTATGCCAAAAAAAACGCACCTTATGTTTGTTTATTTATATATTCCACTGTCCGTGAATATATGCTACTCTGTTATAATCAGAGATGTGACTTACTTAAGATACAAGTATGTGAAATACAGATACAAGATACAAAATACGTATTTTCATCTGGTATCTGAAATACTTTTTTAAAAATTCATTTTGTATCTTGTATTTAGATACATTCTTTTGATATCTTAGTATTTCGTAAATACTTTGTTTGCTAAAATACTTTTTGTTATTTCCTTTACATTGTTTTTCATCACTGAACACGCCCTTAAAATTTAGGTAAATCAACCCATTGAAAGGCTTCAGACTCCGTGGTCTAGTTGCTGCCATCCCCAGTTCCGCCATATCGCTCTTTTTTTATTGTTTTGTGTTGCAGTGATATTGTCTAGTCGCGTTTATCGAATATCAAAGAATTTAAGTCCACGAGTTACTGTAGTATTGAGACGCAAACATGGCCACGTGTGTATACATATGTATATTACCTTCTTTTCAAATTTTCAAAATCTAAAAATTACGAGTATGTTTGTTTGTGTTTTTAGGTATGAAGAAAATAATTTGAATATACCACTAATTTTAAAGCATTGTTTCAAAGATATTAAACAATTCCATGAAAGTGATGTAAATGTGTCTGCAGAATGCAATGTCTGTTCAAAAATAATAAAGGGTAGCATAACATCTACTACATATTTTCTGCAGCATTTAAAGGTAGCCATCTGTATACAATTAAAGGAAAGACAAATTACACTTTTTTATTATAGAGGAAAGGTCACGCAAATCTGTTGCAATAATATAAACAACTTAAAAATACAAACCTGAAAAAAAGAAAACAATAATGAGAACAGTACTGATTCAGAATCAGCAGTAATATGGAAAAAAATGAAGCAGTCTACTTTTACAAATGTTTCACATGGTCCAGAATCTGTAAATTTAGACAAGTTGATTGTAGAATTTATTGTTGAATCTATGTCGCCAATATCCATAGTGGAGTATAAATCATTTAAAGCTTTGATTGAAGGAGCACAACAACTAACGAAGCCTCCAAAAGTTTTATGTCGTCGTTCAGTCAAAAATAAAATTGTTGATAATATATGATATGATATATATGAATAAATTTAAGGAAAAAATTAAGGGTGAGTTAAATACTCTAGAATTTTCGTGTAGTACAGCTGATATTTGGTCCTCCTCTAAAAGAAGCTATTTGGGGGTTACGGTCCATTGGATTGAAAGCGAGACTTTTGAGAGGAAAAATGCTGCCATTGCTTGCAGAAGATTTAAAGGGGCTCACACATATGACAAAGTTGCTGAAATGTTAGCTGAACTATCGAAAATAGTAAAAACTGTTACAGACAATAGTTCAAATATTGTCAAAGCTTTTGGAGTATTTGGGAAATCCGATTCAGAGATAATTGAAAATGCTGGATACAAGTCACATGAAGAAGATCTTGAAAGAACACCACTCGATATAGATAATGAAGATGCTTCATCTGATTTGGAAAGTGATTGCCTTCTGCTCGAACACGAAAGATGCGCAACACACACTTTGCATTTGATTCCGTGCTCCGATTTCAGACAAGCAAGATTTAAAAACACTTTTTATAAAAAACTACATGACGCGGCCTTATCTAAGTGTCAATCACTCTGGAATTTATGTTCTAAATCACCAAAAGCATGTGAAACATATTTGGAGATAACAGGGAAGTCACAAACTTCTCCTTGCGCAACCCGATGGATCTTATTATTATAATTCCATAAAAGATCTTTTAGCAGTACAGGAACTATGAAAATATTAAAATTACCTCCGTTGAAGGAAACTGAAATGCAATTTTTAAGTGAAAATGTAGATAGCTGAAAGCCAATAGCAGAAGCTATTTAAAGCCTTCAAGGGGATAAAGATACCTATTACGGTTGTTTGTTACCTGAACTCATAAGAATCCAACATATCTTCAAATGTCTGAGGATGGAAGATCTAAAATATTGCAGCACTCTGATAGAATGTCATTGAAGAAAACTTAAATAGACGTTTTAAAAAGTTTTTTGCTGTTTGAGCCTGCAGCAAATGATGCAATATTAGCCTCAGTGTCACATCCGTTCTTTAAAATGAAATGGGTGCCAAAAGTTCCGAAAGTATATGTAAAAAAAATTATATTGACTGAAACGACTAAAATTATTCGATCTGAAACCAAAAACCGGAGGCTTTAGATAGCAATGGAGGTGATAAGTCAAAAGACGAATCTTATTACATGTTTTTAGAGCACTCTGATTCTTCTTTTGCAAGTAGCGAAAACACAGGGTCTACTGGTTGTTACATCTCCCTGTAAAAGAAAAATTAGGTAAAATAGGAATAAAAACATATCCAAATACTTACCAAAACAGCTTCCTCCTTTTTTGACAATACAAAAAATTTAATTTGTTTGACACAGAATCAAGATGGTGGGGATAGGAATTCGAACTTCGAACAAGTCTCGATTTTTGAAGACGAGTAAGAAGGTGGTGCCAAGCCAGAAAGGCTTAGAACTAACTTATTTTAGGTATTGGATAAGATAGGGAACGAATAGCTTAAAACTTCCAATAAGCTATTCAGAAGAGAACCCCGAGATTGCCTACAATGAATAAGCCTGTGCTAGTGGGCACGGGTAACCAAACGGTGGTACAAAAAAAAAACACAATAGAAAATAAAGACGTTAGAATAGGAATAGCTAAGCGCATTACGCCATAATACCAAGTGCAGTGATTGTAACAAATTGAGTTGCAGTAATCGTCCACAAAAAAAAAAAAAATATATAAATTTAATTTTTTTCTAAAATACCTGCCAGGAAATAGTGCGGAAGTTAAAAAAAAAATTCATACATAAAGATGAAATAAATCAAAAAAAAAACAGAAAAATCTTTTTTTGAGAAGTGAAAGAGGCGGAAAGAATAAATTGAAGGACATTTGGAGGAGAAAGGGCATTAAAAGGATAAAATGAATTTAGGGTTTTGGTTGCATTATGCTAACAATAGTCGGACGACGTCCTCATCCACCAAAAGAAGTGAGAACGGGGCGATCACGGCTGAAAAAAAAAAATACTGTAATCGCCACTTTTTTTTTTCTGCCCCTTTTTTTTCTTAATCTCCCTCACCTGAAGTCGTCCAAAGGATACCCGGCAAAGTCGCTAGTTTAATGGATTACATTTGTTTTGTTGATTTAATTAAAAAAAAAATTTCAATTAGCAATTAAATAGGCAAAGATCAAGACATATCTGTTTAGTGTTTAGTGTTTATTTAAAGTGTCATAATTTATTTAATAGTTTGTACACTTTAGTTTGATTTAAAAGAAAACAGCGGATTTTTGTTTTGTTTTTTTGTGCTTATTCTCTTTCTTTTCGTTTTTATCCCAAAAGTGCCGGAAAAAATGGCGAACCCTCTTCAAGTCCTGCCAATTTAACCATTTTTATAAAAAAATTACATTTTACAAGACTACAGAGGTCGCTTAAGTTGACAAAAGGAATTATATAACAGCTCGGCCAATCCGATACTTGATTGACCTCGATCAAGATAATTTAAAATAGATGATTTAGTTACTCCTCTGACATTTACGTTAATTCGGTGTAAGGTGGCTGACAGATATTAATGATTTCAGCATTCAGTGATTCCTTTGGTTCTAACCAATTACGTATTTTATTAGCTTCCACAACACCATCATATGGAAGCTGAGTCAACTGACAGTTTTCCCCGTCTCTAATCACATATCGGTCGTTAGGTAATACCTTATGGACTTCGTACGGGCCGCGGTATTTCGGTATAAACTTCTTGTTTTGCTCTACGCTTGTATCAATATGTCTTATGACAACATAGTCGCCAACTGAATATTGCCCTGCTGGCCGACTGTGCCTTAGGAAATACTGCAAACTATAATCCTGGGACTTTTCTATGGCACTTAATGCCCTTGGCCTATTTTTATCTAAATCGCGTTGCTTGACTTTACTATATTTCTCATCCAAATATTCCGTTTATTCATCAGCAATTTTACCCCATTGATTTATTCCAAACAACAATTGACTGGGTGTCTCTTTCGTTGCACTATGTACTGTGTTGTTTAACGCGTATTCAACCTGATACAATTTTGATACCCAGTCTGCGTGTTGAACCGACTCCGTTAGTTTACTAAGCATTGCTCTAAGGACACGATTCACCCGTTCCATTTGGCCATCGGCCTGAGGCGAAGCCAATGCGACTTTAACATGGTCAACATTATAGAAGAATAGTAGAAAATTACTGAACTCGTTAGAAGTAAAACAAGAACCGCGGTCAAAAATCAGGCGTCGAGGGCGACGCGTCACGATATTCCACTTCTATGCTGAAGTTTTCTAATTCTAGCGCCCATCGAGCAATTCTAGGGTTAACTTGTTTTTTACTCAAAGTCATTGTAAGTGAATTACAATCAGTAATTATTTTAAATGGAATTCGCTCTAAGTACACCCGAAATCGTTGAAGTGCATAGATTATGGAAAGGGTCTCTAAATCAAAACTATGTTTTGATTCAGCTGCAGATGTAGATTTCGAAAAGTACGCAATCGGATGAAATTTTTCATCATCCTGTCGCTGCATCAATGCTGCACCAAATCCGTGACTACTGTCGCACGTTTCGGGCAGTAAATTGCAAAGACCAGTGCGTCCACCTATCTATTTCGCAATTCAAGTTAAAAGCAGACTCCTTGCGTAACAGGTCCAATAGTGTTCTAGCGATTTTGGAAAAAGATGGCACAAACCTTCTAAAATACGAAAACAGACCTATACAAGAGTGCAGTTCCTTTTGGTTCTTTGGAATCGGATAATGTTTGATATCTTTAATATGGGCCTCGCTTAGTTGAATACCTGACCGGTTCACCAAATAACCTAAATATTCAATTTCGTCGTAACCAAATTTACATTTACTTAATTTTCCTTCTAGACCCCTCTTATAAGTTCTTTGCAATACCTCTGCAACTACCTGTACATGTGATTCAAAATCAACGGACACAATCAAAATGTCATCAATGTAAATTATAATCTTGCCTGCATCAATCAAATCACGAAAAATGTTATAAAGAAAACGCTGAAAGTTTGAAGGTGCATTCTTTAATCCAAAGGGCATCTTGAAGTACTCAAATTGGCCTTCAGACGTAACGAAAGAAGTTAATGGGATGGAATCATTATGCATCGCGCACTGTTTAAATCCGTCTTTCAAATCAATTAAAGTAAACCAACATTTATTAGCCATGTACTCGCTACAGTCCTCTGTCAATTGCAACGGAAAATTATCACGAATAGTCTTTTTGTTTAGTGCTCGGTAATCCACATACATTCGTGTTCTGTCATCTTTTTTCTTCACTAAAACGATAGCGGGCGCATAAAGCGATTGGCTTGGTCGTATAATTTTTCTAGCAATTAAGTCATCAGTTATTTTCTCAACCTCTGATCTGTCGTGAAATAAAAGGTGACGAGGACTGCAGTGAAATGGGGTATCATCAGTTAATCTTATCTTCATTTTTTAATGGTATGGTGTCTGAATAATTTTCTTTGGTTTTAAATAAGAATCTGTTATAATTTTAGTTAACACCTCAGAATGGTATTTATCCAATCGCGGGCAAATATCAATCAGTGTTGGTCTATCTATGTCAATAGCGCATAACCTCTTAACAAAATCCTCGACACAATCAGCAGCCAAGGCACACCCAGGCAGTGGCAGAGAGGCTCACGTTTCCCTATCAGTTGAATCAACACAACTGGTTTCTCCTCAGCGGGTGATAGGCACATTTGTTTGCTAAAATCACTAATTTCTTTTCTTAACTTAATAGACTGAGATGAATTAGGATATATATGTCTTTTAAATTTATTTGAATTCAATTTGTGTTGAAATACATTTTTTGTTTGAGTTAAACAAATATTAAATATTTTCGTGAAGTCTCGTCCCAGGATTACCGGAATTGTCATCACTTCATTAGGTATAACTACGAAAGAAATAATTTTCGATTCATTTCGAAAGTTGACTAAGCATGGAAAGTTGACATCAAAACGACTGACAATTTAACAAATCTTGGGACACTTGATTGTTGAATTAAACTAATCGGACTACCGCAGTCAATGAGAGAAAAGAAATATATGAACTTGGTGCATCTGTCTTTACAAGAGCTGTGATAATTATAATTGAAAGCCAACCTTACCATTTGCATTGCGCGTACGGCTCCTGAAACATCTTCGTCAACATTATAGTTGGAATTTACTCCTGAGGATTCCAGGGCAGCAATTGTCTGGTGCCGTCTGGACTTTGGGCAGTCTTTGTGCTGGTGACCCATCTGGTGGCAAGTAAAACAAGAGCAAGGAGGCCTTTGTGGCTTCGGGCAGAAACTTTGAAAATGCCCAAACTGGGAACAATCAAAACATCGGATTGCTTCTTTTCCAGAAGTAACAACCGCGGTCCTCGGCCTCGGAGCACTAATACTGACATTTAGCTTTCTATTGTTTGCACGGCGTTGCTCATATCGGTCCATTCGGTGAATCAAGTCATCTATGGTGTTCGCTCGATATAACAGGGTGACGTTATTGTTATTGTCAGGAATCCCATCAATAATTAGGCCGACTAACTCTTGCTCCTCTATGTTAGATTTTGCTGCGATCGACTGCAAGGTTACCACATAGTGCGCGCTCTTAATTGCCGATAGATTTCCTGACGCGTTACAGTTCGCTTAAACATCTTAATCAAGCTAACTTTCATGATATCGTAATCGACCAACCCCAGGTTTGACACGTACATCTTTGCTGTTCCATCCACCCGGCGCCGAATACCCAAACACTTCACTTTTTCACTATACGAACATGCAGAGGCATGATCCACAAACCGAGCAAACCACTTAATAATACGAGGGCGGGTCAATAAGTCCGCGACTTTTGGATTAAAACACAGATTTTTTTGATAAAAAAATAATGCCATGGCAACGGCACATGTGTGCACCCTTGCATTGTCTTGGTGGAAAAGAACTTTTTTCTTGGCCAAATGAGGTCGTTTTTTTTTCAAATCGTCATTGAATCAGTCCAATAAGTTGGCATAATATTCCTCATTGATTGTTCTTCCCTTTTGAAGGTAGTCAATGTGGATTATCCCGCGTGCATCCCAAAAAAACAGTCGCTATAACTTTATTGGCTGACAAACCCACCTTGGCCTTCTTTGGCGCCGATTCACCCTTAGAAACCCACTGTTTTGACTGTTATTTGTTCTCTGGTGTGTTGTGATGGATCCATGTTTCGTCCACGGTTACAAAACGGCGCAAAAACTCCTCCATATTGCGATTAAACAACGCCAAACCTTCCTGTGAAGTTGTTACACGATTGCGTTTGTGGTCGACTGTGAGCAAACGCTGCACCCATCTTGCGGAAAGCTTTCTCATGCCCAAGTGATCATTCAAAATTGAAACCACTGAGCCATGCGAGATCCCTACGGCTTCCACAATCTCTCGCACTTTCAATCTTCGGTCGGCCAACACCATATCGTGAATTTTTTCGATTGTTTCGGGTATAGAGACCTCAACTGGGCGTCCAGGACGTTCGGCATCTTCAGTGCTTATACGGCCACAACGAAATTCAGTAAACCACTTTTTTACCATTGAAATCGATGGTGCAGAGTCCCCATAGTATTTATCAAGCTTAGCCTTGGTCTCGGTAATGGTTTTTTTTCGCAAGAAATAATGCGAAATTCACTTTTTTCCATTTTCTCCTCAAATTAGTGAGTAGTCTGATAAAAATAGCTGTCAAACACAAACTAACTGACGCAGCAAGTTTAAATTTTGACAGGAGTCAACTGGCAGATGCCTGTTGACAGGAGCAGTGTTGCTGTTTCAGTAAAGAGGTCAGAAATTCAAAAAGTCACGGACTTATTGACCCGCCCTCGTATCATGGCGATCGTCGCCGAAAATATTAGGACTGCGGCATCTAGGTCTTCGAAGTGCACTCGTTGTCTAGTAGTCACTCTAGTTCCTTCCATAAGCTGAATTTGTTTTTCTAACTCGAGCGCTTCACGACGCATTCGTAATATATATAGTTGCTCTTGTACTCGTAACTTGTATATTTCGGCACTAGGTACCCCGCAAGTGGCACTTGTAGTATCCATGACAGCGGGTTTAACAGCAGGGACAGCGGCAGATTTGGCTGCGGGCATGGTAGCAGCAGATGGTTGAGCAGCGGTTGTGCCATGTGCCAGCAGATTGAACAAGAATGACAGCGGGTTTGGCAGCAGTTTCGCAGGCGTAACAGCGGACTCTTCTTCGTCAACGAAATTAACCCCGACATCTTCAGCAGCAACATGTGTCTCAATAGCTGCAAAATCATCGTCCTCGAAGTCATCGGGATACTCACCGCAATCATCACTAGCCGACAATTCGTTATGCAGCCTTCGCAATTGCGTAAGTGTGGCGTTTTGCGGGAAATCAATGTTTGCTGGCAGAAGGGCATCAACTATCACCTGTCGGGTTAATCGGAGGCTCATTGTGACGAATTGAAGTTTTGTTTTTCTAAAATATATATTATTTCGCGAATTACTTTAATTTTGTGGTATTTTCCCCACACCTAAATTGTAAACTTTAGTTTGATTTAAAAGAAAACAGCGGATTTTCATTTTGTTTTTTTCTGTTTATTCTCTTTCTTTTCGTTTGTATCTTAAAAATGCCGGAAAAAATGGCGAACCCTCTTCAAGTCCCTAACAATTTTTATAAAGAAAAATGACATTTTACAAGACTACAGAGGTCGCTTAAGTCGACAAAAGGAATTATATAACAAGTTATATTATACTGTATCCACTGTTTTCTTAGTGCTGTTAGTACCTCTATATGTACATAATATTCAGATAAATTCAGCAAAAAAAAAAAAAGACTAATATCGATCTATAGTTATCTAGTTATATAAGGCAGCAAAATGGTTGCGATCCCATACCGACATTTGAGCTCAAATTAGGTAGGCAAGTCAATGGAAATACATATACGAGTACATATATCCATCTCGGGATATCCCTTAAATTAGTTGTTTTTATTTGTCGTTAAAAAAAAAAAATATAATAATATATATATACGTATATATCCATATATATGCGTGTAATTATTTTAAACTGAGTGCAATTATAAATTAATTTTAGATAATAAATCACATATGTGATTAAATCAATATACATTTGATCAGGCTGAGAGTATTGTAGAGCTAGAAAATATACAATAAATATAAAACAAAATAATAAAAGGCCAGAGAACAAAATTTTTTTTTTGATTTTGATTAAAGCCAATAGCATACAAGCAGGCGCTATCATGAGATGCTAAAAACATTTATTTTTGGGAGTGTCATAGCCAAGCAGAGTTCGGCTGGAGATAATGTGAGCGGGTCCGCTCATTGGGGAAATCCTGATCACCGGATTTCCAGGTTTGGAGTTAGTATTTTGAATTGTCGGCATGATTTATGTTTTTTTGTTGTAGTAGGTCCAGTCAAGAACCAGCCCCATCCGGCGAGCCTAGCCATGCCGTCCTTCTCATTTCCTTTCCCAGTCATGTCCACATCCTGGCTTCCTGTTCTCTTCTCATATCCAACGCCCTCTATAGTCCTATATTTCTCCTCAAGCCATCCTACCTTCTCAACCATATTATAATAAAAAATGGCCCCCAACGTACGAGTATTGTTCTTGTCAAATGTCCGTCCTAATCGTCCATCCTCAGATGTTCCTGTGGCCATCACCAAGGGACCCGTAAGGCTTCAAGTGGCAGTCAGTTGACATATCAACTTGAATTGCGACGGGTGACATTGATGATGACCACAAAAACAACTCACTCAAACTTGTAGTCCTCCTACGTTTTTTTTACTCTTGTCTCTTAAATGTGGATTTCACTTTTCTATCATGGTTTCGATTTTCCTTTCAATTCGTATTGTGTTCATATACGGTTACAGTTACCTTGTCTTAATGTTGTTATTGCATGCACTTGTAGCACTGTTCTGTCCTTATATTTTAGCTTCCTTATATGTGTACCGACCGAATTGTTTCAAGGCTGGTCTGGAATTGCGGGAACAATCAGTAAAGTACCTCTTCATATGTCTCGCATTGTGTCCGGTACAAATTTTTGCTTACCCGTTTACCTTGCTGAGGGATAACATCACGTCCGTCCGCAGTCTAAATTTCCAGAACATCGTCATCAACTTGAAACAACATGATGTTGTCGTCAACACCGCCGAGGAAAACTTCCTAAGACTAAAGACACTCCTATATTAAAAACAAAAAGATTAGATAATACAGAAACAAACCAAATTCCATGATTTCGCCTCTTAATGTATGTATACTATACATAGGAATACAAAGATATATTTATTTCTTTGTTATCCCGATTCTTTATTCTACATATTATTCTATTATTAATGTTATTTATTCATTTATTTATTGCTTATTTGCGTTCTATTATTATTATTTATTATTTTAGTGTGAGTAGATATACAGGGTGAGTTTTTTAACTTAAGACATCAAAATTACTCGAAAAGTACGAAATATTGCGAAAAATGATTCAGACAAAAGTCACAAGGTTCTGAAGGGGACATAAGATGGTGACCACGAGTTTGACCTTCAGCCCCATTTTCAAGGTCAAACGAAAGTCACTTTTGATTTTTCAAATGATAATTCCTGATTTTCATTGCTCAGTCGTATTGCTCGTATTCGTCTTTTCATGACCTCACGTGTTGTTGGCTTTTTTCTGTAAACCTCACTTTTTAAGTAACCCCACAAGAAGAAATCAAGTAACATAAGATCAGGTGATCTAATAGGCCATTGCCTCGGACCACCTCGTCCGATCTATCGTTGATGGTAAACATTGTTTAGTACGCCCCGGGCTACTTGGGAATAATGGGCTGGACAACCTTCATATTGAAACCACATTCTTTGTCGCAACTCCAATGGCAGTTCTTCTAGTAATACTGGAAGATGGTCCCGCCAGAAGTTTGCATACTTTTCGCCATTCAAGTTGCCTTCAATAAAATATGGACCTATTAATTTATCCCCAATAATCCCGCCCAAGCATTAACATTCCAAGGGTGCTGGCGTTCAACTTGTCGCAACCAAAAAGGGTTTTCGGTAGCCCAGTAATGCATATTATGTCGATTGACCGTACCGTGATTGATGAAAGTCAACTCATCAGAGAATAACACCTTGGCGAAGAAAAGGGGGTCTCGTTCAATTTGCTGAAGTGCCTATTGATAAAAGTAAACCCGGTAGCGAAAATCCTCACTAGAAAGTTCTTGATGCATTGAAACATGATAAGGATGGTATTTATGCCGATGTAATATCTTAGAGACAGTCGTTTGAGAAATTCCTGATTCACGACTTATTTGGCGAGTGCTAATGTGAGGATCGTGTGCAACGACAGCTAACACTGCTATTTCATTGTCCTCAACAGCCACCCTATCTGACCGATTTTTTTTCTTTGGTTGCACACTTCCTTCACCAGTGAATTGTTGGATGACCCGATAAAAGGAAGCGCGTGATCGTATCTGGTCTGGGAAACGTTGGGCGTAAAGAGCAACAGCACCATCGATGTCCCTTCAACTTTCCCCATAAATCAATATCATTTCAATTTTCTCTTGAATTGGAATAGCCTTCATTATTAATCTGGAAAACGTTACTAATAATAATCAGTTCCTCAAAACAAATATCGAACTTCGAAATGAAGTACAGTTCCGTTCAAGTAGAAAAAAAGGGCAGAGTGCACATCATACACTATCAGATAAGTTTAAGACAATTTGTCTCTATCTGAAATTTCTTTGAGTTTTAACTTCACTCGAGGCAATAATGACTTCCTCAAAACAAATGTCGACCTTCTAACACCCAACAACACCCCAACTGATTTAGACGTGCCAGTGCAGTGGTATCTAGCACTGAATGAATAAGACCTTTGAGACAAAGTCGTGTGCCCCATTGAGGAATACGACTGATCAATGGAATTATGAATTATCATTTGAAAAATCAAAAGTGACCTTCGTTTGACCTTGAAAATGGGTCTCAAGGTCAAACTCGTGGTCACCATCTTATGTCCCCTTCAGAACCTTGTGACTTTTGTCTGAAACATTTTTCGCGATATCGCGTATTTTTCGAGTAATTTGGATGTCTCAAGTTAAAAAACTCACCCTGTATACATATATATAAGTACCTAAATTTGTTTATTTACATGTTACAATTCACATGTTTTTGGTTCTGAATTAGTATACTTAATTGCATTGTTGTACAAGCTTTGCTATCTTTTATTGCCTTTTTTTTGATTTCTTTATTGGGATAGCCAAAAACAGTTACATAATTTACTTCCTACATATTTTTTTTTGTAATTGAATAGGAAAAATTGGTATTGTACAATATTCTTCACATCTAAATACAGAGTTCGTAATTTGGTTGGCTTGTTGCGTCACATTCCCGACATAAATTAAGAATTCTAGCATAAAAGGGTAATATATCATTGTTAGAACGAACGTTTTAGAGTTTTAAAGTTTTGGATTTCCTTTAGACCTGCTTGCATACAATAAGTTTTCCCTATCTTAAGGATTTTGTTTGTAAGTTGTTGTTGATAGTACCCTTCTTAAAATGGATGAGTCTGAAAAGGAAAGACAAAAAATCAGACGGAGCAGCGAATTTGAACAAAATCGTAGACTTACTCGAGTACAGGTTCCCCATAAGATGACAGGTACACAACCAAAAGTCCACCAGGTGGCAGAGTGCCACCAGCAACATCAACTGAACCACCCATAAATATACTTTCGCCGTACCACTGCAACAAATTCCAGCAGTAACAATAAATTATCCTCCGTCAACAAGTTCGTTCTCACAGTTCCCACCTCCTTCCATACCTCTCAGCCACAGTGGATCGAGTGATTCCATAGACCAACCATCTTTCAGTAGCCCTAGTCAGCAGGGAGCCGTAGGGATAGAAACCCTCAACCAAAGCACTCGGTCCGATATTACGCTAGTAGAAAAACAGAAACATGTTAACAATACACAAAATGACAACACAAACAAAAATAGCCTACTTTCAGACATCAGGGGCCCGATTCCGCAAGGGTGAGTTTTACTGTGTACACGAAAAAATGTGTACACTTGATAATTGCGATTCCGCAAGTGTGCGTTTTAGTTTTTTTATCAGTCGTCGTGTACACAATTGAAGAAAATTATTCACTCTGTTTTCGGCTGTGAATGAAGGAAGTGTAAAAAAAATGACCGAACAAAAAAAAAGGAAAAAAATCCAGTGATGAGCAGGAGTATTTGCTAACATATATGGAAGAAAATATGGAATTTGCACACGATAGCTTTGTTTATTTAACGAATGTTATATTTTTTCTATATAAATATTCAATTTATTTTTTTTTTCATGCAGATTTGAATCATCTGATGGTGCACATTTGAAATTAAACAAATGGCAAATGCTAACCGCCAGTTTAAATTGCATTTAGGAGGAGCGGTTAAAGATATACACCAATGGCGCAAGTATTGGAGAGACCAAAAGTGAGTTAATCAAATTGTTTTATTCTCGTATATGTAATGAAATATTTTCTTTACTTTAACATACATTTAGATTGCATGCTAAAGAGCGGGAAGCTCTGATCAAATCATCTTTCCAAAGAAGCGGCATTAATGGAGTGAAAAAAATGAAGCAGCTAAGTGCATTTGAGGAGCGTATAGTTGCACTCTTAGTTCTCGCTTCAATAAGCGGCTCAGACGTTCCGAAGCTATTAACAGTACCTCAAGGCCCTGATATGGTAAGAAACTCTAAAACTTTTTTTCATTTTCGAATGGCTTTTACGCGAATTTTTTACAATTTCAGAGAATGATAGATAGTCCTAGTCAGCCGGCACTGTCTGTAAGTGCTGCTGAGGATGCAGTAGCTTTAGCAGGGATTGTTGAAGCCTCAGAGGATATCACTTCGATTGCCGACGCAATCCCAGTAACAGTGGTGGCGTGGCCGTCTTCTGCGATGCCAACTGCACGGAAAAGGAAAAAGGCGCCATCGGGAAAACCAAGAAATTTATCTTCCATCGAAGAAAAAATTCTTAAAATTGAGGACGAGAAACTATCCTTCATAAAAAAAACCTATGAATTGCAGGAAAGATCCTTTAATTGGCAAAAGGAGTATGAAGAGAAACTCCTTGCATTACGCGAAAGAGAGGTATCTGCTCAAGAAAAGGAATTCAAATTGAAAATGAAAAATAGTCAGTAAATTTATTTTTATAAAATTTATTTGTAATCAGAAAAAAAATTAAAAATAAAAAAAAATTAAGAAAAGTTTGTTTCAAATATATTCTGCCTTATAATCTGTCCTTGTCTTAAACTATTATCGTCGTCCGAATGAAAATGTTCCCCATTACTGATTGGTGTTTCCAGTCCTTCCAGTTCCTCCAGTAATTCGATGGATACATTGGCTTCTGAGAGAATGTTATGGAACAACGCACGCGTTGACAACGAAGTCTGCTTTTTAAAATTCTACCATACATCTCGTGGTTTTATGAGCAACATTGTACTTTTCCATTGCTCTATTGGAGGTTGTCTTACATGGTGTCATTAACCATGGTTGCAGTGGAAATCCACCATCTCCAAGCAGACAAAAATTCCTTTTTCCTTCCGCATACTTTGCTTTGAAAAATTCTAGTATAGCCGAGCGGCGCCAAATCTAAGCATCGTGTGAGGTGCCTGGAAACTTTGCATTCGCATAACGAATTAGGTATTTCGAGTCACACACTAAAAGCACATTTATGGAATGACCTCCTTTTCGACAATAATAAGCGGATTCAAGGTCATGCTTTAGTGCAGTTATCTTAATGTGAGTTCCATCTATAAGTCCCACAATCCCGGGGAAAGATGCTATATTGTAAAACTCTGCTTTAATTGCGGCTTGCTCTTTCTCGTCTGGAAATGCAACATATTCATGTGCTATTTCATTTAGAATTTCTGCTACGTCATGGATACAGCGATGAACTGATGTTTGAGACATACACGCCATAAGATCTTGTCCAAGTGCTCGTTGATAGTTTCCTGTGGCAAAATATCGCAAAGCACAAAGAAAATGAGTAGTAACACTAATTGCAGATTGCCGCTCATTTTTATAAAAACGATGTTTAATTTTTTCCAGAAATTCCAAACATAAATGCCTTGGGAAACGAAACAAGTCCATGAATTGCTATTCTGTTGTTTCCTTAAGTGGATCACGAGAGTTTCTGATATTCCTTCTGATAATTAGTAATTTTCTCCTGTGGAAATATAAATGATAAGATGGAACAACTTTATTAAAATTAATTTAGTTTACCTATTTTGTCGTCTAACGTATCTCCTTACAATAATGTTATATGTTGAGCTCATTTTCACTTTTAATAATCAATTCTTTAACAAATAACAAAACTACCTCCTTTCTGGTACTGCATACGAATGGTATTGGCAATTTAAAAGAGCTAACTACTATTCGGATTGGTCATCTCTGTGTGATGCACTCATGCGTCAATTCCGCAATGCGAAGTCAGACTTCGAAATAATGAGAGACCTTATGGATCGCAGGCAAGGTGCCGGAGAGTAAACTGATGAGTTTTTCGCAGCAATCGCCAAACTCAGATCACAAATGACCATTAAAGCCCTAGAGTTTGAAATGGTTAACATAATTAAAAAAAATTTAAGCTTAAGAATTGGAAAGTTGGCTTATCCCATGGCAATTTTTACCTTGGACCAACTGAGATACGCCTGCAAAGACGCAGAGAATGCCCTTCCTATCGGGGAAAGAAATCCATTTCGAAATAATTTAAGTGGCATAGTTTATGTAAATCCGGAAGATGACACGTTAGAGATTAGGGAGATGGACGCCATGCAGTATGGTGATCCACGGCCGAAGCCGACAAGAAATTTTGCAGAGCCAAGAAAATTGTCTTGCTGGAACTGCAGGGCCGAGGGTCACACCTTCATGGACTGTCAATCTAGTAGTCGAAACATCTTCTCCTGCCGGTGTGGACAAGAGCACACCCCTAAATGTCGTCGGTGCAACCTAGAAAACAGCCAGAGTAACGTGATGTCAGCGGAGAAGTCGTGTGCGACGGAATTCCCCGAATAAAGAATTAAGGATGAGTCATCTTCCAGATAGAAGAAGACATAGAAGGAATGAGGGGCAGACTAGAATACTAAAGAGGGACCAAGAAATAAGACAAGTTGAAGAGCGAAAGAAAGCGGAAATAAAACCCCTGCATGTAAGATTAAGGGAATATATTAAGGCAAGACATAGAATTATAGGTGAGAAAAGATAGTAACAAATAGAATTTTAAAAGCTAGGGAGAGATACAAAATTACAAAGATGGTCAGGAGAGCAATAGCGTCAACTATACATAGTCGACACATCCTCTGATCCAAGGCCTTAAGCAAAAATAAAACTTGGAGAAAGGGAAATGTTAGGTCTACTGGATAGCGGGGATACCATAAGTATATTAGGGAGAAATTGCGACCAGTTACTTAAAAAAATAAATTTACCTTTTTGTTCGTTTAATAGCTCTGGCGTTAAAACTGCCGATGGGAAGAACCAAGCCATTATCGGGAGAGTAGAGTATAAAGGTGCGACAAAGACGATAACCTTTTTTCTTGTTCCAAGTCTCGACCAGGAGTTGTGCCTAGGGGTTGGTTTTAGGAAGAATTTCGGAATAGCATCTGAAATTATTGGTTCAATTACACTAACAGATAATATAAATCATACAGATACTCACTAGTTGTTAGTAAAAGATCAGTCCAGACTAGAGGCAGTCAAATCAAAATTTCGCTGTTTCACCCAGAATGGTCTCGGAAAAACATCGTTGGGGGAGCATGTCATCAACACCGGGGAGGCGGAACCTGTAAAGCAACGTCACTACCCTGTTTCCCTAGCCATAAAAGATCTTCTATATGCTGAGATACACCGGATGATAAGTCTCGGCGTTATCGAGGAGAGTGAGAGTCCGTGGTGTTCGCCCGTTGTACTTCTACGAAAATCAGGTAAAAATCGACTTTGCCTGGATTCTCGTAAAGTCAACGAGTTTACGAAAAAAGACGTTTACCCACTCCCCCATATCGACGGGCTTTTCAGTCGGTTACAGGACACTTACTACATCAGTAGTGTCGATTTAAAAGATGCTTTCTGGCAGATACCGCTGGAAAAACGGAGTAGGGAGAAAACTGCTTTTACGATTCCGGGGAGACCCTTACACTAGTTTATTGTCACGCCCTTCGGATTGTGTAATGCAGCCCAAAGGATGTGTAGGTTAATGGATAAGGTCATTTCATCCCGTTTAAGAGAAAGAGTCTCCGTCTATCTCGATGACTTGCTTACTGTATCTCCAGACTTCGAGACCCATCTCGCATTGCTCGAGGAGGTCGCGTTGTGCTAACCGAAAGCGGACCTCACCATTAACTTGACTAAGTCGAAGTTCTGTTTCAAGGAACCTCGCTACCTAGGCTACATAGTTGATGGTGGGATGCTTAAGACTGATCCGGCCAAGGTCGAAGCGGTCGTCGATCTACCAGTTCCGAAAAACCGAAAGCAAGTACGCAGTCTACTCGGCCTCGCTGGGTGGTACAGACGATTTATCAGGGATTTTTCTAGCCTGACTGCCCCCTTAATTGAAACCCTGAAGAAAAATAAAGAACCTTTTCTGATGACTGATGAGGCGCTGAAAGCCTTCGAAGCACTTAAGACTGCATTAACAACCACCGCAGTGCTCATCCACCCCGATTTTTCCAAGAGATTTTTCATCCAGTGTCCTAAATCACTGGTGCAGTCTTACTCCAAGTTAACGAAGCTAAAGAAGAATATCCTATCGCATACTGCTCCCAGAAGTTAAATTCGTGCAGACGCAACTATAGTGTAATGGAGAAAGAATATCTTATTATTTATTTATTTTTATTTTATTTATTTATTTATATTTTTCTTTAAAAACGTTACAATAATTTAAGTGACCCGCAAAGCATGTTGCTTATCTGCAGGTGATTGGTCTTTTACAATAGTTTTGTAATTAATGGTTGTGAAACTCATTTAAATAATTCAAATTTTGTTATTTAATTCAGTTGACTTTAGTTTTAAAAAATTTAAAAAGAAATAATTACGATTTAGCAAAATTATTTTTTTAGTATTTTGAGTTACATAATACACATTAAGGAAATACAGTTTTAATACTTTTCTACGTTTTTTGAAATTCAATATGTTTTTTATATTTGCTGGTAGGTCATTCATCAATTGTGGTATGGTGTAGCTTGGATGTCTTCTCCCATAGTTGTTAAAAGTTTCAGGAATTTCCAGAAGTCCCTGAGCTCGTCTTCTTGTATTCTGATTATGACGTATTCTTTGTTGGTAGTGTTGATCGTCATAATAGCGTAACAGCATTGTCAGGTTAAATATACCGTTAACATCGAGGACCTTTAGAACAAAATTATTGGTATTCATAATTTTAAATAATCGATGCTGAAGATATAATATCTTATCGATATGTGTTTTGGACGCATTTTCCCACGCTAATATTCCGTATCTTAAACGGGATTCAACAAGTGAAAGGTACACTTGCTTCTGCACCTCTACGCTTGTGTATCTTTTGAGGTACACCATCGCAAAAACCGCATTTTTAAGTTGCATCCGTATCTTATTGACTTGTTCATGCCATAAGAAGTGATCATCAATTACAACTCTCAGATACTTTATAGTCTTAACTACTTAAATAGCATCACTTTTCGTTGTCGTTGGGCAGTCTTCGTTCTGATGATATATGCTGATAGAAATTTCGGGCTGGTGTGGCATGCGTATGTGCATCAGTCTCGTTTTTACAGCATTAATCACAAGTCCTTGATGGTGACACCATTTTGAGACGCTATTAAATTCACCTTGCATTATCGAGATCGCCGTATTAATGCACTTGTGTTTAACAATTATTGCTAGATCATCGGCATATGCAAGGACTGTACTTTTGTTAAGCACACGAAGAAGCTCTTTAGTGGTACACCATTCAGACTCTGCTTTTCTTGGCTCAGTGTGTTTCTCACTTTTACCCTTATTTTTCTTCCCGATAGGTAATTCTCTACCCACTTTGCCAAGGTCCCTCTTACGCCAATTCGGTTGAGGCTTTCGATGATTTTCTCATGGCTTAATGTGTCAAAGGCCTTACTGGAGTCTAAGAACATGACTAGAACATGGTGGTTTTTGTTTATACCTGCGTTAATCACATTTGCGAGATCTCCCAGTAGTAATTCAGTGCTCTTATTTTTTTGGAAGCCATATTGGTTTGGCTGTAAAACTCTATGCTTTTCTATGAAATTTGTTAGTCTTCGTATTATTATTTCCTCCAGGCATTTTTCTACAACAGGCAGAATTGGAATGGGCCTATAGTTCTCTATCTGGTTTTTCACTCTCCCCTTGTATATAGGACGTATTATCGACGTTTTTAATAACTTCGGAACACAAGATTGACTTATACTTTGGTTGATAATTGTTCTAATTATTGGAGTCAAAGACAAAGCATTTAGTTTGAGATCGATCGGTCAAATATTATCTGCTCCTGGTCCCTTGTCGGTTTTTAAACAACACAACATTCCGTAAACTTCTGCTTCGCTGGCCTCCTCTACATAGATTGATTGTGCGAGATATATATTTTCATGGGAAGAGGTTTTGTGAGAGCATCTATGCACTATCTTGCATGCTTGAAGAGAATTGTTCCGCAAATTTCTCTACTAAGTTCGTTAGTTTCGTATTCGCCCGAAAATTGTTCATAATAATCTCATCTATCGATCTCTTTTTTCGCCCCATAAGTTCATTTAGCACATTCCATGTTTTTCTCGGGTCGTTTTTGGCGTTCAAAAATCTTTCTTTGTAGAAGTTAGTCTTAGTTATTAGAATATTTTTATTAACAACATTTCTATATTGTTTATACTCAGTTTCGTATCCTCGGTTTAATGGGTTGTTTTTCCATTTCCTTACACCAGGAGTTATCCATGTTTTTTGTTTGCGATTTTTCGTATTTGCTATTTTTGTTGATTGCGTGTATATGTCGTTCATTTTGTTCACAAATATATTGTATAGTCGCTCAACGTCATTTTCTTCGCTTAATCTTTGCCAGTTTGTTTCCCTAATTAGTTGCTTAACTCTAAATTGGTTGATTTTTACAGGGATTTCTTCTATGGTTTGTCGCTCAGAATAGTCTTTTGTAGCATATAATGTTGCGTAGTGATCTGATATATCGGTTTCAATAACGGCCGATACTATATCTTGTTTAATAATGCTAACAAAAATATGATCAATTATTGTCGAGGTATTGGCTGTTATATTAACCCGAGTTGGTTGATTTATAACATTCATTAAGCCCTTTGATGCCATTAGTTCTAAATACTTACTAACTTGAGGGTCATTTAATTTTTTTAAGTTAATATTCGCATCACCCAAAACGATTAATTCCCTTTCATTTTTGATATTGTTGTCCAGTTCTTCAATAAATTGTGTGATGTTTAACTTAGGCGGCCTATAAATGGCGTGAATATATGTTTTTACCATACATTTCTAGATGTACATTTTCGTAGTATTCAGTGTCTTTATTAATTCTGGAATACTGAGTATTATTTTTAATATAAACTGCAATTCCTCCACCTTTGCGTTTGTTTCTACTACTGAATTCAGGAATATATCCATTGATTGAATAATATTCATTTTCTTTTTCTTCTATATTAATTTCATTTAAAACAATAATATCAATGTTATGAACAAAAGCTTCTATTTCTGCTACGAAAACACTCCAATTCTTCCTTATGGACCTTATATTAAAACATATACAACAAAAATTCATATTCTTAATAAGATCTGCATCAATGTATTACCCTAAAATCGATGTAAGCGTCATTATATTGGTTTTCAATCATGTCTTTTTTTTTAGTTTCGATTTTCTAACAACGTTTCTTTTATTGGTTAAGTTAGATGGAGATTCTGTTTATATCGTTAACAGAGCCTATGTGTATGGATTCGCCGTTTTCAGTTCTTTTTGCAAGTATTTTGCCCGATGCCTCCCACACAAATCTCCAGTTACACTCTCTGGCTTTGTTTTTGGCCAGCCAGAGTAAATGTTTATTTGTAGGAGTCAGCTGATTGTTAACAAATACATGTGCGTCACTCTCTGTCTCTCTGTTTTGATAGTTGTTGGTATTTTCCCTAATCTTCTTTAATTCGATTTTGCGAGCAGACTTTGCATTTTTAATTATATTTGTTTTGCATGCATAGTTACTAAAAGATGCAATTATCGAAGATTTTTTTGGGTTTCGTTTGTTTGTTCTGTAAATGTCAACTAAATCGGATGTGTTTATTTCACAGTTTATTGTTTTTCCGACTGCTTTAACAACTTCGGTTAAGTTTTCGTCAATAGTGGGTGGAATATTTTTTATTTCTATATTGTTTTTTTAGTATCTGTTGCTCTAGTGTATTAACTTTAGTTTCCAATAAAATAATTTGTTTATCTTTTTCTTGGTTGTTTTCTTTTAATTTTTTAATTTCTTCGGAGAGTTTTTGAAGGATATTATTGTTTTGTGCCATGTGCTAGTTAATTTGTTCGTATTTGCTTGCAACAAATTCACAGCTGGTTTTTATTTCCGACATTTCTTTTCTCATTAATTTTATTTCTTCGATAAAAGATTTGCTAGTTGTGTTTGATGCATTTTGATGTTCATGAACATCAGGTGAACTAGCGCTTCTAGTTCTTTTCGGTGGTGGTTGATTTGGGGTAGTTGCCGCCGATACAGATTTTGATGTAGCAACAACTACAGCATTTTGCAGTTCCCTTCTGCAGGTAGCACACCTCCACTCCTCTTTCTTTGCCATAGACATTTTTCGGTAAGATTTTTCGGAGACCGTGGTGCATCCAAAGTGCATTTTACGATCACACCGATGGCATGTCACAAAATCCCCTTCGCAGGGGAGATCAACGAGACACTCATTGCACACATGCATGATTATTGTATGTATAGGAAGAGAAAATACCAAAACTTGAAAACTTTCAAATGATTTTTAGCACTATTTTTGACACATTTTTTATGTAATAAGCGCCAAATAATAAGTCACTGTCTTATGCTTTTACTTTTTCACTATATATTTTTTAATTAGCTGAAAACACACTTTTTTTAATATAAACTCCGAGCAAGATAAACCTGTCTGCTTTAGTTCGTTTCACCGTTCGAAACTTGCAGTGGTACTGGCCTTTCAGAAGTTTAGATCCTACGTGGAAGGTATGTCGTTTGCCATCATTACCGATCACTCCAGTCTAAGGTGGCTAAGCCTCGAGAGGGAAGACATCGCTCCGCTTGTGGATTTGAAGTCCGAAGCTTTCAAATCAGATGAATATTTGGAGCTAATAGAAACGATCCGACAACACCAAGAGCAATTGCCAAACCTTAAAATAGAAGAAGATTATGTGTATAAGTGGTCGCTACCACCGTACGGAGATGAGTCCACGGTCGAACACAACTGGAAGTTATGGATCCCGTCGGATCTCACAGAGGAGTTGATTTCACGAGCACGCAATCCTTCGCAAGCTTCACATGGTGGTGTTGCAAAAACAATACACAGGATCAAGCAAATCTTTTATTGGCCAAATATGACAGTTCAAATTCGTCGATATGTGTCCAGTTGCGTTACATGTAAACTATGTAAACCGTCTAACCTCATACAACGTCTGCCAATGTCAACAAATTTTTGTTCTGATCGTCCATTCCAGAAACTATATATAGATTTCTTTTCGGGAAAAGATTTATATTCGTGGTCCTCGATCGATTGTCGAAGCTTGTTTTATTGAAAGCGCGTAAAAATGCAAGTTCGTCCAGTGTTGTCCAGTTTTTACAAGATGTTTTTAACACGTTCGGTGTACCACAAATAATACATTCGGACAATTGTAAGGAGTTCCTGGCAAAAGATTTCCAAAATCTTCTGACACAACTGCAAATTCGACACCTGAGAACCGCCAATTACTCGCCTCAGTCGAATGCGCCTGAGAGAGTAAATAGATCAATAATCACGGCCATAAGATCTTACTTCACGAATGACCAACGTGATTGGAATCTTCACTTAAATGACATAGCTAGATCGTTGAGGAGTCCTGTGCATAGTTCAATCGGTGTGTCCCCATACTTTGCCTTGTTTGGCATAAATATGATGACACGCGGAAGCTGCTATGAACTGGCTCAATGCTGTGGAGGACGGAGAAATATTAACTCTCTCAAGAGAGATCGATTGCATTGCTTGAGAAATAAAATTAAGCAGAACATTAAGAGGTCCTATGAAAGGAGCGCTAAAACCTACAACACGAGAACACGAATAGTACGATTTATACCTGGCCAAGAGGTATACAGAAAAAATTTTGTTTTAAGTGACATGTCCAAGTACTTAGCGTCTAAACTGTGTGCAAAATATGTTAAATGTCGTGTTCGTCAGAGCAATTGGTCGGAACGTGTACGAGTTGGAAAATCTAGTCGGAACAGAAATCGAAGTTTACCACGCGAAGGACATAAAACAGCGACAGCAACGTAAAGTTGCACAAATAATAAGCATATATGTGGGAAATTCGTCCCCCATCAAATTCAATGTTTATTTAACGAAATGACATACAAAAATACAAAAAATCCAAGATACAAAAAATCAACCCTTCATGGGTATAATATTAAAAAAAAAACAAACAAAATTATAAAAGGAAATTGATTCGTGTACCGCGCCGTGTGCGTACTCTACCACTTCTTCTTTATGACTGCCTGGATTCTCTTTGCCTGGATTCTCGTAAAGTCAACGAGTTTACGAAAAAAGACGTTTACCCACTCCCCCATATCGACGGGCTTTTCAGTCGGTTACAGGACACTTACTACATCAGTAGTGTCGATTTAAAAGATGCTTTCTGGCAGATACCGCTGGAAAAACGGAGTAGGGAGAAAACTGCTTTTACGATTCCGGGGAGACCCTTACACTAGTTTATTGTCACGCCCTTCGGATTGTGTAATGCAGCCCAAAGGATGTGTAGGTTAATGGATAAGGTCATTTCATCCCGTTTAAGAGAAAGAGTCTCCGTCTATCTCGATGACTTGCTTACTGTATCTCCAGACTTCGAGACCCATCTCGCATTGCTCGAGGAGGTCGCGTTGTGCTAACCGAAAGCGGACCTCACCATTAACTTGACTAAGTCGAAGTTCTGTTTCAAGGAACCTCGCTACCTAGGCTACATAGTTGATGGTGGGATGCTTAAGACTGATCCGGCCAAGGTCGAAGCGGTCGTCGATCTACCAGTTCCGAAAAACCGAAAGCAAGTACGCAGTCTACTCGGCCTCGCTGGGTGGTACAGACGATTTATCAGGGATTTTTCTAGCCTGACTGCCCCCTTAATTGAAACCCTGAAGAAAAATAAAGAACCTTTTCTGATGACTGATGAGGCGCTGAAAGCCTTCGAAGCACTTAAGACTGCATTAACAACCACCGCAGTGCTCATCCACCCCGATTTTTCCAAGAGATTTTTCATCCAGTGTCCTAAATCACTGGTGCAGTCTTACTCCAAGTTAACGAAGCTAAAGAAGAATATCCTATCGCATACTGCTCCCAGAAGTTAAATTCGTGCAGACGCAACTATAGTGTAATGGAGAAAGAATATCTTATTATTTATTTATTTTTATTTTATTTATTTATTTATATTTTTCTTTAAAAACGTTACAATAATTTAAGTGACCCGCAAAGCATGTTGCTTATCTGCAGGTGATTGGTCTTTTACAATAGTTTTGTAATTAATGGTTGTGAAACTCATTTAAATAATTCAAATTTTGTTATTTAATTCAGTTGACTTTAGTTTTAAAAAATTTAAAAAGAAATAATTACGATTTAGCAAAATTATTTTTTTAGTATTTTGAGTTACATAATACACATTAAGGAAATACAGTTTTAATACTTTTCTACGTTTTTTGAAATTCAATATGTTTTTTATATTTGCTGGTAGGTCATTCATCAATTGTGGTATGGTGTAGCTTGGATGTCTTCTCCCATAGTTGTTAAAAGTTTCAGGAATTTCCAGAAGTCCCTGAGCTCGTCTTCTTGTATTCTGATTATGACGTATTCTTTGTTGGTAGTGTTGATCGTCATAATAGCGTAACAGCATTGTCAGGTTAAATATACCGTTAACATCGAGGACCTTTAGAACAAAATTATTGGTATTCATAATTTTAAATAATCGATGCTGAAGATATAATATCTTATCGATATGTGTTTTGGACGCATTTTCCCACGCTAATATTCCGTATCTTAAACGGGATTCAACAAGTGAAAGGTACACTTGCTTCTGCACCTCTACGCTTGTGTATCTTTTGAGGTACACCATCGCAAAAACCGCATTTTTAAGTTGCATCCGTATCTTATTGACTTGTTCATGCCATAAGAAGTGATCATCAATTACAACTCTCAGATACTTTATAGTCTTAACTACTTAAATAGCATCACTTTTCGTTGTCGTTGGGCAGTCTTCGTTCTGATGATATATGCTGATAGAAATTTCGGGCTGGTGTGGCATGCGTATGTGCATCAGTCTCGTTTTTACAGCATTAATCACAAGTCCTTGATGGTGACACCATTTTGAGACGCTATTAAATTCACCTTGCATTATCGAGATCGCCGTATTAATGCACTTGTGTTTAACAATTATTGCTAGATCATCGGCATATGCAAGGACTGTACTTTTGTTAAGCACACGAAGAAGCTCTTTAGTGGTACACCATTCAGACTCTGCTTTTCTTGGCTCAGTGTGTTTCTCACTTTTACCCTTATTTTTCTTCCCGATAGGTAATTCTCTACCCACTTTGCCAAGGTCCCTCTTACGCCAATTCGGTTGAGGCTTTCGATGATTTTCTCATGGCTTAATGTGTCAAAGGCCTTACTGGAGTCTAAGAACATGACTAGAACATGGTGGTTTTTGTTTATACCTGCGTTAATCACATTTGCGAGATCTCCCAGTAGTAATTCAGTGCTCTTATTTTTTTGGAAGCCATATTGGTTTGGCTGTAAAACTCTATGCTTTTCTATGAAATTTGTTAGTCTTCGTATTATTATTTCCTCCAGGCATTTTTCTACAACAGGCAGAATTGGAATGGGCCTATAGTTCTCTATCTGGTTTTTCACTCTCCCCTTGTATATAGGACGTATTATCGACGTTTTTAATAACTTCGGAACACAAGATTGACTTATACTTTGGTTGATAATTGTTCTAATTATTGGAGTCAAAGACAAAGCATTTAGTTTGAGATCGATCGGTCAAATATTATCTGCTCCTGGTCCCTTGTCGGTTTTTAAACAACACAACATTCCGTAAACTTCTGCTTCGCTGGCCTCCTCTACATAGATTGATTGTGCGAGATATATATTTTCATGGGAAGAGGTTTTGTGAGAGCATCTATGCACTATCTTGCATGCTTGAAGAGAATTGTTCCGCAAATTTCTCTACTAAGTTCGTTAGTTTCGTATTCGCCCGAAAATTGTTCATAATAATCTCATCTATCGATCTCTTTTTTCGCCCCATAAGTTCATTTAGCACATTCCATGTTTTTCTCGGGTCGTTTTTGGCGTTCAAAAATCTTTCTTTGTAGAAGTTAGTCTTAGTTATTAGAATATTTTTATTAACAACATTTCTATATTGTTTATACTCAGTTTCGTATCCTCGGTTTAATGGGTTGTTTTTCCATTTCCTTACACCAGGAGTTATCCATGTTTTTTGTTTGCGATTTTTCGTATTTGCTATTTTTGTTGATTGCGTGTATATGTCGTTCATTTTGTTCACAAATATATTGTATAGTCGCTCAACGTCATTTTCTTCGCTTAATCTTTGCCAGTTTGTTTCCCTAATTAGTTGCTTAACTCTAAATTGGTTGATTTTTACAGGGATTTCTTCTATGGTTTGTCGCTCAGAATAGTCTTTTGTAGCATATAATGTTGCGTAGTGATCTGATATATCGGTTTCAATAACGGCCGATACTATATCTTGTTTAATAATGCTAACAAAAATATGATCAATTATTGTCGAGGTATTGGCTGTTATATTAACCCGAGTTGGTTGATTTATAACATTCATTAAGCCCTTTGATGCCATTAGTTCTAAATACTTACTAACTTGAGGGTCATTTAATTTTTTTAAGTTAATATTCGCATCACCCAAAACGATTAATTCCCTTTCATTTTTGATATTGTTGTCCAGTTCTTCAATAAATTGTGTGATGTTTAACTTAGGCGGCCTATAAATGGCGTGAATATATGTTTTTACCATACATTTCTAGATGTACATTTTCGTAGTATTCAGTGTCTTTATTAATTCTGGAATACTGAATATTATTTTTAATATAAACTGCAATTCCTCCACCTTTGCGTTTGTTTCTACTACTGAATTCAGGAATATATCCATTGATTGAATAATATTCATTTTCTTTTTCTTCTATATTAATTTCATTTAAAACAATAATATCAATGTTATGAACAAAAGCTTCTATTTCTGCTACGAAAACACTCCAATTCTTCCTTATGGACCTTATATTAAAACATATACAACAAAAATTCATATTCTTAATAAGATCTGCATCAATGTATTACCCTAAAATCGATGTAAGCGTCATTATATTGGTTTTCAATCATGTCTTTTTTTTTAGTTTCGATTTTCTAACAACGTTTCTTTTATTGGTTAAGTTAGATGGAGATTCTGTTTATATCGTTAACAGAGCCTATGTGTATGGATTCGCCGTTTTCAGTTCTTTTTGCAAGTATTTTGCCCGATGCCTCCCACACAAATCTCCAGTTACACTCTCTGGCTTTGTTTTTGGCCAGCCAGAGTAAATGTTTATTTGTAGGAGTCAGCTGATTGTTAACAAATACATGTGCGTCACTCTCTGTCTCTCTGTTTTGATAGTTGTTGGTATTTTCCCTAATCTTCTTTAATTCGATTTTGCGAGCAGACTTTGCATTTTTAATTATATTTGTTTTGCATGCATAGTTACTAAAAGATGCAATTATCGAAGATTTTTTTGGGTTTCGTTTGTTTGTTCTGTAAATGTCAACTAAATCGGATGTGTTTATTTCACAGTTTATTGTTTTTCCGACTGCTTTAACAACTTCGGTTAAGTTTTCGTCAATAGTGGGTGGAATATTTTTTATTTCTATATTGTTTTTTTAGTATCTGTTGCTCTAGTGTATTAACTTTAGTTTCCAATAAAATAATTTGTTTATCTTTTTCTTGGTTGTTTTCTTTTAATTTTTTAATTTCTTCGGAGAGTTTTTGAAGGATATTATTGTTTTGTGCCATGTGCTAGTTAATTTGTTCGTATTTGCTTGCAACAAATTCACAGCTGGTTTTTATTTCCGACATTTCTTTTCTCATTAATTTTATTTCTTCGATAAAAGATTTGCTAGTTGTGTTTGATGCATTTTGATGTTCATGAACATCAGGTGAACTAGCGCTTCTAGTTCTTTTCGGTGGTGGTTGATTTGGGGTAGTTGCCGCCGATACAGATTTTGATGTAGCAACAACTACAGCATTTTGCAGTTCCCTTCTGCAGGTAGCACACCTCCACTCCTCTTTCTTTGCCATAGACATTTTTCGGTAAGATTTTTCGGAGACCGTGGTGCATCCAAAGTGCATTTTACGATCACACCGATGGCATGTCACAAAATCCCCTTCGCAGGGGAGATCAACGAGACACTCATTGCACACATGCATGATTATTGTATGTATAGGAAGAGAAAATACCAAAACTTGAAAACTTTCAAATGATTTTTAGCACTATTTTTGACACATTTTTTATGTAATAAGCGCCAAATAATAAGTCACTGTCTTATGCTTTTACTTTTTCACTATATATTTTTTAATTAGCTGAAAACACACTTTTTTTAATATAAACTCCGAGCAAGATAAACCTGTCTGCTTTAGTTCGTTTCACCGTTCGAAACTTGCAGTGGTACTGGCCTTTCAGAAGTTTAGATCCTACGTGGAAGGTATGTCGTTTGCCATCATTACCGATCACTCCAGTCTAAGGTGGCTAAGCCTCGAGAGGGAAGACATCGCTCCGCTTGTGGATTTGAAGTCCGAAGCTTTCAAATCAGATGAATATTTGGAGCTAATAGAAACGATCCGACAACACCAAGAGCAATTGCCAAACCTTAAAATAGAAGAAGATTATGTGTATAAGTGGTCGCTACCACCGTACGGAGATGAGTCCACGGTCGAACACAACTGGAAGTTATGGATCCCGTCGGATCTCACAGAGGAGTTGATTTCACGAGCACGCAATCCTTCGCAAGCTTCACATGGTGGTGTTGCAAAAACAATACACAGGATCAAGCAAATCTTTTATTGGCCAAATATGACAGTTCAAATTCGTCGATATGTGTCCAGTTGCGTTACATGTAAACTATGTAAACCGTCTAACCTCATACAACGTCTGCCAATGTCAACAAATTTTTGTTCTGATCGTCCATTCCAGAAACTATATATAGATTTCTTTTCGGGAAAAGATTTATATTCGTGGTCCTCGATCGATTGTCGAAGCTTGTTTTATTGAAAGCGCGTAAAAATGCAAGTTCGTCCAGTGTTGTCCAGTTTTTACAAGATGTTTTTAACACGTTCGGTGTACCACAAATAATACATTCGGACAATTGTAAGGAGTTCCTGGCAAAAGATTTCCAAAATCTTCTGACACAACTGCAAATTCGACACCTGAGAACCGCCAATTACTCGCCTCAGTCGAATGCGCCTGAGAGAGTAAATAGATCAATAATCACGGCCATAAGATCTTACTTCACGAATGACCAACGTGATTGGAATCTTCACTTAAATGACATAGCTAGATCGTTGAGGAGTCCTGTGCATAGTTCAATCGGTGTGTCCCCATACTTTGCCTTGTTTGGCATAAATATGATGACACGCGGAAGCTGCTATGAACTGGCTCAATGCTGTGGAGGACGGAGAAATATTAACTCTCTCAAGAGAGATCGATTGCATTGCTTGAGAAATAAAATTAAGCAGAACATTAAGAGGTCCTATGAAAGGAGCGCTAAAACCTACAACACGAGAACACGAATAGTACGATTTATACCTGGCCAAGAGGTATACAGAAAAAATTTTGTTTTAAGTGACATGTCCAAGTACTTAGCGTCTAAACTGTGTGCAAAATATGTTAAATGTCGTGTTCGTCAGAGCAATTGGTCGGAACGTGTACGAGTTGGAAAATCTAGTCGGAACAGAAATCGAAGTTTACCACGCGAAGGACATAAAACAGCGACAGCAACGTAAAGTTGCACAAATAATAAGCATATATGTGGGAAATTCGTCCCCCATCAAATTCAATGTTTATTTAACGAAATGACATACAAAAATACAAAAAATCCAAGATACAAAAAATCAACCCTTCATGGGTATAATATTAAAAAAAAAACAAACAAAATTATAAAAGGAAATTGATTCGTGTACCGCGCCGTGTGCGTACTCTACCACTTCTTCTTTATGACTGACTTTAAACTACTCTGTGTAAGGGGAGAGAGAAAGGGAGACTCATGCATCAGCATGCACGACCGGATGGCAGCTGAGTCCTCGATCCCACATTCGGCCGTTCTGACTCAACATCCGTTTCGGATGTTCGCCTCCAGGGCTTCACACCGTCTGCAGCAGCTGTTGTTCTGCTCGGTTCCTCGTGCTCCCCTAGTTTCTTTACTTCGTAGCGGTCATGTTTATTTATCTTAGACATTTTATATGGCCCGAGAAACTTCGCCTTCAATTTAAGGCCAGGGCCGAATTGAGTCCCCTTTACCGCTACCACTTCTCCAAGCTTGGCCTTCCTCTTTCGATCATACTCTGCTATGTTTTCTCGTTGCAGGTCCAATATATTGTCTCTCGCTTCTAGTCGGGTTTCATTTCGATCGGAATCCAATTCCTCAATCAGCTCTTGATGGAGCAAATCTCGAACTTGTTGATCCTCCCTCGACTTCATCTGCAATACTGTGAGTATCCGGAAAGGTGAGTACTTCGTGCTTCGCGGCGGAGTGGAGTTGATAACCTGCTGCACCCGTCCTATGTATTGGTACCAGCTTTGTGGATTCTCCAGCGACAGCTTGGTTAGCAACGGTATCAAAAGTCTATTGATGCGCTCCACTTGCCCATTTCCCAGCGGCACCCCTGTCGTTATAACCAAGTGAGTGATGCTTTCTTCTTCACAATATTTTTTAAATTATTAATCGGTGTAAGAAACCCCTCTTGTTTACCTTTCTACTTTTCAGCTAGAAACAGACGTAGCAACCTTCAGAGGCGTCATCTGAAGGTGTTTACGATAAGACCAGTAATATGCTCTGCCCCCGCTTTTTATTAGACAACGTCATTGATGGGCGAAGCCTTGATAATTGGGCGGGGGCATTCGCACTCGCACTCGCACAGCTGTTTTGGAAAGTTCACTGCCCTAATGTACATAAGCAGAAATGAACATACCATATGTATGTTGATCCATGTTTTCCTTTCCCGGCTGATCACAGCGTGGGGTTCTTCACCACGTCCAATTGTTCCAATCCAGGTAACTGTCCTCTGTCCTTTCCGTCGTAAGAACTCTGTAAACTCCAGAGCTTTGTTACATCTCCCTGTAAAAGAAAAATTAGGTAAAATAGGAATAAAAACATATCCAAATACTTTCCAAAACAGCTTCCTCCTTTTTGAAAATACAAACAATTTCATTTGTTTGACAATTGTCAAACACAGATGGGGATAGGAATTCGAACTTCGAACGAGTCTCGATTTTTGAAGACAAGTAAGAAGGTGGTGCCAAGCCAGCAAGGCTTAGAACCAACTTATTTTAGTTATTGGATAAGGGAGAGAGCGAATAGCTTAAAACTTCCAATAAGCTATTCAAGAGAGAACCCCTATTGCCTACAATGAATAAGCCTGTGCTAGTGGGAACGGATAACCAAATGGTGGTACAAAAAAAAAACAATAGAACATAAAGACGTTAGAATAGGAATAGCTAAGCGCAACACAACATAATACCAAGTGCAGTGAGCAACAAGTTGAGTTGCAATAATCGTCCACAAAAAAAAAAATATATAAATTTAAATTTTTTCTAAAAGAAGTGAAAGTCAAAAAAAAGAAACAAAGGGAATAAAGACATAAATACCTGCCAGGAAATAGTGCGAAAGTTAAAAAAAAAAAAAAAAATCGTAGACAAAGGTGAAATAAATAAAAAAAAAACAGAAAAATCTTTTTTTGAGAGGTGAAAGAGGCGGAAAGAATAATTGAAGGGCATTTGGAGGAGAAAGGGTAAGTGCTAGCAGTAAGAGTGTTACAGCGTGGCATTCAAAGAATAAAATGAATTTAGACTTTTTGTTGCGTTGCGCTAACAACAGCAAGGAGTCGGACGACATCCTCATCCACCAAAAGAAGTGAGAACGGGGCGATCACGGCAGGAAAAAGATATTGTGATCGCCACCTTTTTTTTTCTCCCCGCTTTTTTTTTCTTAATCTCGGCAAAGTCGCTAGTTTAATGGATTATATTTATTTCAACCAAGAGAAACTCACTTCACAAGTTCCAGTGGCCAAGGGATGAACTAGCAGAGACAACAAACACCCCCTATACCACTAAGACAAACTCTGGGAATGGTTCAGAGCCCTCCACAGCTTGCAACCAATCCGAGGTACCACACTAATATAAGAGGCCCGATAAAAATCAACAAGTGGGGCATTTACTTCGAAGGAAAATCGGATTCGCTAACTGTGGAGGACTTCATTTTTCGACTGGAAACACTTCAACGCCAGTACGAGTGTCCATGGTCTGAGATCTTGCGCGACTTCCACATCCTCCTTTCTGGTACTGCATACGAATGGTATTGGCAATTTAAAAGAGCTACCTACTATTCGGATTGGTCATCTCTGTGTGATGCACTCATGCGTCAATTCCGCAATGCGAAGTCAGACTTCGAAATAATGAGAGACCTTATGGATCGCAGGCAAGGTGCCGGAGAGTAAACTGATGAGTTTTTCGCAGCGATCGCCAAACTCAGATCACAAATGACCATTACAGTCCTAGAGTTTGAAATGGTTAAAATAATTAAAAAAAATTTAAGCTTAAGAATTGGAAAGTTGGTTTATCCCATGGCAATTTTTTCCTTGGTCCAACTGAGATACGCCTGCAAAGACGCAGAGAATGCCTTTCCTATCGGGGAAAGAAATCCATTTCGAAATAATTTAAGTGGAATAGTTTATGTAAATCCGGAAGATGACACGTTAGAGATTAGGGAGATGGAAGCCATGCAATATGGTAATCCACGGCCGAAGCCGACAAGAAATTTTGCAGAGCCAAGAAAATTGTCTTGCTGGAACTGCAGGGCCGAGGGTCACACCTTCATGGACTGTCCATCTAGTAGTCGAAACATCTTCTGCTACATGTCAAACACAGATGGGGATTGGAATTCGGACTTCGAATGAGTCTCGAATCGTCCACAAAAAAAAAAATATATAAATTTAAATTTTTTCTAAAAGAAGTGAAAGTCAAAAAAAAGAAACAAAGGGAATAAAGACATAAATACCTGCCAGGAAATAGTGCGAAAGTTAAAAAAAAAAAATCGTAGGCAAAGGTGAAATAAATAAAAAAAAAAACAGAAAAATCTTTTTTTGAAAGGTGAAAGAGGCGGAAAGAATAATTGAAGGGCATTTGGAGGAGAAAGGGTAAGTGCTAGCAGTAAGAGTGTTACAGCGTGGCATTCAAAGAATAAAATGAATTTAGAGTTTTGGTTGCGTTGCGCTAACAACAGCAAGGAGTCGGACGACATCCTCATCCACCAAAAGAAGTGAGAACGGAGCGATCACGTCAGAAAAAAAAAATACTCTGATCGCCACTTTTTTTTTTTTCTCCCCGCTTTTTTTTCTTAATCTCGGCAAAGTCGCTAGTTTAATGGATTATATTTTTTTTTGTTAATTTAATTTAAAAATAAAAAAAAATTTCAATTAGCAATTAAACAGGCAAAGATCAAGCCATATCTGTTTAGTGTTTAGTATTTACTTAAAGTGTCATAATTTATTTAATAGTTATATTGTACTGTATCCACCGTTTTCTTAGTGGTGTTAGTACCTCTATATGTACATAATATTCAGATAAATTCAGCAAAAAAAAAAAAAACTAAAAGACTAATATCGATCTAGTTATCTAGTTATATAAGGCAGCAAAATGCTGCCATGCCATACCGATATTTGAGCTCAAATTAGGTAGGCAAGTCAATCGAAATACATATACATACATATATCCATCTCAGGATATCCCTTATATTAGTTTTTTTTTGTTTGTCGTAAAAAAAAAAACGATTTATAATAATATATATCCATATATATCCGTGTAATTATTTTAAACTGAGCGCAATTATAAATTAATTTTAGATATAAATCACATATGTACATACGAGTATATATACATTTCATCAGGCTTAGAGTATTGTAGAGCCAGAAAGTATACAATAAATGTAAAACAAAATAATAAAAGGCCAGAGGAAAAAAATTTTTTGTTGATTTTGTTTAAAACCAATAGCATACAAGCAGGCGCTATCATGAGCTGCTAAAAAAATTTATTTTTGGGAGTGTCATAGGGACGCAGAGTTTGGCTGAAGATGATGTGAGCGGGTGACACGATGTCCGCTCATTTGGGAAATCCTGAAGTCGGCCACCGGATTTCCAGGTTGGGAGAGAAATGGCCAGCGCTGATCAACACCGCAGCGCCCCTCAGCATCGTAAGTTCCGTGCGTGATATTTTGTTAGTATTTTGAATTGTCGGCATGATTTATGTTTTTTTGTTGTAGTAGGTCCAGTCAAGGAGTGAGGACAAAAACCAGCCCCATCCGGCGAGCCTAGCCGTGCCTCGCAAGCATGCCACGCTCCTCACTCTGAGAGATCCTTTCCGTCCTTCTCTTTTTCTTGCGCAGTCCTGTCCACATCCTGGCTTCCTGCCCTCTTCTCAAATAGAACGCCCTTTATAGTCCTATATTTCTCCTCAAGCCATCCTACCTATACCAATTCCTCTCTAATTTCTTCCTTCTTACCTTCTCTCTCTACCCCTAGTATATGGCACTACCGCTGACTTGGAAACACTTCAATACCTAAATAATAAAGATTAAAGAGCTTAAATGTTTATCCCACAGTAAAAAAAATATTTTTCAAATATAACACCCTGCTCCTGACTCTTTTCTTTTGGGGTATGATAATGACGCTTTAAAATAACCTTAATCATATTTAAATTAATAAAATAAACTTCTCAGTGAAAATGCGTTTTTTACTACAAGTATTTTATCTTTAGAAAAGTATTTAGAAGATATGTATTTTGTATCTTGTATTTCAGATACCATTTCCAAAAGTATTTTGTATCTTGTATCTTAAATACTAGTTTTGATTTTATCTGCTATTTTGTATTTCAGATCCTTTTTATAGGGTATCTTGTACATCTCTGGTTATAACTTAGACCTATTGAAAATGCAGTGCAATCAGTTTTGTCATCTTTGTGTGCATAATTAGATTCGTTCCCGTACATTTTGGACTAATTATGTAAAAACTGTCAAATCCGGTGGAGTGAGGATAAAATTCTACTATTTGACGTTTATATTTATTTGAGTTAGTTCATTCCAACAAAATCCTGTTCTAAAATGAAAACCAGGATCAAAATGTTACTTCTGAAAAAGTGAGAAAAGTGCCAATGGAATACTTCTATCTCATTCTTTTCTTTTTGGAATGGTGTAGCGACCAACATTGTAACTGGAAATTTGAATTTAAGGCGCCCACAACTGTAACATTAAAATATGAATTTAATTACAAACAGTTGTAGAACGAAATATTGAATTCGATACTAGTCGTCGGAAAGAAACATTATAAATACGCGCTGATAATCATATCTCTTTTTCCTTCTTTGTGAAAGCTCCAAACGTGAAAGTAAGAAACAGTCTGTAAACAAAATGGTATAATTATGAGATGAATAATAAATGTGAACTTAACATATATAAATATAAATCGATTGTTTTTATGGAAACAAATTCACACGATCATTAATTAACTTCTTTTGTTTTTTTCCCCGATGAAAATCAGAAGCAACTTTTTAGGAAGCATTTTCTATTTGAACTTTTTATTATAAATTAATTTTCCCTATAAATCCTACTTATTTCCAGCAAAATAGGGGAAACGTACTTTTTCTTTCGAAATAAAAACAAACCAGATGACATTTGACAATTTTCACAAATTTGCCCCAACAAATTTCTTGGGCTGAAATCGACAAAAAAGGGGAAATAATCTGTTCCCTCATTTCACTCTTATCTGCGCATAGATGAACTATCATAGATGGCAAACTCGTACTGTACTTTGCAATTCATTAAACTTGTTTGAGCCCTGTAAACTGCTGGAATTTGCTAGATGCCAGCAATTTACATGTAAAGTTCACTACGTGTGCGTAAAATTGTGACGTTTATGTGTAAAACGTTAGGGGTATTAACATTGCTGACAATTTACGTGTATCCACAGACAGGGTCCCAAGGCTAGAAGCGATCACTGGAAAGCGGTTTTTAGAACGGCTGAAATCAGGGAAATTTTCCATCTACTATATGTATGTTAGTTCATCTATGCATCTGCGAAAAACTACGAAAAATAAGAGTACGCGAGCGGTTTTCGTAGATTTTCATAGTTGTGGATAGTACATTATTCCCGATGGTGATCATTTTTTTCAGGCTGCTGGAACCAAGCATTCAAACAAGAACTAGTCCATGGTAGTCCTTGTAAGTTTCTTTTAGTGGAACTTCTCAGTCCTTCGAAAAAACCCGAATAGCAGCTTCAGTACCAGCACCCACCACGTCAACGCAAAGTGCGTGTAGCCTGATGCGTGCATAAGCAGGACATTCACAGATGTAGGGCTCCGCGATGTAGTCATTACTTTCATAGCATGCATCGCGGGATGTTGTATCGCTTAGGCCCAGCACATTTAAGTGCTTAGCAAAAGTGTAATACCGTCACGCTGCCAGTATGCAACCTGCAGTCTTTCCTGCACTCTGTTGAGGGACAGCAGTAAGGGCGCCGACTTCCTAGAGACGTCGGGAAACATTCGTTTTTTTTTTGTTTTAAAGAACTTAACATTCAAGAGGGTATTACTACTCTTAAAATGGCGGAGCACGTGTTAAGTTTTTCGGAAAATTGGATAGAGAGCGAGAGAAAGATGTTTGGGGCTCAGTGGTTATTTCGCTCCAACATTTAATGGTGAGACTAAATTATTTGTGTAAATTGACTTGATGTTGTATTTAGTCAACTACTCATCTTATGTTTTATGTTTTAGTTGCCTGAAAAAAAGTTTTCGAGCACGGCTGGTATTGAACCCCGAACCATCCCATTGGGATAATATCACTTGAGCCACGGCCACCTACGGTGTTAAGACATCTGCAGTTGTACAAGTTCATCGGCAATTATTACATCTGTTCCCATTGTGATCTGGGACCCAGACAAGAGACTCTGTACATTTAGTCTTCTGACTGCTTTCAGAGATGTCTTGCATTCTCGAACTATATTGAAAGTCGTATGAGGACCTAGCAAGGCCATAAGCACAGCTTGGCTGTCATTACAGAGGCAAGTGTTTCGCCTCTCCAACGATTCTTCACAATATAGCTCGTTGCCATCAGAATAGCATACATCTCCCCTTGAAAGCCAGATGCAAGTTGTTTTACTACTGAAAGACGCCGCATACAAGATCAGTTTTGGAGTCCACCATGGAGTCCCGACTGTATTCCTTTCTTGGATCAGATTCTGGTCGAAACCAGTCTTGTGCACTGTAAATATCAAAAAAAAAACTTAAAAATGAGCAAGTTGTGAATGATTTTATTTGATATAAAATAAACGTGTTATACGGGAGAATGTGTTGTCAACTCAAAAAGCCGAAAAACGAATGAATGAATGAAGATGCCGGAAGTGTGTTGCTGTGAAGTTGGCTATGTCTGCGGAAGTTGGCTACAGTGAGATCCCTGCTAGGTTTGCCTAAGGTAAAAGTGCAATGACTAATTTCACTTCAAATTTATTTTATGTTTACAGCTCGGCCTTTCTGATATTCCAATCGACTCGATTGGATAGAGGAGCTAATTCAAACCAAGAGGATTAGCGCTGCCTTGAGGTTTAATGGGATCAGCGTCCGGCACTTCAACTGGAGTAATCCACATACGCAGGCACTTTTACGTGCTCAATACTATTCTTCTTCTCTAAAAAATCTGAAAATTCTTTGGAAGTAAAACAAGTTCTTCTTGGTCTACTAAAATTGTCAAAGTATCTCTGTAATGATGCACAAACCTCCTTGGTACTAGTTATCTTTACCGCATACAATTTAATATGCTTTAAAGCTGCCCACTACAACTAGCACATGTTTCTGATTGACCCTACTGAAGGTAATGGGTCGAAGTGATCTATGTGCACTGTATCAAAGGGCATAGGCTTTCAGGGTATGTTCTACAAATTATGTTGGTTACAACGGGGCGCAGGAGAATAAATTATGCACCTAACACAGTTTCTGAGATAAGTATTGATTTTCTTTCTTAACTTCGGGAACCAGTAATTTTTCCTAAGCTTGTCAACTGTTTCATCTAGTCCCAGATGATTAATCTTCTCATGAATTACGCTAACTATATTATTTTCCATTTCAGTAGGCACATAAAGCTGCATATAATTTGCCTTCATATATCTTTTAAACACTAACCCGTCCCTAAGCTCAACGTTCTGTACCGCACCCATTTCAAGTTTATTTATTAGATCCCATATAACACTACCTCGATTCTGAGTGATCTGTATATTTAAATGATGTGTATGAACATCATTAAAGCTAATTAAGTGACATCTACTAAAGGCGTCTGCATGACCCATTGAGAGTAGACTATGATGTTTCACTTTATAGTTGTAATTCTCAAAGCTACCCATCTAGCAATCCGTAGATTCGCCTGTTTCTTTCCCATTGCTTGTGCCAGAGCATTACAATCAGTAATTATTGTAAACGAGATCCCGTTCAGTTAAGTGTGTGTGAAATGTCTCGTAGTGAATAGACGTGCCGAAAATCTCTTCTGGCTTAAGTATTAAGTTTTCCGTTTGTTTGTAAATAGTAAATTTCTTTGAGTACGGTAAAAAAAGTGTTTTGAAGTGTACTTGTTCGTCGCATATCCTACCAGCAAAACTATTATTTTATAAATCTGAAACAAAAAAAAAAAATTTTTTACATATATCCGAGCTTTGTGTTCGCCCATTCGAAGATTTTTCCACTCGTTTCCCGTATATCCATCTCTCTCATATAATCAAGAGTGCAATGGCTGGAAAAACACGATCTCTCGCCAAAGAGTCAACGCCGACACAGAATTTCCCCGCCAGCTCTGCCTCGGTAGTGAAAAGAAACCCGCAAGCCGTAACATCCGCTGAACTAGAGGGCCGTTTGGGAAAACTCACTGATGAAATTATTCGGAGTATAAAATCCGAAGTGAGTAAACTGCGAAGTGAACTCTTCCAGATAATCGAACAAAATTTCGTAACATATACGAAGCAGGTCGATAGATCGCTACACGAATTGCAGTCGACAGTTTCAGTTATCGAAACGAACTGTGCTCATATTCAGAGTAGATTTGATGCTAATGAGAGAGGAGAATCCCATATACTCAAAGGAGAAGTTGCTGAGCTGTGGAGAAGATGTGATGCATATGAGAGGAAAATACTTGCAGCTGGTGCTATTCTTTTTGGTATCCCGCTACCACAAGAAGATCTTAAAACCAAACTTGGTCGATTCTGCCAAACAAAAAAAATGTGCGTTCCCTGAATTAGATGCTATTTTTCGTTCTCGTCAGAGGAATAATGCAAGTGATTCTCCCATTGTGCTTAAGTTTCGCTCCCCCGAAGAAAACAACGAGCTGCTTAAATCAATTACTCACTACTGCAAAATAAACAAAAAACAGCTGTGTCTGCATGATGCTGGTATAGACTCCAACAAAAACATTTTTATGCACGAGAACCAAACTGTCAAAAATCGCTCTCTTCATAAAGCAACTCAAATGAAGCGCCAGCTGTTTTCTGTTTATACACGATCTGGTTCTGTTTTCGTGAAAGAAACTGTAAAAAGGAACAACATAATGATAGCGAACGAAGAAAACCTTAACACTATCGCCGAGAGACTTCACGAAGTATCATCACAAACAACAGCTTAAATTTTCTTTCATTTAAATTAAAATAAAAAGCTCATTTTGTATGTAGGTATCCTAAACGTATGCGTATGCATTATTATACGCTGACTTCGCTATATGTATGTCGTTTGTGTTCTTGTTTTAAAGATTATGTCACACTCAAATGCATACTAATGGGTATACAATTCCATAGGCAGTAACGATGGCAGTGAAGGAATGCTAAAAACTATGCTAAATGTTTTCTGTTCTCGTAGAGAAGGATTTAATAATGAAATCTATAAGTTGAGTGGATACAGACACTTTAGGGGTGATAGAAATGATCGTGGTGGCGGTGTAGCAGTATATGTAAGAGGTGGCTTAAGATTTAGAAAGACCCTTTTCGACGAGAATTTAACCTTGAAGCACATCTAATCCGGAATCCGATCAATGTCCAATGACGGTCCCCAGACAGCGTAGTTAGATAATCGTCACGTTGTATTGGGCAAAGTTGTCGTAAGTATGGGTGTTGTCACAAGATTAAATCTGTTGGCATCTTCGAGCAAGATAAGGAAAAAGATAGTATTGTGGTTGACGATTGCAGACTACTTTTAAGCCCAGCCAAGCAACTTTAACACAACACATCTCTCCAAAATAATATACAAATTCACTAAACTCTAATAATCCCCTGTTCTTCAACAAAATACCAGAGAAAGGATAAATGAAATCAACAAAACAAAACAAACAGAAAGCAAAACATAGGAAAATCTACAACAAAAGCGAAAGAAAAACAAACAAAACAACTCAAAAAGAAGGAAAGAAAAGCAAAAATCTTTTGTTTTTTGATGGTTTCATTTCTTAAATATTACATGTAGATGTAGGAGTCTTCCAAACGCATTCAAAGCCCAATGCTCTTTTCTATCGATGTGTGGCATGTAACGCCATCTTGTTGGAACCATATGTCGACCCGGTTCAGCTCGTTCATTTTGGGCAAAAAAAAAACTCGAACGATAGCGGGCGCCATTGACGATAAAGTTGTTCTCACGGTCATATTTGAAAAAATACGCACCAATGATTCCGTAAAATGATCAAAGTGCGAGAGAAACATTTTTCACAGAGCACGAATTTTGATAATAAAATTCAATAATTTGTAAACGTTGTTTGGGTGTAGGTCTTTACATAATAAAATGGCCACGTGAACTGAGCATATTTCACTTTGACACATGTCACGAATCACACGTCAGCTGTCAAAACCATAATACTGAAAAATCAAACAGTAAAAAAATCACACTACTAGAGACTACTACTACATTACGTTTGAATTACGGTAAATGCAGTCCCAAGCAAAGTGTAATAATTCCACATTGAAAGCATCCCATTAACAATGATCATCATATTAAAACACGACAAATATAGCAATGAAATGAGCTGATGATAACAGCTTGGTGTATATGTTATTACTCTTCACTTTTATACAGTTGCATCCTTTACAATTACCTGGTTATGCCCCAAAAATTGGTCCTTCTAAGCCAAAGGTAAGTTAGAATCAAGAATTTTAAATATTTTTAAATATTTTGAATATATGAGGGGCGTTCAATACATTCTCTGTATTGATATGAAGAAAAATGCGAATTCAATTTAAATTGTTTTTATTTTTCAACGTAATCTCCCCTAACATCAATGCATTTGTTACATCTTGACATAAGCTTTTTTTAAATAAATTTCCTCTTTCTCTGCAAAATACCGACTTCAGTTCTTCATCATCCGAAAATCCTTTTCCACGAAGACATTTTTTCAAATCCGGAAACAGGAAATAATCACTAGGGGCAAGGTCTGGACTATAGGGTGGGTGTTGGATTTCTTCGAAACCACAATCTCGCGCAGCAGCCTTGGAAACTCGCGCCGTGTGAACAGGAGCGTTGTCATGAAGGAGCAACACACCCGCTGCGAGTTTACCCCGTCTTTTCTTTCTAATTTCCTCCCGCAAATTATATAAAGTGGAAGCGTAGGATGTGGCGTTGATGGTTTCACCTTTTTTTTGTACTCAATGAGCAAGATTCCCTTTGAGTCCCAAAAAACTGTGGCTATGAGCTTCCCGGCAGACGGAGTGACTTTGAACTTCTTCGGGGGGTCTGTTCCTTTTTTATGCCACTGCATGGACTCTTGTTTGCTTTCAGGGTCATAGTGGTGGACCCATGTTTCGTCCCCAGTAACAATTCGATCCATAACACCGTCCGCGTTCTCACTACACATCTCCAAAAGCTCTCTACAGAATGCGATTCTCACTTGTTTCTGAGGCGCTGTGAGCATTCGTAGCACCCACCTTGCACTGACCTTTGAAAGGTTAAGATGGTCATGAAGAATGGTGTGAATGGTACTAATTGAAAGCTTGGTGATCTCTGCCATCATTTTCACCTTTATTCGGTCATCCTCAAGAACAAGTTTTTCGACTTCTTTGATGCTTTCTCCCGTACAAGCAGTAGCCGGGGCGCCGGAGCGGGGGTCGTCTTCAATGCTCTCTCTGCCTCTCTTGAACTCACTTGACCACTTTTGCACAGTTGATAATGAAGGTGCGGAACCCTGGTAAACAGCCACCATCTCTTCATGAATAGTTTTTTGACTTTTTCCTTGCTTAGTGAGAAATTTAATTACAGCGCGATGCTCAATTTTCACCATCATCGTCTCAGTTGCCATTATGATTCTGTTTAACTAGAGATAAAACGCGAATTAATAATCACATTTATATGAAATTTTACATGAATGCACTAAAATAATATTATTACTTGATAAATAAGTCAATTTATATATACAACCACACCTTCACCCCGATATCGAGAATATGTTGAACGCCCCTCGTAAGTTCAAATAAGTTCAAAATAATTTATAAAGCTGGTTCTATGCGCCGTGAATTGTTCCTTCTAATGCTTTTCGTTAAGTAATTAACGCTGCTTGTTGCAGCCAGTTCAATACTTCCAGATTTTGCCGTGTCTCCGTCTAGACTTGAGTCCGTCGAATGTTCAGTGGGACGAATCTACTTTCGCACTCTTGTATTACGTATATTAAGCGTATTAAATTCCGATATTATGATCATAAAAAAGGCAATGCGTTCTGCCTTAGGCGACATTGACAACCATTCCATTTTCGGTATCTGTGATCTGGACTCAATATACAATATGAAGGATTTATTATGGTATTATTATTATTATTTATTTAATATTTTTGTACAAATACGTTATAAATAGAAAGAACAAGGAACAGTGTATGCAAATGGAAGAAATGTATTAAGTAAAAAAAATATCTGCAATCTGTAGTTCCTAAGGAACTAGAATCCAGAGCAGATTCACAAGTTCCTAAGGAACTAGAATCCAGAGCCGATTCACAAGCAAAAAAAATTATCAATTAAATTACAAATTGAATGAGTGGGGTCATATAAAAGCGGTAACAAAAATGAAAGGATGATAACTAATACATAGAATTTAACATAAAAAGCAATAAAAGAAAAAAAAATTACAGTTAAAGACAAGAAATGAGAAGCGAAAATTGTCTATGTCAAAACGCGTGCTTCAATATCATGATTGATGTCAGCACAAAGATTTAATGCTGAATTCTTTGTGAAATAATGCGCCATATTGTCCGCAAATGCAGTGACTTTGTTATATCTATGAATAGTGCAGCGGTTAGGTTCTTATTATTAAAACCGTTATATATTTCAGCGCAGAATTTTGGGAGGGCGTCCTCAGTTGAACAACCCGAACGAAAGCCAAACTGACACTTACTGAAAACACGATTTCTTTCTAAGAACCCGATCATTCTTATTTTAACAGCTTTTTCAGAAATTTTCGAGAAAACCGACAATAACGAGATAGGCCTATAGTTCTTTATTAAGGTTTTACCGCCTTTCTTATACAAAGGTATCACTCCAGCTATTTTTAAATAATTTGGAAACACACCACATATAACGCTATAGAATATCACAAACGTTTAAAGCTATGTTTTTACCGAAGTTGTTTGAAATTCCATCAGACGTTTGTGTATTAAGAGTTTTTAAGAGACTTAATAATTTTGTATACTTCATAAGAAATTATAGGGTCAAAGAAAAAACTCTGGAGATATGAGCTTTCCTGAGCTGAGCAGTTACAATTAGAGAATGGATTAGTACAATCGGAAACTACGATCTTAGCACCTATAGAGCAAATAAACTTTTTAAATGTGTCTACTAAAATATTAGAGTTTGATATAAGATCATTATTTTCTTTTATGCTCTGGAGTTGTTCTTTCTGATTTGATCCATTTAATATATCTTTAACTAGTTCCCATTCCCTTTTGGAGTTACCATGGGCCTCACTAAACTAGTTAAGATAGTAATTGTTTTTACATAGAAAAAACATCTTTACCAATATCTTTACACATTTTTTTATATTTAGTTTTGATATTGTCATTGTCAGGATTATTAATTTTCTTTTTGTATAATTTGTTTTTATTCTTGATTTTTATCAATAAATCAAAAGATATCCAAGGCTTGAGTTTTTTCAACTTGTTCTTTTTTACCTTTTCTTTTTGAACATTGAAGGGTATGGTATTCTAGTGTCTTAATAAACTAAGAGAAGGCAGTGGAAGGATTACATTCATTAAATATATTTTCCCAATGTTCTAACTTAAGCAGATTACTAAGAGAGGCAAAATTGGTTTTAACAAAAACATCACTCTTCGAAAGTCTTTTATTTATAGGGGAACTAAAATATTTTAAATTAAGACACGTGGTACAATAATGCAAATCAACAACAGAGCTAAAAATACCTACAATTTGAGGTTTGGAAAGACGTATCATAACGTGATCAATACAAGTACTAGAAGAGACAGAAATACGTGTTGGTCTATTAATACACGACTCAAAGCCAAAAGTAGATAACAAAACCAAATAATTCTCCACCCACCCAAGTTATAAGATATCTAAATTAATATCTCCAAAAAGGATAACGTCATTAGAAACATCAGACCATAAGCCTTCCAACTCCTCATAAAACATATTAATTGACGAAGATTCATTAAATCTATAGACACAAAGAAACGATAATTTCAACTCCCTAATTATAACTTTGAGCACATTACATGTGTTCAAATTGAAGCTATAAGATTTAGAGTGAAACGAATCAATTATAAAGGGTGCAACGCGACCAGACGCATAGTTGTTGTTACAGCAAGTTAATAATTCGTACCCATCAATGTTATAAAGCGGCGTTTCTTCGTCATGTATCTAAGTTTCCGTCAAGAAAATGAAATCTGGCTCGCTTACAAATGAATTTCAATGAGCAAGAAAATAGTCGAAATTCTTACACATGCTTCTAATATTTTGGTGGATAATAAGATAATTTTGTAAGTACGTTTGGTCAAAAAAGGGATCTAGAACGTTAATGTCAGTGCAATTAACAGAGGGGACATCTAAAAGATTACTATGTTGATCTTGCATTTTAGCTAAGAGAAGAAAGATTTTCAATTGATATTATAAAAATGATGTCGTCATATTCCCCTTTAGTCAGCACTTTCCCGTTTTTGACACAAACATACTTATATACCTTTTCTTTTTCATTATAACATCTTTTTTTAGCTTAGAAACAAATTTGACGACTAAAATAGGTTTTCTTTTACCAACATTAACATTATTTGAATATTTAATATTTTTAACAAAACACTTATCTATTTCAATTTCGGACGCATTTGTAGAGACACCCTATTGAAAATTTGCAACGCACAACAAGAGCATTATTGTTGTCAATATCTGGAACACCAACAATTTCAATGCACTTTTTCTTTTTCTTGCAAGCGGTCGACTTCTCTCTGTAGATCCAGTACAGTCAGCATGAGATTATTTTTTTTCTACTGAAGTGTCGACATCAAAGCGAGAGCGCGAGTATTGTCAGCTCGGAGTGCAAGAATTTCGTTGCAAACAGTTTCCAACGTTATTGGCTATTTATGTTGAGAGCCGCTTGTTGCACTATATCGAAACCGATGCTGGAACTCCTTGTTGATGTTGTTGGCTTCTTTGTTCTCCAGCTGACATCGAAGAGAATGGAGAATCTTTGAAATTAGGTGATGTTTGTTCTCTTTGCTCTCTCATAGCGGGAGGAGAGCGGAGGGAGCTTCTTTGTAGAGCGGAGCAACTCTTACAACGAAAACTCTTATTGAATTTATTAAGAAGCTGGTTGAATATTTACACAGTTGTAGTGAAAATATTTCTTGCAGCTAATGCATAATATTTTCGGCTGGTTGCGTTTAACTTTATTATTACATATACAAGGCATTATGCAATATTTACTAGATGGAGTGAAAAGTGACCTCCTTGGGAATTAAAAAATTTTTTTTTTTAAATGTTTTTTTTTATATTGTTCAATATAGTCCCCTTTTAGTTTGATTCACTTATTCCAGCGATTTTCCAACTTCTTGATCCCGTCCGAAAAGTAATTTTCCGGAAGGTCTGCAAAATATTCCTCCGCGGCGTCGATGATTTTCTCGCGTGAGCTGAATTTTTTATTGATGAGCCATCTTTGGAGGTTTGGGAAGAGATAATAGTCCGATGGATCCAAATCCAGTTACCAATCGACGCCAAAAGTCCGCCCGATTCCGCATCAGCAAGTCCAAACACTCTTTCGAAGTGCTCTCGCCTTCGTGTTTTTGGTCATTCGCGGCACCCAGCGGATAACTTTTTCATAGGCAGAATATTGCCCAAAATATGGCGTGTGCGCTCAGTACTAATCTTTGTGTATCTGCTAGCTGGCGCACCTTGACTTTCAGGTCAGCCAACACCATTTCATTTATTTTTTTGACATTGTCCTCTGTAACCGCATCGGAGGGCCTGCCGCTGCGGATTTGATCGGTAGTGGAGTTGCGGCCATCACGAAACTCTCGAAACCAATATTTGGTGGTGTAATCTGACGGAACATTAGCCCCATAATATTTATCCAACTTTTCTTTTGTTTCCTTCGCCGTTTTGCCTCTCAAAAAATAATGTTTTATGAGAGAACGAAAACCGTTTTTGTCCATACTCAACATGATGCCAAACACGTCAACGACAATCAGCTGTCAAAACAAAACTAAAGACAGTATCGCGCTGAAATTTGGCATGTCTGCCTAGATATGAATGGACTTCAAGCACCATAACCTTTTTTGCTGTAGCAGCGCATTCTGGCGGTCGAGGAGGTCACTTTTCACTCCATCTAGTATATTATCTTTACGAATGAAATAAAAAGTTTAAAACCCGCCTCGGTATGATACACATCAGTATACCCTCAAGCCGTCTTTTGGATGTATTCGGAAAATTTAAGCTCTTAATCCTGTCATAAATTCCAATCGTAATCAGTGCTCCGGAGGGATAGCAGAAAACAATAATCAAACTTAGAGACTAGTTAACCGCCATTTTACTTACAGAACTGCTTTAAAACGATTCTAATGAAAGGAAACTTTACAGAGAGACGCTACAAATGTCATCATTCTTGCAGACAGCCTATTGGATGCTATGAAAAGTTGCAGAAAAATATCGAAGGAGATTCAGTGACTGTGGTATTAATTTTATAAAAAAAATTCGATATTTCACAGAATTATTTTGATATACACAAGGTGTCCCAGTTTATGTTTTCGTCCTGATAGCTGAAGATTCCTGAAGTTATGGCAAACAAAACATTGTATTGCAGGAGGGGGCTATTTTCAACCCCCCCCCCCCCAAAGCTCCTGTTGCTCAGGGGCAAAGAATGGTTTTCCAAAACGATGGAGCTCCTTTCCATTGTAGCAATAATGTAAATTCGTTTTTAAATCAGAAATTTAATGGACGGTGGATTGGCCGATTGGGTCCTTTTCCTTGGCCACCTAGATCTCCTGACCTAACGCCAATGGATTTTTTTTTCTGGGGAGCCATAAAAGAAAGGGTTTATTTGACTGAGATTTCAAGTCAGGAAGAGCTTCAAGAGAGAATAAATACAGTGGCAGAGGAGCTAATAGTCCGGGAGGCGATCGTCGGATTACCTACCTCATCGGGAGGTAGGATAAAATTATAATTAGTCGATAGTGCTTGTAAAAACATTTGTAAAACCACTGGTCGGGCAAACGTTTTCAGGGAATTTGGGGCTGTAAACGATCACTTCCGATACCGTTTTTTGAAGAGTAACTACCTCATCGGGAAAACGAAAATCTTTATACAGGGTAGAAAGGGTATTACCTCTAGTTATGAAAACTTTTGGTCGGGCAAAAAAATTCAGGGAATAAATGCTTCCCCGACCAACTCAAAAAACGTTTTTTTTGATGAAAACCTACCTCATCGGGAAATGAATGATATTGGTACCAAAAGAAAGGTGAGACAGTCTTCTTTTCAAATCCGGAGGTCGGGCAAACGTTTTTAGGGAATAACCCTCCCCCCGACCAATTATAGAAAAAGTTAACAAAAACGATTTTCTTTTATTTTTTTACTTTAAAAGTCTAACAAATTATTGGGAACGCATAATATTGGTAAAGAGCAAGGCCAGAATAGTCTGTTTATCAAATGCAGTGACTGTTTTAGTGCCACCCCCTCCCCCCCCCCCTCATCATCGTATTTGTACGTATGTTATGGCTGAGGGCCCAACACTGCCTTGCCGAAATCGAATTTGTGAAATGAGTAACACCAGTTAAAGAGTTCGCTGCATCAGCATTTATTGTTCGAGTGTTAAGGCAACAGGAGCTCTTGCTAGACCCTTCGTCATGCGTTTAAACCCAAAAGCACCTCGTTTAAACTCAGTTATCAACCCAGAATTACGAATTTTTAACTCTACTAAGTTACTCTGGTATTTCAACATCCATCTTGCATAATTGGGTTGATTAAATACAAAAACTAGATTAGACAACGCAAATTTGAAATTTGAACTTTTTCATTTTGAAAATTTAAATATTAAACACAGATTTAAATAACAACAAGTATGAAATACTAATTCAAAATATTTTTCTAATAAATATGTCAGTAAATATAAAAAAGTGTACTTCTATAAAGCTTTTTCCGATATTTTTGCTTCGCGCACTTTTCTACATATGCATTAAGTCAGCAATATGACTAACGTGGGATCAATCCAAAACAAATTACGAGTACTAATCAACAGTTTAATTGCAAGAGTGATTTCTCACGTTTTGTTTAATGAGAGCAAAGTCAACGGCTATGATTTTTTGTTCATAATTGAAAAGTTCTAAGGCTGGAGAATAGAGTGGATCTCTTTGGTTGATTGTTAAGAATTTAGAAGTCTTTTAATTATGTGTAATAAAACAGTTCAAAACATTACAAAAATGAAAAATAAACACTATGAATGGTAAAATATTTTCTTTTGGGAATAATCAAAATAAAAGTAAAGCAAATAGTTTGGAAGAGAAACGCTTGTAAGTAGTTAGTATTTCTTTGTTAAAGAGATAAATGTAAGTTATTTTTGTATTGTGAAATAATATCTATTTGACCAAGAAAGTTGTTCTTTTTTTTACTTTTAAGTGGAATATAAAAAAAAAGATATTTTTCCTATAGGGGGGGGGGGACGGGACAGGGGTGGTACTAAAACAGTCACTACATTTGATAAACAGACTATTCTGGCCTTGTTCGTTACCAATATTATGCGTTCCCAATAATTTGTTAGACTTTTAAAGTAAAAAAATAAAAGAAAATCGTTTTTGTTAACTTTTTCTATAATTGGTCGGGGGGAGGGTTATTCCCTAAAAACGTTTGCCTGACCACCGGATTTGAAAAGAAGACTGTCTCACCTTCTTTTGGTACCAATATCATTCATTTCCCGATGAGGTAGGTTTTCATCAAAAAAACCGTTTTTTGAGTTGGTCGGGGAAGCATTTATTCCCTGAATTTTTTTGCCCGACCAAAAGTTTTCATAACTAGAGGTAATACCCTTTTTACCCTGTATAAAGATTTTCGTTTTCCCGATGAGGTAGTTACTTTTCAAAAAACGGTACCGGAAGTGATCGTTTACAGCCCCAAATTCCCTGAAAAAGTTCGCCCGACCAGTGGTTTTACAAATGTTTTTACGAACACTATCAACTAATCCGACGGTCGCCTCCTGTATTATAAGAGGCATTTTACCAAACATTAATTTGCAGTCTGAAATCATCAGCATCCAAGCGTTTTGAAATCTTAAAGCGCAACGGTCCTTTTTAGGACCACAAAAACTATTTAAAGGGATATTAAATTCATTTTGTGACCCTTCTGCCTGAATAAAATTGTGGTTTGCAATAACTGCCGTTGTTTGTAGGTGGAAAAGTCATACATAAAAATCAATCTAATAAAGAGAAGTTTTGATAAAACAAGATAACCTAAAAGTTTAAAATTTCGAGATAAACGCATTTTTCTGATGAAATTAGTCCAACGATTTTTCAAAATGTTAGTTTCAAAATGGCTTAATTTTGGGTGGCGTTCATCCAACTCGACGAAATTTTGGTATTTTATGCACACAGAAATTCCCTTTCAAAAATGTGTGCAACGGTTTCTTAAGCTGAATCCGTTAGAAAGCTATGACCTTTTAAGAAGTTTTACCTCGAAATCAGAGGTTCCTCACTTCAACGGCCTATAACTTGGGATGGGGGGAGGTGATAGACCCCCCCCCTGCAATACAATTTTTTGTTTGCCATAACTTCAAGAATCTTCAGCTATCAGGACGAAAACCTAAACTGTGACACCCTGTATAATTAAAATGAAGTACTTGATTCGTACTTACACACTAAGGCATTTTAACGTGCCAAATCAGGATGGTAGTGATTGTCATTAAGCTTTGTATAAGTACGAATATCATTTTCTGACGAGAAAGAGCTTCTGACCCCTCGTTGGACCACTTGGTTGTTACGAATAGAAATGGCAGCCATGGGTAATGTGATGAACAAGACAGTTAATAGGAAAAAATCCTTCAACCAGTCGATGCGAGACACAATCATTAATATCGAGGCACTATACGAGCAATAGTGTAATAGAAATGCGCGACAGCAGAGTAAAAATAGTCATTAGTAAAAGTCATAAGGACATTAATCCCAAAAGAACAACAGTGCTAACAGCCTGTGTACCGAGTTCCAAAAAGAGTACGCCCGATGAACAAGAATAAACTTAAGGAATCAGAAAACCCCCAAAAAAATCTTTGAAGTGCTCTAGAGATAACTTTGTGTCATATGAGAATATAAGGGGAATCATCCACGCTTAAAGCATTGCAATACCAGAGCAACACCACAAAATTAATGTCCCACTTTTTTCGACGTCTTCCTTGCTGTGATGAAGCTTTATTTCATTGTAAACGAGAGACTATGAGTTTTTCGAAATGTGATTTGATTTATTAGCAAGGGAATGGTAAACATATTTAATGGACAGATTTAGAGCATGATGTTGCTGTTTGGATGTCTTCTGAAGCATTAACAACAATACAAAGTGAAAACGAAGTTAAAAATCCTACATAGACGGCATGATAATGCCAAGCGCGTGCTCATAGTACTGTGAGATTCTTACTAACTAAAAACACCTCACTGGCTTCGAACAGTTGGTTTCTTCCTGCAAATACGAGTACTAGTAGGTTTCGCCTTTTCAAGCAATTTTTTATCATGACATAAACATGTCAAACAGGTGTCTTTCCAAAGGAAGTTCCTGCATGTTTCACTTTTTAAATGGGGTAAAATTTTCTCGCGCTTGGTCGAAAGGTTTGGTCTTTTGAAGTCGGTGCAATAGATTTTTTTCGTCTAAGATTTGTAGTACTGTACTTGTTTTATTGAAATTTCCACTTGGCCGAATTTTATGCTTTCTCGCAAAGTTTTTTGTTTCCTCTTCAATTGTAGGAATCCCGAATTCTCTGTGAAAATCATTTCTTATATACAACGTTGCAAATTTTTTCTTGATAAGCATGAAACATTTTCCAACTATTCATTACGCTTCTCTATATGTGCTTTTTTTTCACGTGCAACCTCCGTTTCAACTTTCCGTGCTCTACTTTTAAATCTTCGGAATGTTCGACAGATTCTTTAATATATGTACAAGGCCGATCTGCCTCTCGCTCTTTCAGGTGAATGACAAGCATGATAATCCCCAAAACCTTGTATTTTGGATTAAGCAAACGTTAACATCCTTTTCTCTTATGAATATTTCAAACTCGTCAAATCTGTTAGCATTCCATGTTAGTATATTGAGCATTCTCATTGTACGCGCACTGCGGCAGTTATTTTCGATCTTAACCAAACTTTCGAAAATACGGTTATTTATTCTAATTTGCTGCTCAAGTTTCTCAAGTACAGAAGAGAAATCGTGTGAAACTGGATACGCCGAATAATCATTCCTTCCATGGCTTGAGCGTACTTAACAGCTCTCGATGTCCGTCTTCTTTGCGGTTTTTCTGCCGCCACTTTTTCCTTTGTGTTTTTGTGACTCGAACCCGATGCCTGTTCTAGAGATACTGCTGCTTTTCCTTATTCAGTAGTTTCGAATGTCCATTATGTTGGTTAAGGAATCTATTTTGCCTTGGGCGCTGCGTAGCTTAGTTACTTAGCTAGGTGTTTCCGTTTGCAATTAATGTACCCTGCAGAGGTTTGCCTATTTACTTCACACTCCGTTGGAATGTGATTTCTGGAGCATTTTACAAAACGCGGTTCCTGCAATAACTTTGCATGTGATGGAAACCTTGGCAACGTTTGTGCTGAGGGTTTAATCTTATATTCTTACACAGATGCTCAATGTTGATAACCATATTGAGAATAGTTTTTATATTATATTTTTTTTTAAGATTTTCGCCCGTATCGAAGGTAATGAAAAGTGGAAGGGCGCATTTGACTGCAGTTACCTTCCGATTGTTGCGGTCTGTCAATGAGAACAGCATCAACAATTTAAAAATTTCTGTTGCTTCGGTTAGTTATGACATCTTCTTTTGAGCGTGACGCATGTAGTCCTCTAGTTATGACTCTCGGACTTTCCGATTTGTTCTTATAAGTGTAGATATCATTGAATTCTCTCCAAACTTTGCTTATGAGACACTAAACGATAGCTGTCAGCGTCTTTCGCATTGACTTTTTAGGTGTCGTTGTTGCGCGATGCGATAGTGTAATCGGATCGCAGCAATGCCTTTAGCATGTTTTGAAGTTTGTTGTAATCTGCTATCTCGATCACGTTGACCTGCACTACTGACCAGACTTTGCCAATGTGAAATAAACCGCAAACCTGATTTGAACCCGATTCAATTGCTTGCAATGGGATGGAAAATTGTTTGTTTCATTAACTGTGACACTTATATAAGAGGATCAAAAATATAAACACATCAAAAATGTGCTATTTATTATATTTCTTTGCTCTGTTTGCATTTATCACATTCAAATCTGATTATACGAGTACTTTGCTAAGTTAAACATATCGAAGCACGCTTCAACCTAAATCTTCACATATATCAATCAATTTTCCTAGTGACTCATATTTGGTACCAAGTTTTACGTAGGGGATATTTTTGCTCGCCTAAAATTAAAATTCTATAATTTGTTCGAGAAGCAAGGCACTTTTTTGTTATTTAGGAAAATATATCAAAATTTGTTTCATTACAATTAGAACTTAATTCTTTTAAACTGCTAGAAAGTAAAAAGAAAGATCTGTAAATCTCTTAAAAAATGACAATAAGTGTAAATACAGGTATACTTATTCTTTTTATATGTAAAGCTAATTACTTTTCTTAAAGTTTTGAAATACCAAACGTCCAATATATTTGAATAGGTACTCATATTTTTAAAGTCGGTTTAATGTTTATATTTATTATAACATACTGCACACCTTTCTCTTACTTTGTAAGGAGTATTAGACGGTGACAAAACTTGTCCATTTTTCGAAACCGATAGATTATCTATGCGTTTATTTTCTATTGATTGTTTTTTTATTTTTTTACTATTTGTTTCATTTCCGATTGTAGCGCGGCAATTTCCAGTATGGAGCTCAGATTTATTCGTCTTTAAATGTCTTTCACTGTTCGCACTTGATAAAGTTGATCTATGAGGGCTTTAATTAAAATTCTATAATTTGTTCGAGAAGCAAGGCACTTTTTTGTTATTTAGGAAAATATATCAAAATTTGTTTCATTACAATTAGAACTTAATTCTTTTAAACTGCTAGAAAGTAAAAAGAAAGATCTGTAAATCTCTTAAAAAATGACAATAAGTGTAAATACAGGTATACTTATTCTTTTTATATGTATAGCTAATTACTTTTCTTAAAGTTTTGAAATACCAAACGTCCAATATATTTGCATAGGTACTCATATTTTTAAAGTCGGTTTAATGTTTATATTTATTATAACATACTGCACACCTTTCTCTTACTTTGTAAGGAGTATTAGACGGTGACAAAACTTGTCCATTTTTCGAAACCGATAGATTATCTATGCGTTTATTTTCTATCGATTGTTTTTTTATTTTTTTACTATTTGTTTCATTTCCGATTGTAGCGCGGCAATTTCCAGTATGGAGCTCAGATTTATTCGTCTTTAAATGTCTTTCACTGTTCGCACTTGATAAAGTTGATCTATGTGGGCTTTGTATTTGATGTATTTCTTCTATGTCTTCTTCATAAAATTGTTCATTTATTAGCTTTAGATGTGATCTATGTGGCAAGCTGCTGCTAGACCTAGTTTCCTTTCGAAATTTTCGCATAGCATCGATTGGATTATACTTTTGTGTATTTGCTAAAATATCAGCTTGCTTTTCCCAATCTGTGGTATGTCCAATAACAAGAACTTTCTGTTTCGACCTTTTAATAAGAAACGAAAATTGTATATATTGTTAAAAAGTATGTTTTATACACATGTAAGAATTTTGTATTGTATTTAGAGAGTGAGCATGCACTTTATTTAAAATTTGTGTTTTTTTATCATCGAGTGTAAATTTTTTTATTAAACTCACCGTTGTTTTTAAATCCAAAAATTTGAAAATTTGCCAGGCTAAAGTATGTACATATTTACAGCGTTCAAGCATGAATTATCATAAATGTTAAAAAAATAAATTTATTCGGCCTTATTAACAAAAACTGGGAAAAATTTATGTATAATTTTTTAAATAAACATAAGAGTATGTATACAAATATCATAATTATAATTATTATGTTGGTATGTACATTTATTCATATTTACAAATTAAAACTAAATCTTTAGTTGTTGTCAGTTTTGTTCCAAATAAAATATAAAAAATAAATATAAATATATTTACTGAATGGGTTTGATGACTAAATCTGTATTTGGTGTTATTGGCCTTATAAAATTATTTCCATGACTTCCATATTGTATATTGGGTTGTCTTAAATCTAAAATTGAATGCCCTTGTTCAGAAAAATGGGACTTCAGTGTAATGGTACTCTGATGGTTATCATTTGCAAATATTTTCTCAATTTCGGAATCCGGAGAAGAAGTTCTTAGGCTATCAATTTCGATTGAAGTTGTATGACTTTTTTCCTCATCGCCTTCAGCAGATAGTTGTGAAGTGGGGGAGACATTTTCAATCAGAAAACCCTGAATAATTCCTTGGACTGAACTCTCACTATCTGTATCATGGCTAACTTTGCTAGTAAAAGTCTCCACTGGCTTATGAAATCGATCGGTATAATCATAGTCAGTTTGAAAACCATTCTCTTTAGTTGTTTCCAGTACTTTTTCAACTACTTTTGGAAAATCTGCAAAAATTAAAATTAAAATATATTTAAAAGAATATATAGCAGTACTAATGCAATGTTATTATGTTAATGAAAATTCGTACAGCCACCTAGAAGCTGCTTTCCATTAACTAGCAAAATGTCACCTATAGTGTCGTGATATTTAGAGACCGAAATATGCGCAGAGGTTAAAGACAAGTTGGTATGAGTAAGGTTTTGCACAGCACTCTCACTTTGTCTAAGCAGTTAGTTCAAGTAACGTGCAGCACATTTCCCATTTTCCAAAAAAAAAAGTGTAGTTATATCCACATATGTTTGGTTCTTTTTTTTTAAATAAAAAACCATCGTCTTGGTTCAAGATCCTTGGGATGATAACAACATCAAAAAACATGATCATGATTCTAGCATTGAGGAATATTTTATATTAATATAACTTGATGACATTGCCTCTGATTTTGGGACGAAATTTCATAACCATTTTTAATATTTACCTGAAACGAATAAGACCTAATTCTATAAATGAAAAACAATCATGCTTTGGTGTGTCTGAACTGATTACTGAAAATTTGTTTAGTGATTGTAGTGCCCCGGATTTTCATTCGCTTGACGCGGGTTTGATTTTAAATTCCGATGTAGTTGATGTATTGGACCCGCAGAGTAGTGTTAGTGTAGGTGGAATCAATGTCCCTAACACGCCGACTGCTGTAGTTCCATTGCCGATCCGCTGTGTAGATGATTACGTGTATGGCATTTTTAATATTGACTTTGGCGAACCGCAGCTCAATATCGATGTTTTTCCGCGATTAAGCAAATGCCAAATCGAGGCTCTTACAGCAGTTATTACCAGTAACTATTCGGATCCTATCGGCATTGAATCTAAGCCACATGACTATAAGATGAAGATTTATTTGACTGACGATACGACTATCGTGAACTGAATAAGAAACCGATTAGGGATAACTTTCCTCTACCTTTAACCGAGTATTGTATTGAGTTTCGCTATTAGATTTTAAGGATGGATCAACGGGTAAGCGTTGATTTTCGCTATTTGATTTTAAGGATGGTTTTAATCAGGTTAGCATGGGTACGGACTCTATACGATTCACCTCTTTTGTGACGCCGGATGGATAGTACGAGTACCTAAGTATGACTTTCGGGCTAAAGAATGCGCCTGCTGATTTTCAGCGATTTTTACACGAGCTACTCGTATTCCAAGACCTAATAGAGAAGGATAAATTTATTATTTACTTAGATGATATTCTGATAGCCACGACCGATTTTGAATCTCATCTGGGTGTCCTCACCGAAGTTTTGCGTCGTCTTTACGAAAAGGGTCTAGTACTCAAAATGAGTAAGTGTAAATTTTGCTACGATGAACTTGCGTATTTAGGGTATTAAGTAAATGCAGGCGCCATTTAAGATTATCACCGATTGAAACTCGTTGACACTTACCTTAGGTAAGACACAAATAAATCCTAGAATTGCATTAGAGCTCGAAAATTACGATTATAAAATACAGAATCGAAGTGGGACGGCCATGGGGCACGTAGATGCATTGAGCCGGTGTCATGTGGTTGCCGCCCTCAGTAGTGATGAGGTAGATTTTCATATCCAAATAGTTCAAAATCGAGACCCAGAAATTAGAAGCCTGATTACAGGTAAATACACTTGACCGTTATGACCTACGGGATGGTCTAGTATTTCGCAAGTCTGACGGGAACCGACCACAGATGTATGTGCCAGTCGAAATGCGAGACAATCTGATAAGAATGGTATATGAGAAGATCGGTCACTTGAGAATTGATAAGTATTATAACCAAATTCGGAAAAATTACTGGCTCTCTAACATGAGGAACCAAATTGAACGGTTTATTAAAAATTGCATTAAATGTATTATGTATACGGTACCCGCCCGCTCTAATGACCGGAACATGTACAGTATTCCAAAGAAACCAATCCCGTTCGACACAATTCACCTGGACCATTTTGGAACACTGCCGGCCTTGACTTCCAAACGAAAGCACATTCTAGTAGTTATCGACGCCTTCACAAAATTTGTCGGCTTGTACTCGGTCAATTCGACTAGCACAAAGGAAGTATGTGCTTCCATGGATAAATAATTTAGTTATTATAGTCCACCGAGAAAATGATCACGGATCGGGGTACATGTTTTACTTCGTTTGAATTTCCTAATTATTTGCTTAAGAATAATATCGAAAATATCAAGCTTGCTGTGGCTTCGCCACAAGCCAATGGCCGAACGAGTTAACCGGGTTATTAAAGCGATGTTAAGTAAAATAAGTGAACCGGTAAACCAGGCTGATTGGTCAACTAAATTAACACAGGTGGAATATGCAATAAATAACACCATTCATTGCTCGACAAAATAACCACCAAGTAGACTGCTTTTTGCGATGGACCACCGCGGGGCTATTGTTGACGAACTTACAGAGTATCTGGAAGACAGATACGATTGTAGTACGGACCGTGACCTTGGAGCGATACGGTCAGAGGCGTCGAAGTCTATCAAAAAATCTCAAGAATACAACGAAAAATACTTTTTGAAACACAGCGTACCGACGAAGTATACAGTGGGGGATTTTGTGGTAATTAAACATGTCGACAAATCTATCGGCACCAATAAGAAATTTACTCAAAACTATAGGGGCATTACAAAACGATCGTTATGTCGTGAGAGATATTTATAACTGTCAATTGACACAGCTGCTCTACAATAATGTTGTAGGAGCTGCGCGGATAAGAAAATGATTGACGCCGATAGATGTCAGAGTAGCATTTCTTTGTTGTTATTGTTTAATTTGCTTTTTTATTTGACTTTGATTACTTAACCGCCATGATCGTGGTCGATCATATAGTCAGGTTGACCGAGCTGTAATGCAATGTAGCTTTAAGAACTTGAAATGTAATCGTTCCTTAAGAATCCTCATAGGGCTCGTAATGCCCTCTACGGTAAGAACCGCTTAACAGAGATCGATAATTTTAGAAAATAGAATGTATGTTACAATGTTCGTGACGCAGTTTACTGGCAGTCGCCATCGAAGAAGTGTTGAAAATAAAGCAAAGAAAATTGAAAATTAACCAAAGCGCATTTTATTTTTTTAGACCCCCCAGCATATTAAAAAAAGTCAATTAGAGATAGTTTGTCCAAGTGGTTCGGTAGCCCAGCGGTAGTACCGGTGATCGACAAAGCAAGGGGAGTAGGTTCGATTCCCGGAATAGATCGGACCTTTTTATTTTTAAAAAAAGTCTTTAAAAGCTTAAATAAATAAAAAATAGAAAGTGAAATCGAACGATTGGTGCTAGTGAGTGGTCAGCTTTCCCAATAGCGGAACCAGCAGCAGAGGACACCTTTTCATCAGATGATCAAGCGGTTACATCAGCCCAAAACACATCTGGGAATCCAGATAAGACAAGAAGGAAACTGAGGCCAACTCTAAACCCCTTGAAGAGCCCTTCCCTTTCAGTTTCCGCCGAAAAGCTGCCTAGTGGAACAATTGAAGAGGCAACAAGAACAACAAGAAGGGCAGCCAACTCAGCCATCGACGAATACCCATACCTACACGTGTCTAATTGTTGGTAATAGCTTTGCAGCTCTTGGGGCTTTTGAATCAGGGGCGAAGAAGAAGAAGGGCAATCTCTAAATAGCAGTATCAATGAGCAGCAAAAAAAGGTATTGGCTATTAAATCCAAACAAGTTGCGAGAAGAGAGAAGGAGCAAAAACAATAACTCCGGAGCTTTCAGCAACAACAAAACGTAAGCGGGGCTCAACCACAACCACAAGAAGAGAGATAGCCTTCAAAACAACAAAAAACATCAAGCATCAAAATGTAAGATGGAACTCAAGGATACAATAGAATTACGTATGTAATTAAGATTAAGTAAGTATGCAATACAGTGGAGCGTTACCAAAGAATTAAAAGTTTGCTGAAGTACACAACGACGGAGTTCTTCTCCTACACCCCGAAAGGGGAGAAGCTGCAAACAATGCTGCTAAGGGGGCTAGAACGATCGACCGATTCGGAGATCTGTTGAAAGAGAAGGAGTGCGAAGAGCTCAAATTCGTGTATACGTTCCTAGGTTCGAGTCCCCGTGTAGGATCGCAGTCGTCCTTTTTTTTTTCTTTCCATCGTCACGTTATGGTATGAGGACCTACTGTTGGGATTAGCGGATGGGTATGATCAGGAGATGTGGTTTGATGAACCAGTTGTTAGGAGACAAGGACGTACCGTTTGGAGTTGAGCGAAAACAATGGAGAGGCAACTGGTAGTGGTGAGTGAAATTTGGAGGCTTCTTGATGGGTGGGTTGGAAAAGAAAGGTTGAGTTGTGAAGAGTCAGTTAAGGAGATCGGTCGTAGTCGAAATAAAAAAAAAATAGGAAAAAAAAAAGGTCGAGGAAAATTAACTGAACAGTTCGGGAATTGTTTAACGAAAAAAAAGGTGTACGGATATAAGGAAAACAGAAAAAAAAGGAATTGTGAGATAAGACGGGATTAGTGCGGACTTAGTGCCCTTGCTCATTCCCCTACGCATGGAATAAGAAAAAAAAAAATAAAAAAATAAAAAAAGTGTTATCTTGAACCAAGCGGGAAATCGGTAGTGGTTCGGTAGCATAATAACAAAAAAAAAGTATAGAAACTATCGGAAAACGTATTTTCTTGTGCGTGAAATAATTTTCCTTGGTGGCTGGAGGTCGTTCGACATTCCTAGTTCTTTACCCTATTTATTTTTTTTGACCCGCACCATTGGGTACTGGAGTTTCCAATAAGAAACAACTGGAGTCGAGAGGATCGGGACGAATCGAGCCGGACTGGGAGCAGCGATACTTAGCAGATAAGCATACATATATTTATACTAAATTTTATAAGGTATATATTATTATACTAAAATTCTCCATACGCGGGCATATGTATATTATATAGTAGTTGGTTCAGTTGATTATGCTGTACGTGTCGCGAATGATAGATGTTCTGGGTTCGTTTCCGCGATTTTAGTTTATCTATTTTTTTTTGATTTTCTTTTCTTTCTTTTCTTTTTTTATTCTTTTTCTATTCTACTCGTAAGCTATTTGAATTTGTTAAGGTAGGATTAAGCTAGACTGTAAGATCGAATTTTGTAATACATATTATACTTTAAGTGAATTAAGGGAACCGAAAATTTTGTAACGTTGGGGAAAACATTCGTTTTTTTATTTTATTTATTTGTCATAATAAAAGGAGCGCGAGTCCCACATTTAGTCGCGATTCTTGGTGTGGGTAGTTAAATGGAAGAGCAATCGCGTGGCGCCCATTCTTACCATCTTAACCTACGACCACTCCTCGTGGTGGTCGGGCACTCTTCCGTGGTACGACGCGTTGGACAGAGAATTCGGCGGTAACATTCCTGGCGCCCAACGTGGGGCATCTTTAATGAGATACATTTTTTTTACGCCTTTAAGTTATCCGCCGGTGTAAGAAATAATCGTCGCGGTTGCTAAACGTTGCTAGTCGTGGTTTCGGTTCTCGTGTATACCTCGTTTACCAGTTGTTTTTTTGTTTGGTGTTAATTTATCTATCAAAAGACTGCGGAGAAAAAGAAGATCTTTAACCACTTATCTGAAGGGAAAATTACCCGGTCAGGATGGAGGTGAATAGGTTGAGTTCAGACGAGTTAAGGTACGAGTTAGATGTGCGGGGTCTGAGAGGTGGAGATGTAGATGAAATGAGGAAAATGCTAAGAACTGCTATGAAGAGGGACTCATGCTTTATCTTGCCTGAGTACCCCTTCACCTTTGCTGAGGATAAGGAAGCTATAGTTTCTAAGATAGAAGAGCTATTAAAACTGATAAGTGAGTTTGTCGGGGATGAGCAGTCGAAAGAGTACAAAAAAGTAGCAGCAAAATCCGAATGGATATTAAGACGTCTTGGAAGGGCGCAAGCTGGCGATGCTGAAGAAAAAGCTTTTCTCGTTGATGCCAGGCATCAGGTATTGGAATTACTGTCTAGTATAGATATTAAGGCTACCGTAGAGGGGGCGGGACGGGATGAAGTGCAAGCACAGCTGAACGGAGGGGAAGTGCAGTCGGACCAACGGGCTAGCAAGGGGTTAGCAGGGGATAAAGTCTCTCCAACGATGCGAGCAGGAAGTAGTAGACAGGCCGTAAACCTCCCACATCCAGTTGCAACATCGTCGCCAATATTTTTCCCAACAAAGAGGGTACCGGTTTCACAATGGGGTGTCAAGTTATGCGGAGACCATACTCAATTCCTTAGCAGTTTCTTGGAAAAGGTTGATGAATTGAAAGAAGCTAGGGGCTACAGTAAGGAGGAGCTTTTTAGGTCAGCCTTTGATATTTTTGATGGTAAGGCAGCCATATGGTATCGGGCGAATAAACCCTATATAAACGATTGGGAAAGCTTGGTAGCGAAACTGAAGGCCGAATTCCTACCACCAGGGTACGACGATAGGCTTTGGGAGGAAATTAGAGGCAGGACCCAGGGACGGTCGAAGACCATCGGTATCTTTGCGAGTGTGATGATAGGACTCTTCTCTAGGCTAACCGAGCCCTGTACTGACGAGGTTAAGCTTAAGTGGATTCGAAGGAACATATCTCCGTTTTACTAAACACAAATGGCATTAATTGAAATTTCCTCTTTAAATCACTTAGTTGAAGTGGGCCACTGTCTAGAATCTACTAGATACTTAGTTGAGAATTTCGTTCCGCCACCATCACGGCGAAATACCAACCTACTAGAGCCAGATCTGGCGTATGTTGAAGCGGCGGATACCGAAGTGCAAGTAATTGCTTCTCCACCATAATAGAATAACTCGTTAACTTGTTTCCGATGTAAACAGACTGGCCACATTGCAGCTCAGTGTCCGCAGTCCATACATTGTTATGGATGTAATACGGTTGGCACCATCCGACGTCGTTGTCCACGTTGCACGCCACAGGTGACGATGCAGGGAAACAACCCATCGGCTTAAAGACAGGCGGGTCATTGAGTCGAGGGAAGGGAGCCGCCGTGAGTACAAGGAAGCCGACAGTGGGGTGTAATATAGCGTTAGATTTTATATTAGAGAGTAAGGGATTAGATCCTCGTCCATACTTAAGTGTTGAAATTTATGGTGTTAAGTTGTTAGGGTTGTTAGATTCAGGAGCTTCTAGAACGATTCTTGGTAGTTCAGGTTGGGAAGCTTTGCGGTCCTTAAAATGCAGTTTGAAGAGGGTAGAGATGAAGTCTGTTACAGTAGCTAATGGGGATGGGGTAGAAGTGATCAGAGAGCTGAATGTGCCTATTAGGGTCGAAAATGTAATAAAAATAATGGAGATTCTTGTGATTCCTAAACTAGCGCATGGCCTTATTCTGGGAGCGGATTTCTGGGAACGATTTTCCATAATTCCAGACATAGGGAAGCGCGCATGGAACTTCAGAGAAGAATTGATGGAAGTTGGGGAGGGGTTTAGACTACAGAGTGGGCAGAGAAAATGTCTTGACGAATTGGTTGAAAGGATATTTGCATCGATGGGTGATGGTATAGGGTGTACCAATCTCGTTGAACACGTTATCAGAACTAAGGCTGACCCCATCAAACAGCGCTATTATCCTGTTTCGCCAGTAGTCCAGGAAAACATTAACAAGGAAGTGGATGAAATGCTCCAGACGGGCGTTATCGAACCTTCTTGTAGTCCTTGGTCCTCCCCTGTCTTACTTGTCAAGAAGAAAGATGGGACGTATCGTTTTTGTGTCGACTTCCGAAAACTTAATCAAGTGACAGAGCGAGACGCCTATCCCATACCTTATGTCTCGGCGACATTAGATAAACTCAAAAATGCTAAATTCTTGTCCTCGTTGGACATTAAATCTGCCTACTGGCAAATTCCAATGGCAGAGAGTTCGAAGAAGTACACGGCCTTCACTATTCCGGGAAAAGGACTGTATCAATTCTGTCGCATGCCCTTCGGCCTCCACAACGCTCCTGCTACTTGGCAGCGTTTTATAGATACAGTCCTTGGAGCCAACCTCGAGCCGAATGTATTCGTTTATCTGGATGATGTCATTATTGTGTCAGAAACTTTTGAGAGGCATTTGGAGATCCTTAGGGTCGTATTAGACCGTATCAAAGACGCGGGCTTGGTCTTGAGTCGAGAGAAGTGCGAATTTTGCAAACCAGAATTGAAATACTTGGGGTACATAGTTAACGAGAAGGGATTGTTAGTGGATCCGGATAAGGTTAGGTGCATGGTTGAGTATCCTCGACCAACTTCTGTGTCAGCAGTGCGAAGGTTTGTAGGCATGGTTTCGTGGTATAGACGTTCTTAATTTTTCAAATCTTATCTCACCGATAACTGGGCTTCTTAAGAAAAAACGTAAATTTTTGTGGAGCGAGGATTGTGAGACTGCTTTTTTCTTGTTGAAGGAAAAGTTGGTGAATGCACCCATCCTCACGTGTCCAGATTTTTCCTTACCATTCATAGTACATACGGACGCTTCGGGTTATGGCATTGGGGTTGTCCTTACGCAAAATAAGTCGCCAGATGAGGAAACAGTGATTAGTTACTTGAGCAGATCCTTATCCCAGACGGAGCGGAATTATTCGACGACGGAACGGGAGTGCCTGGCCGTCCTGTGGGCGATCGAAAAACTCCGTCCGTACTTGGAAGGGAATAGCTTCACCGTAGTAACTGATCACCATTCCTTAGTCTGGTTAAATAATTTGAGAGATCCGCAGGGTAGGTTGGCCCGATGGGCTGTCAAAATGCAGCAGTATAACTTTAAGGTCGTGCATAGGAAGGGGAAGGAGCATTTGGTCCCCGACGCTCTGTCTAGGGCAAAGGAGGACGTAGTGTCGGTGTCATTAGCTACCGAAGATCCATGGTATTTCAAAATGCTGGAATTGGTTAGGAGAGATGGGGAAAAATATCCCGACTGGAGAGAGGAGGAGGGTATCATATTTAAACGGGTGCTTTCGAGATACCCAAAACTGAACAGCGAGGGGGATGAGTGGAAACAAGTAGTCCCAAAGGATAGAAGAGCAGAAGTGTTGATACAGTGCCATGACGATATCTTAAGCGGGCACGGGGGAATACAGAAAACGTTCGATAAGGTGGCACGAGGATATTATTGGCCAAAGATGAGACATAATATAGCTCGTTACGTTCGTAGCTGCGTAATTTATCAGACGGTGAAACCTGACTTACGAGAACCAGCAGGACTTACGGCGTCTCGAAACAAGGTTAGTAAGCCGTGGGATATGTTATGTGTGGATTTCATCGGGCCACTTCCCCGGTCAACCAGGGGATACAGCTATATTTTGACTGTAGTTGACTATTTTTCGAAATGTCCCCTATTCTTTCCTGTCCGTTCAGCTACAGCAAAATCCGTCAGGACCATCTTGGAGGAACAGGGGTTCTTAGTGTTTGGGGTACCTAAGTGGTTAGTCTGTGATAACGGGGCTCAGTTCCGAAGTAAGGAGATGACTGACCTGGCTCGTGCTTACGGCGTTACAATTGATTTCACGGCAGTTTACCATCCACAAGCCAACCCCGCGGAAAGGTATAATCAAACCTTGAAAACTAAACTCCGAGCATATATTTCCAACAATCATCGCAGCTGGGATATCCTTCTACCAAAAGTGGCGTGTGCCATTCGTAATGCAACGCATGAAGTCCTAAAGACGACCCCTTATTTTGTTATGTTCGGCAGGGAAATGCAGGTTAAAGGCGATGGATCCCCTTTTCCTGCAGAGAGCTTTCTTGCAGATAGGTCGGTTGATGTTCAGGCGTGGTCAAAGGCGTTGGGTGAACTAGTGGAAGACGTTAGGGCGAGTATGCAAAGGTCGGCTCACAAATCCTCCAGCCAATATAATTTACGTCGCCGAGATGTTAAGTTTTACCCAAAGGATTTGGTACTTAGGAAAAACTTCGTTCTCTCCGATGCTGCTAGATTTTTTTCTGCGAAACTTGCACCAAAGTATGTAGGACCCCTTGAAATCATTAAACGGGTTTCACCCTGGACATACGAGTCAGCTGATCGTAATGGGAAAAAGGTGGGAGTGTGGCATGCGCAAGATCTAAAACTATTTACGAATAAAGACGACCTTGTCTAATAGTAAATCTGTATGAGTCGGTTACTAAGCAACGAAAACCTTTAGAAAGGAAGGGGGGAGGGTCGTTCACAGACCTTGATAGAGGATAGACGTGTTTCGGCATCTTTTAAAGTGAAAAAGTGAAAACAAAAATAAGTAAAAAGAATCATTAGAAACGTTATTGCCAAGTGCATCGGTGCCCAGTGGTAGTGGTGTCCGACCGACAAAGCAGGGGTCGTGGGTTCGATTCCCAAAAAAGTTTCATTGACTTTTTATTTTTAAAAATAAATAAAAAAAAAGAAAGTGTTGTGAGAATATAAGAAGTGTGATCAGCGATGAGTGACGTCGAAAGGTCCGCTATTCCAATAGCGGGACCATCAGATGGTACGATGTCATCTGACATCAGTTCGAAGAAGAGAAGGAGGAGGTTGAAGCCAACTCCGAATCTTGTGAAGCGCCCCTCCCTTTCAGCTTCTACCGAAAAGCTGCCTTGTAGAGTAAGGGAAGAGGCGCCAACAACGTCAACAAAGGCGGCAGCTGAGTCAGACCTCAACGAATACCCATACGTGTCTGATGGCGGGGAAGGTCACTATATGGGTGGTGAGAATACCTTCCAATCTCTGGCGGCCACCGAGTCAGAGGATGAAGAAGAAGAGGTGCATGCACTAAATAGCACCATTAAGCAGCTAGAAGAAAAAGTGCTGGTTATTAAAGCCAAACAAGTGGCGAGGAGACTAAAGGAGAAACAACAACAACTCCTGAGCTCTCAGCAGCAGCCCAAAATTAGCGAGGCTGAACAAAAAGACCAGCCTCTACAACAACAAAAAACAGTGCCAACGAAAAAACCGGCACAGACACAACAAAAACAACAACAAAAAGCACAACCGCAGCAACAACAACAGCAGCCGCAGCACAAGCCGCAGAATCAACAGCAGCAGCAGCAAAAACAGCAACAACAACAGCAGCAGCAACAGAAACAACAACAACAGCAGCAACAGAAACAACAACAGCAAAAAGTCCACACACAGAGAGTACCTCCAATCAACACATACAAAATTGAATTGAAAGACACAATCGAGCTATGTAAGTCGGCCATAGGCAATAATTTTTTTGTTAAAAGAATTAGTTTAGATAGGCACGCGATATACTGCAATACAGTGGAGCGCTACCATAAAATTAAAAATCTTTTAAGGGATTCGACGACGGAGTTCTTCTCCTACACCCCTAAGGGTGAAAAGCTGCAGACAATGCTGCTGAGGGGGTTAGAACCGGAGGAGCTCCTTTCACTGCTGAAAGAGAAGGAGTGCAAAGGGCTCAAATTCGTGGGGGTCAAGCCATTTGTCACGGCTAGAGCCAAAAGGGAGAAGCGGAAACTACCGTTCTTCCTGGTCCAGCTAAGTCCCGACAGCAAACTGGAGGGTCTAAGGAGTATAAAAGTCCTAGACTACCAGGTTGTACACTGGGAAAAATTAAAGAGGAGCGAAAACATTTTACAATGTGTTCGCTGCCAAAGGTTCGGGCACGCCGCGTCGAACTGCGAAATGCAGCCTCGATGTGTGAAGTGCGGAAGGAACCACAAATCCGAGGAATGCGCTCTAGGTAAGGACGGAGCGTCTGAAAAAAGCCAACTCTCTTGTGCTTTGTGTAGGAACACGGGACACACCGCAAACTATTGGGGTTGTCCCAAATTCCAATACATAAAACGAGTAAATCTGGCTCGGCAGCAGAAAGTGGAAGTTAAACGTCCACTCGTGCAGGCACAAACACCAGCCGTTACTCCCCACGTTACCTACGCCCAAATGGCGGCAGGTAGGGGAAATACGGTACAACAAGCAAAGGTAGCTTCTCAGGCCCCAGCGCCTAGAGCACCGGAACCTGTACCTGACATGCTGGCTATCTTGCTCTCTATTCAGGGGCAGATGGCTCAGCTTCAGCGTCAAATACAGGAACAGGCTAAGCGGGTAGATCAAATATTCACGCTACTGCCGGGCCTAACGCACCTCCAGTCGTAATGGGTACGTACATGGCGGAGCAAACCCTGAAGGTCCTTGCAGTGAATGTTAATTCACTGATTAGGTTCGAACGAAGAGCCACACTGTTTAAGTTGCTTAAAGACCAAGCCCCTGATGTGCTTTTGGTTAGCGAAACTAAGCTGACCAAAAGACACAAAATGAGGCACAGAAGATATAAAATATTACGAAGAAACCGACCCAACTCCATTCAAGGAGGTGGTGTTGCGATCTTTGTTAAAAAAGGACTGCGTTTCAAAAGAATATACAGTCGTGTAGTACGTAGGTTCCAGGTGCTGGAAGCATGCGTCATGTACATCCCTCTCCGTAGTGGAAAGCGGTTATACATGGTGTCTGTTTATGCACCTAAAGCTACTCAATCCACCTTATTCATCTCAGAGCTCGAGACACTTTTTCGATTCCTAAGACTGGAATTGGAGGAGAACAACTTTATTATCGGCGGAGATTTCAACGCCAAACATAGAGATTGGGGAAATAATACACCAAATACTAGAGGGAACCTACTTTTCAATTGGTGGGGTCAGCACAGTATAATGTATCGACTCGGCCTCAAGGCGACGGATAGTTCGTCGTTTCCCAGACACGGTTCCTATTTGGACCTCTTGCTGTTCGACACACGAATACACCTGACATGTACTAACCAACATACCATAAACTGTCTACGCACGTTTGTGTATGACAGTGACCATTGCGGTCTCAGTACCGAAATAACCGTTCCGAACGAAATTGCGGAATTGGACGAGTTTGTTCAAAGGCATTCCTACAACTATAGTAGGGTGCGCTGGACGCACTTCTCCAAAGCACTGACGAGAGCACTCTCCTCGAATTCGCTCTACCCACCGTCCAATAGAAATCTATCAAACGAGGAGATTGACAGATATCTAAAACTAATGGACCAGACAATCAAACGAACTATGGACAAAACGATACCTCGGTATCAACATACTTCGTTGTCAGACTTATTCCGCAACGCAACTATTGACGCACTGCACCGACATAAAAGTAGACTGCTGACAAGGCTAAAAACCTTATACAGACAGTTTACTGACAGACATAACCCGGAGATCGTGACACTGAAGTCATCGATCAAAAACCTCCAAATATTAATAAAAGAAAATTACAGAAATTCTGTAAGTTTGTATTGGAACAATAAAATTCGGGCTGTAATCACCAGCAACCCGAATATGTTCCCGCAAATAAATAAAATATTTCGGAGAAAAGATCAAAACGACCTTTCGTGTCTTAAAATCGCCCGAACGACGGACAACGAGCACATACTCATAGCAGCAGGCATCGATCCAAATGAGGCCGTTGATGATGACAACTTCTTTGTGATCGAGGATCTGCAGGAGAAGGTAGAGGCTATTGGAGCGACTTTCCAGGAAGTCTACAAGGCGAATGACATCATTGGCCCCAACCACGACCTGGAATATCGAGTCCTTGTGCACAATTTCTACCTTCGAAATGAAGTTGTAAACTGGCGATTAGAGAGCTCGGGTTTCACCCAGTTCAGTGACGACAATATGGCAAATAATGCCATCGCCGACGATAGGGTACTACCCCCTTTCATTTCGAAGGAAGAGCTCCAAACGATCTTCGAATCGCTTAGAAGTAAGAAATCAGTGGGAACCGATGAAATACCGAACATTGTGCTTCGACATCTCCCACTAGAAGCGGTGGACATTTATACCACCCTGTTTAATAATGCAATGAATAATGCACAGCGGTGCCGCTAATCTTCCACGTCGCTCGGACATTTCATTTCATTTCATTTTCATTTCATTTATTCATTATTCTTTGTTTTACAAATTTTGTATTACTTAAAACTAACATAACAGTATAGAGACTAAGAATAAGTAGTGACATTTGTATTTATATAATATAAAATAGTGATAATGACACTTTACAAATCAAAAATACTTTGAGTCGTGGGGTGACTGGATAATTCATAATAATTTGTACAAGAATTGAAATTAAAAAATTTTTTGGAGCAAAATTTTACAACAATTTAGAATTTAAAAATAAAGAAAAAGGTTGAAAAAGGTAAAGCTTAATATACATTAATGATGAAACAAGCAAGCAAACACAGAGATATGCAAGTTTAGACAACATAGTTCAGCAAAACTTTGATTTCTTTATGATCAAAATCAAGAAGCCACATTCTTACACGATTTAGGAACTGAGACAAGGAACTTATTCGCCGGATATCAATAGGAAGCGTATTGAACAACTTACATGATACAATGGAATAAAAGTTTTTGAATTTAGTAGTACGGAAACGAGGTGTAACGACAACATTAACTGAATTGCAGCGCAAAATGCGAGTGTTATTAATAGGACTCTGTAAATAACCAGCTCTCATGAAAAAAATTTTCAAAACCTTGTAATAATACAAGTGTTTAAGAGGCAGAACTTTTAATGATCTGAACAAGACTATGGAATGAGCTAATCGATTGACCCCACATACTTTTCTTATAGCGCATTTTTGCAAAACGATTAAAGGTTCAAGATTTGTCTGGTATGCTCCACCCCAGCAACTTATTCCGTGTTCAAGCTTAGGTGGAAGAATTCCATAATATACTGTTGTTAAAGTTTTTTTGTCGCAAAATTTTGTAAGACGATAAAAACTACGTACTGCGGATCGCAAATATTGCTTAAGTATTGCAATATGTCTGGACCACCTCATATTCTTGTCAATAGTAATGCCAAGATATTTAAAATCATTAACATCTTCAATTTTGAAACAGCATGTACTACAATATGCCTGATTAATCAGCATTGTACCTACAGCATCCTCAGAAGTAGAATTAGAACACACACAATATGACAAATTAGGCCTTTCACAGTTATTTGCATGAAATAAAATTTCATAGCTAGGAAATTCTTGACTGTTGAGACTAAAGTGCATTAATTTAGTTTTATTACTCACTATTAATTAGGACACACCTAAGTTCATGGTTTTCTCATTGCTGGAAAAGTTAGCAACTATGACTTTTTGAATTCTATTCCTCAAGTAGGACTCAAACCAGTTGTACATAAAACCACGAAATCCTAAATTGTATAATTTATTTAGAAGAACTCTGTGGTTTACCATGTCAAAGGCTTTGGTTATGTCTACAAAAAGCCCGGCGCAAAATTTTTTGTCATCCAGAGCTTTGTAAATAAAGGACGAAAATTCCAAAAGAGCATCTTCTGTAGAAAGACCTTCCCTGAAACCAAACTGAGAAGGATTAAGAAAACTAACTTTTGCGAGGTAACTCATTTTTCTGGTTTTTATTGCTTTTTCAAAAACCTTAGATACAGACGACAGTAAGGAAATTGGTCTGTAATTGTTTTTGTCAGTTTTACAACCTTTTTTGTAGAGGGGGATCACATTAGCACATTTTAATTTATCAGAGAAACAACCAGTCGAAATACTTAAATTGAAAATATAAGCTAACACGTCAACGACATTAAGTGCTATTTTCTTGAGGGTATGGTTGGATATGCCATCATTACCACAAGAGCTTGAGCTGTTAAGTGAAGAAATAATTCTATATAGTTCAGAACCTGTAATTTCATCATAATAGAAACTGTTATTTATAACAATATCGTTTACTAAATGAGACTTAACGCAAACTCTACAATACATAGGAGACTCAGAAAAGGACATCCGACCAACCGAAGAAAAAAAATCATTAAAAATGTTTGACACTGTTGTGGGATCATCAATAGTAACACCATCATTACACATACATTAAAGATTTAGTCTTAGCGGGAGAGCTTCCATCAATTATGCTATTAATAGCCTTCCATTCTTTTCTTGGATTACCAAGCGCATTACGGACTTTGGAGTAGTAGTACATATCCCGAGATGAGCGTACTTCATTATTTATCTCTTTACTCAACATTTTAAAACGAGTTAGTAGCGCTGTATTGAGGGGATGTTTGTAGCACTTAAATCTCAACTTATTTTTAAGTTTGATTCTTTTTAGAAGAGAAAAAGTTATCCAAGGTTTTAACCTATCTTCAGACTTTTTACGTACAGTAGTATAAGTGAAATTGTTGATGTAGTTTTGAAGAAAGGTTAAAAACAGGTCATAAGACTTAGAAGCGCTACTTATTTCATAGACTTCCTGCCAGGTTTCAGACCGTAGTTCGATATTTAGTAGGTCGTAATTTATCTTTGTTACCTCCAGCGACGAAAAATACTTCACAGGTTTTTTAGTTTTTAAAGTGCTGATCAGAGTACCAGTCATACAGTGATCGGTAATTTGAAGATCAAAATTAATACCGGCACATTCATTAAGTGATATTTTCACAAATCGACCAAAGACATGATCAAGACAAGTCCTAGTTAATGGCCTAGTGATTTCGTTTATGAAAGATGTTAGACCATATTCAGCCATTGAGGCAAGGTAGAGATCAGAAAAGTTAGAAGAAGTTAAGATGTCGATATTGAAATCACCCAGGAAAATAAGGTTAGCCACTTTTTCGATACTCAAAAAATCTCCTAATTCTTTTAAAAACACTTGAGCATCATATAGATGTAGCCTATATACACAAACAAATTTAAAAACATCATCACGTACCTTGCACGTCAATTCAATAACGTCCGCGCTCACGAAATTTATACATTTGACTTCATAGTCATCCGAATTCAAGGAATCACTCACAAAAACTCCTACTCCACCTGCAGCATAAGTTTCATTAGGATTAACATACAAGGAATAATCCGGAATCCGATAATAGTCTTTTTCGCAATCAAAGATCCATATCTCACTTACAAATATCAAGTCGGGTAAAAATACAAGCGCTTCAAGATTACACGCCAACAAGTCAAAATTCTGCCGTAAACTACGAATGTTTTGATGCACAACAAAAAATGAATTGTCTTTAATTGAACTTCGGAAAAAAGTTTCATCATTAATGTTTACAATTGTGTTAAGGGCTGGGTTGTTGCTTAAGAAATAATCATATTTTTTTAAAAATGACATAGGTAAAACCAATTAAAACTAATAGAAATACTGTATTAGTCTTCCAAAGAGGAAAAATCAAGAAAGGATCTTATAGCAACAACCCTACCCTTTTCAGCTTTACACATCAGAATCCGCGAATTTGCAAACCACAGATATTTGTAATTTTTTTCAGCTTTAATTCTTTTCGCTTCCGTAAATAAGGCTCTAGTATAATTAGTAAAGCAATGGTTTATATAAATTTTATCACTAGAACCTGGGACAAACAGAGAAGAATTTAATTTGCTCATAGAAGTTTTTTTCGCTTTCGTGAGTTTTGTTTTTACTGCCGTACAAGTGAAATGAACACAAATTTTGTTGTTACTGTCATGGTTTTTGTTTTTTTCCTTCCATACACGTTTAACAAAGCATTTTTGAATATCAGAAGGTGACAGAAAGATATAAGATATCCAATGCCTTGTTGAGAATATCCAATGTCTTGTTGAGAATTACGAGTACTTTCACGCAATCTTCCGCATTCTCATTGTTTACACTAGGTACACCAGAAATCTCGATGACATTTTCCAAACAGCTGCGGACAGGCGACTCAACTACGACAGAGACGTCGCACACGGCAGTGCGGAGCGTCTCCGGTTCAGTAGGGCGGTAGGGAGTCGCGACATAAGGGATGTTGCTCGGCAGCACCAACAATTTTGGTGGCTAGTTGAAGGAGGGGAGGGTTCGTCGTCTAATCCCTTAAGTAATAGGTAGCTTCATGTGAAGCAAAGTCGGTCGTCTATTAATTTCATTAGCCATGGCCGGCTTACATAGATTTAGATAGTATTAAGTTAGATGTAAGAAAAAAAAAAAAAAAAAAAAATTCAAAATTATAAAAATCACAAAAAAAAAAAAAAAATTCAAAATTATAAAAATCACAAAAAAAAAAAAAAAATTAAATAAAAAAAAAATAAAAGAACAAAAGATATGGGTGACAACTTTTTTCTGAAAAAGGGGTAATCCATACAGGAAAAAAAAAATTGTTGTATTGTAGTATATTATGTTAAAATAAGGTAGTATAAGTAGGTTAAGATTTAGATTTATTTTCTATTTTTGCTTATTTTTTTAGGTAGTTAGTTTATAAGTTTTAGTTTTAGTTTTATTTTATTTAATTTTTTTTTTACAAAAATTCCATATACTAAGTTTTTCCTTTGTGTAATAAAAATTTTTCTTAGTTTTAGTTTAAATTAAATATATAAATATAAATAATAATAAATATTCGAAACGTCGAAAGACATAGTTTAAGTATTACGAGTATGTTTAACCTAGAGTGCCCGCATGGGGCCAGTAAGTTAGAATAAGATTATCTGTAAGTTACTTAAGCTAATTTTTAAGCATTTTTTTGTCTAGCTTGTAAGTGTAAATGAATTAATGGAAATAAAAATGCATTTAAAATTTTTTCTTTCCATCGTCATGTTATGGTATGAGGACCTACTGTTGGGATTAGCGGATCGGTATGATCAGGAGATGTGGTCTGATGAACCAGTTGTTAGGAGACAAGGACGTACCGTTTGGAGTTGAGCGAAAACAATCGAGAGGCAACTGGTAGTGGTGAGTGAAATTTGGAGGCTTCTTGGTGGGTGGGTTGGAAAAGAAAGGTTGAGTTGTCAAGAGTCAGTTAAGGGGATCGGTCGTAGTCGAAATAAAAAAAAAAATAGGAAAAAAAAAAAGGTCGAGGAAAATTAACTGAACAGTTCGGGAATTGTTTAACGAAAAAAAAGGTGTACGGATATAAGGAAAACAGAAAAAAAAAGGAATTGTGAGATAAAAAAAAAAAAGTGTTATCTTAGTTAAAAAGGCAGAAGAACATACCCTTGAACCAAGCGGGAAATCGGTAGTGGTTCGGTAGCATAATTAAAAAAAAAAGTATAAAAACGTATTTTCTTGTGCGTGAAATAATTTTCCTTGGTGGCTGGAGATCGTTCGACATTCGTAGTACTTTGCCCTATTTATTTTTTTTGACCCGTACCATTGGGTGCTGGAGTTTCCAATAAGAAACAACTGGAGTCGAGAGGATCGGGACGAATCGAGCCGGACTGGGAGCAGCGATACTTAGCAGATAAGCATACATATATTTATACTAAATTTTATATGGTATATATTATTATACTAAAATTCTCCATACGCGGGCATATGTATATTATATAGTAGTTGGTTCAGTTGATTATGCTGTACGTGTCGCGAATGATAGATGTTCTGGGTTCGTTTCCGCGATTTTAGTTTATCTATTTTTTTTTGATTTTCTTTTCTTTCTTTTCTTTTTTTTTCTTTTTCTATTCTACTCGTAAGCTATTTGAATTTGTTAAGGTAGGATTAAGCTAGATTGTAAGATCGAATTTTGTAATACATATTATACTTTAAGTGAATTAAAGGAACCGAAAATTTTGTAATGTTGGGGAAAACATTCGTTTTTTTATTTTATTTATTTGTCATAATAAAAGGAGCGCGAGTCCCACATTTAGTCGCGATTCTTGGTGTGGGTAGTTAAATGGAAGAGCAATCGCGTGGCGCCCATTCTTACCATCTTAACCTACGACCACTCCTCGTGGTGGTCGGGCACTCTTCCGTGGTACGACGCGTTGGACAGAGAATTCGGCGGTAACAAAGCCATTTCTCACGGCTACAGCCAAAAGGGAGAAGCGGAAACTGCCGTTCTTCCTGGTCCAGCTAACTCCCAATGAATGGTCTAAGGGGTATAAAAGTTCTGGACTACAAGATTAGGTAATGGGAAAGAGTAAAAAGGAGCGACATTTTACAATGTTTTCGCTGCAAAAGTTTCGGGCATGCAGCGTCGAACTCCGAAATGCAGCCTCGATGCGTGAAGTGTGGAAAGAACTGCAAGTCCGAGGAATATGCTCTAGGTAAGGACGGATCGTCAGAAAAAAGCCAACTTTCTTGTGCCTTACGGAATTGTCCGAAATTCCAATACATAAAAAGTATAAATCTAGCTCGGCAGCAAGAAGTGGAAGTTAAACGTCCACCCGTGCATATGCAGACTCCAGCCGTTACCTATGCCCAAATGGCGGCAGCGCTTAGAGCACCGGAACCTGTACCTGACATGCTAGCTATCTTGCTCTCGATTCAGGGGCAGATGGCTCCAATGTCAGATAACAGAATAGTGGACGCGTGTGGATCAAAATTACGTGCTGCTGTCGCGCCTAACGCACCTGCAGTCGTAGTGGGTACGTATATGGCGCAACAAACCCTGAAGGTCCCTGCAGTGAATGTTAGCTCACTGATTATGTTTGAACGAAGAGCCGAACTATTTAAGTAGTAAGACAAAAAATGGGGTACATAAGATACATAGTAGTACGAAAAAACCGACCTAACTCAATTCAGTGAGGAGTCGTTGCAATGAATATACAGTCGGGTAATATATAGGTTCCAGGTGCTGGAAGCATCGTGTATATTTGTCTCCGTAGTTTAAAGCCGTTGTACATGGTGTCCGTCTATGCACATATCGCTCCTCAATCCACCTTATTCCTCTCAGAGCTCGAGACGCTTTCCATTCTTAAAACTGGAATTGGAGGAGAATTCTTTTATTATCGGCGAAGATTTCAACGCCTAATATAAAGATTGGGAAAATATTACACCAAATAATAGAGACACGGCTTAAAGGTAACGAATAGTCGTTTCCTAGACACATAATAGATCTGATAAGTACTTACCAACAGACTACAAATTGTCTACGTATTTTTGTGTATGACAGTGACCATTGTGGTATCAGTAGAGAAACAACCGTTCCGAACGAAACTGTGGAATTGGATGAGTATATTCAAAGGCATTGCTACAACTACAGTAGGATGCGTTGGATATACTTTTCCAGAACACTTTTCCAGGATGCGTTGGATAAACTTTTCCAGAGTACTCTTCTCGAATTCGATCTACCCACCGTCCAATAGAAATCTGTCAAACGAGGATATTGATATTTATCTAAAGCTAATGGACGAAATACAATAATTAAACGAACAATGGACAAAACGGTTCCTCGGCATCAACTCACTGTCAACGAAGACTTATTCCGCAACGCAACCATTGACGCATTGCATCTACATACAAGTAGACAAGTAGACTTAGAACCTTGTACGACAGTTTACTGACAGACATAACCCGTCGTCGATCAAAAACCTTCAAACATTAATAAAAGAAAATTCCGTAAGCTTGTATTGGAATAAAAAAATTCGAGTTGTGGCCCGAATCACAACCTGGAAAATCGAGTTCTTGTGCACAATTTCTACCTTCGAAATAAAATAGTGAACTGGCGATTCGAGAGCTCGAGTTTCACCGAGTTCAGTGATGAGAATATGGCAAATAATGCCATCGCCGATGAGAGGGTATTACCTCCGTTCATTTCGTAAAGAGCTCCAAACTATTATATAGTACATATATTCGAATTACTGAGAAGTAAGAAATCAGTGGGCACTGATCACATTACGAACGGACTTCAACAAGGTGCGGTAAATTCGCCGATCCTATTCAACATTTACACAAGTGACCTATCAGGGTTCACTTCACCAAGACTAGCGGGATCCAAAGATTAAGATCATTAATTATAATTTTGCAACATGACTTCAATAAAATTGCGATGCGATATTGCGATGACTGGAAGTTGAATATCAACGTTCAGAAGTCGGAAACCATTCAGTTTAGCACACCTTTGTCTGGCGCCTCTAGGAACACCAGAAAAAATGCAGAAAGTTTCCGATCGTGGGGCAATATGGGCAGTCACTTGCTTGTCGAAATACAGTCAGATACCTTGGGATCTGGCTAGATCAATGTCTCTATTTTCGGAAACATATATGTTTATGTTGCTCTGGTCAGAGGGAAGGGTGCTTTTGTCCTTACAAAGAGAATGTTTTATAACAGCCAACTCGATGCGAGGCTGAAGGTGATCTGCAACATGGCCTTTATCCGGCCTATGCTTGTATTTGTTTGTCTCGGGTGGTTCAATGTGAGAGCAAGTTTATTGAAAGGGATTCGGGTGTATGAGAGGAGTTACCTTAGGGCTTGTCTTCGCTTATACAGAACACCAGATTCTGAGCACATAAAATTCTATCCTAATGAGGTCTTCTACATACAATAGGGCGAACCTAATAAGAGTGGACAATTTTATTATTAAGTTGACTCGAACGCACATTGCAAGAGTAATGACCACATCAAACAACCTAATCTTCGGGGCTTACTACCCCAATTATAGGTATCATGAGAGAGTACGCTTTGACGCCTTTATCCCTCGATATGAAAAGTCTGGTCCATTAGAGATTACCGGTCCCGCTAGTCTTATATGTCGCTCGAATAGCTGCGGACAGGTGACTCAACTACGACAGAGACGTTGCACTTGGCAGTGAGGTGCGTCTTCGGTTCAGTAGGGCGGTAGGGAGTCGCGGAAGGCACGTTGCTCGGCAGTACCAACAATTTGATGGCTTGTTGAAGGAGAAGAAGCTTCTTCGTAAATTCCTGTATTATAAGATAGCTTCATTAGGAAGCAAAGTCTATCGTCAGTCTAGTTTAATAGAACGCGGCCGGGCTTACGTAACATTACGTAGAATTAGTGTAGATGTAGGAAAAAGACAATTAGAAAAATTAAAACAAAAATAAAAAAATTGAAAAAAAACAAATAAGGAAATAAAGAAAAATAGAAAAAAGAAATTAGTGCTAGTAGGTTAAGAAGGTTAAGATTTATTTTAGGTACGCTATAAGTTTTTAGTTTAGTCAGTCCATTTACTGAGTTTTTTGCAATTTAAGAATGTTTTCTTGGTTTAAATTTTTATTGTTATAAGTATAAAAATCAGGAAAAAAAAGCTGTCACAAACGTCGAAAGACATAATTTTTAACCATTATTTTAACTCAGAGTGCCCAGCTAGGCCCAGTAAGTTAGGATGCAATGATTTTAAGTTATCTAAGATAATTTTTAAGCGTTGTTTTGTCTAGGATATGTTATAAGAACCAATTTATGAATTAAATAAAAATGCATTTAAAACGAAATGAAAAAAAAATATGCTAAGTCGAGGTGAGAATTCTTGGACATTCAGATAAATGGCTGATCTGCTAAAAAAAGAGTACTTATATGAGTCCGAAGGACGGGAGTGCCGCTACGTTGGCGAGGGAAACTCGTTTAGAAAGCGAAAGGAGGAAGAAGACAAGAAAGCTCAGTTAGACAAACTTATTAAATAGCTTATAGAATAAAGGAGAAGTTGCAACAAAATACAATGCAACAATAAAAGATGAATCAACCACAACAACAAGAAGACCAAAAAAATAAACAGCCACATCAACACCATATACAGCTGCAAGAGACAAGACAACAGAAATCATAGAAGCAACAGCAACAGCCACAACTGCAACAAAAACAAGAACAGCAAATGGATGCGTACTTGGTATTGATGATATTTTACATGTATGTTAATATTGTAGAACAAATTTTCTTCCTGCATCTATGACAGCGATTTGAAAGAAAAACATTTTTTCAGTCCTTATACTGCCTGAATCGGATCGGAAGTTGATAAAGTTCGTCATTTTTGACGCCAAAGCAACGAAAAACTTTTTGACGTAAAAGCTGACGGGGGGCTGCAACATGTAATCTCCTACAATCAAAGCGTTAGACAAACAAACAATACAATGAACACTAGTTCCAACTATTTGCCTACAGACATCACTTTCGTATGTGTACAATACACGAGATTGAGCGTAGTTAAGTGAAAAGTTAATTTGAAAAAAACTCACTTCGTGTAAACTGAGGTGGAATTCCTACGGGACTACGTATAGGTAGCAAAATATCTGACAAACCTAAGCAGAAGTGAAAATGCACAGGTAAAAGCAAATCAATGAAGTCCAATTCCAGTTAATTTCAATGGAGGGGCATTAAGAGCTTTCAATGTATTAAAAATTCCGTTGAGATCATCAGAACTACTTGCGTTCCCTGATTTGGAGGAAACCGTTAACTTAACGACTGATGCCTTAACCTGGCAATAGGAACAGTGTTATCACAATTAATTATAAGCTAATTATAAGAACATAAAAGAACGCACAAAAATCCTCCGGAAAACAAAAAGCAGCTGCTGGAAAACTAAGTACACCAAACCCTGCGAGGTGTGCAATTCCAATAAAAATAATAGACCCCCTGCTCCAATGTACACCTGCCCCCAACTACGAATATCCTTGCGAAATATTACATTTGGACCTTTTGGAAATTCGAAATGAGAAATTTATAAGCTGTATAGACTAATTCACTAAATTTGGCAAATCTTTACATGTTAAAAACAAGTTCGCTTCACACTTTAGGGACAAAATTATGAAGCTTTTGCACTATTTTATGGCACGGAAAATTTTAGTTATCGACAATGAATGCAACCTATTTTGTTAATACTAATATGCTAGGCATAAATGTATATCTAACTCAAGTGCAACACTCAGACGTGAATGGCCAAGTTGAACGATTTCATTCGACAATCCTTGAGGTATATCTTTGTCTTAATCGAATACAAGGATCTGAGTCTCAAGGAACCAAATGACATATCCAAACAAACCTTGTAGATTTTAAATTAAAAGTTAACCAAGATCTTGGGACTGAAAGGAAAAAACATGGTTCGAAATAAGTATACCACAAAACCGAGAGCACATAAAAAGGGCGAAAACATTTATACGTATGTCGTCAAAAGATATTACAGCCAAAAATAAGCCTCTTTCTCAAAGATAAATAATGGCAGAAAATACTCACTTAACACTACTATATGTATACTCGTATAGAGTATTAAATCATAAAATGTATTAAATGAATATACAATATATTTATGTATGCATAAAACCCCCCCAAAAAAAAAAAAAAATAATAAAAATAAAAAAAAGAAGCACGGGTATAATTAATGCCAGCAGGCAATTTTATTTCGAAACGCTTTAGATTTCATTCTTGCATACTCGTAGTTCCAGGATTTTTTTTTGAAATAAGTCTTAAGGGAATTTGGGATTTTTTTTTGACGTCTAATGGAAGATAGAACTTTAAGTTTCTTACAATTTATTTATTACTATTTCAAGAGTATGCTAAACAAATTTCAAGTAAAAATCTTCATTAGAACGTAAGTTGTAGCACTCCGAAAACACCCCCCTTGAAAAAAAGTACACTCAATTCCTCCACGTTTTCGGCTGATTGGCTTATCAGAAAGAAAAAAGAAACCAGTGCTTAAATGTGTTGGCCTAAATACATCGGCTGACCTAAAATCATTTGAAAATATTGAAAATTGGGGTTATGGCAGACTTTTGAAAAAAAGCTTAAAGTTTCATGATTTTTTTTTAAATGTTTTTGTTACGAAAAAAATGGAAATACTCGGAATTTTAGGATGATTCTAGGTCACATATGCTGAGTCTACCCTATAAATTTCAAGTGAATCGGTTAAACCGTTCTCGGGATATGATGGAGGAAAACTTGAAAAACATAGTTTTGAGAGAAACGGGTTTAAAGTTTCAAGTACGGTTAAAACTATGAAAATCTTAACTAACCATCAATCTGCGATGGGAAGTTTGACAAAATAAGTGACCATAAAAATTTCCTTATATACTTGTATAAACTTGTCTATTTTAGAATGTTAAAATTTAAATGAACGTTAATTTGCATTCGATTCGGGTTGTGAATGCTATAAATCGACGATTGATGAGCTTGGTTAGTAACGATGGGTGGTGATGTGGGATGATGGATATGGAATAGGATGATCTTAACGTGACTGGAAATTTAAACCGCGCGCAACTTAAAATAACTTAAAGCAGAGGAGATTATAGAGATTAGCAACATTTAAATGAGTGTATTACAATACAAAGATTAACATAAAAAGAGAGATACTTTCGCGAGGATAAAACTGAGAAAAATAAAAACAAGAAAATTTACTTATAACCGCTTAAATGCATTTGGAAGCAGGACTTGGGGATGAGGGAGGAAGGTGGAAGGCGGATTTCCTGCATGTCCTTCTCTCTACCAAAATCCACCGGATGAGAAACCACCTGGTGGCACCCGTCGTCGTTGGACTATCATTGGACGAAGTTGAGTTGGTTGGTGATTTTTTGGCCTCCGGAGCTGGTGCAGCATCGGACTTCTCCACTGGAGCAATATTCTCCACAAGTAATTTCTCTACAACGATATTGGCATCGGTGGAATTCATGCATGTGTTTAGGTTTGAAGAGTTTTGCTGGTTGTATTTTGGACGTGGTGCCTTGACTTTCACATCGACTTCACCGAAAAGACTCGTATGACCACCACTTGGTGGCTTTAGAACACGACTCGATGGACGAGTAGTGGACGAGAGGTCGATTTTGATGTCAGTTGATGTCATGTTTGCCAGTATGGTAGACAATTAGAGATCTGCTTCGACTGAAAAGTTAATGGGGATTATCGGTTTTGGCCGGGTTTTAAACGAAAGTTCCAAAAAGTCAGGATCTCGATGTAGAACAAACTAAACCACACGCAAGTACTGCGAAACGCAATCAAATAACAAAAACTCGAAAACGAAAGATAATTGACCGCACTATTATAACGAAAAAAAACTTGGCCCAAAGTAAATCTTCACTTCGTCGGAGCTGTCGGTGCTCTGCGCTTAACTGCGGTTATTTTATTACTATTAGTCTTAACTTGTCTATACTTGTATAAGTGCACATTTGTAGAGAAGGGTCTCAGGTACCAAGCCGACACGTCATACGTCCGAACATCAACTTCGTCTAACTGCTGTATCTTTATAACCACTTCAAAATTTAAAAAAATGTCTTTAGCAGCACAATCTACACAGGTTATGTACCCCATAAAATCTGATATATCATCTATTTTTTCCTTTTCCAAATAACTTCAGTATAAAGTATTTTCCCACACTTTCCGCGAGCATGGCAATCTAATCCCAGCAACAATGTTGTAAAGGAAGTGTCCAATGTCGCAAAAGTTCACACGCGCTGCATCGAAGATAGCTGAGCTAGCAAAATAAGAATTTATATAAGGGAGTGACGAATGGTCACCAGTTAGTTAGTAAGTTGTGTAGTTGAGATTCACTTGAATAAAAATAAAAAATAATTTTTTTTCGCGCACGGCGAATTGAATTGTTTAATTGGCGCAGTCGGTAGGATTCAGATAAACTGTTTGAATCCATATGAGAACGAACGAAATAGAAAAAACGCTCATAACCTTAAAAGTGTGTAAATCTAACTGTGTACCAAGTGTAAGAAGTGTATCTAAAAATCAGATCAAAAGTCTTACTTTGGACCCGTTCAAATAAAAACCTTTTAAAAGAGTGTAAATAAAACTGTGTACCAAGTGTAAGAAGTATCTCTAAAAATCAGAGCAAAAGTTCTACCCTGGACCCGTTTAAATAAAACCTTTTAAAAGTGCTCCACACTGGACTCATTAAGTTAAATCTATTCGACAAGTGAAACTAAAAATCAATTACAGGGACAGCTAAACGAAAAAATAAAGCTAGTTACTCGTACTAACTCAAAAAACCAGTTACTAACTCAAATAAACAAAAACAACTCAAAACGACCACCATTCAGCGAAAAGACAGAATCTCACAGTTCTTCGAAGGAATCATTAGAAAGGAAATGGATGCCGTACTAATGGAACGACTCACTGCAGCGCTAGAGGCACTATTTAGCCGCAATCCCGCACAAAGTCGGGCTGTAACAATAATGAGGGAGATTGCGTACGTCAAAGAATCCGACGGCAACCGAGAACAGTTAACACAGTTCATAAATGTGGTTCAAACACATTTAGATGCAGTGGATGACAATACAGCTCGGGAATTGTGGCAAGCAATTTATAACAGCAAGATAAGTGGACCAGCGAAAGAATTACTGCTCAACAATCAACCAGCAGGCTGGAACGAGGCGAAGCAGCTCTTACAACAGCACTTCAGACCAACAGCGAACTACAAGGACATCTCGAAAAGTATTAGTCATTTAAGGGTAAGTTCTATTTCTGATTTAAACTATCAAATTGAGAAGATTATAAGAAATATAAACACTTTTGCAACATATGAAAAAAAATCTAAAGAAACAAAAAATGCTTTTTATACTGTATTAGTCGATAAAATAAAACAAATGGTAGCAGGAAATTTATCCCGAGATATAAAAGATACATTTGAGTTACATGAAATAAAAGAAATTTTATATACTTACGTTGAATTCGATTACAATAACTTAGATAGGAATTTTTTAACACACGACCGACAACCGACATCGAACAATAAAACTAACAACAGACATGATAATAGTCTTCGAACCCAAAGTAACCAACAGAATAGTTCCCACTCAAGCAACCAAAATAGAAAAATAAATAATAGAGAAAGACCAGGTCAGAATAGGCAAAATAACTCTAATACACCCCAGAACAATTCAGGCCAACATAGACAAAATAACCATAGGCCAAATACAGGACAAAATACACAACACCAATTTTTAACAGTTCAGGACAGTTTAGGAATGCCCAACAAACTCTGCAACCAATGGAAATAGGTCAGATTAGTCAGGTTGAAAATTTAGAACAGGTACCTAATAGCGAAGAGGAGATATGTAACATAGAGGCCGAGGTTTTCCTGAACTAAGCCTTGGAGACAAAATTTTTGTAAACTTAACCATTGACGAAAAAAAACTATAAAGCCCTAATTGATACTGGCTCAACTATGAGTATCATTAATTCTAGTATAATAGATTGCAGTAAATTCAAAGTTTATGAAAGAGTAAATATGAAACTGCAAACCATTAACAATACAACAACAGAAGTAGTAGATAGGATAATAACTAGTATCCCGAAGGAATTCAATTACAACTTGAAAGGGGGTACAAGGTGGTATAAGAGAGACTTAGGGAAAAAGCCGTATGACATACTAATAGGTATGAACCTGTTAAGCAAGATTGTCAAGACTCTCGATTTTGACAAAAAAATACTTGTATTAAAAAATAACACTCGAATTCCAATTTACTCCAAAGAAAACAAAGCAACGTTTGATTGTTTTGAACTCATTGGAAGTGGAAAAGAAATAGATTTAAGTCACTTAAATGAGGAAGAAAACAAGGCATGGAAAGACTACTAAAACAATTTTGTCATTTAGTGTATCACGAGGGTGATCAGTTAACAAACACAGATTCTATCACACATGAAATTAAAACAACAGTTGATCAGTCAATACACGCTAAACTTTACAGACTACCTCCAAAACATGAAGAGGAAGTAAGGCGACAGGTGGAAGAAATGGAAAAGCAAGGCATAATACGAAAATCCAATAGTAGGTACGCATCCCCAATAGTTTTAGTAGCTAAGAAGTTAGACAACTCGGGGCAACAAAAATTCCGTCTCTGCATAGATTATAGGAAATTAAACGAGGTAACTGTCGATGACAAATACCCTCTCCCTAACATATTCTCGACAAGCTGGGCAGAGCGCAATACTTTTCATCAATAGATCTTGCGAAGGGGTATCATCAAATTAAGGTGCATCCCGCGGATATCTCAAAAACTGCGTTTGTAACACCCAATGGGTTGTATGAATATCTAAGAATGCCTTTTGGACTGAAGAACGCACCCGCAACCTTCCAAAGGCTTATGAATGAGATACTTCGTGATTATATCAACAAAATTTGTGTTGTCTACTTGGACGACATCTTAATTTTCTCAACAAGCTTAAAAGAACATTTGCAGTCATTATCATTAATTTTCAATAAATTATCAGAGCACAATTTAAAAATACAGTTTGATAAATGTTCATTTATGAAAAGAAATACGGAATTTTTAGGACACATACTAACAGCAGAAGGGATGAGATTATAAACAATTGTAAAACGTGTCTTGAAGTCAAGTATGAAAGAAAGCCAATTAAACTGAAATACGAAGTTAGCGAAACACCTTCTAAACCAAACGAAATTCTGCACATGGATGTTTATTATTTCACGAAGCAAGCATTTCTAACCTTGATAGATAAATTAACCAAGAAAGCTTATGTTTATTATCTAGCCAATAGAAATTGGATAAAAAAAAATTTAAACTTTAGAAGAACACTTCTCAAAATTTGGAAAACCATCAAAATTAGTTACAGACAACGAATTTAAATCCGAAAATATTAAAACGTATTTAATAGAACAACAGGTAGACTTACATTTAACCAAAGCAAACACACACACAGGGAATAGCGACATTGAAAGGTTTCACTCCACCCTTCAGGAAAAATTAGTAACAATTAGAAACGAGGATTTAACATTAATCCAAAAAATGCATAGGGCAGTAAAAAATTATAACAATAGATACCATTCAACAATAGAGATGACGCCGGAAGAAGCAATGTTTGCGGATTTCGCAACACTTGCTAATAGAATTAGACTTCAGAAAGAAAAATATATTAGTAAACTAAATAAGGATAGGCAAGAGTATAAAGAAAATAGGAAAATAGTACCAGTTAAAAATTATAAGAGAAATTATTACAAAAATGAACCTAGATATAGATTAAAGACAATGGATAAAGAACACCCAGTAAACATTAAACCACCTTAGCGTTTCTCATACTAACAATAATAACGAGAACAGCAACAGCAACGTTAACGATTGATAGAATAACAACAGACAACGGATACGGAGAAATTAATATGGGACAGACTGAAATAGTGCTAGATACAAAGACGATTTTACTCATCATCAATACTACAGAAATAAGACAGACGATTAAGCTGATCGAGCACAACACACAAAAACTACAAATATTTAATGACCCAATAATAAGGACGGAATTACGAACCCTTTATGCCAAGTTAACAACAATTGAACCAAATAAACAGGCGAGGAAAAAGCGGGGGCTTATCAATGTTATAGGTACAGCAGAGAAATGGCTATTTGGGACAATAGCCATTTGGATGACAATGACAGACAAGAAATTTCGGACCATATCAAGCAAATAGAAAACAATAATCAAAATGCAATAGGTGATCTAGACAAGCAGGTAGAAATCAATTCGCACTTTAATGAAAGTATATTCTACTTAAAAAGTGTAATAGAACTAGATAGAAAAGAATTAACTAAAACATTTGCAGAATTAACAGCAAATTAAAAAAAGGGTTATATTACAGCAACTTAAATTAGACCAATTATTAAGACTTAGAATGTTAGAAGAAAAGATAGATCAGATAATAGATAACATAGCATCGGTAAAACATGGAATAATACACCATAGCATGTTGACCATAACAGAAACTAACGAGACAGAACTTGACTTTTACAAACTCCAAAATGTTAAAGTAGGATTACTGAAATATGACAAAGACAGAATAATATTGGCATTAAAGGTATCATTTTCATATAAACTTGTAAATTATAACTTTATCACACCCATTCCAAGTAAAGATATGATGGAAGTTATGATAGATGATCAATATGTAATAGAATTCAATAAAACAAAGTATAAATACAATAGCAATAAAATTCAATATGTAAGTGACCTAGAACATATAAATAATTGTATTACAGAAAATAGTTGTAAGCTAAGAAAGAATAAACTTTTAGAAATAAAGAAATTAGATGACAGCACTTTAATATGTAAGAATTTAAGAAATACTTCAGTTATAAATCATTGCGATGAGAGAAAAATAAAGTTATCTGGAAATTACTTAATTATAATTAACAATTGTTCAATCGAAATATTAAATAAGAATTTTAGTAACAAAAATTTTGAATTTATAGATAGATTTTATTACAATGAAGATGTAGTATACAATTTTTCAAAATCCTTAAACTTTGAAGACATTGTCATTAAAAATTTTGAAAATCTAAAAAATATAACGATATTGGAATTTCATAAAAATGTAACTTATACTGCTGTCTCAGCTATTATATTCGTATTCGTTGCTCTAATTTGTTTTTTCTACAAGAAAAACAAAGGTTTCAAAGTTTCAATTCAAAATATAATCCCAAAAATTCAGGAGAATTTAATATCTAACGGGGGAGAGGTTATGTACCCCACAAAATCTGATATATCATCCATTTTTTCCTTTTCCAAATAACTTCAGTATAAAGTATTTTCCCACACTTTCCGCGAGCATGGCAATCTAATTCCAGCAACAATGTTGCAAAGGAAGTGTCCAATGTCGCAAAAGTTCACACGCGCTGCATCGAAGATAGCTGAGCTAGCAAAATAAGAATTTATATAAAGGAGTGACGACTGGTCACCAGTTAGTTAGTAAGTTGTGTAATTGAGATTCACTTGAATAAAAATAAAAAATAATTTTTTTTCGCGCACGGCGAATTGAATTGTTTAATTCACATATTAAGAATCAATTTGTTAAAAAAAAATCGATTTTTTCAATCCATCACACGGGGAAACCCCGTTAAATTTATACTTATTATACAGGGTGTCCCATAGTTATCAAGGATAATTTGGGGAATGATTCTTGGGTAAATTCTAAGCAAAAAAGTCAATAACAGATCTACTATATCTCCAATGTTGACATCATTTATCGAAGATTTGAGAAAAGGCTTGCTTTGGCGTACACTGTCCTAAGTCTTCAGATATCCAATTTTTAAGCTCCATTGGTTCCATTGGTCTTGCCCATGCTAATTTTTGACTTTGAGATCAGTTTTCTCCAGAAAATGCTTAATATAATAATTAATAACTATTACTATTTTTTCTTATGAACAAATCTTCAACAAATTTGCATTAAATTAAAAAAAAATTAAAAAAAGGTTGTGAAAAAAAAATTATTTTTAATTTTTATTTTATGTGTGCACTGAAACACTTATAATAACTGCTCAAAGTATCATTCTTGGTTTTGTATACATGCTAGAGTCCGTTGTCGGATTTCACTGCGAATGCGAATTGACGCTAACTGCTGCGCGACTTTTCACGACGCTTCTAGAATATGCTCTTCCAATTCACTTAATATTGCTATTTCGGTTGAATAAACAAGTTCTTTCATTCTTTCCCATACAAAAAAAAGCCAATACTATAAGATCAGGAGATCTTGCAGGCCAGTGAACTGATCCACTATTGAACTTAAGTTGAACAAATGTACTTAATTTTTTAATTAATCGAATATACCTACATTTGCTCTAATAGTAATGTATAGAATATTACAAAAATGTGCCCTAAAAAAGTGTTTTTACCTAGAACTAAGCAATTATGTACACTATGTTATTTAGGCTTTTGGTAATATCAGCAGTAACCGACATCATCGAATATCAATCACCAACCGTAACAAACAAGGAAATGTATCGTTGATGGATACTTCAAACTAGTGCATCTCATCGAATTACAGAAACTTGAGTGTCTGTTGGAAAAAAAATGAGCGAGGCGATTATCTGAATTGGGTCAGCTTGGAAATGGCTTCCGGTTAACCCCGACTCAGCGGACTTTGATAAGATTCTCCAAAATGAACACGAAACTGCGAAAAGAATAATCGGCACTATAAAATCAACGACAGAGTCCTCAAAGTTATCGATAACATCATCAGGAAAATAAGCTGGGTAATTGACAGCAACCAGATAGCATCCTACAACAAATCTAGGTATTGAGGAAGCTGGAAAAATCGGCGCCACTGTCGAGTAGATGGTGCTTTTATTGAAGTATGGTGAAATGGTGGCTATTTGTTCATGTGCTTGTCACCTTGGCTTGTTAATTAAACCTTTCCTTTTGAATAGAACATAAGAAAAAATAAAGTTGAATTTTTATAAAATATTGTAAAATTCTATTTCCTCCCTTTAGGAAATTTTAGCAAATACAAATATTGTACGAATACAAATACAAACAAATAAAATAAATAATGCTCAAAATTCGGAAGAGGAATTTTACTCAGTTTTAACATAATAAAACTTCCTTTATTTGAAATCATAAGCTCACCAGGAATTGCGTTATAGACGCCATTAATTAAAATATCATTAAGCATCGTGTTAGACACGCAGCAAACCAGAAGATCCCCAAGATCAATAATTTTATCATAGCAAAGTGACGTTGGAGTAGCAGTGTAACTTGTTTCAACACAATTGGAAATCAAAGTGAGTAACTTTTGATTCATTGTTCCCCTGTGCTTTTCCCAAAAAACAATCAGTCAATGCATCGTACTCCACCGCAATCAGTCTCTGCTGGCGATTTAATCTTCGGAAATAATACAGGAACAAACGCTTCACAAGATATTTCGTTTCAATCACCATTGCCTCCGCCTTTTCCACCTAAAGAACCTCCAAAAAAGGCGCACCATTAATTCAGTGTCCACCGGTCCAAATAGATGTGCCGCTTGGACAAGTAGCTCCGGAGCCACCAATCAATTTACCATCTATACCTCAAAGGGCCTTGTCGATAGCTTCAAAAACATGGTCACGCGGAGAATCTCTCTTCAAATGAAACGCTTAGAAGAAGAACGGCTACTGGAAGAAAAGTATTTGGGGAAAAAATATTAAATTCTTGAAGAAACAGCATCTGACGACTGCAACAGCGATGTTACCGATAATAAACAGCCCACAACATCAAATAAACACATGGAAAATTGGCTGAAAATACATAATGGATAGGGAAATTCGAGGTTTAAAGCAGATTTACCATACAACAGTATGCTAAACAATACCTGGATTGGCATAAATCTGCAGCTCCAACCCAACAACACTTTATTACATACTAAAAATCAACATTTCCCCAAAAAGCTACACCAGTTAACCCCAATAACAATTGTCAAGTTCGAAAGGCAGACTCAGTTCCAAATAGCGGCACGATAGTCCACACCGGAAGATCTCCCAAAATTTAGTGGAGATCCTGAGGATTGGGTCTTACGCATAAGATGCTTCCATATATAGCACACGGATTTGCGGATTCTCAGACGAAGAGAATTTGGGACGTCGTCTGGCAAGCCTTAAAGGAAAAGCGCTCGATTTTGTACGCAGCCGGTTATAACATTCAGGGCAAGTGCAGAAAAATAATTAGCACATTGCAAATGATGTTCGGACGCCATGAAATAATAATTAATACATTGCTTAATAAACTCAAACATGATCCACCACCAAAGGCGAATAAATTAGATTCTATTATAAAATACTCACTCGACGTTGAAAATATTTGCGGTACCATGGAAGTTAACGGTTGTTCGTCTCATTTAAAAAATCCGATTTTACTACAAGAATTAGTAGAGAAGTTACCCCCCACACTGCGTCTTAACTGGTCCATCTATAAGCAGACACTCACCGTGACTAACATTTCACAATTTAGCTCATGGTTGTTTGAAGTGGCGAATGAAGCGTCGTTCTCTAATCCCTTAGTACCAGACAGGAAATCAGAGCATAGATCTCGACAAGAGCGATCATTTCTGAATATTCATAATGACTTACCTTCGAAAAAATACAAAGTTTGTAATCAAAACTGTTCTTCCATCGATAAATATTTCTCGACTATACAATATCGCAGTTGTAAAAGCAAACCAACTAACCAATAATAACCGATGCCGATCGAATCAATTGTGCGGAGAAAATGACCCACTCGTACCGCCACCATTAACTCCTTCGTAACAACAGTAGAAATACAAAGGCACAAGCATATAGTATATTAGAAATATGGAACACAATTGAGATGAAGGTAGCAACTCCGATATGCAATCCTGCAACCGCTGCGATTACACCCACACCGTCACCATCATCTTTGTGTCATACTCAATCTAATGAGAACGCAATTCTATCCAGAATATTACCAGTTACACTATATGGCGATGGCACAAAGGTAGTAACATTTGCCTTTCTTGATGACGGATCTTCTACTTCGCTGATGGAAGAACAATGAGCAAATACTTTGCAAATTGAGAGAAAACTTCTACCACTGCAACTGAAGTGGACGTCAAATATAGCCCGTGAGGAATTAAATTCGAGAAAAGTTAACGTTTTGATTTCGGGCGATAATTTGAATGTTAAATATTCACCATTGCATTGTTGTCATTCATTAAGTTCAGACGTGCTTAATTTCGCTCCGCTTATTTATTTTCACTTAATTTGTTCCTGCCTAATTTGCAATAATTCGCACAAGCAATTTCTCGGTCATCGCCTTTGTTGTTTATTGTGTAAAAGTGCTTAATAACCCAATTCTCATTCACCGCCCTTTGTGTACATTTTCAACTATTTTGCTGACTCGATCTGTTTGCCTAATAATATTAAAATTAACCCAATTTTCATTCACCGCCTTTTGCGTAAATTTTCAACTGACCTACCCTAACTTCATCGTCATCATGTCCGAATTATGTGGAAGTGCAAATTGCTCTTTAACAAGTGATCCAAATGCTGTTATGGTGATCTGCTGTGGTCTTTGCTGCAAGTCGTTCTACGCCCTATGCATTGGGTTGAGTAAGAGATCCGTCGCATATTTAAGGGACTTTAAAAACAACTTTTTGTTCTGTTGCGATGAGTGCAAGGACATCACTCCGTCCCACATCTTGCTTGCTATTAAGTGTCTCAGTGATTCGGTCAACAATTTTGCGGCGGAAAACAACCATGCATTGAAATCGATTCAAAATCAATTCACCAAATATGATGACATTTTAAAAACAGTTGAAGACTTATCAATTTCCCTCGAACAATCTGCAAGCTATAATAAGAGTCAATTTAGAAACTTATCTATGCAGTTGGCTCAAAATAGTGATTTAATTAAACGAAACGATAAACACGAAATTAGTGAAGATTTAAAAAATTGTATATCCCACAGTGTTAAATCCATAATTAAATCGTACATCCCCACAATAACAGACTCTTTAAGTTCTCTACGGTCTTCCCTCGATTTTTATCTCCAAAGTACGTCCCGAAGTAGCGTTCCCTCTCCGCCAAATAATGATCAGTTGCTCATAAATATCATGTGCCAAATGAGTGATTTGAGCAACGAGATAACAGAATCACGCACGCTTTTAAACGAAATTACTGATCACATCCGGATAGCTTCCAGTAAAATCGACGATGTACCGGTGCAATCCCAAGCTCTACCGACTGCATCATACAACACCTCGATTCTGACTGAGATGCTTGAATCTGCAATAATGGAACCACCAATAACTCCTGGGGCATCATCTCCTCCACCACAACCCGTTCCGGAAATTGATCCAAATACACCAACTCCTGAACCCACAATCTCACGACTTGGCACCTTATGGACACTTTCGGACTGGAACAAGAGAATCAAAAAGTTGAACAATTCCAACAAAGCCGAATCGGTTGCGTTTTTAATAAGAGGTACACATCTCGATCGAGCCAGGCTAACTAGTCTCTTCAAATCTAAATTTAAAATTGATGTCATCAACTGCCGTAAGATCTCCACCAACACCCTCAAGGTAAGCATCCCATTAAAATAAGAATGGATGTTCATCAACTCTGCTTCCGACGTCATCAATCTTGAGTCTAAACATTTTAAAAAATCGTCCACTGCATTCTTTGAATTCGTATGCGCTAGAATTCCTATTTGCAAGCGCAACCTATATACTTGCTGCTGCTATATTCGCCCCTCTCAACCAATACAAGGTTACCAGCTAGCTGTTGATGCAATCGACAGCATTTTTAATGCTACTGATTCCAACGACGTAGTTATTTTTTTAGGTGATTTCAATCTACCTAAGCTTGTATGGGCTCAGACTGACCAGTCCTACTTTACTGCAACAAATCCCACCTCTGATAAAGAAAAACTTTTCATCGATTGCCTTACTGACTCTGGTCTGTATCAATTAAGTGGTGTCACCAATAACATTGCAGACAACTCGACCTAGTCTTCGCCACTGATACAGATAACTGCATCATTTTAGAAAGCAGACATCTTCTTTCTAAGTTGGATAGTTACCACCCTCCCCTTTCTCTTACGTTAGCGTATGACAATGGTCTTAATAGCGTTTCTTATGAGTATTCTTACAGTTTTAATTTTCATAGGGCAAACTACGCCAAACTGAATAACCTCCTCAGTATGGCTAATTTTGAATTTCTTTACGATAATCCCAACCTCACGGTTAACGATGCTCTCGCATCATTTTATACCGAAATTTTCAAATGTCTCTCCCAATCTGTACCTTTTTTGCCCAAAAAGAATCCCTCACCATCACCACCCTGGTATAATAAAGAGCTGCGATCTCTTCGTAATAAGAGAAATAAGCTCTGGCGTACTTACTTAATATAGCGTTCCGACATCGATTTCTTTTACTACCAGTCTGCCCTAATAAATTTCTCTGTACTTTGTCAAACTCTATATGACAACTATTTAAACCAAATGGACCGCACACTCATTTTCGACTCCAAGCGATTCCTTCAGTTCATCAAAACTAAAAGTAAATCGGATAACTATCCATCATCTCTGAATTTTCTAGATAAGTCCTCGGGCGATCCCCAAATTATAGCAAATCTCTTCGCAACTTTTTTTAGACAAGCATTCGCCACCCATTCCCAAGAGCCAGACCACTCTTACTTTTCCTACTTAAATAGCTGCCCACAAACAACTTTGGAATATGTGTCTATAACTTTAGAGCAAGTCAAAGATAAAATAATAAACCTCAAAGATGATTATTCCGCCGGCCCTGATGATCTTCCCCCTATATTTTTAAAGAAATGTGAAATGCACCTAGCCCAACCTCTTACAGCTCTCTTTCAGCTTTCTATCACCCAGGGATTATTTCCCTCGACCTGGAAAAGGTCATCTATTATTCCCCTACATAAAAAAGGTCGTAAAGATGATATTTCCAACTATCGACCAATTGCTAAGCTGTCCTGCATACCTAATTTTAACCATTTAACCATTTTAAACCTATTGTTTCCCAAAACCAGCACGGATTTCTCAAAGGTAGATCTACGACCACCAACTTAACGGAATTCGTATCAAGCACTTTATGTGCACTGGAATCTGGAAATGAAGTTGATGTGATTGCCACCGATTTCAGCAAAGCCTTTGATAGGATTTCACATGATATAATCCTTCTGAAATTAAAGGCTCTTGGTTTCCAAATAAACTTTATAACATGAGTTCAATCATATTTAAATGAAAGACAGTACTATGTTTTATTTAGGTCCATGATTTCTGACCCAATTAAAGCCTCCTCTGGTGTCCCTCAAGGCAGCCACCTTGGCCCCTTACTATTTATTCTGGCCATTAATGATGTTGATTGCATCATTAAAAATTCATACGTATCTATTTACGCAGACGATATGAAAATCTTTAGATATATATCCTCTTCCTCAGACAGCCTACCACTGCAGGAAGATCTTGACAGATTTTGTACTTGGTGTCAGAAGAATTTTCTTCAACTTAACGTCAATAAGTGTCAGGCTATAACGTATTCCCGTAAGCGGCCCCTACTTCACCTCGCTGCTACCTAATCTTTAATCAGCCTGTTCCCTTAGTGAATGAGTTGCGTGATTTAGGTGTTATCTGTGATAAGGAACTCAATTTCCGTTCTCACATTGATAATATAATAAAAAGCCAACTCTGCCCTTGGCTTCATCAAGCGCTGGTCTAAGGAGTTTTCCAATCCTTATGTTACCAAATCTCTTTACATAACCTTTGTTAGGCCTCTTCTTGAATATGCAAGCCAAGTTTGGTCACCCTACTACAGAACACACATCCTCCGGATAGAAGCTGTTCAACGCAGGTTTTTACGATTCGCTTTACGTGGTCTTCCCTGGGATGATAGCCAAAACTTACCACCTTACACCGACCGGCTGAAACTTATAAATTTACAACCCCTTTCTATACGTCGAAAAGTTGCCGACATTCCCTTTATTCATCAAATTTTAGTTGGGAATATTGATTGCCCTTCTTTACTTCGACTTATTTCTTTTAATACCAACCCACGCAATCTTAGGTCTGTGCCACTTTTCCGGCTCAATCTTCACCGAACGAATTACGGACACTTGGAGCCAATGTCTAGAATGCTTCGTTAATTTAATGACGTTCTGCCTCTCTTCGACTACCATCTCACCAAACTCTCTCTTAAAAACACTCTTATTTCCACCTATGCCTCACATCCTAACTTTTTTTAACCGCTCCCACCCTTTAGTTTCTATCTATAGTTTTAAGTGAAAATTGTTAGTTCTAAGAATAAGCTTACAATAAGCAATAATAAATCTGTCCGGGGTTGACCCGGGCCGCAAATCAAATCAATTTGTGGTGTGCTAACAGTGGATAAATTAGACTTACCGCAACAAACAATAAATTCATCAAAATTAGAAGAAAGGTACAAACATTTGAAGGCACTGTTAAGCTCATTTTTAAACTCAAAACCTCGCCTTTTAATAGGTTTAAAGCACTGGAATTTGGGAATACCACTATGCACCAGAGAAGGAAGTGCAAACGAACCAGTGACAACAAAACCACGACTAGGCTGGATGGTATTTGGTCCGTGCGACTCTACATCAATGAAGAATTTAAGTGCAAATTATCAACTACTTATTTGTGCTTGCAGCCAAGATAATGACACGTTCCTAAATGACCGTGTAAAAGAGTATTTTGTGGTGGAAAATATGGGGACGAAGAAAGTTTCACTATTGTCGTCGGATGAAGAAAGGTCGAAACAAATTCACGATGTTTATGCCACTTGTTGCGCAAGCCAACATGAAATAAGAATATATTCGGATGCACTTCTGCCCCCGGTTAATCAATGCTTATCAAGCTTATCAAGTGCAAATTACCGTCGGCAAAACATTGTCAAATTGGAGAGTAAAGAACAACAAAAAAAAAAAAACATAAACTCGGCTTCCCAAACCTGTTTTTTTTTTTTTTTTGTCAAAGAGAGAGAGAGACCTACAAATTCTATGTTTTTGGGAAATACTCCGCCCCCACACATAACATACATCTGCATAAAACTGCATACGCATCAAGTGCATACGGTGAGATGGCTGGTACCGGAATATGCACTTCTAACCCGTGGATAGACGATCGCCAAATCTAAACGTCCGCAAGGACCAATGACCGCAGAGGTCACGAACTCATCAAAGAAGACACACCCGAGGTTTCATTTGACGAAATATGAAGAGGAAACTTTCACTTGTCACGTAACCACCGGCGGCGCCAACAATAATCCATAAAGAACTTTTAATTTCAATTCATTTGTGTGTTCTTCTTTTAATTTTAATTTATTTTTTTGTGCCAAAGAATACTTATTGCTAGTGTCTTTACGACACACCAATAGAGTTGGAAATAGTTTTGAAGTGCCCTTGCTATGGAAGATCCAAAATCTTAAATTGCCAAACAGCCGAATAAACGCGTAACGTCGTCAGCAATTCTTGGAAAAAAAAATGGGAAGGGAACCGAATCTCCGTGAATTACTTAATAATTTAATTACGATTACGTACGCAAGCGTTACGCTCGGAAAATTAATTCAAAAGCTGTAGAGACTGAGAAGACCTGGTATCCACCAATTTTTCCCGTGTTCAACCTAAAAAAAACCGAGCAAAATACTCGTACGCATCGCATAGGACGCAGCGTCAAAGGTAGATGGTGTTTCTCTTAATTCGGTTTTGTTGACTAGTCCAGATATAACATTCTTTTCTGGTTTAGAGAGCGAAAAGTGAGCCTGTGTAGAGACATAAAAGAAATGTTCCATCAGGTCCGCATAAAAATGAAGACCAGGGGAGCAGCGATTCCTTTGGTGAAATGCTGAAACAGAACATATGTTTCAACTTCGTTAGTTTCAAGTAACGTCCTTCGGGGCGACATCTTCTCCATCAAAAATAGGAACGCTGAAGAATTCAATCTCCAATTTCCCGATGCTGCAAATGCTATAATTAGAGATCATTACGTGGACGATTTTATTGCAAGTTTTAATAACGATGATGAGGCAGTAAGAATCGCAGAGGACGTAATTTTGGTGCATAGTCAAGCTGGATTTGAAACCCGAAATTTTCGATCCATTCGAACATTTTGCAGTATGGAGTAAGTGGCTTCTGAATAAATAATATAAGAATTCCACGTACCTATTTAACAGTTCTCAACTTTGCCAACGCTGATAGTATTGAACTCCACATATTTTGTGATGCGAGCGAAGATGCTTTATGCAACATATATCGGAGTTTCAGTCAGAGAAGCTGTGGAGTGCCGTTTAATTGCTTCGAAGACCAAAGTAGCACCTTTGTGTCCAATTTCACATTTGAGATGGAGAAAACTCAATACGATGGCAAAAGTTTACATGTTTTCTGAGTGGTATATAGTATAAAAAGAAATTCTAATCTTCGGTATCAACAGTTCTTCGATAAGGCTGAAAGTTTCTTGTTGAAGCAAGCTGTATTTGGGGAAGAGATACCCATACTTACTACAGTGACTTCTTTAGAAGGAGTCAGTCTGCCAAAGACAAGTGTGCTTTATACGCTCTTCACTTTATTTAGATGAGATGGGGGTGCTTAGAATTTCTGGAAGAATATAGGCTTTGACATCAAAAGGCCTGTTGTACTGCTAAAAGAGCACTAGCAATTCTTTCTGGAGAAAATGGATTCGTGAATATTTGCCAAGTCTCACCAGAAGGACTAAATGGTTCCAGCCAGCGAAATCAATTTCTGCGAACGATGTGGTGGTAATTGTGGATAAGAAAAACTCGGAAAACGTGTGGCCCAAGGGTCGCGTTCTAGAGGTTAACGCTGGTCGAGACGGCAATTGGAAGAAATGACCTAGTTCAAACGCAATCTGGAGTAATTGTTCGACCCGTTTCCAAATTGGCGGTATTGGATGTAGCCGGTTCTTATGGTTTCAGTAAGCAAGACCAACGTTCTAACTTACCGGGGTGAGTATTGAGGGACCCGGCAACATCGGCGCCACTGTCGAGTAGATGGTGCTTTTATTGAAGCCATTAAAGTTCTTGTGCTTGTAACTTTGGCATGTCAATCTAACCTTTCCTTTTGGATAGAACGCTAAAGGGTGCAAAATTTAATTTGAATTATTATAAAATAATGTAAAATCCTAATTCATCCCTTTAGGAAATTTTTAGCAAATACAAATATTGCAGAAATACAAATATTGTACAAATACAAATATTGTACCAATACAAATACAGTCAAATAAAATAAATAATGCTCAAAATTTTGGTGGAAGGATGAAATTAAAGCCATGGATGATGGAGTACCGTGTCGACCACCGACGAGTGCAAACAGTGCAGTGCCATTAAAAAAAAACAAAAATATCACACAGTGCGGGTATCCCACCTCTACCGCTCCTGGTCTTAGTACTTTTGCTTGCACTCGGTCAATGCCGTTACTGTATTTATCACACGGTAGGGGCAGTTACTGAGTGTATGTAACAACTGATTGATAGCTGGTTGTGTGTGAAAATTTTGTTGGTGCACTGTTGTCTTATTGTTGTAAGGGCATAACACCTACAGCAATTTGATCCGGTAAGCCGTCGTCAGAATTTTCACTTCGCAGCCTTGCTTGGTATCGTCAGTGTTTGCGTTTACTGTGTTTGTTTGTAATTATGACTAGGGAATTCAGGGTGGACGTAGCCAATATACGCGGGCTAAAAAGTAATCACTCTTCTGCATACGTCCACGTTTGTAAGTAATGACCAGCTGTTTTGGCACTTAGTGAAACACAGGTAGATTTCCGCCCACACCTCTCAGATCATTCCGATCTGAAGTTACCTGGCTACGAACTAGTGCCACTATTCTTTCCTCATCGCGGTCTCGCCATTTATGTGCGTAGTGATGTAGCTTACCAAATTCCACCACAATGTAGTCCTTGTTCCAATCCGGAATTCAATTTCATGTGGTTAAAATTCCATCTCCGTAAGCAAATTATCTATTACTGCTTTATTTACAGAAGCATCAAACTGGACAACAACTCGACCTTTCACGAGTTTGATGCGCTGCCTGACTGCATTCAAAGAATTGTATCCCTGTATCCTCATACTGAAATCGTGATTACGGGCGATTTCAATATACACAATTCTGGTTGGCTTCGACATTCTGGACAGACAACACCCGAAGGACGGCGTGTTGAGATCTTCGCTGCGGAAAATAATTTAACCCAGCTTGTAAATGAGCCCACACGAATACCAGACGTTGATACTCATATCGCCAACACCCTGGACTTGTTTTTAACTTCTCACCCTGACAAGTACTGCGTTGATGTGCTCTCCCCTCTAGGCTCGTCGGACCATTGTGTCATATCAGCTAAATTCTCGTACACGCACCACATAGTTGGAGAAAAGATTCCTAAAAGAACCGTATGACAATGCGAGAAAGCCAATTGGAGCGGACTTAACAACTTCTTTAGGAATTTTAACTGGAATGTTTCCTCGATAACGACGTACGAGTAGGTGCCGCTGCTGACATGATCACAGAAACTATTCTCTTTGGAATGAGAAGCTTTATTCCTCATCGGATGAAGAGTATCAAACCAAAAGAAAACGCATGGTACGACTTGAGCTGTGCAGAGGCTGTCAGGGTTGGAGAATTGTCTTTTCGGTCCTACAAGACCAACCCGATAGAGGAAAACCGAAAAAAGTTTAAACGAGCCAGAAATGACTGCAACGTCTTTCTCAAGCATGTGAAATTCCAATACGACCAAAAACCGAGGCAAAAAATACTGCAATGTCTCAAAGGCAGTAACATTTTTTGGTCATCCGTCGAAAACATTAGAAATTCTGCCTCATTCACCATCCCAACGCCCATTTACAATGACATTCCAGCTGTCAGCTCTTTGGACAAGGCCAATCTGCTTGCTGCACATTTTGCGGCTAGCCCAACACTCCTAAATTGTGTTTTGTTCCCGCCTACATTTGAGTGCGTCGAATCTACAATGGGACGAATCCACTTTCGCACTCGTGTAGTAGCAAGAGTACTTAAAGGTCTCAACATGCATAAATCCGCCGGTCCAGATGGTATATCTCCCTTTCTTCTGAAGAGATGTTCTTTCTCGCTGGAAAAACCACTGCGTAAGCGTTTTCATCAATCCTACTCTTTAGGACACTTTCCGAGCAGATGGAAAACAACATTTGTCCAGCCCGTCCCTAAAAAAGGCGAATCTTCTTCTCTCTCCTCCTACAGACCCATTGCACTTACGTCCCTTCTCTCCAAGGTCATTCAAAAACTGATAAATCGTCAGCTCATGAAATATCTCGAAACACGAAAACTTCTCAATGACCGGCAATATGGTTTTCGCAGCAACAGGTCCACTGGTGATTTGATGGCATGTCTCACCGAAAAGTGGAACCAAAGGGTACATCAATCTGGCGAGAGCAAGATAGTTGCACTTGATATTTCTAAGGCATTTGACAGAGTTTGGCATCAGGCTCTTTTTTCGAAAATGCGTGCTTTTGGGATCGATGACTCTCTTCTTCAATGGATTAGAAATTACCTTTCTGAACGTTCAATTTAAGTTGTCTTGGACGGTTTCAAGTCTGATATTCACAAAATAAATGCTGGTGTGCCGCAGGGCTCCGTTGTGTCTCCGACACTCTTTTTAATTTTCATTAATTATCTCTTGTCCGCTACTTGTAATCCAATATATTCCTTTGCTGATGACAGCACTCTCTGCTTTTCATATTCGTTCCCGGACTCACGCCCCTGCTCTTCGGCTGTAGAACGGGAACGGCAGCGTATGCTAAGCTCATCAAATTCCGATATTAACAGCATAACCAACTGGGGAACTATCAACCGAGTGGAATTTAATGCTTCTAAAACTCAATGTTGTCTGCTGTCATTAAAGCGAAATTCAAATACCCAGCCATGCATATCGTCGAAACCGATAAACTTTCCATTCTCGGTATGTGTGTCAGCGACAACTTACGTTGGAATAACTACATATTCGATGTCGCCAGAAATGCAGCGAAATGTCTAGGTTTCCTCAAACGAAGTAAGAAATATTTTACCCCCTCTGATCTGGCCACAATATATAAGGCATTCATCAGCCCACAATTGGACGACAATGCCCACATCTGGTCAGGTGCTCCCAAAACATCTCTGCACCTGCTAGATAGGATTCAAAACCGTGCGATAAAACTCATTGGTGATACTAATGTCAGTCAATCAACTGGCACCCTTGAACACCGACGTAATGTCTCCTACAACTCGCTTATGGAATGCCCTGCCGATCTCAGTGTTTCCTGGTCGTTATAATTTACAAACATTTAAAAACAATGTACATCGGTAGCTGTCTTTTCTTCCTCCCTAAAGTTCTTTCGCCCGCGCTGTGTACGAACATTTTAAGGGTACAAAAAATCCTTGAGCGCGCGCTGATTATAAAAAAAAGGCACTCAGGGCAACGTGTCTATATGCTTGTTGGAGAATGCGGCGATTTAAAAGAAGGCCAGGTTTTCAAGAAAACCTTAACTCTTTTAGACGGGCAAGACGCCACTTAAGAACTATGATTAAAGAAAGTAAAGCGACATGCTTCAGGCGCAGAAATTCCACAGATATCAACGTACGAACTGATCAAGGCATGCAGAAAAATAGACGATAATGAGGCGCCTGGACCCGACAAAATTCCAAATAAAGCCGTAAAAGCAGCTGTCCAGAAAATAGCAAACATGTTCATAACAACATACCAGAGATGTCTAAAGGAGAGAATCTTTCCGGACATATGGAAAAAACAGCATTTGGTACTCCTGCCAAAGGGAAATAAGGCTATGCGCATTAAGGCTAAAATGTGGATTTCGAACCATATCGGATGACATCGACATACTCGCGGATGAGATTTTAAGCGTATACAACAAAATTGCGTCAAACCGCTACGTAGAAAGGGATGAAATAAAAAGCATTAGAGAGGCGGAAAGTTGACCTCAATAACCAGGTGGCAGAATAGATGGCATAACACCACAAAAGGCCTATGGACCTATATGTTAATTCCGTCTATAGAAGTGTGGATAAATTGGACACATGGGACCCGCAACTACTACCTCACGTAGTTCCTGTCCAGTTACGGGGGGTACCGTAAATATCTGTACCGCTTTAGACACGATAACTTCTTCCTATTGTCCAAATGGCGACGAAGGTGTTGCAGTCGTTTCGCAGAAAGAAGGGCATACGTACCTAGTCAAAAGTCCCTAGTCGAACATACGGATATGTTAGGATAAGAGGAAACCTGGGGGCGGGAAATTTTGAGTTTATAACCGATGCGGTGTGCAGAAAGAGCTCCGCCGAACAGGCACGACGTGCTGAAATAACAAGGACTGAGGAGATAGCATAGAAGCTGACCAGCAACGCAAAGTAATACCTCAAGGGAGTGCCGCGGAGAGAGTGGTTGAAGTGTGCAGGGTGTAGATTAGTATGTAGGCATACTCCTGACATTGGAACATTCAGGGATATTAATCGTTCATACTAGTGGATTGGGCTACTGGTATCTTTCGAAGATCACACACCCTATGGCGCAGCCATAAAAAAAAATATACCTATATATATACTAACGCACACATGTATTCTCACATACTAGTGTCCATCGAACAGATACATACTCACATCCACACCCACGAAAACACCCACACCCACCCACACCGCCCACACCCACACTACCGCCCTCACTACCACCCACACTACCACTCTCACTACCACCCACACTACCACCCACACTATCACCCACACGTACCCACATTCACAAAACGAGTGCAGCCAAAACAATATGACAACAAAACGAGCCCTTGATTTCTAGCCTAAAGCTACTTCCCTACCCCACGAAGTTATGCCGGTGTTTCGGTGGGGTTAGACAACGACAGTGATTCCTTGCGTTGGTTAGGTTTACTGCGTCAGAGTCTCACATTGGCACCTGCACGGGGCGCAGTCATCATGTTTCCCCCTGAGCAAAAAAAAAAAAAACGGTAGCAGGTGTATAACCATTAACACGACTTACTTTGGTTACATTTACGGCACGAGTCTATTGCCTGCGCCGGGTGATTTACTATATATAGTATTTCAGGTAATGTTTCGTTGGAATGATGCGGTCTTGAATCGCGAAGAAAAATCCTTCTGTCAGTCGTGTGCCCGTATTTATTTCACTGAGCTTACAGGGTGTTCAGTTTACGCCAGCTTCAGTTATTGCTGCGTGGAGTGGTGAGGAAATAAGTTTTTGCAAGAAATAGTCACTCAGTTTTTTTGGTTTGGATCCTAATAAGGCTACTGAGATTGAGTATGCCTCTGACACCGGTATATCGTGGTAGAGGTATCCTTTCCATGACCGATTTAGGATGATGAAACCTATACTTTGTTAGAGATGTTCTTATAAGTCTTTTCATAGCGTCGATGTCAGTTTGGGTCCGGTTTTTAACTCCGAAAAATAAAGTAAGAATAGGAATTGCGTAGGCATTAATCGCTCACAGGGTGTTGAGTTTACGCCAGCTTCAGTTATTGCTGCGTGGAGTGGTGAGGAAATAAGTTTTTGCAAGAAATAGTCACTCAGTTTTTTTGGTTTGGATCCTAATAAGGCTACTGAGATTGAGTATGCTTCTGACACCGGTATATTGTGGTAGAGGTCTCCTTTCCATGACCGATTTAGGATGATGAAACCTATACTTTGTTAGAGATATTCTTATAAGTCTTTTCATAGCGTCGATGTCAGTTTCGGTCCGGTTTTTAACTCCGAAAGATAAAGTAAGAATAGCAATTGCGTAGGCATTAATCACATTTGTTTTGTTTATAGAGTTTAGTTCAAGCTGTTGAGCGTTGCCATAGTCCCCTTCTGATTGCACTTTGCGCCAGGTTTGTATTTTGACTTATTCCGAGGTATTTATATAGCTTTAATGGCTCTATCGGTGTGGTTAGGTTCGCTCCTCTAGTACTGTAGCTTGTTCCCGTCGTAATTTTCCCTCGTATTATCGTTTTCGTTTTGCCCTTATCAATTTCAAACTCCATGTGTATATCAGAGGAGAACTCTTCTGTTATGTGGAACAGATTCTGGGGTTGGCTGATGTGCTTGCGTAGAGCTTAACGTCATCCACTTACAGCAGATGTGTTAGTTTGAATGAGGCATTAGTACTATGTATATTTGATTTTTTGACCATATCCTGTAGAATTTAGGAGTGTAGACAGCGGGTTCAGTGTTAGGCAAAACCATACCGGACTTAGACTGATGATGTTGTTGTTAGTTTCGCAGCTTTGTGTTACTTTTAGTAGTATGCAACCTGTGTAGGCCTTATAGAGTGTATTAAGACATGTTATTGGCCTAAAATTCGACGGATTGCTTGTGTCCGTTGTTTTTGGCTTAAGAAAAGTTATTCCTTCACTTAAGCCAGCTGGTATACATTCGGGGTTTGAGAGAAATCTGTTGAAAATCTGAAGAACATTGCTACGGAGTGGAACAAGAGATTTAATCCAAAAATTATGTATTCTATTAGCGCCTGGATGTTTCCAATTTTGTATGGTTTTTAAGACTTATTGAAGAACTTGTTCAGATATTGATTGATCCTCCATTGCGTTGTGGTTTTCTACTTTTTCCTCTAGAAATTTAATCCATGGTGCACTGTTGTTATGTAGTTACTTCTGCTTCTCTTGGTGGGCCATCGAAACCGATCTCTGATGTATTATTTTTAAGGTGTTGATAAAAACGTTTTTGACTCATTTGGTATTTTATATTATCCTGTTTTACATTAATGTTTTTGGTATACTGCCTAAGCCTTGCGCTGTACATTTTGAGTTTTTGTATTGCTGTGTCTAGGCAGGTCTCCGGCCTGTTGTTATCTGAGTCCCGTGATGTGTGGACGCGGTATTTTTTTAGAATTCGACTGACTTCATTTTTGAACCTTTTACTTCTGGTTCCCCGGATGAAACTCGTAAGTTGACCAATATCTTTCTTTACATCCTTTATTTTTGTAGGCAGCCAGCAGTTTTTTCCAGTTTGGTATATTTATTTTCTTTTTTCCTTTACGCTTTGATTACCTTCCTTCAGAATTTGTTCCCCCTTTGCTTTAATGATTGCAACTATACAGCAGTATAAAATGCTTTTGGAGGTCATCATAGGAGTTGATTGAGTATATTTCGAAAGGAAGTATGTGATTATTCATGATGTGTATTAAATAATATAGTTTTTTTATTTAATTTGGGTTTCAGAACTATTGACCTGCATGATGGTTACAATGCCATGGAACATCTTACTTTGTAAGTTTACTCGTATTTCATCTGTAAGAGTGCTCCTATTATTGATTTCTTGTAGCACCATTACGTTAGGTTGTAGTGGTTGTGTTTCTTATTATTATTATTGAGTTTCTGAATTTCTCAGCCCCTATAAGATTGGTAAAATACCTATCCCGGGCTATGCCAAGTGATTAGGCTCTGATGCTGTACTGTTGCTATTGTTTAATTATTATGTTACTGCAAAAATCGTCTTACTAGTTTTTTTGACAAGTTTTCCAGAACAGGAGGGGGTTCATAATTATAATATGGTGTACAATTCGATATCAGTTTGTAGCGTAGCGTAGCGCCAACTCTTGGTGAAGGATTTTTGCAATGCTATTATGCCTGTTGGTATAGTCATGGCTGGAAAGGATGGTACACCCAGCTATTCCGTGATCGATAGTCTAGATATGCTTTCTCTCAGAATATATTTCCCGTAGCTCCTGGTTGGTATAACTTTGTCCTGAATGGCAATGACTGCATAAACCATGCCCTTTTTCAGACACCTGTTTGAGCCTTTGGCATCTATATGGCTCTCACCTAGATCTTTCGGGTGGATTCCCTCTAAGGCTTTTGATTTCCACAATTCTGTGGTTGTTTTTACATTATTTGACAATGGAAGGTTGTTTGTGCTTATTATTATTGTTATTATTATTATCATTATTATTATCATTATTATTATTATTGAGTTTCTAAATTTCTCAACCTCTATGAGGATGGAAAATACCTATACCCGGACTATGCCAAGGGATTAGGCTCTGATGATTTTATTTTACGTTTATTTTTTAAACAATTATCACACATGTACTATTGCATAAACCGTCTTACAATGTTGCAAGTAGCCATATAAGTGCTCTTTGCTTGGGTTCTAAGATGTTCTCCATTTTCCACTTTCTAAGACTTTCTGCAAGTGCTTTTGACACCAGGCCCATTGCTGACACAACGATTAGGTTAATTCTGACGCTGTTGGCTCTGTACATTTTTTGCAGTTCTTTTGCTAAATCTGTGTACTTGTTGATTTTTTTCCTGTTTGTGGCTTGGATATTATGGTTCAGAGGGATTGCAATGTCGTATATTTCAATATTATTTTGTTCCTTACAAATCACGACAATATCAAGCCTGTTTGCTAGGATAGTCCGATCTGTGATTATTTCTCTATCCCAATATATTACAGCAGCTGAATTTTCTAGTACGGGTGGGGGCTCATATTTATAGTACGCCATTCTCTTTGTAATAAGATTAACACGCATCGCCAGCTCTTGATACAATATGTCTGTTTGATACTTGATACTATTGTGTCTGTTTGCATAATCATAACTTGTCAGGGTGGTACAGCCAGCTATGATATGTTCAATAGTTTCCCTGACACAATCGTCACTAAAAATCCCTTTTTTAGCCACAGGTTTGAGCTCTCAGCATCGATATGACTCTCACCTAAATCCTTTGGGTGTACTCCATGTAAGGCTTTAGATTTCCAAGACTCTATATGTTCTGTTGTATTTTTAACGTTGTTGGGTACAGAGAGGTTATTTGCGCTCAAGTTTAATGGCGTATATTTGTGGTCTGCTTGTATAACGACTCTAATCAGTTCTTCGGGCGTCGATGTAAAATAGTTCCTAAGGTTTATCTTTTGCCGATGGTGTAATGCAATTATATCGATTAAACCTCTCCCACCTTGGTTCCGGGGTAATATCATGCGTTCAACAGCGCTTTTCGGATGATGTGATTGCGCTCTGGAGAATTGTGTTCTGACTGACATGGCGATGTGGTCCAGGTCAATGTTCGACCATGATATCACCCCAAAAGAGTATGTTAGGACGGGGACTGCCCACGTGTTGATTGCTTTAATTTTGATGCCAGCGTTGAACTCAGTCTGCAGAATCCTTTTCACCCTGTTGTTGAATTCTTGGTTCAGATTTTCTTTGATTCTTGTGAAGCATAGACCTTTCAACTGCAGCATCCCTAAGTTCTTGTAACATTCTCCATCAGCTAGCTCTTCAATGATCTGGTTTTCATTTATAGGGTATCCATCAGATGTTTGCATAATCTTCCCACGATATAGGCGAGCAAGTTTGCATTTTTCAATGTCAAATTCCATGCTGATATCTTCACTAAATGCTTTGAATAGACTGATGAACCGATGTATTTTGTCTTTATTTGGAGCGTAGATTTTCATATCGTCAACGAACAGTAAGTGACTAATGATCTTATTTTGGCTGGTTCCTTTTAATTCGTATCTAATGTTTGTTCTGCTGATAAGCCTACTTAATGGATTCAGTGCCAAGCGAAACCATAATGGACTGAAAGCGTCTTCCTGCAGTATACCATTGTTTATTTTAATAGGTTTACTGCTTTGTCCCCCTAGGTGCAACTTGACGGTCCATAATGACATGAGGTATTTCAGCGTGGCAATGATGTTCTCACTCACTCCATACAGCCGCAATGTTTTTATGAGGTACTCATGGGGTAGAGAATCGAACGCTTTTTTATAATCTATGAAGCACATACTCAGGTTTCTTTTTCTTTTAAGTGCTTGTTGTACTATGACCGAATCTATAATTAATTGGTCTTTGCAACCTTTTGTATTCCGTCTGCATCCTTTCTGCTCGGGTGTTATAATGTTGTTTCTGCTACAATGTATAAACACTCTATTAGCTATTATTTTAGTTAAAAGCTTACATGTTGTACTTAAACATGTAATGGGGCGGTACTGAGCAGGGTCATTTTCATCCCCTCCTTTTGGTAATAAAAATGTATTCCCAATTGTGAGGAAGTTCGGTATAATTTCCGGTCGAAGGAAGATATTTGAAAAACACCTCGCTATGTGTGCATGTAGAATAGAGATCTTTTTAATCCAATAGTTGTGAATTTTATCTGGCCCAGGAGACTTCCAGTTCTGCGTTTGGCCTATTGCTTCACTTATCTCTTCCATGGTAATTCCATCTTGACTCTATGTTACTAACTGCGGTTTGTTCGTCAGTAACCCAACTTGCTGCATCATTATAGTTTCTTGGCTCAGACCATATACGCGACCAATATCTTGAAGCTTGATCAATTGGGATAGATTGTTCTTGTGGCATCTGGTTTCCATATTTCAGTGTACGGAAAAACTTTTCTTGTCCTTCACTTCTGCAAGCTTATTAATTATTATTATTATTATTATTATTATTATTATTATTATTATTATTATTATTATTATTATTATTATTATTCCCCTTAATGTCTCATTAAATGGTTGCGAAGAAGATACAATTTTAGAGACTTTAAGTCTGAGTAAAATTGTACTATATTGAAGCTATTATGTGGTTTCATTGGATAAATTTTCTAGTTACATGACAGGTATCGATAATCACAGCTTTTTGTATTATTTCTATAATTCTTTCTTTTAAATTTAAAATATTAATGCCTCTTGTTAAATTTTGATGGATAATTCCAATGCTGGATAAAATAATTGGCACGATCTTCATTGATCTCAGGTTCCACTGTGCTTTGATCTCTGTCGCAAGCTCGGCGTATTTATTTATTTTTTCCAAGTAAGTCTTCTCTATATTTCTGCTGAGCGGAATTGCGACGTCAACTAGGAATCCTTCTTTTGTTGCTTTATTGATGATGGTAATATCTGGTCTATTGTGTTCTCTTCGGTGTACTGTATATATTGTCCTATCGAAGTATATTTTGACTTTATCTGTTTCAATGACTGGATCTGGTTCATACAGATAGTATCGCAATTCTTTTGGTGCTATATTGTTAGCCTTCAGTAGTTCAATATGTATGATTTTGGCAACATTATTGTGTCGCTTAAGGTAATCGCTCTGCGCCAGTGTTGGGCACCCCGATATTATGTGCTCAATTGTCTCTCCACGCATTCCACATCTTCTGCATATATCTTCATGTGCGCCCGGCTGCTTGACTATGCATTTAAGATAGTTCCTGGTTGGAATCACCTCATCTTGAATTGCAAGCATAAAACCCTCTGTTTCGGAAAAGATACTTCCATTCGTTAGCCATTTGTTTGACCAATTTTTGTCAACGTTTTGGTTGTTTAACGTATGGTAGTATTTTCCGTGGAGGGGTTTCGCAGCCCACTCTTCAAGTTTCTGAGATCTTGTTTTGGCGTTTATCTCAAACTCATCTATTTGTAGTTTCATAGGTGTGAATGATTCATCGACTAATGTTATTGCTCTTATTAGGTGAGATTCATTCACCTTCCCATGGAAGTATCTTCGGAGTGACGTAATTTGGTTTTCGTGCAAGAGTTGAAGATCGATAAGGCCTCTCCCTCCTAATTTTCTTGGGAGAGTCATTCTTTCCAAGCAGGATTTCGGATGATGTATCTTATATTTTGTGAGAGTTGTTCTAATTTTTCTCTGGATAGTATTGAGTTCTGTTACTGTCCATCGGATGACTCCAAAACTGTATGTTAATACCGGGATAGCATAAGTGTTTATGCCTTTGATGAGATGTTTTCCATTCAGATGGGACTTGGTTAGTTTGTGGATTCTCCCAAAGACTTCATTTAAAAGCTTTTCCTTCACTTTTCTTTGTTCAATCCTTCTGCTTTGCATAACTCCCAGGTATTTGTATATGTCGTCTTGTGTCATTTCTCCAACATCGAATAACTCCGGTTCATTGCAAGGTGCTAGTTTGCCTCTTATTATCGATATTGTTTTGCATTTGTCGATTCCAAAGGTCATTTTGATATCATCACTGAAGAATTTAGTCATGATGAGTAGATGATTCAGGTGTATTTTGGTTGATGCATAAAGCTTCAAATCATCCATATATAAGAGATGATTTATTTTGTGTGTAACTTCTCCATCCTTTTTGATTTTAAACCCATATCCTGATCTATTCAGTAAGTTACTTAATGGGTTAAGTGCTATGCAAAACCATAAGGCACTTAAGCAATCTCCTTGGAAAATGCCGCGTTTAATAGGAATAACGCCTGTTTTGCAAGGTATTGTACTACCTTTCACCTCTATTGTTGTCCTCCAGTTTTTCATTATCGAGCTCAAGAAGTTGATCAGAGTGGGATGGATTTTATAGATGCTGAGAGCTTCTATTAACCATGAATGTGGAATGCTGTCGAAAGCTTTTTTGTAATCAATATATCCAGCATGTAAATTTCGTGATCCTTTTGTAGCTTGTTCTAGTACGATTTGGTCTATTGTGAGCTGTTCCTTACATCCTCTCGCTCCTCTTATGCATCCTTTCTGTTCTTCTGTAATGACGTTCTGCTCTGTCAGGTGTTTATATATTGTATTATTTATACATGCCGTTAGTATTTTATACATCGTTGAGAGACATGTGATTGGTCTGCCTTTAGATGGGTCCCCTCCATCAAAATGCAATCCTTTTGGTAGCAGGTATGTCACGCCATTGGTTAAGAATGTTGGGAAGGAGCTAGGATTACTGATGCAACTATTGAAAAATTGCACTAGTTTCTCGTGAGTTGATTTTAATCTCTTATACCAGAAATTTTGTACTCTATCAGCTCCAGGACTTTTCCAATTTTGGGCTTTAACCAGAACACTTCTGAGATTGTCTGATGTTATATAATGATCTATCATTGGTGATAATGCTGACATATTTTGTTTTTCCTCTTTAATCCATTGTGCATCGGAGTTATGGTGCACTGCTTTTGACCAGATGGAAGTCCAATACTCTTCGACACTCTCTGCCGTTGGAAAATCTTGATTTACTTGTTCAATTTGACATGCTTTTAGTCTTCTGTAAAAATGTTTCTCATTTTGGTTGAACAGGGCATTATTTGTTTTTCTTTTTTCTGAGAGGATGTACTTCTGCCTTTTGGTTTTAATAACAGATAACTTCTGCTTGAGAGTGTCTAGGACTCTACTGGGTATGTAATCATTCCCTTCATATTTAGAGTGATTCGGAAATTGCCTGCATATTTTATTGACCTTATTTCTAAGTCTTCTAGATTTGTTTCCTTTTAGGAACTCAGTGATGGATGCAATCTGGCTTCTCAATTTTATGAGATTTTGTTCCAGTCTCCTTAACCATGGCTTTGGTATTGTTGCCTTTATTCTACAGACTTTCGAGAGGGGTCTTGGTCCTTTTCCCAGTAAAGTTGCTGTGGTTTGAGCAGCGCTGTAGATGACACTATGTAGATCCTCCAAGTTTTCTATATTTGGTAAAATAGTGGGTATAATTTGTTCGTCGAGGTATTGAATTATTTTACAGACCTTTCCGGATGTGTTGATTTTTGCTATAGGTGGTCTAAGAGCTGGGTTTGTTTTATCATAAACAGAGAAAATTTCCCAGAACACTTCCGATATTTTTGCGAGAAAATCGGTATTGACTTCGTTTAAGTTCTCACTGCTAGAATTTTGATCAATGACGTCATTAATGTGTTCATGCTGCTGATTTCTTTGTGAAGGGGTATCTCCTCCAATAGAAGTGTCTAGCGTTAGAGTTGGTCTAATTTCATCTTTCATCCGTTCTCTAGAAGATATCGGGATTAAGTTATTTCGGCATATAGTTCTTATTTGGTCTGCTAATCGCTGCTCAGTAGCATTATATTCAGGGTGGAGATTGGTAAAAGCTGTGTGTAGACGTTGGCGATATGCTGTCATGTCTGTTTCTATTTTCGTAACTTGATAATAAATGCGTAATAGAGTTTCATTGATATAATATGTCCATCTTCTACGCTGTCTTATTCTTCCAGCAGCCGTGAGAGCTACATCGGGTGGTGCATGCTGTTCACTAGTAGGCTGGATATTGGTGCTATTGTTGTTGTATTGTTGTGCCGCTGGCGACCCATCTCCTTGAGGAGCCGGGCCCGCGCCGGTAGCCGCGGCCTCTACCGACGTTTGAGTGTATATCCCCACTCGATTTTGTATATTACTATTGTCCATTTCATCAGTTTTGTTGCATTTTTGACCTCCTGCCAGGTGAGTTGAAAAGGCCGCTTCATATCTGAAGTACAGACGCCTACCACAATGTTTTCTGGATACCAGTTTAAGATAATGGATTTGTTGCAGTTGTTTGGTCCGCGGGTGGTATTTTGATTCCCACCTACCCAGCATATCTACCGAGCATCCCTCTATCCGCCACCTGAGGACGCGCCCTCTAGGGATACAACACCCCCCGAGGGTGTTATTATTATTATTATTATTATTATTATTATTATTATTATTATTATTATTATTATTATTATTTTTATTATTATTATTATTATTATTATTATTATTATTATTATTATTATTATTATTATTGTTATTATTATTGTTATTATTATTATTATTATTATTAGTATTATTATTATTATTATTATTATTATTATTATTATTATTATTATTGTTATTATTATTATTATTATTATTATTATTATTATTATTATTATTATTATTATTATTATTATTATTATTATTATTATTACTATTATTATTATTATTATTATTATTATTCTGGTTTTTATATTTCTCCCTAATGTGTACAAAAAATACATTTCGGAAGCCTTAGTCTCAAATAAAATCTATCGCACTTAATTTAAGTATACGAGTATAAGTTTAGTTCATAAAATTTCTGGTAATATGACTGGTATCGATAGTAATTGACTTCTGCGTGGTATCGATGAGCATTTGCCGGATTCCAAGGATGATCGTATTTGTACAGAGATATTTGTCAATCACACCTTCAACGCTTATTATTATTAGGAGGATGATCTTGATTTCTTGATTTCATATCTGCTAATTTTCTCTGTGTATGTACGGTTCATACGAGTATTTCTAGTAGCTGGAACTGAAACATTAATCAAGAAGCCTTTACGTTGTTTTTTTTCAAGGATCGTGATATCAGGACGGTTATGGGATCTCGTGCGGTCTGAGTATATTGTTCGATCGTAGTAGATTTTTACCTCTTCATTTTCCATAACTGGTTGGGGATTATATCTGCAGTAGTGTAGTTCATCCGCTTCAAGCCTATATTTGCTGCGAAGATTTTTGTGGAGAATCTTTACGACTGTTGAGCTAGATTGGTACATCCTGATATTATGTGGTCAATTGTTTCAGTTTGACTCATACATCTCTGCAGGTATCATTGGTGGCATTTCGGTCTTTTATGACAGTCTTTCTATAGTTTTTCGTTGGGATTACTTGGCCTCGTATAGGAATCATAAAAGCCACGATCTCAGCATACAGGTTTCCATTCAATAGCCATTTGTTTGACATTAATTTATCAGCATTATCAGCGTTAATGGACTTGTAGTATCGACCGTGAATAGGTTTTAAGCTGAAAGTACCGACGAAGAGACTCTATTTGGTTATCACGGAGTGTTTGCAGCTCTCTTCCACTATATTTCCTTGATGTTACCATTCTCTCGCAGCATGATTTGGGATGATGAAATTTATAATCTGACAGCATTGTCCTAATTTTTCGTTGTAATGATTGGATTTCAGTTACTGGGCATTTGGCAATACCGAAGCTGTACAAAAGAACAGGTACTGCATATGTATTTATGACTATGATTAAGTTTTTGCCATTAGGATTTGCTTTAGCTATTTTGTGTACTCGTATACGTGATTTAAACTCCCTCGTTAAATTGCTTTTGATTGTTTTCTTGTCGGTCCGATTGTTTTGGGTAATGCCCAAGTATTTAAACATATCTTTTTCTTCCATTTGTTCAATGTTTTGATTGCGTCTATTTTGGCCTTCACTTCTTGATATTTTTCCTTTATTAATGCTTATTCTTTTACGCTTTTCTAGGCCAAAGTTCATGGTGATGTCTTTACTAAACATCGGTACGATTTGTATTAAATTAAGCTTGGCCGCGTCGCCGCGTATATTTTCAGGTCATCCATTATTATCATTGTTATTATATTTATTATTAATATTTTTTTCATTATCAATATTATCATTTTTCTTTTTTATACGAGAGTTATAACAATTTTCACTTCTCATATGTACATATGTATGTACATATATATATATACGAGGGTTGTCTGAAAAGTTTCCGACCGCAAGGTAAAGATAGCGGTACTCGTCAATAAAAGCTAGTGAATGCTAGTTGTGCATCTTTTGACAGTTACTTACCGAAGTTTCAGTCATTTTGGATGCGCAGTTTTTAGTTGACAGTCGTTTGAGTGAGTCGATGTGAGTGTTTTTTTGAAAATGGAAAAAATTGAGTATCGAGCTCTTATTAAATTCTTGTTTTTGAAAGGCAATACGCCTACGAAAATCAAAAAGGAGTTGGACTCTGTGTATGGGGACTCTACACCATCATTTACCACAGTGAAATTTTGGGCAGCTGAATTTCCGCGTGGCCGTAAGAGCTTGGGAGATGATGAACGTTCGGGACGTCCAAAAACTGCAACCACTGACGATAACATTGCTAAAGTTCACCAAATGGTGTTAGACGACCGCCGAATTAAAGTGAGAAAAATAGTAGAGGTTATGAAAATGTCCAAAGAACGTGTTTGTTACATATTAAATCAAGATTTAGGCATGAGAAAGCTCTCCGCGCGTTGGGTACCACGTATGCTTACGTAAGACCAAAAACGTGTTCGAATGAACATTTCCAACGCTCTGTTGGCGCAGTTTAGGCGCAATAAATCCGAGTTTTGGCGCCGATTAATTACTGTAGATGAAACTTGGATGCACCACTATACGCCCGAAACAAAAATTCAGTCAAAACAGTGGACTGCAAAGGGCGAGCCGGCTCCAAAAAGAGCAAAAACTGTTTTTTCGGCTGGGAAAGTGATGGCGACTGTATTTTGGGATAGTAAAGGAGTTATCTTAATCGATTATCTTCAAAAAGGAAAAACCATTATAGGAGCATACTACGCCAAGCTGAAGCCAGAAATTACGGAAAAACGGCCACATTTGCAGAAAAAGAAAATCCTGTTTCACAAAAACAATGCGCCGTCTCACACCTCAACGGTTGCCATGGCGAAAATCCATGAATTACGGTTTGAACTGCTTGACCATCCTCCTTTTTCACCAGATCTAGGCCCAAGCGACTTTGTTCCCTCATCTAAACACTCCGCTTGGAGAACAGAGATTTTCGTCAAATGAGGAGGCAATCACCTTCGTGAACAATTATTTTGCAGAGAAAAACGATAAGTACTATTTGGACGGGTTAGAGAGATGGGAGCATCGCTGGAAGAAGTGTGTAGAGTTACAAGGAGACTATGTAGAAAAATAAAAAAAAATTTTATGAAAAAATTCTTGTATCATTGTTCGGTAGGAAACTTTTCAGACAACCCTCGTATTTACAAACTTGTCATTGATGTTAAGGTCTCACAGATATTATTTTCTGAGATTGTTTTCTACTAATGAAGAGTAATGATATTTTGAAGTTTCATAAGTTCCGCTGAACATTTTTGATGCTCTTGTCTAAATCGCCATATTGTTTTTAAAAATAGCGTCTATTCATACCAATAAGAAAGCTGGCTTTAATGTACGAAAAAATAATTATAGAACAATTTTTAATGGAAGATTTTATCGACGTTGGTATGCTTTTTAAGATAATATACCAGGTTTACCTATGTGCATCCAAGGATGATATATTCGGTGGTGTCATTAGCTTAAACGGGAGGCCGTTTTTTCAGTTAATAAAAATCAAGTAAGACAAGTAGTTGACTAGAAATCAGCATCCAGCCAACTTCAACTAAGAATTTAGTCTCCCCATTAAATGTTGGATGCTACCCATGTAGCGAAATAACCACTGAGCCCAAACATCTTTCCTTCTCTCTCTATCACATTTTCCAAATAACTTAACACATGCTGAGGTATTATAAGTGGAGAGGTATCAAAAGCTGACGCTTTTTTCTTTGAAGCATTGTATTAGCAATAATACCTGCTGTACGATTTGAATGTTTATAATTCATACACTTCCCTCTCTTTAGATCGGCGTCATCCTTTCTATATTTCTACCCCTATGCACTTTGTAGATTATTTTTGTGGATTATATTATATTATATTGTACTATTTCGAGCTGCTTCTTTGTAGGTATAAAGATAATATCTTGCATTTCTTTGTTGAATCGATTACGACATTTTTCCTCTTATAATACTGAGAGCCGTGCATTTGCTTAATCCAAACTCTATCTTTCTGCTTTTGATAAGTATGTTCACAATTTCTGAGAGATGTACATATCTTTGATATAATTTTGATGTGATTTTGAAGTCAATTTTTTTATATTTATCTGGGAACCATACTGCAGGTTAGCTGGCAAAATGACACTAAACCGGTCTGTATGAAATATGCCTGATAAATAACAATTACTATTATTTCTGTTATAATTGGATTCTATTAAAAAACAAAAAACATGTATAGCGTTACTCTCCAATTTGGTTTAATTTTAATATTATTTAACATACTCACAATACGAGTGTGGTTGATCCCAAAAATTATACAATATTAATACCATTTGTATAATCCTCTTTTTAAAACATTCCTTAGTTTTTCATATTGCATTGTCAGTTAACATACATTAAGTATCACTACACTATTAAAACCAAAGTTTGAAAATATTTATAAAAAAACGATGAAGAATATCAAGTGTGTGTACTATACATATTAGAAATTGGTTTCCAAGATTTAATTTATTCGGAATTTGATTTCTACAAGTTAGTAGTATTCAGAAGTATTGATTAAATTATTATTCATATGCGAGTACTTGTTTATATTTGAGAATTTAATTTTATTCTGAATTTTAAAACAAATATTCACGTTTAAATGGGCTTATACTGATGAGAATTACAACAATAACATTAATGAGACTACCGTTATTATCTTAGTCGTGGTTGTATTTTCGAAATAAAACAAGACAAGATGCACGTGTAGTGAAAAGCTTACCTTTTACTCCGTTTGTTGAGTTAGTTGTTGGTCCTTCAGATGATTTCATTAACTTGTCATTACTTACAGGAATCATGTGTGCACTACTAGCGCACCCCATCTTCACCATTCTTCTTAATATGTAATTAATATTTTAATCAAATGTGAGTAAACGATATATGGTATGCTCGTACATATTTTTGATTGAAATTAAATCTTATTTTTTGTGCTATTTGGTTTCAGGTAATTGAGTCAATAATTTTTTTACTTAACTTAACTTTTTATAGAGTTGAATTCGGTGATGTCATGCAGCTTTTTGGTAATGTACTGGACAGAGTGTATAACATTTGCCCTCCTTAACCTTCAAGAGCTTACGTAAAAAAAGTTATGACCATAATCGACCATGCTTGCGCATGCATAATAATATGAGTACACATTCTCTATTTTTACATATTTTATTATGATATACATGGTACAAAGGTTTACGTAATATATCATATTTAAGAAAAATAAAGCTTACAAATTTTCTTTCACATTTTATAGCAGCAGAAAACCAATAGTCGTCGCCCCTAAATATTTACAGGACAAAAGCTAAACCAATAAAATATAAATAAGGTAAACAATATAGCACTTGATATTGTTTTATATGCACTTTCATATAGATATGTACGTATATATTGTAATTATCTTTGTTTAAAATGAGCAATGGAAAAATAAATTTCATTTATTTTGTTCAGAAATAGAATTAAAGCACTGAATGCTCAACATTTGATTGTTAAGAATTACACTATTTTTGCCCTTAATGATTACTTATTTATTAACTAAGACTCATAATTTTATCTCATAATCATAAAAATTATAAAATTTTCATATTAATAAAAGTGGTAGGATCTATCTAAATAAATTGTGCTAGTAGCGGTAGGTGTTAAAGAGTTATAAATCCGTCTTATGAATGAATGTTCATTTCAGTGAATCAAGTAATACATAAATCTTTTGCTACTTGTGTTTTATTTTAACATGAAATCCTCCTGCGATTGTATCAGTAGCTTTAATTTTTTTCTAACAACTTTGTGTGTTGCAGTTCTATTCAGTTTATTGATGTTATACTCTTACCATATGTAACTACGTACTTTTATTAACAAAATATGGTTTTATAAGAGTTATAGAATATTTTTGTGCACAGAAATGAGCAGACGACCATCATAGTTAATGGAGAGCCCTGGTCAATACCGGACTGTCGAGTTAAAAAATATTTATTTTGTATCCAAAAATATGGTATAGATTGATTTTCTTAATCTCTCTATTCATAGGTATGTATGTACATGTATATGTGTGTATAAAATGAAGTTCTCAAGTTGATGCTTGAAAATGCATACAGTTTAATTTCCCTATCTACGTCTTTCAAACAACTCGGAGTATAACTCTATACGTTCCGCTTTAACGTATAATTTGCTAAATGAAAATAAAACAAGATTTAAGTTTCTTCTGATTGAAAATTTAAACGTGAATACTTTTTCAAGATAAAGAAATAGCAAAGTGACCAAATAAATGTAGGCAAATAAGCGGAAACGAATTAATAGTGGGACACCAATAGGGTTTATCAAAAGAAAGTCTTTAAAAGATGTAACATATAGTATCGACCAATTTAAACTTAAATCGTCAATGTGTTAAGGCTTTGGCATAATTAGAAAGAAAACTTACGGGAAGTACTATCCCATACAATAAGCGGTGTGTTCCGTCTTGCTCTGAGATGACGTTACGGAAAATTTTTACTAAAGTACAACTTTAAATGACTTTAAGCGAGTCAAATTTGGAATTCATTCATATGTGAAGCCATATATTTTCTTGGGTATACGTATTTAAGGATAAACAATGATATTTGCATAATATTAATTTGAATCATTATTAATTGCCACTTCTCTCTTTTGTGCATAGCGGTAATAGTAGGTGTAATAAGGCTGTTCTTTGGAGTGATACTCTTTAGAAATAAATCAATTTGCCAGTCTTTTTCGGTTTCTTTTATACTTGACGACCTTTCAAACACTTTGTTTATTTCCCTCTTTCATTAAAATAATTCCTTTTCAGAGATAAATGATAAGACCACAGTAATTAACAGCATCCGAAACATTACGAAAATGAAACTGTTTATTTAACAAGAACCCAAAAATATTTTAAATCCAGATTGAATGCATGTGTTCTTTACTTCTGTCCACTTATAAAATAGACTTGCAAAAGGTAGTAGTTACTAAGTTGCTTTTCCCTAGCAAAATCGGTCTTCAGGTCTATCGAACGCTGTCTTATAATGAATCAAGAACTCCATAAATAATTTCTTGAATTTCTCAATTTGACAACAAATTGAGGTGTCATCAACAGACGGTAGATATCGATCACTATTTCTTGACACTTCATGCCGTTTTCAAAAATGAAACGTAGCCATAATCAACATTTTGTTTCCTTTGAGTACTTGCAATACATTAATATTGCATATTTTGGTTTGCCCACAGCTTCAATTATCAATTTAACCCTCGTGTCAATACTAAATTAACACACGTTTAGTTAGCGCGACTGGTACCCGGGTAACCCCATACATTTTGTATGGGCTGGGATAAAAAAAAATAATAATTATGTAGAAAAAGTAATAAAAACATGTACAAGAGTAAATTTAATTCAGTTTAAAAGCTATATGGCATTTAGAAAATTAATGTTGAATTTATACACTTTACAGTATTTTTATGCATTTTTTGAGCAAGAAAGACATTTATTTATAGTTGTGCCATGCTGGTTACAGATAGGCTTTCCACAAAAGTTGCAGCAGTTTCTGGCTTTCCTCCTGTGCTTACGTTGCTCCGAGCACGATCCTTGAATTTTGAGCCGTCCATCGGAACCCCGTGGTGGTATCCGTGCTGGTGATGGCTCATGTGATGCAGGTGTGTTCTCACCAAGCATACCTTCGATTCCATTTTTTGTGTTGAAGTTGCGGTAAATAAGGGGATTTTTAGATCTTTCCTGAATATTCGGCATGCACAACTGCTTTCCCAATTCTTACAAGAATTTCCGGCGGTTGTCCTTTCTAATTGCGGCTTCCTTGTTGTGCTCAGTATAGAAAACGTGGACCTCCAATGCACAAACGTCGAGTATATTAGAGAACATGGTAACTGGCCATCGTTTATTAGCTGGTTTTGTAGTAAAATGACTAATCATTTTGTCCATAACATCCACACCGCCTTTTGAACTTTATCCATTGTAATATTACTGCCAGATCCCTCATAAAGACGAACCAACCGTTTAACCAACTTTTTCCCGACTTGTGTTTCACGTGGAGCATTAACATGTCTTCCAGTGTAAATTTCGCCTTACGGAGGATAGAAGGTCTTTGAATCATAAGACCACCACACCTTCATACCATATTTGGCTGGCTTCGGTGGTATGTATTGTGTGAATTGTGTTCTACCTCCGTACGAAAAAAAGCTACTCATTGATTGTTATATTTTCCGATGGTCTATAATTCTTGTTGAGATTTACACTCATGTGTCCCACAAATCTCGATTTGGGGCAGCCTTATCGGATAAATCGATTTAGGGTCTAAAATCTATTAACGATCATGGTAGCGCGATACAATGGCAATGCTGTTAGCTTCCACAGCTCCACAGAATGTTCATTATTGGAATGATGAGCATCAGCTGTTACCAATATTCCAAGATAGCCATTGAGATCCTGCAATGCAAGAGGCCTCCAAACTTGAGACTCTTGCGTAGGATTATTAGAGTTCATGGTAGCATAAACGCTCACAGTCTTACGATTAGTTTCACGAACTATAATGGTGCACATATCTTTGGTAAAAGATAAATGGAGCATTTGTAATACCGATAGCAATCCAGACGATTGAAAAGGCCCAGTTCTGCCTCGAACAATGATATGGCTTGTATCATATTTTTTTGTCTGCCCATTAGCGTTCCTGATAACACAACGCTTATCTCAGCCTCGTTCGTCCCGCTATTCTCGTCATTATTTTTACCATCGTTACTATCGGAATCAATGCTCTCAGCTTGCTCAGTCACCTCATTATTGTCGATACCGTCAATGTCCGAGTATTCAGCATCATGTGCTTCATAGTTATCATCAAAACTATGACTGTAGTCGGCTGCGTCAGATTCACTGCACTCATCCAGAAAATTGCGGTAATGTTGTTTTTGCCTTTCGAAACACATTCTGAAATATTAAATGCGTTTTTATAAAATATATTCATGCACAAGTGTTGAACCACAACTCCAACATTTGTACATATTTCATGATGTTATTTACGGATTTACTAGCGATGCTTTCTCCTGAGAATTACTCATATTTCCAATTTGATATTATCTGAACACAAATAACGTACGTATGAACTGCACAACGGTAGGACACAATGTGATGAAATGGTTTAACTTTTCAACTGAAACACAACGAAACACAATAACACAATTATTTATGTTAAAACACGTTCAAACGCGAAAAAAACATGTACGAATCAGTACAATATAAATGTGGGTACCTGGGTGTACTTCGCATATAACCCTGTATTAGAAGTTAAAAGTGTATTTTATAAAATTAACAGATCATATTTACTTCAAATGGAGTACACCATTCGAAGCAGAATTAAATTTCAAGAAGGTACTGAAAATATCATTATGTGGTTCTATGAGCGAAATTAATTTTTTATTGGTTTAAAAATCAAATGGATGTGTACCTGGGTACCCTAGCATTGACACGAAGGTTAATATGTTAATCATATTTTCATCAGTGCGTAAATGGCATCGACTAGTTAAATTTTATTTTATACAATATACTCGTATTTTCCGGCTCCCGGCCTTCGATGTTATGGTACATTGGGTCGAATTCTGATATATGGTACATACTACATTGCACATTCTGCTTCTATCTGGTTTGCGCTTAATTACTGATCGCTTCTTGACCGTATTGACCTTTTGAGTCAGCATATTACAAAATTTGCTTGGAGATATTCACATGGAAGTTTATGCACGCGCACGCTATTCGACACCGGATGGGATGGATGCGAAATATCAAAAGTGACGGGTGAGGAGGTATCCATGGGTACATTTGGATAGAGGCAAAGCTTTGGAGTTATATGGAAACGGCTTGTAGATTTAGTTGCGGCTTGTAACGGCAATCAGGTTGACTCATCTATAAAGATCTTTATAACGCATCCGATATATTTAAGTTTTTTCCTTTTTGTAAGCCCGAGCAAATTTATAAAAAAAATCATCTTTTTCGGCCGAGCAATTGTGGCAAAAATAAATGTTGTCGCTATGTTATCTACGGAGTCAATGCCATTGTTACCATGGGAAGAAAACGGTGTTTCTGGTCTTAATAAAAAAAAAAACATTAATCAGCGGTCATATTCTGCTGTTACCATGGGAACATAATGGAGATTGTTAAAAGGAGGTCGGCCTCAAATATTAACGATGGCGACTATACCTAAACCTGTCTCAAATCTTAATCTTGTAAAGGAAAAAAGATACCAGAGCTATATCCTTTTTAGATCACCAGATGATATGACAGTGAAAAGAGAAATGTGTAAGTGGGAGCTAACCCTGAAATATCAGTCATAAATTTAAATTACAAATTTTAAAAATTCTGTGCATTGCAAAGTTTTGAAACCGAAAAGTCTATACATACATATATAAAGAGAAAATAATATAATAATTAAAATATCTCAAATTTTGAAAAATGGTAGAATCTGTAAAGAAGTATTGTATATTGTGAAAGCAAAAGTGATATAATAAGTAGGAAAAATATGCATTGAAGTCGTTGTGAAAAGTAAAAAAAAGAGAAGATTGTAAACTGTGAATTGCGAAATTTGTAAGGAAAAATATATATTTCTAAATTAAAAGAATAAATATTGAAAGCAGAAAACGTTGTTCTTTAAATTGAATATTAACCCAAGTAAATTATTAAGTTTAACCAAATACAAAGTTGATTAGTGTAGAAAGAAAAAAAGAGAGAAGAACTAAGAACTATCTGGAGGAAAAGGTAAGGTGCATTGTTATTTTTCTTTTTGTAATAAATTGTGTGAACAAGAAATTTTACTTTTTACTTTTTGTTTTTTATAATTAAAACTAGAATTTTACATTATGTTGCCTTATTCAAAAGGTGGAGAAATTCACGCTTAGAAAAACGCGCCAAAAATAATATCTAAGTGTATGTAACAATTTATTTGCGAAAAACAAACACTTATCTTATAAAAAGCATTGGTGACATTCACATATTAATAGAGATTTCTTGTGTGATAGTATACCATTCATCTGCTAAGTCTCCAAAGCAGAGTCTGTTGATTGTTGCCGATGTAGCATTTGTAATAAGTACATACATCGTCATGTAAGAATACATCACACTTATAATATCTATAGATGTACATATATCATTACAGCATATACATAAATCAAGCATATCCTAACTCCTCCCCCGTTGAATTATGAACTGATTCAATTGAAGGTAATACGTATGCAGGTGATGATAATGTTGGTTGTTGTATTCAATATGATGGCGATAACTTCCTTAGTAATCTGCATCCCACTTGGGATTAGAATAATAGCGGCTTTTGAGTCGTCTTTTTCTTAGGATTTGGTCCATATTTTAATGGAATAACAAAAAATGTTATTTCAATTTCCAAATTACATACCCGTAGTGTGTTTTACTTTTAAGTTTAAGTTACGTATCAATGAATGCTGTTAGTTATTATTTTCTTTGACGAAAAATTCGTTTCTTTAATTTCTGTTTCTGGACTTTTCGTTTGTCGGTGTCGCCTGTTATTTTGTTATTGTTTATGACTACATGTTCGTTAAACTTCTGAGGTAACTTATTTCGCCTATCATCAAGTTCGTATACTTTTTCATTTTCTTTAAAATCTGGTGGGTCATTTCTTATCTACATATGTATAATTTTTTTCTTGTATGAGTGTGCCAAATTTCGTTCGTAAACCAAACTGATGAGATCATAATTTTATACAGGGCGTCCCAAAAATCAACGTCAAGCCGAAAACGGGTGTCGGACTGACGGAAGACCACGTAAATGCTAAAAAAGCAAAACAAAAATAGTTATTTTAAATTATCTCAAAAATTAGAAGACAGAAGACGGTTTTTTGTGTTCGATTCAGAATCGATGTAAGCGTTGACTACAAAAAGCTAATTTAGAACTTCATTTCACAATTTTGAAAAAAATTGGTCTAAACTTTTTTTCTTAATTTTTTTTATCAAAATTTTAAGTTTGCATGCAAGTTTTTCAAAAACTATTGACATAAATTTAGGATTAAAGAACAGGTTGTTGGCTTTCAAAACCGGTATAGTACGAGTACTTGATTTTAAGTGTTGCCCTTGTTTTTAATAACTTTTTTTCAATTGACCCCCCCTCCCATAGTAAAAATGCTAGTATTGAACTGTTCTACAAAAAACCGTTATCAATTTTTCGCGCCTAAATTATCGTGCTCTCCCCTTTTGTGATAACCAACACCACTGGACCTATCACCCGTTTTCGGCTTGATGTTGATTTTTGGGACACCCTGTATATGTATTTTAGACAATCTTATTGGATTTTTTATGATCCTTTTCCTTAAACAAAGAGACATTAGTTTTGTTAATATGACCACACAGAAATTAAAAAGGGGTCAATTTGGTTACCAAGTGAATAGAGTTATTATAAGTTAAAACCGCTCCTTCAATAACTTCAGAAAGTGGTTTGCTAGATGATTGGATCTTAACGATTCTGATCAACTCGGTAAGTGCGGAATGCAGGCTTTCTACAGGTGAATTAGCAGTTGAAGTTTTTTCGCAAGTGATATGCAGTTCTATGTCGTATATATCTAAAAATTCATTAAGCAGTGTTGACAAAAATTCACTGCCATTGTCCGACAATATTGCCGTTATCTTCTTTGGAAAAATGTGGTGAGAAAACTAGTGTCTGGAAAATAATACTTTCTTCTCAAGTACTCCAGAGTCTCCGCAATACCTCTATGAACAGAGTTTTGATGATAATTTTGAACTAGAGCTTCTTGCTCATCCCTTTCTGTTATATCATCTAAAAGCAAAGTACATCTGGCTAATTGAAGCTTCGTGTAATTAAAAAGCTTTGGGTATATTAGCTGAACTGCTTTGAATATTTTGTCATCCGTTAATATAGCTGTTTGTCGTTTTGTGTCTGCATATTCCTTAAGAATTTTGACTATTATAGCTTCGTTACCAATATCCTTATTTTCTATGACATATCTTTTTTTCCTTTGGAATAAAATTGTTACGGTAGAATGAAGTTGTGGCTTATTTGCGTTTGATTTTAATATAAGTTGGTTTGAAAATTCGATAAGGCGACTGTTCACTAAGGAACGCGGATGAGATTCAAAATGCGGTTCCAAGAGAAACAACGGAAAAAAATAAAAAAAAGCGCGTGCTAGTCAATCCCAACTTGGAGAAAAAAAAACTGTTCTTACTTTTGAAACGGTTATAAAGAAAAAAGGAATGAAAGACAGAACGTCCGCTCTGGTTAAACGTTACAATCAAAGTTTTTTATTGGCTGTGGATTGTTTGGAGGAGAGAAATGAAAGCGGAACTGATCATCGACTGGAAACCATTGAATTCCTAAGGCCTTGACTTGGTTTGAACCTTCAAATGGTATGGCAAAAATGGATTCATTTTCTTCACTTGGTATCCCGTTAAGAAGCTTGGCATTGTTTGACGTCCATTTTCGTAGATTCAGCTTCCTGAATGGTGTGTGCTCCTGAAAATAAATCATCCACGTACATTTCATCTTGGATCATCTTAACGGCTCTGGGGTTCGTGTTCTCGGCCTATTTGGCTACTTCCATGAAGGTTCGTATTGCGAGATATGGAGCTGCAGTTGTTCCAAAAGTGACAGTGTTGAGTCTAAGTAAAGGCTTGGAGCTGATCTGGGGGATACCCAAATCTGCCTATACATTTTTTTAATGTCCGCAGAGAAAGTAAATCGGGAAAATCTCCATCGCAGAATTACGTCTATGACATTTTTCAGCAAGGGCGGGCCCGTCATCAAATGGTCATTGAGAGAGCTTTCATCTGTGGTTCGAAACGATGCATCGAAAACTACTCTCAGCTTAGTTGTGGAACTCCCTCCCTTAGATATGGCGTGGTGAGTTACAAAATAATGATTGGTGTTGGCAAGAGATTCTTCCTTCACGGCAACCATGTGATTCAATTGCAGATATTCATCCAGACAAGCCGTATAGTTGGATATTTGTTGCGAGCCGTTTTTCTCAACTGTTAAAGAGCATCTTCGAAGGATCTTAGGTACTGTTCATCATATTCGATGTCCTCTTTAGTTTCCATGGCCTTGAATGGAACCTCCCCCAATTTCCAGAATTTGCTAAGCTCTGCATCAATTTTGGTGATTTGAAGAAAGCTGTGAATGGGCCTCAGTTCCAGAGACGCCTTACCAAATAGGATCCATCCTAACTTCGTGTTTTGAGCAATGGGCAATGTCTTATCATGTGGGTGGACTAAGTCGGGTAGCAAAACCTCTGTTAGCACGTCACTGCCTAATAAAATGTTGACTTTGGATGGTTTGTGAATGGTGGAATTGAAAATGGTTATCGATGTCGGTCGATATCGGTCGTAGCCCTAGCTGGTTGGGAACTAACTGCTTCCAAGGTACGAAAACGCATTTCCAAAAATTGGGAAAAATCAGAAAATGTTGGCAACACTTTCGGCTTCTCCCTAGTGCCTAAGCGCTCTTCCCAAAGTTGTTGAGTTTTGCTTGGGACTTTTTGAAGCAAGACAAAAATCACTATCACATCCTACTCATTTACCGGAATATTACAAATTTTCAAACTGTGAAGAACTTCGGTACTGGTGTCTAACAATTGTTTAATTAAATCGGACCTTTCCCGGCTAATGGGGACTAATTGAAAAGGCATTTGAGCTGCGCGTTGACCAAAACCCTTGCGTGATCATACCTATCCGTTAGTATCGTCCATGCCTTGATATAATTCCCGTTATCGATGCTCAGGTGATTTAAAAGTTTCTAGGCTTCACCTGACACACTTGACTTCAGATAATGGAGTTTCTGAATCTCAGACAATGCACTGTTCCTATAAATTAGCGATACGAATAAGTCATGGAATGACCTCCACGTATCGTAGGTGCCTGAGAACATGGGTAAATTAATTTTTGGCAGCTTAATATCCACCTTTGTTGCAGTAGCAGGAGTTGCATCTGCCGGGCTCTTGTTATCGTCAACTTTCAGCTTATCGGCTGCATCTAACAAATCTCCCCTGTAAATTTGTACGCGTCAAAAATCCTGTCATACAAATCTTAAATTTTTTCGAACGATTCCGAGTCTTCCTCTTCGATGGTATTTAGAAGCGTATCATGTAACCTTTTGGCGTCTGCCATATAGCCTTCCAAAAGCGCTAAACGCCCCGCGAAATAATTCGCAGTTCTGCGGGCTGGACCCATTTTAGAAAAATTTAATTGATCCCTCACTAATTTTTTATATATCCCCTCCAACACTTTTCTCTCCATTTTTACTTATTAAAACACACACAATAAAGTAAATAAAGACGAAAATCCACTTACGTGTATTTTCCTCGATGCACGTGGAATCGTCGAAGTGATCCTGCTGCAGTTCATTGCACACACGTGGTCTTCACTGGAACTCTGGGAAAAATTGTGGCGATTTTGTGTCCCCTGGTAGTTGTTTACACACACACACTGTCTGCTCTGCAAACCGGGGCAAATTTGTAGCCACTTGGCCTAATCCGGAACAAGCTGCAATCACACGCACTGTCTGCACTGCGATTTCGGGCAGATTTCTTCCCAAAAAATTCAGAAATATTCAAATACTTCTTTGGCTTCGAAAGGACCAAAATGTTCACTAAGGAACGCAGAGGAGATTCGAAATGCAGCTCCAAGAGAAACAACGGAAAAAGAAGACGATTGCTAGTCAATTCCAACTTGGTGGAAAAAAAAAATGAAAGACAGAAAGGCCGCTCTGGTTAAACGTTATAATCAAAGTGTTTTATTGGCTCTCTTGACTCTAACAGGTTTTTAAAAATATGTGTGTATGATACATCGATCTGACGTTTGTGTTTTAGTGCTATTCGTTTTGGATTATGTTTAGTGTTGCTTGTTTTTGATTCGGCTGCAATTAGTGTTGGTGACTTGAGTCTCCAGCAGGGACATTCTGAAATACAAATTCCATCATCACTATTCCCCTGGCATGAATATATGCTTGGTAAACGTTCTGAGCTATTTATATTATTTTGAACGGAAGAATTTGTATAATCATTTTCGTATTGAACCTCAGGATTTTCGTTTGCGTTTAGCTCTATTCAGACAAAGCCTCTGCATTTGAGTTTAGTTTGTCCTTTTTGTCTACTATTTCATAATCAAACTCTTCGAGCCTAAGGCAATAAACTAATTTGTTATTAATTATTTTAAATGAAAGGAGCCATGTTAGAGATTTATGATCGGTCACGATTTTAAGCCGTCTGCTAAACAAATATGTGCGGGAATATATCTCAGCCCATATTATAGCTAAAAGCTTTTTCTCTATCGTGCTATAATTTTGTTCAGATACTGATAAAGTCCAACTTTCGTAATAAACAAGCATATCAGATCATATCGGTCCTTGAAAAACCACCTTACGCAACGTTGCTCGCGTCCGTAGTAAGATTGAAAGGGAGAGAAAAGTCTGGGTATTGCAATATGGGATCATGGCAAAGGAAATTCTTGCAATTTTCAACGCATTACTTAAATTTGAATATAACATGATTTTAAAATTTTTACCTAGCCATTCCATTAAAGGTTTGGTCAAATGAGCAAAATCTTTTTCGAGTTTTCGATGGGTTTCGAGTTTGGGATGGGGAATCTTTTATTGCCGAGGACTTATCCGGGTCAGGCTTAACTCCGTCAGCAGTTATAACGTGTGCAAGAAAAGAAACTTCCTTCCGAAGGAATTCTGACTTGGAAGTTTTCCGAAGACGCTTTTAAGATTTTGGATGTGCTCCTACAAGGATGTCCAAAACAGAGCAATGCCATCCATATAGACAAGACATATTTTACCTTGAAGTTCACGTGGAATATTTTCCATCACACATTAAAATGTATTGTAGGTGGGGCATTTCTTAAATCAAAAGGCATCGCTAACAATTCGTAGTAGCCATTTTCTACCGCAAATGCTGTTTTGGGAATATTTTCATCTTTTACCTGAATGTGATGGAAGCCAGATGCAAGGTTTAATGTGCTGAAGTAAATTGATTTCCCTAACTTATCCAAGATATCGGTAATATTTGGTATGTATGGGGTATCTGTCCTCTATAGTCGTCTCATTAAATTTACGACAGTCAATAACTAGTCGCTATTTTTCTTTGACACGTCTTTCGTTTTTGGGGCTATCCGAATTGATGAAGACCAGAGAGAATATCTCGGTCGTATAATGCCTCCATTAAGCATTTGTCTAATTTGGTATCGAATTTACTCTTTGTGTATAAAAGGGTACCGATATGATTGGGAGTAAATAGCATCATTGTTTTGGGTCTTTATTTCTGATGTTGATATTGATTTTAAAGATAAAACCAGATATTTTTGTTGAACGCAAGTATACTTTATTTTAATTAAGAATGCTGCGTAGTAATTCAAAAGAAAAAAATTCAAAACGGAACCAACTTCACAACATGTACAGAATTCAGTTTTAATGTATAGGCATTGCCATATTCAACCCCCCCTCTCAATGTAATACATTTAAAAAATATCTTAAATTAATATCTAAACAGACATGAATATTACAAAAATCTTTAGTTTTTAAGTGCATCTCCTACACAACATTGTTTAAGAAACTTTATAATTAACTCCTTACATAACGATTTCGTTAACGTGTCTGCTGGTTGATTACATGTGCTGATATACTTAACAAAAATTTTGTTATTTTTAATTAAATCCTTAACAAAATGATATCTGATATCATGTTTTAAACGTTTTACTGATTCTGTGCTGGCATTTATAATTACTGACTGATTATCACAAAACAAATTTACTGGATATGTCTTTTGGAAGTCAAAATCACACAACAAATTTACAAGCCAACATGCTTCACTAGCAGCCATACTCATTGAAATATATTCGGCTTCTGTCGAGGATAGGCTTACAGATGATTGTTTCTTTGAGCACCATACAATTAAAAAATTTGCAAAAGTAAATAAATAACCTGAAGTTGACTTTCTATCTCTTTGATCTCCTCCCCAGTCAGTGTCGCAGAAACCTTCCAGCATTATATCATTACATTTATAAATCAATTTATAATCAATAGTATACTTCAGATAACGTAAAACTCTTTTAAGAGGACCCAATAACACATTATTTGCACATTTCTGATATCTGCTTAACATAGAAACAGCAAAACATAGGTCTGGCCTAGTGCCTGAAACAGCATACATTAAATAGCCAATTATTTGCCTATAAATTTCTTCAATGTTTTTATCATATTTAACATCAGAATGAAATATCTTAGCATTGAAATTTAGATCCATAGGTGTCAACATTGGCTTACAATTTTACATATCAAATCTCTTAAGTACATTTTCTAAGTAATTCCTCTGTAATAATATAGTTATACCTTTATGCAAATCTTGTTTTACATTTATTCCTAAGAAATCTGAAATTAATCCTAAGTCCTTCATTTTAAATTCTTTACTTAATACAGTTTTTAGTTTTACTATCCAATGTTCATTTGTACCAAAGATTAACAAATCGTCAATGTATATTAATACGAACATTTTATCAGCACCTTTATACTTTTTATATAAACATGAGTCATATTTTGACCTCTCAAAGCCCTCTTTAGTTATTACAGAGTTAAATTTAGTATTCCAACACATAGGTGAACTTTTTAACCCGTATAACGATTTGTTCAACTTAACAATATTATTATTTCCTGAATAGGTTTCTGGTAAAGAAACATACACATCTTCTTTATTTCTCCATATAAGAAAGCCCCCGTTACATCCATTTGGGTTATAGTAAATTTAACTTTGTCACTACTGCTACAAATAATCTAAATGAGGACAACTTTGCAACTGGAGCGTAAACATCACTAAAATCAAATTTATCTTGTTACTCGAAACCTCTAGCAACTAAACTAGCTTCATACTCTTTGGTATTATTTACATTTTTAATCTTAAAAATCCATTTGCTACTGATTGTTTTGGTAACTGGTACAGTACAAAAGTCCCACGTAAATGTCTGTAATTCCGTCGCAATAGCTTCACTCCACTTACTAGCATCACTTCTCTTCATGGCGTCACTATATGTAACTGGTTCACACTCACTTTTGTCCGTATGCACATTGTTACATTGGTAGAAATTCGTCTGCTTTCTTAGACGTTTGCTTCTTTCTTCTCTGGGTGGACTGGTTTCTTCAGATAGACATTCTTTTTCACCGCATTGTAAATACTCACTGTCACTATCGCTGTCACCGTCTGCACTCTCTGTCACCTCTTCAACACTGCTTGTATGTGTCACCTTTGTCGTTTCATCAAATCCATTTGTTAACTTGCTCATATCTGTCTCCGGGCTTCCATCTTGTTCGAACTCCTCTTCCAGATCCATTGGCATCACAGATTCTTTTTCCTCGCCTTTCTTAACTTGAAGTATCTCTTCAGCATCTTGATTTAAGAAAACAATATCTCTCTTTGTCTCCACCGTATTCGTTTGTGAGAAATAAATTCTATATCCTTTTACATTTTCTTCGTAGCCAACCATTAACCCCTTTTCACCTTTCTTGTCCCATTTCTTTCTTTTTTCCTTTGGAATGTGAACAAACACTTTCGTACCAAATGTTCTTAACTGCTGAATGTCAAAATTTTTATTGGTCCATACTTCCAATGGTGGACCTTCCATTTTCATGACTCTTCCCAGTTCTATTCAAGGCAAATACCGCCGTATTAATTGCTTCTGCCCACAGCTACTTTGGTAAGTTCCCTCCTTGTAACATTGTCCTTGCCGCTTCCACCAAAGTTCTATTATTATTATTATTATCAAGGGAACGATACAAATGAATTTGTAGGGTCCAAGATTTAACGCCGGGGTACTATACCCATGTGGCGCGTTTTGTCAACAGCACGCGGAGTACTGAGTTCCCATGTGGCCACCCACCTACGTACTTACCGCGCCCAACACTGCTTAATTTCGGTGATCTAGCGGGAACCGATGCTTTCAGTGTGGCGAGGCCGTTGACTTCCACCAAAGTTCTATTTTCCCTTTCAGCCTTCCCGTTCTGTTCTGGGGTATAAGGTACTGTTGTTTGGTGTGTAATACCTCGCCATGAAAACATTTCCTTCACTTCTTTGTTTATAAACTCCAAACCATTGTCACTTCTAAAGATTTTCACTTTGTTTTCAGTTATATTTTCAGCCTTATTTAAGGCATTTTACATGCAATATTTGATCTCATCTTTGGTTTTGACAAAGTACACACTCCTGAAGTTAGAATAGTCGTCCTTCAGTATGACAAAATATTTCGACCCACCAACAGATGCTTCTTCCATTTGGCCACAAGTATCAGCATGAATTAGCTCACAAGTCTTTATAGTCACATACTCACTCTTGCTGAATGGTAACCGATGCATTTTTAAAACCAAACAACTTTGACACTCAGGGTTAGAAGTCTGTTTCACAGCAATATTGTTTTTCCGCAGAATATATTTCACATAAGCGAAGTTTTGATGCGCCAGTCTTTTGTGCCACTCATTAAAATCGTTATGCACTAGTTTTGCAGTGCTTGCAATATCGTACGTATGTTTATAACGTAAATCCAAATAATAAGAATTACCAATTCGATTTTCCACTGCACAAACTTCATTGCATTTGTAAAATTTGCATGAACTATCATCTGTTGTCATGATGTAACCTTTATCTGTGCCGCGATTGACTGAGAACAGATTAGTTTTCAATTCTGGAACATACAAAACATTGTCTATGAGTGTATCAATCCATTCGATCCCGTTTGATACTTGAACCTCTATCTGTCCGCAACCTAGGGCACTAATAACTGCGCCATTACCGACGATCACTGATTTTTGCAAATTGTTTGAGAGTGATGAAAACAAAGCTCGATCTCGATACATGTGTTCACTGGCACCGGAGTCCACTAACCACTTTGAAGTATGCAATTCAGTGTTCGATACTATGAATGCATTGCTTTTCGTTTTATTTTCAGTCTTACTATCTTTTTTTTTCTAAACCGATACTGTGCCTTATAGTGTCCAGACTTTTCACAATAGAAACATTTATTATTATTCACGTTTTCTCCCTAGTTTTATTACTATCGCAATCACTTTGATAATGTCCGCTTTTGCCACACTTAAAGCATTTTACAAATCTTTTATTTTTTGCAATGAACGCAGATGACGATGAATTTTGCTGGGACTCCTCGTTCTTTCCTTTCACCCTCTCTTCTTCAATTAATAATCTGGCTACTAAGTTGTCAATGGTTTGCTTATCGTCAGGTGGCGATTCCCACGCCGAAACAAAATGCTTGTATTCATCAGGTAATGACATTAACACTTTTGTAATAACAAACCTGTCAGAGATTTCTTCGCCCATCTGTTTTAACTGATTTTGCATTTATTGGATCTTAGATAAGAAAACTGACATATCCACGCTTTTCTCATATTTGTGCTGAAAGAATCTTTGCTGTATTATATGCACACTAGTCTCAGTCTTCTGCTCATATACACTTTGAAGTTTTCTCCACATTTCAGCAGAACTCGTGCATGTGATGATGTACAACATGGCCTCTTGTGTCATTCGTGTAACCAGCAGCGTCTGCGCCTTGGCATCTTTAACTTCCCATGCAGGTATTTCAGCGGCAGCTTCGGGCTTCACACACTTTCCCTCCACAACATCCAGCCAGCCGTTACCTCTCAACAGCACCGTGGTTTGAAATTTCCAGATATTCCAATTTCTTGAACCCTCCAGCCTGATAACGTCAGTATTATTTTTATTAATATCCATCTTCCTCTTTCACAAACCAGAACGCGTTTTCCTTCTGAATTATCTTTAACTTCTGCTGAATTTTATGTCTGGGCCCATAACCTGATGTTGATATTAATTTTAAAGATAAAACCAGATATTTTTGTTGAACACCAGTATACTTTATTTTAATTCAGAATGCTGCATAGTAATTCAAAAGAAAAAAAATTCAAAACAGAACCAACTTCACAACATGTACAGAATTCAGTTTTAATGTATAGGCATTGCCATATTCAACAATTTCATGTTTTATTTCACTCGAAAAGCTAAGATTTGTTGACGAGTAAAAAAAATGTGCCCGAGTGCTTGACAAAGGGAATTGACCTTCCGTGTTTAGGTGGTCGGCGCGAATCAAATCTAACAAGTTTGAGTTTTGTAAATGTGGGTTATTACAAATGGAAAAATTGTGTATTTCAACAAATTCATTTTGGCCGATTCTTTGGGATTTTATGGGTTTCTCGATAATGAACGTTTGTAATGTACGCAACTATTTTCTATTGCAATGAAAGAATAACATTTGCATGCTTTGTAAATACTCTCTGAGATTAGTACATTTTCCTTTATCTGCATTGGTTTTAATTAAATAGAACCTTCTTCGACATCAACAGGCAACCTAAAAACAGTCTTAGTTAGTCCAGGAATAGTTAATTGTTTCGATATTAAATTGGGCTTGAAACTCAAAGGTATTTGTGTGCTATCATTTTTCAAAAAAGAGTTTTTCAAATCAATACTCATACCTAACGTTTTCAAAATATCTGTTCCTATCAAACCTACTTTGATGGTGGAATTTAAACAAGATGAAGCAAAATTTTCTGGTAGTGTTAATTTCTGGTAGCCAATTTAATTTAATTTCTTCGTACAAAAATTGATTTGATCTCAATAGGGCTAAATAATTTTGTTATGTTGCTAGAAACTATGCCTGAACTGATAAGGGTCTATTACTTCCTGTATCGATTAAAAATTTTAGAGAATCTTTATTTAAGCTGTGTATAGTAATGTATATATACTCGATTTACTCTCCAAGGCTGGTAACTGAAAATTTGAATCGTCGATTTCGTTCCTAATTTCGATCGACTGTAGCTGTTGGGTATCTGGTATATTGGAATGTTGGTAAGAGTTTTCAGAGTTTTCTCAAGTGTATAAATTTGATTGTTGATCTGAATTAGCTATTAATGGAATATTTGTGTGTTTGTCATAATAGTCGTTACTCTCAAGATTATGCAAGTCCTTGGATCTATTGTTATTGTAAGAATAATGGTTAGAATTTCTATTGGTATTGCCGCTGTATGTATCCATTGGCTCAGATGGATGAAGTGGTCTATTTACGGGAAGGTGGTTGCTATGGTTATTATGATTTGAAGCTTCTCTATTTGTGTAATGGATATTCGAATTATAACGAGTGTTGGTCTTATCGTTTGTACGAAATGGTGACTAAAATCCATTGTTTGAATGGTATGGTTTACTGAATTTTGAGAGTGAAATGAAGGACGTGAAGAAAATTTGGAAAATTGAGGTTTGAAAAAGATCGCTTCACTAGCGGGTAGTGTCCTACTTGAATAATTGCCTGAACCTAGGTTGTGTGTGCATTATTTGTAAGAGACGCATTTGGAATGCATTGTGGGTCCTGAAAATAGTGACAATTTTGTTCCTGAAGCTAAAAATGCTAAGCTTCAGAAAGTTTTTCAGGTTTCGTGGACGTTTAGCTGTCTAAGTCCTGACAAAAAGGTACTTAAACACATTTCTTCATATAAACACAATCTTGCTAACATTTAGGTCTGTTTCATGAGCTTTGACATGATTTGTCATTGTGGAGTGTATGTCAATCACTTTTGAATAAAAATGCTCAAGATTATTTTGATACTGTCGTAATTGATTAAGGTCGCGGATGAGACTGGTTTCATTTCTCTTACCAGAGTAATGAACTATCAAATTATTCTTTATTTCATTCCAATTTATTGCTGTTCCGTATAAATTTAGTATTTCATTTGCCTTTATTCCTTACAGCACGTAATATCGTCCTATAATACAATATAAAGAACCTTCTAACTGCAGCATGACACTATGGCTTTCTTCAACCTTGGTCAATAAAACGAACAATAACCGTGTTTTTCCATCAAATGTGAAAAAATCTTTAACAGCATCGGGTGTCCTTAACGAAGATGTTAGCCGCATTCGAAGATTGATTTGATGTTCATGTCCTGTTATTCATATTATCTTTGTCAATACTCGAAGATACGACTTGATTAGAAAACAAAAAACACGCGTTTGAATTTGCTATTTTCCTATCACTATGCAAATCGTAATTTATAATCAAATCTGCATCACAATTATATATTTTAACAATATTGTCAAAATTAATTCCACAATGTTTACTTTTAAGACAACTAATTTTTACTTAATTTTTTGGAAATAAGAAATAGGAGATATAGGAAAGTCCGTGAATAGATCCAATCAATAGGACTCACATTGCAGAGAAGTCTTATGCCTTCAAAATGCTTCAACGTCTATATATTTGCTAGACTTGTTTTCTTTATCTCCACCTTACAGAGAAGGCGGCAAATCTTATTATTCTTGGCGACTTTAATGTGGACGTTTTAAGTTGTAACGCTGCAGTTGACACATATGCATTCTTAATAGCAGAGCATGGTTTAACATCGTTTATTAATGAACCTACAAGACCGATTTCTGATACTTGCCTTGATCATGTATTTGGTCGCTTTAAGAAATTATAAACCAATCTTTGCGCGGGTGTTAACTTTGATCTGAAAATTACTGATCTCAAACAATGATCCGGCTTAGTCCTAAGCATCTTTAACAACAAAACTTAACGATAAGCTGCTGCATGAAAGTTGGGAAGAAGTCTACACCATTAGAAATGCTTCACAGGCGTATGCACTATTCTTAAAAATTCTAGCTGGTCATATTGATATCTGTAGCTTTTCCATCGAGCACACAAACCAAACTTAAGCCCTGGATGAAAAAATCTCTTCTCAAAAAAATTAAACTTAAGCACAATCTACGTAACAAATGTTGCAAACACCCACGTAACCTTGTTTTGAAAAGACGTTATAATCACATGTGCCAAAAAATTAATAACGAAATTAAAGTCTACCGTGATAGTTACTATCAAAGTAGAATAAGAAATTCACAAGAAAAAGAATGGGAGGTTGTAAATAGCATTATTAATCGCAAAGATAAAAGCCATAGTAAATCAATTGTTCTAAAAAATGAGAATGTTGAAATCACCGATCCCGCAGCAGTTGCTAACGAGTTTAATGACTACTTTGTTTCAGTGCGACAAATATCTTTCCCATCAGACCTTCCAAGCGTCTGCAGCTGTTGCTCTGCACCTGGCCTTGGGGACCACACACCTGTAAGGAACAGCTTCTTCTTTGAACCCATTGCAGGATTTGAGCTGTTAAAAAAAATAAACAGTCTCAAAAATTCAAATTCTTGTGGTAACGATGGTATTTCTAATATCGTAATGAAAAAAATTGCCCTTAATGTCGTTGATATTTTGGCTCATATTTTTAATTTGAGTATCTTTTCTGGAAATTTTCCAGATTTGTGCAATGTGCCAATATAATCCCTATTTATAAAAAGGGCAACAGACAAAAGAAAAGCAACTACAGACCCATTTCCTAACTCCCTACAATATTGAAGATATTCGAGGAAACCGTTAAAAGGAGAGTTCTGAAATATCTTAATGATATAAAATTCTTCAGCGAAAGGCAGTTTGGGTTTGGAGAAAGCCTCTCTACGGAAGATGCTCACCTAGACTTTTGTGCAGTTATTTACAAAGGACTTGATGTTAAAAAATGTTGCGCTGGACTCTTTGTAGATATTACAAAAGCCTTCGACATAGTTGATCACACCATCCTCTTGGAAAAATTTCATTTTGCAGGGTTTCGCGGTTTTATCTTAGATTGGTTTGCATCTTATTTAAAAAAAACAGAACACAAAAGGTAAAAATCGGGAATAATATAAGTAGTTCAAAGATAATCAATATAGGCGTACCCCAAGGATCCGTTCTTGGCCGTATTCTGTTCCAAATATATGTCAACTCTATTCTTGCAATCCTATTTACTGCATATGGATCAACCAAACTTTTAAATCTCGTTGCTGACATAAACCACGACGTTCACTTGCTAAGACTCTGGTTCACCAAACACAAGTTAATGGTAAGCAATAAGACTAAATTGATGTATTTCGGTCTAATAGTGAAAGATTCCCCAGACTTTGAGATTATATTTCATGCATCTACCTGTTGTAGACATAGCTTGCTAAACTGTGTTTGTGATGTGAACAATTCCAATGCATGGAGAGGTACATACCTTAATGAACTACAGCAGCTGACTGTCCTACAAAAGTCCGCAATAAGAAAAGTATGCAAATCAGCTCGCCTAACCTACTCCATAGAATTATTTAGAAGAATGAATATCCTGCCTATAAGACATTTATACTTTTTGAAAGTCCTCAAAATATTCTTCGTAAGAGTGGCTATATGCAGAGCCCTATATCTGACTCCCATAATCTTCGGAGCAATACTGGTACCGTCTTACATATTCCGCCTTTTCACACATTAAGCTTTAGGAACTTTTTCTCAATTGTTTTGTGCAAGCTATTTAATAGTCTACCTGAGAATGTACGAGTTATTAGAACTGCGTCCGTATTTCTAAAAAATTAAATTCGTGGCTTCTTGCGATTAATCACAATGAAATCGAAATTTTGTTACGCTTCATTATTAGAGTTCTCTATTAACTTTTAGCTTTTTCAACTTTTAATTTTATATACATATAAGGACTGCTACGAATAAAATTTGGAAACTTCAAAGTAAAAAAAAAATATTTTCATAATTCATGTGATTTTTTTTTATTTGCTTTAAATCTCTGTTTCTATTAAATTCATTCACAATTACAAAAAATAAAAAAAATTAGTTGGGTTCCCATTCTTTCCTCAACTTCTTTCGAATGTCCTTCATAAGGTTGGTGACAGTTACATACGTGATCTTTTTGGACGCTCTTTTCCATTTAGCACTAAAATCTTTTACGTCCTTTGCACACTGCTCACTTTTCCTCAATTTAGCTTTGACCAAAGCCCAATACCTTTCAATGGGACGGCACTGTGGAACATTGTGTGGATTCATGTCTTTTGGGACAAAGTCGACATTTTTAGCAACAAGAAAGCTCAACGTCGCATGAGCATAGTGAGCTAAAGCTAAATCTGGCCAAAATAATGTTGAAACCTCGTGTTTGTTTAAGAAAGGAATCAACAGTTTTTTTAGGCACTCGTTAATGGACACTTCTCCTTTAATTGTTCCCGTTGTAATAAACGATGAGCTTCTGTACCCACATTGCCAAACGAGATATTTTGACCCGAATTTGTCCATCCTAATCGATGTTGTTGATTGCGGAAGAATCTCAGCTTCAAACGAGTTGTAAAACTGCGCACCTGGAAGAGTAGTAAAGTCGGCTTTGACATAAGTTTCGTCATCCAAAGCCAAGCACGCTTTCTTGTTGGCGATCAACTCGTATAGCTTTCGGGCTCGTGTTTTTATGATTTGTTTTTGCTTTTCAGTAACTTTTGGTATTTTTTGTTTTTTTTGTGTTTTTAGACCGTTACGTTTTTTAGATTTTGTACCATTGTTTGGTTGGTATTACATTTCCGAGCAACATCTCTGGATGACATAGTCCGGTTTTTTACGATGGTACCCACTATTTTCCTGTCCAAATTTTTATCATGTACTTCACTTTTATCTCCACTTTTCTGTTTTCGCTTAACTGTCAATGTCTCCAAATATCGTCTAATAACAGAATTCACTGTACTGCGTACTATGTTTAAATTTTTTGCGATGAAATGGTTTGGACGCGTAGTATTTTCGAGTCATTTGTCGATGATCTTTTTACGGCGTTCCTCTTGACTCATATTTTATAAATATTTTAAACCGCGCCGAACTAAAATCAATAACAAACTGAATCTAGAGAATATACAGGCTAATTTGGGTACAAAATGGGATTGCAATTTTTACGCATTGGAAAATTTACAGATTTTATTCGTTTCAGTAATTATGTATATATATTTCTTTGTAAACAATTTAATTAAAATATAATGTATATACAAACACAGAAATGCTTGTCCACCCTACAGTGTAAATTTTGAAGTGGCATTTCTCTCTATTTTTTTCACAAAATAAAAATATCACTAACTACGAGTATTCTCCAAATTACATAGGATACATATGCATACTCGTAGTAAGAATTGTTGAGCTGCTTAAAATAGTACCGAATTGAGAATAAAAAATTAAAAAAAAAAAAAAGTTCAGGTGGCTGATGTCTTTGGAATGCTACAATGTTTTTATTCGCTAGATATTTGGTCCTCCATATCTTCGGTGATGGCCCCTTGTAGATTACTGTATGTTGCGCTTATTTATGGAAAGCCTCTACCTCGATCTTCCTTAGATGTGTGCTCTTCAAAATTTTCGATTAATATATTTTAGCTGCTTGATTTTTCGCTAATAATTCTTCAATAAAAGCGCCTTACCGACTTCAAAGCAGGGATTGTTGAGTGTAGCCGATGTAGCGTTAACAAGGGATTTAAGTACTCTTAAAATGCTTTCTCACAGAGCGGTTGAAGGAAATTCAGGGAGGAGGGAAAGAGAGGTTCCGATGAACGTTGGCTTTAAATCTTTAAAGGTTGTAATGACTAGGAAATAAAGAACTAGGCAGGACATTTCATAAGCGTTTTGTACGGCTTAGGAACGAATCACGATAGTTTAGAGTAAGCTCGAAAGTAGGCTTGAGGGTATACTGATGAGCACTCATAACGAGACGGGGTTACGATTAAAGGTTTGAAGGGGCGGAATGCTACTGGCGATTTCTATGGAGCACTGGTGGTGGAAATAGCAATAAAAGAGAGTGAGACACGAGACAATACGTCGGTGTTCGAGTCCGAGTGATATTGGTATCACCTATTTAATTTTAGTGGGGGCTGAGGCCCCCATTTATTGGCTTAATACATGCTTAATCGAAAAACTTGGACTAGAAACTTACAGAAAGAGTTAGGAGTTATGGGCAAAGGGAGTGATGGAGGAGGTCTTGTTTGAGACGAGGAGTGCTCAGGTCGAAATCAAAAAGGGAGAGGTTTGAGTTGACCTTTCGGAGCATACGGAAGATTGGTTCGTTGAAGCCAGTTCAGTTTGTATGCATTTTTATTTTCATTCATTAATTAATTCTTATATGCTAGACAAAAAAACGCTTAAAAATTACCTTAATTAACTTAAAATTATCTTATTCTAGCTTACTGGCCCCATGCGGGCACTCTAAGTTAAACCTAACACTTAAACTATGTCTTTCGACGAATCTTACGTTTATACTATCTCTATTCATTATTAAAACTAAGAAAATATTTTTTAACAAAAACTTAGTAACCTGACTTTTTTTTTTTACTTTATTATAAAACTTAAAACTAAAATCCTTCAAACTACCTAAGAATAAATCTTAATCTACTTACATCTAATACATAACATACGCATACAAATATATATATATATACATAATATATATATACGTAATATATAAATACATGCACATATATATACTTTTTTTTTTTTAATTTTTTAGTTTATTTATTTATTTTTTTTTGTTTTTATATTTTTTCTTTTTTACTTAAATCTAACCTAATTCTACCTAAAACTATGTAAGCCGGCCATGGCTAAAAAAAAACAACAAACAAAAAAAAAAAAAAAAACAAACAAATTAGGCTGACCGACTTTGCTTCATAAGAAGCTACCTATTGCTAGAGGAATTCGACGACGAAGCATCCTCTCCCTCAAAAAGCCACCAAAATTGTTGGTGCTGCTGAGCAACATCCCTCCTATCGCGACTCCCTACCGCCCTACTGAACCGGAGACGCTCCGCACTGCCGTGTGCGACGTCTCTGTCGTAGCTGAGTCGCCTGTCCGCAGCTGTTCGAGCAACGTGGAAGATTAGCGGCACAGCCAATCTGTCCTGGATCAGACCTTTGCTATCAAGGTAAAGAAACGCTTCTGGAGGAACATAGCCGTCAAAGCGAACTCTCTCATGATACATATAATTAGGGTAGTAAGCCCCAGAGACCAGGTTGTTCGACGATGTCATTGCTCTTGCAATGACAACTTAATAACAATATTATCCACTCTTATTAGGTTCGCCCTATTGTACAAGACCTCATTGCGATAGAATTTTATGTACTCAGATTCTGGTGTTCTGTATAACCGAAGACAAGCCCTAAGGCAAGCCCTCTCAAACACCCGAATCTTTTCCAATAAACTTGCTCTGACGTTGAACCACACGGGACATCCAAACACAAGCATAGGCCGGATAAGGGCCATGTAGCAGATCACCTTCACCCTCGCATCGAGTTGGCTGTTGTAAAACAGTCTCCTTGTAAGGGCAAAAGCACCTTTGGCTCTGGCCAGAGCAACATCTATATGTTTGTTAAAATACAGATATTGATCTAGCCAGATCCCAAGGTATCTGACTACATTTCGACAAGCAAGTGGCTGTCCATGTTGTCCGACGATCGAGAACTTTCGCCAATTCTTTCTGGTATCCCTTGAGGCCCCAGACAAAGGCGTCCTAAACAGAATGGTTTCCGATTTCTGAAAGTTGATTTTCAACTTCCAGTCATCGCAATATTGTCTAATTTTATCGAAGTCACGTTGCAAAAGTATGTTAATGACCTCAATCTTTGGACCTGATCTGTACGCGATTAAGTAGTCGGCGTACGCTATGCTGTGGGGAAGTGAACCTATCAGATCACTTGTGTAAATGTTGAATAGGATCGGCGAATTTACCGCACCTTGTTGCAGACCGTTTGTAATGTTAAATGTTCCAGCAGAAGTCACATCGCCATTTTTCACGATGAACTGTCTACTGGAGAGCATATCAAAAAGAATATACAGCAGTGGATTACTAATGCCCAACCTGTCCAACTTGAAGAAAAGCCCCTCTAACCATACAGTATCGAAGGCCTTTTCCAAGTCAATCAGGCAGGCACCAGTGCACTGTTTCTTGCCTTTGTTCCATTGGATATCAGAAACCAGTTTAGACGCAGCATGAATGATATCATGCCCCGCCTTGAAACCGAATTGATTATCCGGAACAATATGTTTGTCCTCAACCCACTTAGTCAGGGCTCTATTTATTACCTTCTCGAAAACCTTACTGATGTTTGGAAGAAGACTGATCGAGCGGAGATTCGCCGGATTGGAAGTATCTTTATCCCTTTTGGGAATGGGATGTACCACCGCAATTTTCCAATGCGCTGGATAATGGGCATTATTCATTGCATTATTAAACAGGGTGGTATAAATGTCCACCGCTTGTAGTGGTATTTCATCGGTTCCCACTGACTTTTTACTTCTGAGTGATTCGAAGATCGTTTGGAGCTCTTCCTTCGAAATGAACGGTGGTAATACCCTTTCGTTGGTGATGACATTATTTGCCATATTCTCGTCACTGAACTGGGTAAAACCCGAGCTCTCGAATTCGCCAATTTACAATTTCATTTCGAAGGTAGAAATTGTGCACAAGGACTCGACTCTCCAGGTCGTGGTTCGGGCCTTGTATACTTCCTGGAAAGTCGCTCCCATAGCCTCTACATTCTCCTGCGGATCCTCAATCACAAAGAAGTTGTCATCATCAACAGCCTCATTTGGATCTATGCCTATGCTACAAGTATCTGTTCGTTGTTCGACGTTCGGGCGATTTTGAGACATGGAAGGTCGTTTTGATCTTTCCTCCTAAATATTTTATTTATTTGCGGGAACATATTCGGGTTGCTGGTGTTTACAGCCCGAATTTTATTGTTCCAATACAAATTTACAGATTTTTTGTAATTTTCTGTTATTAATATCTGGAGGTTTTTAATCGACGACTTCAATGTCACGATCTCCGGGTTATGTCTGTCAGTAAACCGTCTGTACAAGGTTTTTAGTCTTGACAGCAGCCTACTTTTTTGTCAGTGCAGTGCGTCAATAGTTGCGTTGCGGAATAAGTCTTCTTCGTCAGTATGTTGATACCGAGGTATCGTTTTGTCCATTGTTCGTTTGATTGTATCGTCCATTAGTCTAAGATACCTGTCAATCTCCTCGTTTGACAGATTTCTGTTGGACGGTGGGTAGAGCGGATTCGAGGAGAGTGCTCTAGTCAGTGTTCTGGTGAAGAGTGTCCAACGAACCCTACTATAATTGTAGGAATGCCTTTGAACAAACTCATCCAATTCCGCAATTTTGTTGGGAACAGTTATTTCGGTGCTAAGACCGCAATGGTCACTGTCATACACGAAAGTGCGTAGACAGTTTGTAGTTTGTTGGTTAGTGCACGTCAGTTGTATTCGTGAGTCGAGCAGCAGGAGATCCAAATAGGACCCGTGTCTGGGAAACGACGGACTATCCGTCGCTTTGAGGCCTAGCCGATACATCACACTGTGCTGACCCCACCAATTGAATAGTTGGTTCCCTCTAGTATTTGGTGTATTATTTCCCCAATCACTATGGTTGGCGTTGAAATCTCCGCCGATAATAAAATAGTTGTCTTCCAATTCCAGCCTCAGGAATCGAAAAAGTGTCTCGAGCTCTGAGATGAATAAGGTAGATTGAGTAGCCTCAGGTGCATAGATAGACACCACGTACAGCCGCTTTCCACTACGGAGAGGGATATACACGATGCATGCTGCCAGCACCTGGAATCTGCGTACTACACGACTGTATACTCTTTTAAAACGTATTCCTTTTCTTACAAAGATCGCAACGCCTCCTCCCCTAATGGAGTTGTGTCGGTTTCTCCGTACTATTTTATATCTTCTGTGCCTCATTTTGTGTCTTTTGGTAAGCTTAGTTTCGCTAACCAAAAGCACATCAAGGGCTTGGTCTTTAAGCAATTTAAATAGTGCGGCTCGTCGTTCGAGCCTAATCAATGAATTAACATTCACCGCAAGGACCTTCAGGGTTTGCCCCGCCACGTACGTACCCATTACGACATACGATGCGTTAGGCCAGGCAGCAGCGCGTATATTTGATCCACCCGCGCGGCCTGTTCAGTTACATGACGTTGGAGCTGAGCCATCTGCCCCTGGATAGAGAGCAAGATAGCTAGCATGTCAGGTACTGGTTCCGGTGCTCTAGGCACTGGGGCCTGCGAGGCAAGGTTCGTTGAAGCCATAAGAGGTGCTGTAGACCGGTAGTTAGAAGAAACGAGGACAACGTAGATTGCGGGGGTTGGCATTGAAGAAAATGGAGTTCAAAATGGATGCGCAGTGGAACCTGAGAAAACTCGATGAATGAAAAGAATGCCAGCAGTATTCCTACGTTCTTCTAACGAATTTATATACATACATACGAGGGCGGGTCAATAAGGATTAAAACACAGATTTTTTGATAAAAAAATAATTTTATTTTTCAACGTAGTCTCCCTTGAGCTCTATACACTTTGTCCAACGCTTCTCCAATTTTTTTATCCCTTCCAAAAAAAATGATTTGTCGAGGTCCTCAAAATAGGCCTTTGTTTGCGAGATGACTTCATCATTGGAGTCAAATCTTTTTCCACCAAGCCATTTCTTCAGGTTTGGGAACAAGAAGTAGTCGCTCGGAGCCAAATCTGGAGAATAGGGTGGATGAGGGAGCAATTCATAGCCCAATTCATGGATTTTTGCCATGGCAACTGCACATGTGTGCACCCTTGCATTGTCTTGGTGGAAAAGAACTTTTTTCTTGGCCAAATGAGGTCGTTTTTTTTTCAAATCGTCATTGAATCGGTCCAATAAGTTGGCATAATATTCCCCATTGATTGTTCTTCCCTTTTGAAGGTAGTCAATGTGGATTATCCCGCATGCATCCCAAAAAACAGTCGCCATAACTTTATTGGCTGACAAACCCACCTTGGCCTTCTTTGGCGCCGATTCACCCTTAGAAACCCACTGTTTTGACTGTTTTTTGTTCTCTGGTGTGTTGTGATGGATCCATGTTTCGTCCACGGTTACAAAACGGCGCAAAAACTCCTCCATATTGCGATTAAACAACGCCAAACCTTCCTGTGAAGTTGTTACACGATTGCGTTTGTGGTCGACTGTGAGCAAACGCGGCACCCATCTTGCGGAAAGCTTTCTCATGCCCAAGTGATCATTCAAAATTGAAACCACTGAGCCATGCGAGATCCCTACGGCTTCCACAATCTCTCGCACTTTCAATCTTCGGTCGGCCAACACCATATCGTGAATTTTTTCGATTGTTTCGGGTGTAGAGACCTCAACTGGGCGTCCAGGACGTTCGGCATCTTCAGTGCTTGTACGGCCACAACGAAATTCAGTAAACCACTTTTTTACCATTGAAATCGATGGTGCAGAGTCCCCATAGTATTTATCAAGCTTAGCCTTGGTCTCGGTAATGGTTTTTTTTCGCAAGAAATAATGCTTAATAAGCACACGAAATTCACTTTTTTCCATTTTCTCCTCAAATTAGTGAGTAGTCTGATAAAAATAGCTGTCAAACACAAACTAACTGACGTAGCAAGTTTAAATTTTGACAGGAGTCAACTGACAAATGCCTGTTGACAGGAGCAGTGTTGCTGTTTCAGTAAAGAGGTCAGAAATTCAAAAATGCACGGAATTATTGACCCGCCCTCGTACTAATGACATCCATCCGTCAAAATATTCAGTAAGGTTTGCGATTTCATCGTGCATCGTTTTACACTAGAAGAACCTGCCGAAATTAAAAAAAAAATATTATCGAAATTCCGAAATTACGACCGACGTCGTAGGTCGGTCCTCATCATGGCTTCAGAGTCCAAGCAATTCGTAGTATAGTGTAAAAGTTTAAGGGTGAGTACACTCTTTTGGATCTTAAGCCAACAACCAGACAGATAGAGTCAACCCGGCTTATTTTGCGGTTGGATTTGAGCTTACGTACGTATAAGAATTGAAGCTCGATGACCAAAACCAACGCCATGAGTTCCCTAATTGGGCGCTCGAAATGTTGGCCGGAGATCCGGATTTTGGCCAAAAAATCATCTTGGACAAAGCCCATATTTGACTCAGCTGCTATGTCAATAAGCAAAATTACCGTTATTGGAGCGAGCACTATCCACAAGTGTTCGTCAAAGCATCAATGCATCTAAGAAGATTGATTGTTTGGTGCACATCGGGCCTTATTTCATTCGAAATGAGGAAGGAGACACCATTACCGTCAATGGTCACAGGTATAAAGCGAAGATAACCGACTTTCTGTGGTCAGAGCTCGGCAACATCGATATATCCGATCTGTTATTCCAACAAAATGGCGCTACATGCCATACAAGGGACAAGTTCCCATTTTTAGATCAGGTGAATATGATTGGCATGGGATACATTTAAGATAAAAGAGGAAGTACCTTGATGAAAAAGTTCCCTGAATGTATTCAGAAAATTAAAGATACAAGTTTATTCACATAAATCTATATTGTCCCCTTTAAAGTAATCCCCATCGACTGCAACACACTTATGCCAGCGCTTGATACAATCCTGGAAACATTTTTTATATCCGGTTTTCGGTATGTCCATCAGTGCTTCCTGCGAGTTGTCCATTACTTCCTCTCGGCTGCTGAAACGCGTTCCCCGTAGTGGTTTTTTTTAACTCGATTGAACTGAAAGAAGTTGTGTTGTGTTGTGTTTACTATGGGTTTACATTATCTATTGAATGTGAGCGTGTTAGATTTTGTGTGCTATCGTACTTGTTGTATTATTCGTATTAGGGTTTATCTTCTTGGAGCAATATCATGCTTAGAGCTATTTTATTATATGTTGTGTTGAGTTTATTCTAAGTGTGATAGTCCTTAAATGCTTCAATCTAATTTCTCCTTTGAGGTATTATGAGAGCGATTGCCTCCTTGAGTTCCTGCTCTACCTTGTATTACGAGTAGTGTCAAGGAGGGGCCCTTTGGCGACACATTCATACTCTCGCTCGGCGATGCAGTTGGCAATTAATACTCTTGAATGCTTCATGTTGTGTTAAAGATTTCAGATATTTGTCTTGCCTAATGTCTGGTATTCTGTAGGTTTATTTATTTAATGAGTTGTGGAGAATTTTGACCGCTGTGTGTGTGTAAATTATAATTAAGATAAGCAGGTTTATTTAAATTAGTTGATCGTTGGTAGGACTAATGTGTTGTTTCCTTCGACTGTGTTTCCGCTATGTGTATTGCTTGGTAGGGCGCATATTTTTGCAATCGGTCGGGTCAGTTCTGTAGTTTGGGTTTTTAACATTACAACTCTCACTAGATTGTCCTTCCCAGGGTACATTTTTGTTGCCCCGAGTTGTCTAACTTCTTAGCTACTACAACTATTGGGGATGCGTACCTACTATTAGATTTTCGTATTATGCCTTGCTTTTCCATTTTTTCCACCTGTCGTCTTACTTCCTCTTCATGTTTTGGAGGTAGTCTGTAAAGTTTAGCGTGTATTGATTGATCAACTGTTGTTTTAATTTCATGTGTGATAGAATCTGTGTTTGTTAACTGATCACCCTCGTGATACACTAAATGACAAAATTGTTTTAATAGTCTTTCCATGCCTTGTTTTTCTTCCTCATTTAAGTGACTTAAATCTATTCCTTTTCCACTTCCAATGAGTTCAAAACAATCAAACGTTGCTTTGTTTTCTTTGGAGTAAATTGGAATTCGAGTGTTATTTTTTAATACAAGTATTTTGTTGTCAAAATCGAGAGTCTTGACAATCTTGCTTAACAGGTTCATACCTATTAGTATGTCATACGGCTTTTTCCCTAAGTCTCTCTTATACCACCTTGTACCCCCTTTCAAGTTGTAATTGAATTCCTTCGGGATACTAGTTATCATCCTATCTACTACTTCTGTTGTTGTATTGTTAATGGTTTGCAGTTTCATATTTACTCTTTCATAAACTTTGAATCTACTGCAATCTATTATACTAGAATTAATGATACTCATAGTTGAGCCGGTATCAATTAGGGCTTTATAGTTTTTTTCGTTAATGGTTAAGTTTACAAAAATTTTGTCTCCAAGGCTTAGTTCAGAAAAACCTCGGCCTCTATGTTAAATATCTAATCTTCGCTATTAGTTACCTCTTCTAAATTTTCAACTTGACTAATCTGACCTATTTCCATTGGTTGCAGAGTTTGTTGGGCATTCCTAAACTGTCCTGAACTGTTAAAAATTGGTGTTGTGTATTTTGTCCTGTATTTGGCCTATGGTTATTTTGTCTATGTTGGCCTGAATTGTTCTGGGGTGTATTAGAGTTATTTTGCCTATTCTGACCTGGTCTTTCTCTATTATTTATTTTTCTATTTTGGTTGCTTGAGTGGGAACTATTCTGTTGGTTACTTTGGGTTCGAAGACTATTATCATGTCTGTTGTTAGTTTTATTGTTCGATGTCGGTTGTCGGTCGTGTGTTAAGAAATTCCTATCTAAGTTATTGTAATCGAATCCAACGTAAGTATATAAAATTTCTTTTATTTCATGTAACTCAAATGTATCTTTTATATCTCGGGATAAATTTCCTGCTACCATTTGTTTTATTTTATCGACTAATACAGTATAAAAAGCATTTTTTGTTTCTTTAGATTTTTTTTCATATGTTGCAAAAGTGTTTATATTTCTTATAATCTTCTCAATTTGATAGTTTAAATCAGAAATAGAACTTACCCTTAAATGACTAATACTTTTCGAGATGTCCTTGTAGTTCACTGTTGGTCTGAAGTGCTGTTGTAAGAGCTGCTTCGCCTCGTTCCAGCCTGCTGGTTGATTGTTGAGCAGTAATTCTTTCGCTGGTCCACTTATCTTGCTGTTATAAATTGCTTGCCACAATTCCCGAGCTGTATTGTCATCCACTGCATCTAAATGTGTTTGAACCACATTTATGAACTGTGTTAACTGTTCTCGGTTGCCGTCGGATTCTTTGACGTACGCAATCTCCCTCATTATTGTTACAGCCCGACTTTGTGCGGGATTGAGGCTAAATAGTGCCTCTAGCGCTGCAGTGAGTCGTTCCATTAGTACGGCATCCATTTCCTTTCTAATGATTCCTTCGAAGAACTGTGAGATTCTGTCTTTTCGCTGAATGGTGGTCGTTTTGAGTTGTTTTTGTTTATTTGAGTTAGTAACTGGTTTTTTGAGTTAGTACGAGTAACTAGCTTTATTTTTTCGTTTAGCTGTCCCTGTAATTGATTTTTAGTTTCACTTGTCGAATAGATTTAACTTAATGAGTCCAGTGTGGAGCACTTTTAAAAGGTTTTATTTAAACGGGTCCAGGGTAGAACTTTTGCTCTGATTTTTAGAGATACTTCTTACACTTGGTACACAGTTTTATTTACACTCTTTTAAAAGGTTTTTATTTGAACGGGTCCAAAGTAAGACTTTTGATCTGATTTTTAGATACACTTCTTACACTTGGTACACAGTTAGATTTACACACTTTTAAGGTTATGAGCGTTTTTTCTATTTCGTTCGTTCTCATATGGATTCAAACAGTTTATCTGAATCCTACCGACTGCGCCAATTAAACAATTCAATTCGCCGTGCGCGAAAAAAAATTATTTTTTATTTTTATTCAAGTGAATCTCAACTACACAACTTACTAACTAACTGGTGACCATTCGTCACTCCCTTATATAAATTCTTATTTTGCTAGCTCAGCTATCTTCGATGCAGAGCGTGTGAACTTTTGCGACATTGGACACTTCCTTTGCAACATTGTTGCTGGAATTAGATTGCCATGCTCGCGGAAAGTGTGGGAAAATACTTTATAATGAAGTTATTTGGAAAAGGAAAAAAATGGATGATATATCAGATTTTATGGGGTACATAACCTGTACGACATGGCTGAAACTCGGAAGCATTTGGGTTGTATGCTTGTGTTGTTGTTGTTGGTTGGGGCTTGTTGAGCAGACTGATCGGATTTGGCAGATGGATGTGGATATGTTTGAAGAGGTAATGGAATAGTTTGGGATGTTTGCCTCGAGTTATGTGTGTCATCGTGCAGTAAAGAGTGATGGCGTTGTTTGCAGAAGTAACAAGACTTGCCGCTTGGACATCTGCGTTTAAAGTAACTGTATGCCAAACAATTTTCACATACCTTAACCGAGCGAACTGCTTGCCGTCGTCCGTTTACATCTATCTGAAGAAAACGTCTGTACTCCTTTAGCGCATGCTGACCCTGTTGGGACAACCTACCCTTTTATGGTCGTAGCGCTCCTTAAGTATATCCCACGCCCAAAAGTAGTTATCCTTGTCGATGATCAGATGTTGAAGAAGTCTCTCCGCTTCACCGCTGAGACTGGATTTCCGGTAATGCAACTTCTGCATATCTACGAGGGACGTATTCGTGTGTATGAGCGAAACAAATAGGTCATGGAATGACCTCCACGTCTCATACCCACCACTGAAGACAGGCAGATCAATTTTAGGCAATCGTAGTTCGCTGCTCTTGCTTCCGTTTTCGTTGTTTTCGTTGTTGGCGGTTGCATCGGATGTCTTGATTGAAGCTGGTACATCTGGAGGTAACTTTCCAATCGCATCCAGCAGATCGGGTTTATGTTCGCCGTACATTTCTGAAATTTGATCAAACGCATCCGAGAGTTCGGCTTCTTTTAAATTCTCTTCGACCCTCCCCGCGCCAACAATCTCTTCATTATACCTCTCCGCCATCCGCATATACTTTTCTAACGAAACCAACCGTGTTTGCAGATAATTTGCCCGTTTTAACCTTCTGCTATCCGCCTTTTGGAAATTTTCAAAACCTTTTTTTATGCGGGTGAATAAAGCCAATTGTAAGTTTCCAAACGACATTTTATTTATGTATAGTACATACATGTTTATTGAACTTTATTCTAATTTTAGATTCAATCCCCAAAATGAGCAACAAATAAGAAAATTGGAACACACTTACGAGTACTTCTTCTTTTGTGGCCTCTTGCTACTGCGATCCTAATGTGACACTGCAACTGCTTCGGTTGACCAAGTTAATGTTTTCTTCTACAATTTCCTGGGTTGTAGAGCTCTCTTGCTTGTTTAGTATGATGTTTGAATTATGTTATTATTGCCGAGGAGATAGGTTTAATTTATTTAAATCTTTATTTAAAAATTTTGTTTTTCTATTATTTTCACACACACACCATGTAGGCATTAGTTTTTGTTTATACCTATCGCACTTTGTTTACAATAGTTGTTGTTGTAAACTTATGTAGGTTGTTTAAATGTCAATTATTGTTTTAGGTTTCCGTGTTATAATTTTTGTTTAATTTAAGTAAATTTAAAATTTGTATTAAGAAAATGAAAAAAAAAAACGGATCGATAGAATCAAAATGTACTGTATTGTACGGTGTTGTGTTGAGTTGCTGTATTCAGGAAAATACACACACTGTTTGTTCTTTAATGCTATAAATTGGACTGTGTTTTATTGCCTATTTAATGTTGTATTTATATGTGTTTGTTACAATATGTGTTATACAAAATTCATTCTACTTGTTATTTAGATGGGTGTTGTGGATTGTCTTCTCTGACGTTATGTGGTGTCGCTGTTTTCCAAGACGTAGCGTACTTCTGTTGTCTTCTCAACACCGTCAACAAGCCTTCAAAATTGTTGGTAATCTCTACTGGATCAGACTTTTCATATCGAGGGATAAAGGCGTCAAAACGTACTCTCTCATTGTTGAAAAATGAAACAAGCAATTGTTTGCATTTGCACCGAAATGAGTTTAAACCAATTTAAGTTATGTGCAAATACAAATGGTTAGGAAACTTTATTCTACAATATATTAATTTAAGGGTTTTTATACTTATCGTTTGGTGTGTGCTGCGATCAAATCCAAGGTGGAAGAAGTAAACGCGTAATGAATAAATTAGAGCCTAATTGTTGCACTCTTTTCTACCCAGTATTTCGCACAAGCATTAACGTTGTTGTACAACCTGCGCTCACGACGAATGAGCATAAAAAAGAAAGACTGCAAAAATGCAACCACACGCAACACGATTGATCTACATCAAAGATCAATGTGATTGATAACAATGATAGGACTTATAAGAACAATTTGAATATCGAAAGAAAATTACATCTTACAGAAGATTAACAAATATCTAGATATATACATATGTTACTCTCTGAATTAATTAACAATTTTTGCACATAAAAAAAAATAATGGTTGTTTGAGTCCCAAACGCTCATGATACCTATAATTGGGGTAGTAAGCCCCGAAGATTAGGTTGTTTGACGTGGTCATTACTCTTGCAATGTGCCTTCGAGTCAACTTAATAAGAAAATTGTCCACTCTAATTAGGTTCGCCCTATTGTAGAAGACTTCATTAGGATAGAATTTTATGTGCTCAGACTCTGGTGTTCTGTATAAGCGAAGACAAGCCCTAAGTCAACCCCTCTCATACACCCGAATCTTTTCTAATAAACTTGCTCTCACATTGAACCCCACAAGACAAACTAATACAAGCATAGGCCGGATAAGGGCCATGTTGCAGATCACCTTCAGCCTCGCATCGAGGTGGCTGTTATAAACCATTCTCTTTGTAAGGATAAAAGCACCCTTGTCTCTGACCAGAGCAACATCAACATATGTATATGTTTCTGAAAATAGAGGTATTGATCTAGCCAGATCCCAAAGTATCTGACTGTATTTCGACAAGCAAGTGGCTACCCATATTGCCCCACGATCGAAAACTTTCGGCATTTTTTTTTTGTGTTCCTAGAGGCCCCAGACAAAGGTGTGCTAAACAGAATGGTTTCCGGCTTTCGAAAGTTGATTTTCAACTTCCAGTCATTTAATTTTATTGAAGCCACGTTGCAAAATTATAATTAATGATCTTAATCTTTGGATCCCGCTAGGCATGGTGAAGTGAACCCTGATGTTTTGATGTTTGATGTTTCTTGTTGTTTTGACGGCTATCCCTTTTCTTGTTGTTGTGGTTGAGCCCCGTTTACGTTTTGTTGTTGCTGAAAGCTCCGGAGTTGTTGTTTCTGCTCCTTCTCTTTTCCGGCAACTTGTTTGGATTTAATAGTCAGTATCTTATTTTGTAGCTCTTCGATACTGCTATTTAGAGCTTGCCCTTCTTCTTTTTCGCCTATGATACAGAAGCCGCAAGAGCTGCGAAGGTATTACCAACCATCAGATACTTGTGGGTATGGGTATTCGTCGATGGCTGCCCTTCTTGTTATTCTTGTCGCCTCTCCTTTCGTTCCACCAGGCAGCTTTTCGGGGGAAACTGAAAGGGAAGAGCTCTTCAAAAAGTTTGGAGTTGGCTTCAGTTTCCTTCTTCTCTTATCTGGATTCCCAGATGTGTTTTGGGCTGATGTACCGGCTTGATCATCCGATGAAAAGGTGTCCTCTGCTGCTTGTTCCGCTATTGGGATATCGGACCGTTCACTAGCACTAATCGTTCGATTTCACTTTCTATTTTTTATTTATTTAAGCTTTTAAAGACTTTTTTTAAAAATAAAAAAGTCCGATCTTGCTTTGTCGGTCACCAACACTACCGCTGGGCTTCCGAACCACTTGAACAAACTACTTTTTTTCTAAATATGCGGGGAGTCTAAAAAAATAAAATGTGCTTTGGTTAATTTTCAATTTTTTTTGTTTTAGTTTCAACCTTTCTTCGACGACGGCTGCCAGTAAACTGCGTCACGAACTTTGTACGTTCTTTTTTCTAAAATTATCATTCTCTATTAACCGGTTCTTACTGTAGAGGGTATTTCAAGTTCTTAAGGCTAAATTACATTACAGATTACATTTTCGTGTTCTTGAGGTTACATTACATTACAGCTCGGTCAACCTGACCATATGATCGACCACGATCATGGTGGTGAAATGAAGTCAAATAAAAAAGCAAATTAAACAATAACAACAATGAAATGCCACTCTGACATCTAGAACCCTAGCTGATCGAGTGCTGCTTACAACTGTTAGTTTTTGTAGTGTCCGGAACCTCAATCGGCGTCAACCGTTTCCTTATTCGCGCAGCTTCTACAACATTATTGTAGGGCAGTTGAGTCAATTGACAGTTATCAATATCTCTCACGACATAACGATCGTTTTGTAGTAGCCTGTAAATAACGTATGGGCCCTACATTTTTGAGTAAAGTTTTTATTGGTGCCGATAGATGTGTCGACATGTTTAATTGCCACAAAATCCCCCACTGTATACTTCGTCGGTACGCTGTGTTTCAAAAAGTATTTTTCGTTGTATTCTTGAGATTTTTTGATAGACTTCGACGCCTCTGACCGTATCGCTCCAAGGTCACGGTCCGTACTACAATCGTATCTGTCTTCCAGATACTCTGTAAGTTCGTCAACAATAGCCCCACGGTGGTCCATCGCAAAAAGCAGTTTACTTGGTGGTTATTTTGTCGAGCAATGAATGGTGTTATTTATTGCATATTCCACCTGTGTTAATTTAGTTGACCAATCAGCCTGGTTTACCGGTTCACTTATTTTACTTAACATCGCTTTAATAACCCGGTTAACTCGTTCGGCCATTGGCTTGTGGCGAAGCCACAGCAAGCTTGATATTTTCGATACTATTCTTAAGCAAATAATTAGGAAATTCAAACGAAGTAAAACATGTACCCCGATCCGTGATCATTTTTCTCGGTGGACTATAATAACTAAATTATTTATCCATGGAAGCACATACTTCCTTTGTGCTAGTCGAATTGACCGAGTACAAGCCGACAAATTTTGTGAAGGCGTCGATAACTACTAGAATGTGCTTTCGTTTGGAAGTCAAGGCCGGCAGTGTTCCAAAATGGTCCAGGTGAATTGTGTCGAACGGGAATACTGTACATGTTCCGGTCATTAGAGCGGGCGGGTACCGTGTACATAATACATTTGATGCAATTTTTAATGAACCGTTCAATTTGGTTCCTCATGTTAGAGAGCCAGTAATTTTTCCGAATTTGGTTATAATACTTATCAATTCTCAAGTGACCGATCTTCTCATATACCATTCTTATCAGATTGTCTCGCATTTCGACTGGCACATAAATCTGTGGTCGGTTCCCGTCAGACTTGCGAAATACTAGACCATCCCGTAGGTCATAACGGTCAAGTGTATTTACCTGTAATCAGGCTTCGAATTTCTGGGTCTCGATTTTGAGCTATTTGGATATGAAAATCTACCTCATCGCTACTGAGGGCGGCAACCACATGACACCGGCTCAATGCATCTACGTGCCCCATGGCCGTCTCACTTCGATGCTGTATTTTATAATCGTAGTTTTCGAGCTCTAATGCAATTCTAGGATTTGTTTGTGTCTTACCCAAGGTAAGTGTCAACAAGTTTCAATCGGTGATTATCTTAAATGGCGCCTGCATTTCCTTAATACCCTAAATACTCAAGTTCATTGTAGCAGAATTTACACTTACTCATTTTGAGTACTAGCCCCTTTTCGTAAAGACTACGCAAAACTTCGGTGAGGACACCCAGATGAGATTCAAAATCGGTTGTGGCTATCAGAATATCATCTAAGTAAATAATAAATTTATCCTTCTCTATTAGGTCTTGGAATACGAGCAGCTCGTGTAAAAATCGCTGAAAATCAGCAGGCGCATTCTTTAGCCCGAAAGTCATACTTAGGTACTCGTACTATCCATCCGGCGTCACAAAAGAGGTGAATCGTATAGAGTCCGTACCCATGCTAACCTGATTAAAACCATCCTTAAAATCTAATAGCGAAAATCAACGCTTACCCCCAAAAAACTCAATACAATACTCGGTTAAAGGTAGAGGAAAGTTATCCCTAATCGGTTTCTTATTCAGTTCACGATAGTCGTATCGTCAGTCAAATAAATCTTCATCTTATAGTCATGTGGCTTGGATTCAATGTCGATAGGATCCGAATAGTTACTGGCAATAACTGCTTTAAGAGCCTCGATTTGGCATTTGCTTAATCGCGGAAAAACATCGATATTGAGCTGCGGTTCGCCAAAGTCAATATTAAAAATACCATGCACGTAATCATCGTGTTTGGGACATTGATTCCACCTACACTAACACTACTCTGCGGTTCCAATACATCAACTACATCGGAATTTAAAATCAAACCCGCCTCAAGCGAATGAAAATCCGGGGCACTACAATCACTAAACAAATTTTCAGTAATCAATTCAGACACACCAAAGCATGATTGTTTTTCATTTATAGAATTAGGTCTTATTCGTTTCAGGCGAATATTAAATATGGTTATGGAATTTCGACCCAAAATCAGTGGCAATGTCATCCAGTTATATTAATATAAAATATCTCTCAATGCTAGAATCATGATCATGTTTTCTGATGTTGTTATCATCCCAAGGATCTTGAACCAAGACGATTTTTATTTAAAAAAAGAAAACCAAACATTCAAGTGGGTATAACTACACTTTTTAGAAAATGGAACAGAAAGAGAGAAAGATGTTTGGGTTCAGTGGTTGTTTAGACCCATGGGTGGCATCCAACATTTAATGAGAAAGCTAAATTATTAGCACAATTTGACTTAATGTTATATCATAGCATAACAACTCATATTACATGATTGTAGTAGCCTGAAAAAAAGAATCTCTTCTGAGCACGGTTACGATGCCGAATTTGGAAGTCAATACACTACAATTTTATCCATGGCCACACTATATTTCACCACTTCCCTTTATTTAGATACATGGAGAATGAAAGTAGCCTATGTACTGCAGGTTAGCTTGAACTAACTGCTTGGACAAAGTGAGAGTGCTGTGCAAAAGCTTACTCATTCCAACTTGTCTTTAACCTCTGCGCATCTTTCGATCTCTGAATATCTCGACACTATAGGTGACATTTTGCTAGTTAATGGAAAGCAGCTTCTAGGTGTCAGTACGAATTTTCATAACATAGTAAAATTTATTCAAATAATCATAAAAATTTGCAAATGGTTTGTATTATATCTATTTCGAAATGTTAGAACAATAAATAGCATTGCATTAGTACCTCTATATATTTTTTTAAATATAAAATTTTTATTTTAAGTTTTGCAGATTTTCCAAAAGTAGTTGAAAAAGTAGTGGAAACAACTAAAACCATGGAGACTTTTACTAGCAAAGTAACCCATGATACAGATAGTGAGAGTTCTGCCCAAGGAATTATTCAGGGTTTTTTGATTGAAAACGTCTCCCCCACTTCTCAACTATCTACTGAAGGCGATGAGGAAAAAAGTCATACGACTTCAATCGAAATTGATAGCCTAAGAACTTCTTCTCCGGATTCCGAAATTGAGAAATTATTTGCAAATAATAACCACCAGAGTACCATTACACTGAAGTCCCATTTTTCTGAACAAGAGCATTCAATTTTAGATTTAAGACAGCCCAATATACACAATGGAAGTCATGGAAATAATTTTATAAAGCCAATAACACCAAATACAGATTTAGTCATCAAACCTATTCAGTAAATATATTTATATTTATTTTTTATTTATATATTTATTTTTTATTTATATATTTATTTTTTATTTATATATTTATTTTTTATATATTTTTTGGAACAAAACTAAGAACAACTGAAGATTTAGTTTTAATTTGTAAATATAAATAAATGTACATACCAACATAATAATTATAATTATGATATTTTTTTACATACTCTTATATTGATTTAAAAAACTATACATAAATTTTTCCCAGTTTTTGTTAATAAGGTCGAATGAATTTATTTTTTTAACATTTATGATAATTCATGCTTGAACGCTGTAAATATGTACATACTTTAGCCTGGCAAATTTTTAAATTTTTGGATTTAAAAACAAGGGTGAGTTTAATAAAAAAAAACACAAATTTTAAATAAAGTGCATGCTCACTCTCTAAATACAATACAAAATTCTTACATGTGTATAAAACATACTTTTCTACAATATATACAATTTTCGTTTCTTATTAAAAGGTCGAAACAGAAAGTTCTTGTTATTGGACATACCACAGATTGGGAAAAGCAAGCTGATATTTTAGCAAATACACAAAAGTATAATCCAATCGATGCTATGCGAAAATTTCGAAAGGAAACTAAGTCTAGCAGCAGCTTGCCATATAGATCACATCTAAAGCTAATAAATCAACAATTTTATGAAGAAGACATAGAAGAAATACATCAAATACAAAGCCCTCATAGATCAAATTTATCAAGTGCGAACAGCGAAAGACGTTGAAAGACGAATAAATCTGAGCTCCATCCTGGAAATTGCCGCTCTACAATCGGAAATGAAATGAATAGTAAACGAATAAAAAAAACAATCAATAGAAAATAAACGCATAGTAGTCTATCGGTTTCGAAAAATGGACAAGTTTTGTCACCGTCTAATACGCCTTACAAAGTAAGAGAAAGGTGTGCAGTATATTATAATAAATATAAATATTAAACCTACTTTAAAAATATGAGTACCTATTCAAATATATTGGACATATTTCAAAACTTTAAGAAAATTTAAAAGTAATTAGCTACACATATAAAAAGAATAAGTATACCTGTATTTACACTTATTGTCATTTTTTAAGAGATTTACAGATCTTTCTTTTTACTTTCTAGCAGTTTAAAAGAATTAAGTTCTAATTGTACTGAAACAAGTTTTTATATATTTCTTAAATAACAACAAAACGCCTTGCTTCTCGAACAAATTATAGAATTTTAATTTTAGTCGAGCAAAAATTATCCCCTATGTAAAACTTGGTACCAACTTTCGAGTAACTAGGATTGATTGATATATGTGAAGATTTAGGTTGAAGCGTGCTTCGATATGTTTAGCTTAGCAAAGTACTTGTATAGTCAGATTTGAATTTGATAAATGCAAGCAGAGCAAAGAAATATATTTTTGATCCTCTTATATAAGTGTTACAGTTAGTGAAACAAACAATTTTCCATCCTATTGCAATCAATAGAATCGGGATCAGATCAGGTCTGAGGTTCATTTCACATTGCCAAAATCTGGTCAAAACTTCAAAACATGCTAAAGGGATTGCTGCGATCCGATTACACCATCGCATCGCGCAACAACGACACCTAAAAAGTCAATGCGAAAGACGCTGACAGCTATCGTTTAGTGTCTCATAAGCAAAGTATGGAAAGAATTCAGTGATATCTACACTTATAATAACAAATCAGAAAGACTGAGAGTCATAACTAGAGGACTACATGCGTCATGCTCAAAAGAAGATGTCATAAGTGACCGAAGCAACAGAAATTGTTGGTGCTGTTCTCATTGACAGGCAGCAACAATCGGAAGGTAACTATAGTCAAATGCGCCTTTCCTCTTTTCATGATCACTTTCGATAAGGTCGAAAATCTTAAAAAAAAAAATAATATAAAAACTATTCGCAATATGGTTATCAACATTGAGCATCTGCGTAAGAATATAAGATTAAACCCTCAGCACAAACGTTGCCAAGGTTTTCATTACATGCCAACTTATTGCAGGAACCGCGTTTTGTAAAATGCTCCAGAAATCACATTCCAACGGAGTGTGAAGTAAATAGGCAAACCTCCGCAGAGTACATTAATTGTAAACGGAAACACCTAGCTGAGTAACTAAGCTACTCAGCGCCCAAGGCAAAATAGATTCCTTAACCAACATAATGGACATTCGAAACTACCGAATAAGGAAAAGCAGCAGTATCTCTAGAACAGGCATCGGGTTCGAGTCACAAAAACACAAAGGAAAAAATGGCGGCAGAAAAACCATCGACTTTCGACAAAGCGCGAGAAAATGTAACTCCATTTAAAAAGTGAAACATGCAAGAACTTCCATTGGAAAGACACATGTTTGACATGTTTATTTCATGATAAAAAAAAAATTGCTTGGTAAGGCGAAACCTACTAGTACTCGTATTTGCAGGAAGGAACCAATCGACTTTGAAGGGAGGTGTTTTTTAGTGAGTAAGAATCTCGCAGTGCTATGAGCACGCGCTTGGCATCATCATACCGTCTATGTAGAATTTTCAACTTCTCTCGTATATTAGTTTAGTTTTCGCTTTGTATTGTTGTTAACGCTTCAGAAGACATCCAAACAGCAACATCATGCTCTAAATCTGTCCATTAATTATGTTTATCATTCCCTTGCTGATAAATCAAATCACATTTCGAAAAACTCATAGTCTTTCGTTTACAATGAAATAAAGCATCATCACGTCAAAAAAAGTGGGACATTAATTTTGTGGTGTTGCTCTGGTATTGTACTGCTTTAAGCGTGTTATATTCACATTATGCACTTGAAAGGTTTTTTGGGGGTTTTCTGATTCCTTAAGTTTATTCTTGTACTCTTTTCTTCGCTTTCTGAAACTTGGCACACAGGCTGTTAGCACTGTTATCCTTTTGGGATTCTGGGTCTCTTTCATTCCGAATGACGTTTGTTATGCAATGTCCTTATGACTGTTTTTACTCTGCTGTAGCGCATTTCTATTACACTTTTGCTCGTATAGTGCCTTGATATTGTTGATAGTGTCTCGCATTGACTGGTTGATGGATTTTTTCTCATCAACTGTTTTGTCCATCACATTACTCACTGCTGGCGTTAATTTTCGTAACAACCTTGTTTCTCTTGCATTTTTTTCGTTTCGCTTGTTGAAAGAAGAATAAGCTCACTCAATCGCAATATGACCATTCACTTCGAAACTCCCAGGTGGCGCAACGAGCGGCAGAGGCTCTTTCTCATTAGAAAATGATATTCGTACTTGTACAAAGCCTAATGACAATCATTACTCTATAGATTATGTTTCATTAGGCACACTCTATACTCTCCATTCTATCATTGTATGATAAATAATTGCCATTTAGTTGTAAGCATACTTGCCAGTTGTAATAAAGCTTATATATATAAACCATAATACATGGCGTAGTCGTTGATCTGAACTGATACCAAAGAAACTACAGTTTCATGGGAATAAGTAAACGGATTAGGAAGAATCCCGTTGAAATATAAAACCGGAATAATTTATCGCAATATTAATATGGATTATATAAGAAAAGTTGACGAACTAAAACTGGATGGAAATATTTCCGAGAATTGGATGGTATTTTGGCAAAATTTCGAGATCTTTGGAGCAGCTATTGAACTGGGAAAGAACGAGGATGTGGTCAAGGTGGCTATTTTATTAAATGCGTTGGGACCAGAGGCAATCGAACTGTTTAATGCATTTGACGTTGCTGAAGAAAAGAAAAAAAGATATGACGCTTTGACGATAGCTTTCCAAGGGTTTTGTAAGCCAAAAACTAATCAAGTGTTCCATAGCCGTAAACAAGGAACCGGTGAACTTTTTGATCAATTCAATTCAAATTCAATCTGATGGAAATGAAAAAAATTGTGCGAAAATGTGGATTCAAGGATTCAGTTGGAGACTGAGAATTTAACATCAGAAAAGGCGGTGGAGATGGCTAGGACGACAGAGGCATCGAGGGAGCAGATGAAAAAACTAGGAGAGCAGACGGGAGCATCAGCGGGGGCAGTGGTAGATGTTGTTGGGAAGGTTAAAAAATGTGAGAATAAATTTAAAGATTATAATATTTCAAATAATAATTCAAAAATGTCAAAGAATAAAACGAAAAGTTTTTTATTTATTAGGTTACCAAATTCAAAGGAAAATGATCTTGCTTGTACTTTCTGTGGACAGTCTCATTTGAGAGAGAAATGCCCAGCTTATGGCAAAATTTGTTCGTACTGTGGAAAAAGAAATCATTTTGCTGCAGCATGCAGAAAAAAAGACATAAGAGCAATAACAGCACAGAACCAAACAGGTGACGATAGTGACAGTAAATTTTGTATAGATTCGATCACAAAAATGTGTAAAAGTGTTAAATAGTTGCATGCAGTTGAAAGTATACAAGTTCAGTAAAAAAATGTAAGATTCAAACTTGATACGGGCGCGGATGTAAACGTTTTACCAGTAAAGTTTTTAGAAGATTTTGAAAAGGTTAAAATAGAGCAAAATAACAAGAAACTTGAGGCTTATGGAGGGTCCAAAATAAAAAATAGTAGGTGCGTGAAGATGAATTGTTGTGCTAAAAATAAGAAAGTTAATCTAAAATTTTATATTGTTAATGTAGGAACGAAACCGATGTTGGGTTTAAAGAGCTGTATTAAGTTAGGTCTTGTAAAGTGAGTAGATAAAATAGGAACATGCAAGAAAGAGGATCTTTTTGGCAGATATACAGAATTATTTGAGGGATTAGAATGTTTCTGTGCAAATTTCAATATCGAGCTTAAAAGCAATGTAGTCTCAATAGCGAGACCTGCAAGAAGAATCCTACTGTCATTGCGAAAACCTTTAAAAGAAAGGTTCAAAACATTATGTGAAAATCATATAAAAGAAAAAGTGGTGTAGCCCACAGGATGGGTTTTAAATATCGTTTTAGTAGAAAAACCTAATAAACAATTAAGAATTTGCTTGGATCCGAAAGCATTAAATGATTCAATTCAAGGTAATTTGTATGAAATCCCGTCGTTTGACGATATTAAGTCAAAATTTGTTAAGGAAAAAGTTTTTTCGGTTTTTGACCTCAAAGATGGGTACTCTCAAATTAAGCTTAATGCCAAATCAAAGAAGCTATGCACATTTAGTACGCCTTTTGGTTGTTACTATTTTAAAAGACTACCTTTTGGTGTAAGGATAGCTCCTGAAGATTATAAAATGAAGAAAAGTTTTTAGGGGCATTAATGGATTGGTAATTTATATAGATGACTATATTGTCATATAATAGATATGTAATATAATGCCAACACATTTCACCCATGATAAACGGAAACGGAAATGAGATAGTCTCTATCTTTGTCTTTCGTGAGAAGATAAAGATCAGAGACATGTTTGTTAGTTTCTAGCTTTAAGTCAGTCTTAAGTCACAATTTAACTACTAAAGTGCTTCAACGTTATCCTGTCTAATAATTTTATTTTTTTTTTCTGGTAATTGTGCAAGGAAGTGCAACATCACTATATAGAGAATGAAAAAGAGCATGATGAAATTGTAGAGCAAGTAATGAAAAGGGCTTTAGAAAAGGGAATCAGGTTCAACAAAGACAAAGTTCAATATAAACAAAAAAGTTTCGTTTTTAGGTCATGTTATAGATGAAGAGGGGATACACTGCGACAAATCGAAAATGGAAGCTTTAAATAAGTTGGGAACTCCAGAAACTAAAAATGAATTACAGAAGCTGCTTGGACTTGTAAATTATATGAGAAATTACATACCAAATCTAGCGGAGATATCCGTTGAAATGTTACATACTCGTACATTTTTCAATGGTTAGATACTTATACTAAATGTTTAGAACTAATAAAAGAATGCATTATAAATGCACCTACATTGCGACCATTTGATTGCAAGTAAAATATTTCAATCCAAACTGATGCATCTCAGTATGGATTGGGATGCTGCCTTATGCAAAAAGGAAGACCAGTCTGTTTCACGTCCCGGAGTTTGTTTAGTGCGGAAGTGCCATACGCACAGAAAGAGAAAGAATTTTTAGCCGTAGTATTCGCCTGTCAAAAATTTCATCCATATACAGGGTGTCCCCTAATTCCCCCCTGGGGCAGCAGTTAGCATCAATAAACATTCGCATTGAAATCCAAAAACGGGCTCTAGCATGCAGACAGCACCAAGGAGGACACTTTGAGCACCTGTTATAACTGTTTTAGTATACAAATAAAATAAAAACTACCTAAGACCACACAAAATCATTTTTTATTCATATCCTTTGGAGCTTAACGCAAAAACAACCCTTTTTTATAAATTTTAACTGCTGCAGGTTTTTCCAAGTATCATAAAATCTGTGGGTTTTTCTGCAAACTCATTGATGATTTTTTTTTATCGTTGTTACTTTCATAAGAAAAAAATAGGAAAACGTTATATTAGTCAGGAATTTTCTGAAGAAAAGTGACCACAAAGTCGAAAATTAGCATGGGCAATCAAAATGGACCAGGTTTAGAAATTGGATATCTAAAGACTCAAACAAGATATCAACTTTATTTAAACGCTTATAAGGGCTGGTATTTCTTCTAAAAACAAAGTTCTACACGAAGTTTTTACCATTAGTACTAACAGAGCGATTTCCGTTAACATGGGTCAGGGTACGCCAAAGTAAGCCTTTTCCTAATCCTGGATAAATTCTGTCAACATTGGCGATAGACCCTTACTGTAGAACGATTTTTTTCTTAGAATATTCTCAGGAATCATTTCCCAAATTATCGTCATCGAATTAGGGGACACCCTGTATATATGGCAGAGAGTGTGAAATAATTGCTGACCATAAACCTCTACTGGGAATTATGCATAAGGACTACCATAAAATATCTTCAGAGCATGAAGTTAAGACTCCAAAAATATCGTTTAGCTTTTAAGTATTTGCCTGGTAAGTTTTTATACATTGCAGACATACTTTTACGAAACTTTGGGGGTGAAAGAATAATGCGGAATAAAAGAATTAAACGAAATGGTACACTCAATCAATATTAGTGATCAGGTAAAAGAAATGAGCATGTAAGATATTTTTGGAAGAATAAGCATGATTTATTAGTCACGGATGATTTAGTATTTTTAGAAGATAGAATTTTTGTTACTAAAGCTTTGAGGTGTTCAATAAACTTCATAGTGCTCATCTTGGTATTGAGAAGGCAAAAGCCCGCGCTCGCACACTAGTTTATTTGCCATGATAATGATTATAAAGAGAGCAGGGTATAAAAATGTGAAATATGTCAGAAATACAGGCCAAAAAGTAAAAAAGAACCAATGACTTCATATGCGATTGCGGATATACCTTTTTTAAGATAGGAATGGATTTTATGGAGGTAGAGGGGAAAAACTTTTTAATTGTAGCTGATTACTATTTGAAGTATCTAGAAATTTTGCCAATTATAAAGAAAACCACTCAAACTGTTATACAGAATTTATTACCCTTATTTGCAACTCACGGTATACCCAGATATACAGTTGCTGACAATGTACCTTTCGGGTCTTTTGAATTTAAAATTTTTTGTAATGATTATGACATTTCAATAATAACAAGAAGCTCAAGGTATCCAAGGTCTAACGGGTTTGCTAAGCGCATGGTGCAGGTAGCTAAAAATTTAATTTTGAAATGCAAGGAAGATAAAAGTAGTTTATGGGTGGCATTGCTTGAATACAGGAATACACCTATAAAAAACTCATCACTTTCTCCAACTGACTTGATAATGGGAAGGAAAACAAGAAGTCAAATCCCAGGAAAAACGGATATTTTAAATAAGAAATGCTTATCCAACAAATAAAACCAGTTTTAATTGAAAATAATAGATAAAATAAACTTAATTATGATAAAGCCACAGAAGTTAAAAGTGAGTTTGAAAGTGGTGTTGCAGTCTGGGTTAAGGAATATAACATTCGGGTACCAAGAAAAGTTAGATACAAACATTTGAAGTCGCCGCGGTCGTATTGGATTGAACTTGTAGACGGACGAATACTCCGAAGAAATTCGTTTTTTCTTAGATCGCGAAAATAAAAAGAAATGTACTTTTTAGACATATTGGGCCTTACTAACAACGAATCGTTAGTCATGACTTAAAAAAAGTATCAACTTAAATATTAATACAGACTTAAGTCGAAAGTGTACTAATAATTGTTTAATAGTTAGCTCTTACTTAAATTTGACTCTTTTAAAAAGTCGACTACATTTTTATTGAAACTACTACATAACATTACTTTGACATTTCATATTCACTTTGAATTTGGTTTTTCTTGGAAGTGGCGCGAAAAATAAAAATTTAAAAAGCCGAAGTAAACAAAATCAGCTGAAAAACTTCTGATACCACTGTACTGAAGTTAATAGAGTATAATTTTTTCTTCGTAAATGAAAACTGAATTCATAAGAATTCTTCTTAAAACTCGAATATTATATTATTTTCATAAATTAATAACTTTGAAGTATTTTGTAATGTATTGATTAAATGAAACAATCACGAAAAATACCACTATACCAAATTGAACTGTAAAGTACTTCAATAAATTATAATGAAGAAAAAGGAATTTTCAGAATAACTGAAAATGAAATAGTACCAGAGTTGCGAGTTTAGGAATTAAACAAACACTAACCCATAAGCTAACAATTGACTCGTAATTTGAAAAAGAATTAATTCATAATTCACCGACTAGCTCATGAATTAAAAAATTTTTAATACAAATTCCACCAAAGGGCTTGTGAATTAAAGACAGGTTTAAGCCAAAAATGACTTAAGCTTTTGCAGCTCTGAATAGTACTTATACCATTTCGATTTATTCAACTAGTATTTTACGGATAATTTAATTATTTAAGATACCAAGTCTAATTTTTATAAGTAGAAATTAGCTAAAATAAATTAGTAAATTGGCATCACTCTGTTCTTCAATGTCATGTTTAAAAATTTAGACATGGCTTCGTGTACATTAAAATTTAACTCCATACTAACACTAAAACCCACTTTAAATTCGTTATTAGTACAAACATTTTTGAAAGTGTGGAGATTATATTTAAGCTATATACTAAATTTGGTTGTTAGTAAGGCCCATTGTCACTCTGTCATTGATTGTCACTTTGTATCCAGTTGTGGGTTTGTGTAAAATAAAAAAAAAAACTTTCCAACCAACGAATACATTTAGTCATAACGGATTTAAAACTATGCATTCTAATGATTATAAATGAATTAAATGAAATGAAGAACTAAACAGAACAATTAATGCAAGTAAATTCAGAAAACAATATGGGTATGTGTATACATGTTTTATCAGTCGTCGGCTAACCTTTAAAGTGTGCACATCGTTTTGAACAGGTGATCTCTTCGTTGACGATTTTCTCTATAAATCCATTTGCTTTCTCAGATAGTGTTTCTTGCCGTTTAGTTTTCATTTACCGGTTGTGAAAAAAAGTAATTAATTGCTCTCATTAGTCAGTGGTAGTGCTTTCCTTGACATGGCCTCAAAACCACGTCCCCAACCTGGAAACAAATTTTGGGACTTCTCTGATCTCCTCGATCCTCTGGATAGCCCCAAAAACAGGCAAAAAACATCTTCTATAATTTTCAATGACTACAATGACCTTTCAACTAAATCCAACTATAAAAACCCGCGCTTCGCCCTCAAATCATTAAACCACATGGAAAAACCTTAAACCTCTTATATCATTTTTCCACTTAAAAAAGCTATCAATTTAATCAGCAAAAAATATGAAAAGAAATCACAATTAAAAGACGGCTCAAACCTTATACTGGTTAATGACCAACATATAGCTGATAAATTCACTCGTTGCAAAAGTCTTAACAATGTGTGCCCAGTGACAATTAAACTGTGACAATTAAATGTCCCAGAGGCAGAAATCGTCTCTGAGATGAAGTCTCAATATGTCATTGATTCCTACAAATTACGCGGATAGACCAGGGGACGAGAAGAACAGCTGGTCTCATGCTATTCTCCTAAGTAGTATTGAAATAGGTTGTTACAGTATACCCCAAATCCCATGAGATGCAGACAGTGTCAACTCCTCGGCCATATAATCAAATGGTGCAAACGATCAGCCACGTGTGTAAACTGTAACCGCCCTCCTCATGCCGAAATGGAATGTTCTCGCACTTTATGTGCCAATTATCAAAGCTCCCACCGCGCTTCCTCCTGTTCCTGGCCCAGGTAGAAATTCTGTCTATAAAAACCAAATCAAAATGCTCTCTAGCCGAAGTGAGACATATCTACAAAGAAAAACACCTCCTCTAACTACTTTTCTACAATATTCTTTACTCAAAAAAACTCAGAGGCCACCGCACAATCTACCCATATTTCAAACTCAGAAAATAATACTACCTCACAGTTAATAAACAACTCCAACAAAAATTCTACAACCAACACAAATTTCTTTAACAACCAATATAAATAACGAAACAACAAAAAGTATTGCCAATCCAAGTAGTCCTCCGAGCAAAATAGCCCCAATCTGATGACCTCTCCAAAAAAACAATGCATCAAATTCTCTCACCCATTCCCCCACTTATACATCGCCACCCACCTCTTCTAAGCGCACCTCCAACATATAAACTCTTCTTCAGTGTCAGCACCTGACAACCTCCCGTCTCCAAATCAAGCCCCATTAACTAAGTTGTCACAATCTCTCTTAAATAAAAACAATTACTTCATTAACTCCTTTGACATAGAGGATGACAACATATACACACAATATATTTAACCCAAATACTGACTCTGCCGCACAGGGGTCGAGTAATTCAGGCTCATTTAGATGCTTGGATGGCTCGGCCCCTGCACGGCAGAGTCAATACTACTGTCATCGAAACTCTACCAACCTATTTTCTTCACTTCACAATGCAAACCATCCTAATAATACCACAAAATTCTTCAATGGAGTTTCACGAACTCCAACTCCAACTCCAATGCCAAAAATGGGACAGGACTATTAATATACAAATCCATACCCTATTCTAACCAAAACCCATTCAGCTCAGCACCCAAATATTCCCAATTGCAATAGAAATAGAATTGCAAATTAAATCAACTGTAATATTCGTGTAAATTCCTCCATCCCAATATTTCAGCACAACCGATCTAGACAATATAACTAATAATCTTAGACCTCCTTTAATAGTGATCGGTGATTTTAATGCGTGGAACCCACTTTGGGGAGCCCCGTCCTCTAACACAAGAGGAAAAACGCTCGAATAATTTCTAAATTTTTGCAACCTAACGGTACTAAATGATGGCACACCAGCCTATCTTCCGACCCACCAAACCTTTACACACGTCAACTTATCACTCATCTCTCCCCAATTCTACCCAACCACCAACTGGGAAACCTTACCTGACTTACATGGTAGTGACCACTTACCCAGGATCCTCTTAGCTAACAACTCGAAAATCAAGCGTCCTTCTCCAAAATTCCTATCTGAGAGAGGTAATTGGATTCTCTTTCAACACAAGGCTTCCGATTTCCTACGCATCAGACCTGAAACCCCGAACATGAACAAGGAAACAGCAATCCTAACTAAAGCTATTCGATATGGTGCAAACTCTTCCATTCCACAATCCGTTAATAAACTGCGCAAAACTGTTATTCCTTGGTGGAACTCGGATCTTGGGAAGCAACGGCCTGGAAGTCCTTTAAAAAGACCCAACCGACCTTAACCTTATCAAATATCGGAAATCTAATGCCCTTTACCGGGAAAACGCAAAAATAGAGAATAGGAAAAGCTTTGAATAATTCACATCCGCCATTAACCCTAACTCGTCAACAAAGAACATTTTGGGTGATAATAAAAACACTCACTGGTAACTACTCCCCACTCTCTAAAAGAACCGTCACAACCAGCCCCCAAATTTTAACTTGCTCGTTCCAAATCGCCGAACATTTTGTCCAAACTTGGTCCACATACTTAGATGATTCCAACTTTTACAGAAAATTCACAAAAGCACATTGGCGTCTATGTCGTCCTTAATAAGCTAATTAAATGGAAAGTCGGTTATAAGTTATTTACATTTATTAAATCCTTTTTGACTAACTTTTATAGGAAATTCCGTATAAAAGTTAACGGTTCAGTTTCCAATGTCAAAGATCTTAAAAACGGAATCCCGCAAGGCTCCCCGCTCTCTGTTGTATTATTCATGATAGCCTTTAACGATATCAACCTTATTTTATCAAGTTACAGTTCAATTAGACTTTGTCTAGATGCCGATGATTTAATCATATTTGCCAAATCCAAGGGTCTCTTAAAAGTATCCGCAAAATATTTTAACATCATGGCAGAACTTGAAGCCTGGTGCGAAGTATCAGGCTCCAAGATCTCAGCCGGAAAAAGTAATATACTTCACATATGTAGAAAAACTAGCTGTATTGAGCATATAAATCTTAGCTTTAATTCCATAAATATCTGCAATGCCAACTACCTTAAATTACTTGGAATAACGTTTAACTGTAAATATAACTTTAAAGAATATTGTCTAGATCTTAAGAAAAGCCCAGCTACCAGGCTAAATATTGTTAAATTCTTAGTTTCGAAAAATAGTGCTGCTCATACAAATATATTGATCAATGTCACCAAATCAATTATCCTTTCTAAAAACGACTACGGTTTAGTAATATACGGTAGATTTTCGAAATCATCTCTATAATATATAAAATCCCCATACCTCACTTCTCTTTTAGTCGCTAAAATTACAGTATCTCAGAGAACCCCCATATTAAATGACATTAACAGGATATTAACAAGGAAGAACCTGGACAAAAATCCTTCAACTTTCACCAACGCTATTAAATTATCGAAGGATTATGATGTTCCAATCAAAGACCTTACCAACCGCTTTCCAACTCAACCACCCTGGCTATTACCAAAAGAGTCTATCAACATAGATCTAGCCAAGAGCTCGATTGCCTCAAACAAAGGTGTATAATGTGTTTTCAGGCAAATGTTTGAAGAAATACTGCGAAAACGCGAAAGCTGGCCTTTCATATTCCCCGATGTGGTACATCATTTGCAGTGGTCAATGAGGAAGGTAAAACCTTGAATAAAGGGCTTTTGCCAGATCACTGCTCCATCCTATCAGCGGAAACTCTAGCTATCCTACGAGCCCTGGGAGCTACGTCCTGTAGAAAATCCTCCACACATTAAAAAGTATATTAAATACCAACAACAACAGTAAAATAATAACAAATGTACGAGACAAACTTATATGGGGTAAAGGAAAAATAAAATTATATGGATACCAGGCCACATCGCTATTAGAGGGGACAAAAATGCAGACCAAGCAGCGAAGCTTGTAGTTAAGGAGCCCGTTATCACCTCCGCCACCATAAATAAAAGAGATATCGAAAGGACAACTACTGCTCTTTCAACCCAAGTGGAAAACATATAGCATATCGTCCAAGTGTAACCCCTCTTATGGCAAGGTGTTACATTCGACTACGCCTCGGACACACGAACCTTACCCACCCTCATCTCATAAATATGTTAAAACCTCTCAGCAGAACTGTTTCTTCTGCCAAAGCGGCATCCCACTTTCAACCAAACATCTCGTTTTCGATTGTCACAAAATAAAATCTATATCTAAAAACATCTATAATAATAGTAATTTTCACGATCTTCTCTATCATCTTACTGAAAAGAACATAAAGAAAGTTGTTAAATTTCTTACGGCAATAAATTTAATAAACCATATACGAGTATAAAAATCTTATTTAAACTAGCCGAAAGCTCTGGTAACTTAAAAAAACAGTTTTTCAGCTACCAGAGCTTTTGTTTTTTTAACGAACTAGTTAAAAAAACAGTTTTTCATCTCGTAACGACGTAGCCGTTTTATTTTCACAAAAAAAACGGTTTATGTAGTAACTACATTTATCTATTTGCATACATAAAATTCAACTCAGGTATGCGAACGGATCATTTTGTTCCGCAAATATGAAAAACGCATGAAGGAGAAAAACGAATAACATGATTCCACCCTGAAGAAAACGCTTTTTTGTTCGGTTCGTGAATGTAGTTACTGTCAGCCAGGAGTGGAATCAACAAGGAAAAGTTGGGTTTATTTTACATTGAAAACAACGGTTTCATTTGGGTGGATGAGACGAAAATGGGATTTGGTTTTCTCCCAGCACATGATTATAATTTCTCGTTAGTGCTTCTTATTAATTAGTTATCTAGTTTTTTAACTAGTTCTATTTCTTTAAATAACTGTTTCGTTTCGTTCACACAAAAACTGAAAACGACCCACCTCTAGTAGCTAAAATTAATGCGATCGTATACCGTGAAAATGTCTTAGAGGCAGTATTGAAGCCTTGGGCAAACAATCATTTCGGTCGGAGACCGTGGACATTTCAACAAAACTCGGCACCATCTCACAAAGCGCGTGTCAACCAAGATTGGTTAAAAAACAATGTTCCACACTTCATTTCTTCGACACACTGGATTGCAAATTCTCCGGATGCAAATCCGTTGGATTTCTCTGTCTGGTGTATGTTGAAGGCGAAGGTTAGTACTAAAAAATACTAAAATTTGGACCACCTCAAACAAGCACTTCGTCGGGAATGGACCAAAATACCGCAGAGCCACTTGCGTGCAGCGTGCGAAGTTTTCTTCGGCCGTCTTAAGATCATTATTCGCGCCAAAGGTGTACATATTGAAAACTACTGATACAATTTGAAAATTGATGTGTTTTCCAACATTTTTTGCTTTGGCACAATAAAATTTATCAAGAAATAAAAAAATTATAGCATATTAAAAAGTTGGAGTTGGAGTCAGGCACCCTAGATTAAAAAAATTGTAATTGTATTACCTTTTTTTAAATAATAACAAATAACAAAAAAACACATGTTTTATGTATGTATGTATGTAATATTTATAGATGTATTCATCTATAAATGTGTATTTGAATGTACATAATATGTATACAAATGGATATGTATACATATTTATTTGGCTATTTCTGTATATGTATATATATATTTTGTATGGACCTAATTTAAGATTAAAAGTATTGTAAAAAAAAGCATTAAGCAAATAATGAATGAAAACAAGATAATGAACTAAAAAATTAATGTAAAGAAATTTATATGTAACTCAATGTTAATTTGAATTTTGATTTGGAAATTTATGGATCATTTATTTTAAATATAAAAACAATTATGTGAAAAGGGGAGATGTAGAGATTATGATAAATTAGGCACACCCTATATTTTCCATTATATCATTGCATACATATAATTGTCATTTAGCTTGCAACCGATCATTGAAGAGAGACGTCTAGTTCCTGAGCATCAATTCGGTTTTAAAACTAAGTACTCCACAATTGACCAGGTTTATAGATTTGCGAATGAAATTGAGAAAGCCTTAGAGGAGAAAAAGATATGTTCTAGCGATCATCGAGTGTTTTTAAATGTGCACCGGTCATTCTCAGAGGGTCGCTTTACAAATCTAATCGCTGGTGAGGGAAGACCCGTCATGTCGTACGAGGACAAAGTCTTACAAGCAGCCGCACAAGACCTCAGTAGGTGCAATTGAAGAAAACATAGGAGTGCCCAAAAGTGCACACCGAATTCTAAGGAAAAACCAGCTCCATCCGCACTATGTACGACGAGTCCAAAGTCTGCTACCCCGAGATTATCCAGAAGATACGGGTATGCCCGTCTTATTACCAGATTATTTGTAAGAAGATGTAGAGCTTGCATTGCCGATGAAGGCAAACAGTTTGAATATTTGTTGTAAGATACAAGATCGGTAAATGGCGATCCTGAGAGTATACACCAAGAGAACGTAGTGTTCTGTGTGCTCTGTGACGGGAAAAAAATGAAATGAAATGACAAGGGTGGCATCTCTATCTGTTTCACTCACACTAGTCGAAATGGTGTGTTTATCCCTCTCAATCACGTCGTCACTGTCTGTCTCGCTCACGCTTGGTACTCATTTTAACTTATTAAATAAAATTAACTATGAATCGGGTTTCTTTAACAAAATATTTTTTTTTTCTTCAATTAAGCGTTAATCTAGCAAGTGCCATACCATTTTGGAATTCATACTAAATACGCCATCTTTTAAAATTACTTGCCAAAATGCCATAGTACATGTTTTTGTCAGCACAGTCAGTTCAAGTTAGGTGATTAATGATTTTCAGATACATGGATGGACAAAAAAGCAATATTTTAGTTGAAATCGATATAATTATGTTTCAATTTTGGATCTTAATTTACATAATAGTTACTCAGAGTTACGTGACAACAAAAAAATCGAAGAAAAGTAAAGATTTGCGGTCACAGTACTTGAGAGATCGACACAGGGTGTCAGATTTCTCGATTTTTTTTGAGTGCCAATAATTTTAGAAGTACAGGACTTAAAGTTTTTTTTAAACATAATTTTGTGATAACCAACACCACTTGACCTATCACCCATTTCCGGCTTGACGTTGATTTTTGGGCCACCCTGTATATATCAAAATAATTGTGTTTGAAATATTGGATTCTTTTTATAAAATTAATACCACAGTCACTGAATCTCCTTCGATAGTTTTCTTCAACTTTCCATAGCATCCAATAGGCTCTCTGCAAGAATGATGACATTTGTAGCGTCTGTCCGTAAAGTTTCCTTTCATTAGATTCTTCTTAAAGCATTTCTGTAAGTAAATGGCGGTTAACTAGTCTGCTGCTATCCCTCGAAGCACTGATTACGATTGGAATTTATGACAGGATTAAGAGCTTAAATTTTCGGAGTACATCTGAAAGACGGCTTGAGGGTATACTGATGTGTATCATATCGAGGTGGGTGCTACATTTGAAGGTTAGAAGGGGCAGAATGCTACTAGGGCAATGGTGGTGAAAAGAACTGTAAAAGAAGGTGCAACTAGAATTAGGGTAAGCTCTCATTGATACACATACCGAAAATGGAATGTTTTTCAGTGTCGCTTCAAGGCAGACCGCATTGCATTTTGTTATGATCATAATATCGGAATTTAATGAGCTTAATATACATAGTACATAAGTGCGAAAGTGGACTTGTCCCATTGAACATTCGACGGACTTAAATTTAGACGGAGACATGGCATAATCTGGAACTGGCTGCAATGTGTGCATCAAGCAGCGTTGATTACTTAACGAAAAGCATTAGAAGGAAAAGTGCATGGCGCATAGAACCCGATTTATAAACTATTTTAAACTTATATGCAAAATATTTAAAATTCTTGATTTTAACTTAGCTTTGGCTTAGAAGAACCAATTTTTGGGGCATAACCAGGTAATTGTAAAGGGTGCAACTGAAGATTTAACACACTGTATGTGTTATGACCATTTCATTTCATTTTTATATTTGTTGTGTTTTAATATGATAATCATTGTTAATGGAATGCTTTCAATGTGAAATTATTACACTTTGTTTTGGACTGCATTTACCGTAAATTCAACCACAATGAAGTAGTAGTCTCTAGTGGGGTGATTTTTTTGCTGTTTGGTTTTTCAGTGTTATGGTTTTGATAGCTCACACTTGATTCGTGACTTGTGTCAAAGTGAAACATGCCCAGTTAGCATTGTCATTTTATTATGGAAAGAATTAAATCCGAACAAATTATTGAATTTTATTATTAAAATTCGTGCTCTGTGAAAAATGTTTCTCGCGCACTTCGACCATTTTACGGTCGTTATAATCGACCTACTGAGCAAGCAATTCAACCTATACTGACCAAATCTAGCACCAATTTTACGCTATTTTACATGAATGTGTAGAGTGCGTACAGAGTGCGATTTGTCCATTCATCGCCGTTCGCAGCAATTGGGAAGACCTGAAATAGAACGACCTGCCTCAGCGTCGAATTTTCGGCAAGTGGGCCCTAGAAAAGCTGGAGGAAGATCTGGTTGAATGGGTATTTTAATAAACAAAACTGCCGTATTTGGTCTGATGAGCAACCGCAGGCAATACAAGAGATGCCAATGCACGGCATTACATGTCACACAGCACGTGAATCCATGAACTGAGAAATGAGTTCGGTGAGCAGTTTATCTCTCGTTTTGGACTGGTGAATTGCCCGATTAGATCGTGAGATTTGAAGCCCGTAGACTATTTTTTATGGGGATACGTTAAATCAGGTAATATGTCAGAAGACAATATTATACCTGTTATTAGCGAAATACTAGCCAATATGCTCGAAAAAATGATTCAAAACTGGACTCTCCGTATGGAGCATTTAAAACGTAGTCGTGGTCAATATTTACGCGAAATAATCTTTAAAAAGGAAATGGCAAGCATTGATTTATAAACTCAAGTAAAAATTATATACACATTTTGCAGGGTTTTTTTTCGACAATTAAAAACCTAATTCTCAAAAAATCACCCATTACCACTGAACCTTGGCAATTGGCCATAAGCAATCATTTCTATAGAAAAAAATTAAATACCAACCGACATGCTTTCCACTGTAACAACGTGGTGAATACCTGCAGGAATGCTCCTGAGGGGTTAAAGCTGATCCGGAGGAGCTCCTCACATTGCTTAGAAACAAAATCATATCATTTATCTTATTAAAAAAATAAAGAAGAAACTTTCATCCATTGAAAACAAAAAAAAATGTATTTGTTTTAAATTTAAAATAAAACAAATAAGACAAAGTTGCGAAAAAGGCCAACAAGTAATTTTCTTGTCTTAATGGTTTAAACTAAATAATTGAATTAATTTATTTCAGTACTAATTAGTTCTTATCAAATTTAACTAAGGACCTACCAAAGCAAAATAAAATCAAACCGTTACAACATACCATCTCTCTTTTAGTTAAGCCATTATGTAAGTTTCAATGTGATAGAAAAGAGCATACAAAGGCCAATACGGGCATTTTTAAGACTCCTACATCTATATGTAATATCTAAGAAATGAAACAATCAAAAAACAAAAGATTTTTGTTTGCGCTTAAAAGTTGTCTGCAATCGTCAACTACAATACGATCTTTTTCCTTATCTTGCCCGAAGATGTCAACAGATTTAATCTTGTGACAACATCCATGCTTACGACAACTTTGCCCAATACAACGTGACAATTATCGAACTACGCTGTCTGAGGACCGCCATTGGACATTGATCGAATTCCAGGTTAGATTTGCTTCAAGGTTAAATTCTCATCATATAATTTATTACGATAGATGGACTTGCCTTCAGTCAAGGTTGGTGTAGTCAACGAAAGTTCAGGATAACATGATTGAATTTTGACTTCTTGTTGCCGAAAATATCCCAATATCGGAACGGAGTTCCATGACAAAATGTCCTACAGGCTGATTATCAGCAGTCATGTCAAAGAACACACGAGGTAAGCAATTTTTTTTTACTTCAAAACTGCCGACGACATAACATAATGTACATAACCGTAATCAGGCAGTCGCTGTCTAACCGTCTAACTAGCAGCACTTGCTCTCTCGTTTCGTGAACTTACTTGTATAGATATTAGTTACCTCTAATTAAATTGTTTAATTATAATAATAAAGAAGGCTTCATGAAATGTAACATTAGGCGACGAGGCTATTTATTTGTACCTACGTGTTTGAAAAATATTCATGGCTAATGGCTGGCATTTATGGCGTAACGCGTAAATATAGACTACGGTGCGGGAACTCATCGCATATATTGTACATATACAAATACAAATTCTATAGCAGCAGATTTTTGTTTCGATGCACAAGCACAAGGAAATTCAGTAGGAAGTAGCAACGGTGGATCACAGTTGGTGCTTATTGCACAGTTCCAAGAATTTCAGAAGAGTAAGCGCCAGTGGGACTTATATTTAAAACAGCTGTAGCAGCACTTTGTAGCCTACGGAGTCAAGGAAATGAGCATTCTTCCTATCGTGGTTGCGCTCAGAAATATTCTAACTCACTCAGAAACTTCTAGAGAATAAGCTGGAAGCACAAGCTAATAAGGCCATAAAAGAAAAGTTAACAGAACATTTTAAGGGCAGTGTGCTCATATTGGGAGCTAGGTTTGAAGTTTTTGAGGAGAAATGTCTGGAGGTCGATGCTACGCAGACTGGGTGGCGGAGCTTAGAATCGTTGCACATAATTAAAAAAAAAATTATTTACAAAAAGAATCGTGACACGATTGTCATTCAAAAACTTGCTGTTAATAAAATACTGAACAGAGATTAAACAATTTTCTGGCGCGACTGGAAATAAAATTATTGCAAGCATTAACTTATATGGTATAATCATACAATGGATTTTCTGGTGGACTTCATGCTCTATGGTGGGTAGGGATATATATGAGCAATTAAACATTGATCGGCTTTATCGGGCTGCATTGGTTCTCAAGCTGGCTTTTCTTCAACTTGGTGAAGATCCAAAATTTCTTTTAGTCGTAAACAATCTTCTTGGGTTGATGCCTTCTTTTTGGAGTGAATAGTGTACCGGTGATTTTCCAGAAGCTTGGAGAACAAGTAATTGCTGGTATTGATGGCGTTAGATATTTATATTTACGAGCTTAAAGACGATATAATTTTGAAGTCGGTAACCATCGAAGAGCACTTACAAATTACACAAAGTTTTTACCCATTTGAAATCTTTTGCTTGACCTGTAATTTGTTTCTTAAAGAAAATAATTTGTTCCTTAAAGAGAGAAATTGCTTATTTGGGCCACACGTACAGTTCATCGGGTGTCAGCACTCCAGAATCGAAGGTAGCAGCTATAAAGAAATTTCTACGGCCATCCAACTTTAAATAGTTGAAAGCTTTTTCGGGTAAAGATATATAACCTCTATACGTATAGTACAATAAAAACTCAGCCTGCGTATGATAATACTCGCAAAACTAGAGAAGTAGTCGGCTGATTAACTTGAAAATTTGACACAAAGTTGCATTCGAATACGAACGCTTTCTTTCGTTTCTTTCAAGTTGATCGTCGTTTATGTTTTCGTGGGCCATAGTACGAGTTTCACGAGTTGAAGGGGAAGAGAATTCTTCACTAATTCATTAATCACCTGTAATGCCAATCCCACGTTCGAACATAGGCCACAGCTTTCGACACGTTTGTTTGGTAATGAACGTGGTAGAGACAAAACTTCTCAAAGGCGAGCAGAAGAGAGACTTGAAGCCTTACGAGTTGAATCGAGCAGCACAATCGTCTCAACAAGGCCGAGACCAATTAGATCAACATCAAAGACGTACGCAGTTGCAATATTTGAATAATCGTGCCTCATATCACTGAGTTGCTTTTTTATACGAACTGGATATTCATGTATTGCAGTTTGTCCGCATTGCAAGGTAATGAAATATAAAGGAAAAACGACGGGAATATGCTGCGCGAGCGGAAAAGTGAAGCTACCTGAACATGTACAGCCAAAAAAACTACTGAAGAGTTTGTTAAATAGAGTAACTTATATCGGAGTATTTAAAATTCAGGGATAAATTTACCACACAGCTTGCTCTTTGCTTCCTTCTCCCAGCAATTATTATACATTTCTCAAAACTTACTTCATTGGAGATGAAAATGACCAATTGAATGCACGCTGCCGAATCTCCACTGGAATCAGAAGGCATATTGTTGAGTCGTTGTGAAAAACGTTACATAACAACAATAATTTAATTCGGGTGTTCAAAAATGCGATTAATCTCATGCTTTCAGACAGCCATAGAATTACTATTCGTGCTGATTAAACACCAGCCAGTGAGCATATTAGACTATATAACTCGCCAACAATGGATGAGGTAGCAATTGTCATGGTTGGAGAAGGATTTAATCCTCGCGATGTTGTTTTCCAGCGTAGAAATGAACAACTACAAAGAGTTGCTGACAGTCATACCTAGATTCTACGATCCATTGCAATATTTAATTATGTTTCCAGACTGTCAAGATAGTTATCGCTTCAATATCAAAATGATAAACACAGTCACAGGTAAACCCTCATGCAAAAAAGTTAGTTCAGTGAATTATTATGCTATGACTATCGGCATTCTGAAATGTAGTCAGCTCTTCCGCCAGTGTCGATATGTACGCCAAAATAGAGTTCGAAATGACCACTATCCATTAGGCTCAATAAAATGAGATCAGAAGAATATATACATTTGAGAGACGCGAAGTAACGACGGTGATATACGAGGGGCGTTCAATATATTCTCGGTATCGATATGAAGGAAAATGCGAATTCAATTTAAATTATTTTTATTTTTCAATATGATCTCCCCTAACATCAATGCATTTGTTACATCTTGAGATAAGCTTTTTTAAACCCTCAAAATAATAAATTTCCTCTTTCTCTGCAAAATACCGACTTGAGTTCTTCATCATCCGAAAATCTTTTTCCACGAAGACATTTTTTCAAATCCGGAAACAGGAAATAATCACTAGGGGCAAGGTCTGGACTATAGGGTGGGTGTTGGATTTCTTCGAAACCACAATCTCGCGCAGCAGCCTTGGAAGCTCACGCCGTGTGAACAGGAGCGTTGTCATGAAGAAGCAACACACCCGCTGCGAGTTTACCCCGTCTTTTCTTTTTAATTTCCTCCCGCAAATTATGCAAAGTGGAAGCGTAGGATGTGGCGTTGATGGTTTCACCTTTTTTTTGTACTCAATGAGCAAGATTCCCTTTGAGTCTCAAAAAACTGTGGCCATGAGCTTTCGGGCAGACGGAGTGACTTTGAACTTCTTCGGGGGGTCTGTTCCTTTTTTATGCCACTGCATGGACTCTTGTTTGCTTTCAGGGTCATAGTGGTGGACCCATGTTTCGTCCCCAGTAACAATTCGATCCATAACACCGTCCGCGTTCTCACTACACATCTCCAAAAGCTCTCTACAGCATGCGATTCTCACTTTTTATCTGAGGCGCTGTGAGCATTCGTGGCACCCACCTTGCACTGACCTTTGAAAGGTTAAGATGGTCATGAAGAATGGTGTGAATGGTACCAATTGAAAGCTTGGTGATCTCTGCCATCATTTTCACCTTTATTCGGGCATCCTCAAGAACAAGTTTTTCGACTTCTTTGATGCTTTCTCCCGTACAAGCAGTAGCCGGGGCGCCGGAGCAGGGGGTCGTCCTCAATGCTCTCTCTGCCTCTCTTGAACTCACTTGACCACTTTTGCACAGTTGATAATGAAGGTGCGGAACCCTGGTAAACAGCCACCATCTCTTCATGAATAGTTTTTTGACTTTTTCCTTGCTTAGTGAGAAATTTAATTACAGCGCGATGATCAATTTTCACCATCATCGCCTCAGTTGCCATTATGATTCTGTTTAACTAGAGATAAATCGCGAATTAATAATCACATTTATATGAAATTTTACATGAATGCACTAAAATAATAGTATTACTTGATAAATAAGTCAATTTATATATGCAACCACAGCTTCACCCCGATACCGAGAATATCTTGAACGCCCCTCGTAAGTAATATAGGAAAAATCATCATATTGCCTACCACATTTACTGGTAGTCCGCGATATATGCAAAAGTATGAGCAGGATCCCATTACGTATATCCGGAAATATGGTTGTCCTGATCTCTTCATTACATTTACATGTAATTCAGCATGGGATGATATAAAAAAGTTACAACTTCCGTGACGAAACTCTACTGATCTCAACGACATAATAGCGCGTCTTTTAAAACGAAAGCTAAAGACAACAATTGATTTCATCACTTCAATACACGTTTTCGGAGAAGCACAATGTTGGATACACTCTGTAGACTGGCAAAAAAGAGGATTGCCACATACGCACATTTAATATGGCTTACTGTTAGGATAACGCCAAATGAAATCGATAAAGTAATATTTGCCGAAATGCCAGTTCCCACAATTGATAACGAGTTGTTTGAAATTGTGACCAGGAACATGATGCACCGACTAAGTGGAGTAATCTATACAAATTCACCGTATATGATCGCTTGAAAATATTCTAAACGGTATCTTCGAGAGTTGTTAAAAATACATGTACTGGAAACGATGGTTACCCACTATATCGACGGAGAAGTACAGAAGACAATGGAAAACTAAATACATTGGAAATGAGAGGAAATAACACTGAAGTCGATAACCGTTAGATTATATTCACTACTTTAATCGAAAACTTTTAAAGCACATATCAACGTTGAGTATTGCATTTATGTGAATTCCATAAAATACATTTATAAATATGCTAACAAAAGCAGCGATATGGCCCTGTTTGGAGGGTTAGTAATTTAGATGAAATCTCTTAATGTCAAATCGGCATACATATGTATATATCAGCAGAAATGAAGTTGTGTGGCATATTTTAGGATTTCCAATCCGCGAGAGGGAATCAACTTTCATCCATCTTGCTGTCCATCTTGAAATTGGACAAAGAGTGTATTTCATGGAACAAAACATACAGGACAGAGCAACAAATCTACCTAACACAACATTAAGAGCATTTATTCTGTTAGACATAACAGATGATTTTGGAGTAGTGGATGGAATAGCACATAATAAGTATCAGAGTTCGTGCGAGTCACTTAATTTGCCGGAAAATCACGATCATTGCGAAAAGTCGATTGAGGATTCACCCGCCGCTTCTAGCCCATTTCAAATAGGTTCGCTGTTCACACAGAATGCGTCATGAAACACAAAATCATCGCTTGGATTTCACAGAAGAAATATACAATGAAACGCCAATCTTCATTGATGATCTGTGTCTTGCAATATGCGGCATGATGTTGGCATAATTGGGAATGACAAAACAAAATCGGTCTATCAATGCAGCATTCGACAGAGAACTGAACGCAGAACAATCATACAATAGAAATGACTTACAGCTTTTCGTCGAAGAAAATACACCGAAACTCCTTCTAGAATAAAAGATAGTACTTGATACCATCTTGTAATGTGATCAACCAATCCAGTGTATTACACTTTTTGGACGCTCCGAATGACTTGCGAAATAATCAGGTTGCAGTTGGTGGAGTATTGGTGTTACTATCCGGTGACTTCAGGCAAAAGCTTCCCCTTATATCTCGCTCAATACTAGCTCGTAAAACGCATGATTGCTTGAAATGTTCAACTTTTCAAGGTTTTTGTTTTGTTAACTTTTTTTTTTATAATTGATTTATCTTGTTTTTGTAAATATACCGTTAAGAAGAAGATTTAATGTTGTTTTGATGCATATTATGAAATTTTTCCAAAACGCACTACAGAAGAAAATTTAGGCATTTAATCGTTAAGGTAATTTTTGTTGTAACGGTCTTCAGTGATCGCACCCTCCCTCCCCTCTCCAAAGCGAAATTTTTCTTTCATATTAACCAGGGCTCTGATGGTAAAAGCCAAGCAAGTAATGTACATACATAAATGTACATATGTACTTAAATAAATATTAATTTCTGATAAAGGCTGTCATTTTCATATACATACGAATACAGTGAGTGGAGTGAATGACTCGAACTCCAACTTTTTAAAATGCTATAATTTTTTTATTTTTTGATAAACTTTATTGTGCCAAAGCAAAAAGTGTTGGAAAGTACATCAATTTTCAAATTGCATCAGTAGTTTTCAATATGTCCACCTTTGGCGCGAATAATGGCCTTGAGACGGCCGAAGAAAGCATAGCACGCTGCACGCAAGTGGCTATGCGGTGTTTTGGCCCATTCCCGGCGAAGTGCTTGTTTGAGGTGGTCCAAACTTTGGTATTTTTTAGTGCCAACCTTCGCCTTCAAAATACCCTGGACAGAGAAATCCAACGGATTTGCATCTGGAGAATTTGCTATCCGCGCGCTTTGTGGGACGGTGCCGAGTCTTGCTTAAATGTCCACTAACTCCGACCGAAATGATTGTTTGCCCAAGGCTTCAATACTGCCTCTAAGACATTTTCACGGTATACGATCGCATTAATTTTGACGCCACGGTCCAAAAATACGAGCGGAGAGCGACCATCGGCGGTTATGGCGGTCCAAACCATCACCATCGGTGCTGCCTGCTTTCTGGTGGCCGTCCGAAGGTGTAAATTTTCGAAGTAAACTCGGTCATTTTGTTTGTTGACATATTGCTCGATAACAAATGGCGACTCATCGGAAGAAACCAAATTCGGCAACTCAGCACTAGCAACTCATTCGCTCTTTCGACTCTAACTTTTTTCTGTTGCCGTGTAAGATCGTGTGCTTTTGGAAACTTCAATGGCTTGAGCCCAAGCTCATTTTTCAGTATGTGTTGCATCCGTTCCAACGATATGTTGAGCTCACGAACCATTTTTCCGAACCATTTCTGCCGATGTTGCTGTTTTTTTATGACCACCTCCATGGCGTTTTGCAACGCTGCCAGTATCACGGTAACGAGCTATAGTTCGAGACACAAATGATTTATTCACGTTGAGGTGCTGGAGGGCTCTAACTATAGCTACTTGTGGTTTTCCGGCCAAATATAAAGCAATCACACTATTACGTTTGAATTACATCGCGGATAAAAAATTTTCAACACAACTGAGACGCAAATCGTGTAAAAAGCTTGTAAATAATAAAATTATCTATCATGTGTCAAAATTTGAGCTTACTGTCATGAACGGTTTGGAAATTATAGCAGTCTGAAGGCGGTTGCAGTTTGAGTCATTCAGGGTGTATATTCTAAGACTCAGTTCTTTTCTTTGTGCCGAAATTATATATACTTCTTCGAACGGAAGATTTCCAACATCTGGAGTAAAAAGTAAAAAAATTCAAACAAAAATAAATCTATCCATAGCCACGATACACCCCCATCCATTCACATAATCACACAGCCATCCCGCTGAAAATATATTTTTCCATCCATCAATCAGACTACGACTTGAACTAAAAAACTGACGCATAACGTACGAGTATAAAACTTTTTTATGCATCTACCAAACCACTACCTGATCAGAAAAACTTACATGTTTTTATTCAACTATTACGTATTGAGTCAAACAAACCACCGACCAAGTTCCAATTCATTTATTGACTGACTTCAGAGAGATATCTACAATGGCTGCTTAATTCTAATACTTAGTTAATATTTAGTTAATATTACTTAATATTCAACATAAACCATAATCTTGGTATCATTAGATGTATGTATCATTTGTAGGTTATATACTCGTACCTCGGGTATTATACTTGACATTTTTACTTAGTTAATACGACATTACCTCCTTCTAAAAACAATTCTAAAATAATATTTATCTATTTAAACACAATATTTAAAACAAAATAAAAACATATATTGTTATAAAAACATGTATTGTTATAAAAACATAGCTATATGTATCAGTATTTACGATCTTAACAATTTTTTTGATGAACGCAGTCGATCTCTGTAGCACTCAACTACGTCTTCGGATTTCCCTTTTATATTTATATCAGCTACTTCATCCTTTCCTGATACACATATTACATCATTCCCTGTATTGCATCCTTCTTGGGGAAGTACTTCAGTATGTTGTGGTATATACATTTCTACATTTAATTTTTTCAGTTGATTTCTATGTACAATCTTTCTCCCTCTGTTATATTCCTCTGTTATATTCAATGGTGATATACTGGACTAGGCAAATATTTAGTTCCATTACAATCTAGAAACATTTTAAATTCAAAACTAGAAAATTGAGGCCCGTTATCGCTAACTAACTAACATTACAATCTAGAAACGTTTTAAATTCAAAACTAGAAAATTGAGGCCCGTTATCGCTAACTAGTGTTTTGCAAAATCCAAAAGTAGCAAACAAAATTTTTAGTTTTTCAATTACCACCAACGTTGTGACCCTCGACAAAATGTCTATTGAAATCCACTTGCTGAAATCATCAGCTGCAATAAAAAAATCAACGCCTGCAAACTGGAATAAATCGACATGCAACCTTTTGAAAGGGAAACATGTTTTGGACCACGTGAAATTTAGGCAATCTTTTCTTTTACTGCCGCCTTTTACACAAGCATCACAATTGTTTACGTATCGTTCGATGTCTTTATGAATCTGTGGCCACCACACAGCCGAACGAGAGACAAGTTTCATGCGTACCATGCCGACATGTTGATCATGTTGATCATGTATTATCGCTAACACCTTATATCGATATTTTGTAGGTATCACAACCCTATCTGCATAAAACAAACACTTACTTTCGGAATACAGCGATCTCCTGACTCGATAAAAAGGCAACATATCTTTTAGGTCTGAATTTTTCCTACACAATTTTTCAACACTTATCAACCAACCATTTTGTACGTGCTCCCTCACCTCCACTAACAATTTTTCTTTATCAGTAGCCTCACATATTTCTTTTATTGTTAAATGATACACATCGCTAAAATCGAAAAAATTCATTTCACAATCCTCTATGTTAGTGGAAGGTTTTGAGGAAGTCGTGATAGACCATCAGCATTCTGCAATTTCGCTCCGGGTCTATATTTTATTTTGCAGTTATATCCTGAAAGAAACAAAATCCACCGATGAAAGCGAATAGACACAATGCTACTTAGAGCTTTCTGATCTCACAATAAGCTTTCCAATGGTTTGTGGTTCGTGTATACCACAAACTTATTGCTATAAACATACTTATGGAATCTTTTAATAGCGAAAATAACGGCCAGAGCCTCTCTGTGTAACTGGGAGTAATTTCGTTCAGCTGAGCTTAACGTAGAGGAAATCATATAGTACGGTTTCTCGATTCCGTTATCCACAATGCTTAAAATCGCACCCACACCATATGGTGAGGCATCACATGCAATGACGATCGGTAAACTTGGATTAAAATGAGTTAACAAATTGTTGTTAACTAACAGTAGTTTACTCATTTCAAATGCCGCTTGACATTCCCTGGTCCACGTAAAAGACACATCTTTGCGCAAAAGTTTATATAGTGGAGCTAAAACGGTGGACCTATTTGCCAAAAATTTAACATAGTAGTTTATCAACCCCAAGTAACTTTGTAACTGTACAACATTTGCGGGACACGGGGCTGAAACAATACATTCCATTTTAGATTTCGATGGGCTTATTCCTAAGTGAGTAATAGTATGACCCAAATACTCGAACTTTCCTTTGAAAAATATATATTTTTCCCAATTAATCTTTACCCTGTACTCTTCTAATCGTCTTAAGACTGAAAATAACTTCGCCTTACAATCTGCTAGGGACTTACCTGCCACCAGAATATCGTTTAAATAGACTGTAGCACCTTCAAGATTCTGTAACATCAAATCAATGGTCTTTTGGAAAATCATGGGTGCCGAAGACACACCAAACGGTAATCTTAAAAATGTGAAAAGTCCCTTGTGCGTATTTATAGCTAAAAACTCTCGCAAGGCTTCTGTAACGGATAGCTGCAGGTAAGCGCCTTTTAAATCTAACGAAGAAAATATAGAGTATCCCCCTAGTCTCACAAGAATTTCATCTATCAATGGTAAAGGATATACATCAATTTGCACTTCTGGATTAATAGTGACTTTAAAATTCCCACATAACCGTACCGTCTTATCCTTTTTTAAAACACATACTATGGGAGTTGCCCACTTACTATACCGAATAGGTTTTATTATTTCCTATTTACACATACGGTCTAACTCTTTTTCTATCTCAGCTCTTAAACTGGTGTGACATATGGCTTAAAAAACTTTGGCTTTGCATCTGACTTCAAAACTATTTCCGCTTCAAAATCTTGCATTGGCTCGTTGGAACTTATAAACAGTTTGGGAGACTTATCTTTTATTTCACTCAAAATTTCATAATCTACACTATTTTGCAGGACATTTACCTTGATCTCACTGCCAAAAAATGTTCTCCAGTGAGGAAACATCACATCTATCCAATTTCTTCCAAAAAGAGGCTTAAAGTTTTTTCCCGAATCGGCCACCACTAAAGGTAGATTGTAAGTATTTTGTACTGTGACAGTTATTACCCCATGTATGTTGACCTTTTCACCTGTTAATACCTGAAGAGGAGGATAACTATTATTAGTATTTAATACAACAAATAACAAAGATAATCGTTTTTAGATTTTACAGACACTACCGCTCCGGTATCCACCTCCATAGTGATAGTTTGATCTTCGATGTCGACCTCAGTATTTTTTGGTTCACACCTGCTATCAATCCATTTTAGAGAACCGAGCTTATAGTCTATCTCGTTCATTTCCGTAGGTGCACGGCTTCTAGGTTTGTAATAGTTACGTCGGGGGTGTCTCTGCTGTTTTTTTTTGTTGTGAACGACATGCTTTCGCATGTTTTTTTAGCGGGACATTTGTTTGTTGGGTGTCTAGTGGTGCACTTAGAACATTGTATAACACTCCACTTATTTTGATAATTGTCAATTTTGTTAACGTCAAAAGTTGGATGCATGTTGCGTTGTTCTATCAACTAACTCGAATGACTGGGCTATGTCACAGGCTGTGTCCTACGTCAAATTTGTGGTTGAGAGTAATTTCGTTTGCAGCTTCTCATTACTAATGCCACTAACTAAAGCATCTTGTAGGAACGTGTTGAAATTACATGTGGCAGCCAGAATTTTTAAATGCATTATATAATCAGCGATACCTTGTCCTTGTTTTTGAGCGTAACTGTAGAATTTAAATCGGTCCGCAAATACATTCCTTGTTGGAATAAAATGGGCTTTGATTTTCTCTATGAGTTCCTTATAGATTTTACCGGGCGGTTTCTCAGGCATCAATATGGACTTTATCCGCTTGTACGGTTCCGGGCCAATGAGGGTGGGGAATAGAGGTACTTTTCGGGTTTTTTGGACTTCATTTACCTTAAACAATTCATCCATTCTCTCGAGGTAGTCATCGAAATCATCACCGGTTGTGAATTGTTCTATGGATCCTATTAGAACCATGATCACGTGCTTTTTTTTTGTTTCAACAATTTGTTATACCACAAGTCTAGGTTTATCACTTTAAATAAAATGTTGGTATTGTTTTTGTTTTCCCCGTATTTTAACTTTTCACAAGAAATTTACACAATTTTTGTTTTTGTGAAGAGCACGCGTGAAAGTTTTTTTTTTCACATATAAATATGTATATATATATATATCCTCGTCGCCAATATTACGTATTAAGTCAAACAAACCACCGACCAAGTTCCAATTCATTTATTGACTGACTTCAAAGAGAAATCTACATTGGTTGCTTAATTCTAATACTTAGTCTAATATTCAGCATAAACTGTAATCCTGGTATCATTCGATGTATGTATCATTTGTAGGTTATATACCTCGGGTACTTGACATTTATACTTAGTTAACACATAACATCAACAAGGAAAAAGAAGTACACAGCAATAACCTGCTCAATGCTTGTTATTTAATCAGTTTCTTTCTTTTCTAGTCAAAGTCATTCACTCAGTTGCGTAACATGTAGGCTAAAATTCAGAGAGAGAATGGAAACTTAAAACGGGTTTTGTTTACTTTGTTTGCACTCATCACTCACTCATCCTGTCATTATAACTCCATTCTCAGAGAGTAATAACATCTTTCTTTGCTTGCAACCTAGGCGGTCAAAGTGAAAAAGAAAAAAATATCGCATGATGATAGTACTATAAGTTTCACATACAATGCTGCAACACAGCTGAGGCAAAATTGCAGAATGATATTTTACCTACAACGCTCTCACACTCATTATGCAAGCTCGCTGTGTGTGCCGAATTTTTATACGTTAAAATAGTATTATGCATTTCAAGTAGGAGAGTAAAAAAAAAGTAAGAAACTAAAGTACAAGTTTGTGAGATCTGTTAGTTGTCTCGTTGGGTGCTCTATTTTCCTTTTTTTTATGAAACCGTTCAAAAGTGAGACGAGAATTTACATTGAACTAAATTTCAATCTTTGTACAAACTCTGTGTCAAAAAGTTAAGAAACTGAAACTTTTCTTGTAATATTTATTTCTAAATACTATTGCATAGGTTCTAAAAAAGGACCAGGTTCAAATCTAACATATTTGATTTATTGAACATATTATGTTAAGTTATGGCGTTCTACGATTAGATATTCAACTTGTTATTTCAGATACAATGTCGACACGAAAATATTGTAAGGATTATTTGAAATTCGGTTTCACATCTTTGATCTCAAATGACATCGAAAGAGCTCAATATGTTCTTTGTAGTGTAGCTCTCAGTGCGGAAACCATGAAACCTTCAAAACTAAAGCGCCATTTGGAAACTAAGCATCCAAAACATATCGATAAGGACTTACCAATGTCACCAAGCTTCTTTTCAGAAACAGAGGTTGGATATCGGAGGAAATGTTCGGCGACAAAATTCTGCAGTAGTGAAACTTGTTCTTGATGAACCTTCTAAAAATAAAATGAGACAAATATCGTTATCAAACAACACAGTATCCAGACGCATTGAGGGTATATCGTTGGACGTTAAAACCCAAGTAATTGCTGAAATAAAGGCATCACCATATTTTGCAACACAAATTGACGAATCAACGGACGTCACCTCTTGCGCTCAGCTGCTAGTTTACGCCAGATAACATATATACATGCTGAAAATATTAAAGAAGAGTTTATTATTTGTGAACCGTTGGAAGCTACAACGAAAGGTTCAGATATTTTTGATTTGATCCAAAGATTTTTTCAGCGGGAAGGATTAGAGTGGCCCAAGCTTTGTGGTGTTTGCACTGATGGTGCCCCTGCTATGCTTGGCTCAAAATCAGGATTCCAAACGAAAATAAAAGAAGTTGCTCTTCAAGCAATTGGGATCCATTGTCTGATTCACAGGTATGCCCTTGCAACAAAGACTCTGCGGGTTCTTCTGAAGTAAGTGCTTGATGGCATTGTACATATTGTTAATCGAGTGCTCTTAACAGCCGTTTGTTCAAAGAGCTCTGTGCAGACATGGATGCCGTTTATCAAAATCTGATATTTTATTCAAATGTGCGGTGGTTATCATGAGGAGATACCGTTGATCGTTTCTTTGAACTGAAAGAAGAAATTGAAATATTTTTAGATATGTAAAAAAAAATCCGAGTTTGCAAACAAATTGAAGAATTATGACTGGTGGGTTAAAGTCGCTTATTTGGCAGACATATTTGAAGAACTCAACAAATTAAACCTTAAAATGCAAGGACAGGACACCAACGTCATTCAATTTAAAGACCAGTTGGCATCTTTTGTTGAAAAACTCACAAACTGGAGTAGGAAGGTAACTAAACATAATGTAGCAATGTTTCACAAACTCAGCGCAACATTAGAAACCAGGAAAGGATATTCTAAAGAAAATTTGGAAAATCTAATTATCAATTACTTGAATTAATTAAAGCAGGAGGTCACTACATACTTCCGTGGTTTGTGCAATGTTCAGCTTACACCAATTCGAAATCCTTTCGCTGTAAACTTAAGTGTTTCTGACATTCCGGATACTCTTCAAGAAAAATAATTCTTTTGCCAAAGATGATTTTGGAGCAAAGTCATTGACTGATTTGGTGCAGTGTAAGAGAAACTTACACTAACTTAGCGAATATGGCCTTAAAATGATTAATACCATTCGCTTCAACTTACCTTTGTGAGGCTGGGTTTTCTACTCTTGTAAACATTAAAACCAAATCTAGGACTAAGCTAGAAGTAAAGAACGACATGAGACTGGCCCTGACAAAAACACTTCCAAGAATTACTGAACTGGTATCGAAATGTCAACATCAAGTTTCTCACTAGGAAACTAATAAAAAAATAAAATTATTAATTAATTAATAAAAATCAAATACATTATATATATGGATATATGTATGCATATAAATGTATACAAATATATTATATGTCTATAATTTTCTTTTTGCAAATAAATAAAATTTGCACTTTACTTATAAAAGTTTGTATTGTAATTATTGTTAAAGAAACTAAATCCTTACCAAATTCTTACCTCAATCAGCAATTTTTGGTAAAAATCAGTTTTGGTCGCTAGTTAGAAAAGGTTGGGAACTACTGATATAGACCGATCTCTATTCGCCCAACGTTTTGTAAACTATTTGAAAAATTTATAAAAGTGCGCATAGTATCATTTCTCAACAAAAATAATTTCTTTGCTAATGAACAATTTGGCTTCCGAGAGGGGAAATTCACTGAAGATGCAATTCTTAAATTCTGTAATGAAATCAGTGAAGGTTTTAATAATAATACAATGTGTATAGCTCTATTTATAGACATGACTAAAACGTTCGATATGGTCAATCACAATATACTCTTAGACAAACTGTACATAGTTGGATTGAGAGGAATAATACATACTGGTTTTCATCATACTTGTCAGCAAGAACTCAACGAGTGAAACTTGATGGAAATTACAGCGATGAATTAAAAACTAGTATTGGGGTACCCCAAAGATCGGTCATAGGGCCAATCTTATTTCTAATATACGTAAACTCTTTATTTTTTCAAAATTTTAGCAGTCACATTACAGCTTTTGCTGATGACATCTCATTTACGTATACAAAAAATAACTTTTTTGACTCAATAGTAAAGTTTCATAAGGACGTACAAATACTTCGACAATGGTTCGCCAAACAGAATTACTTATAAGTGAAAAAACAAAGTTAATGATTTGTAACTTAAAAGGTTCTTGTCCTAATGGTTATGACATTGTAATTATGCAGTCCAAATTGTTATAAAATCGAAACTGTTGGCAGTTTTAAGTATCTAGGGGTTTTAATCGATTAAAAACTAAATTGGAAATGCATTTAGAGGAGTTAAGAAAATATATGTTATCTGTTACGCGTAAAATGTATCTTTTGAAATCACATTGGTCAGAAAGATTATGCTAATAATATACTACGGACTTGCTCATTCTAAATTACAGTATGGTATTGCAAGTTGGGGTGGAACTTACAATTGCACAACCCAAGTACTAAACATTACCTAATAACACCTAATAAGAATTATCTGCAAAGTTAACAGATGGACAAATAGCTGGCTTCTTTTTCATAGTCTCCGAGTATTACCAATAAATCATGCTTACGGGCTAAGAGTTAATAATATTGCGATCATAAGCATCCTGGTAGCTAGAAAAACACATTTTCAAATTGTTATACTGCGGCGGCACCTAAGCTCTTTAATAAATTACCACTTTAAATATGAACATCAGTACAACCCAATTTATTCCTCAGTAAAGTTAAAAAATGGCTTTTTAATGTGGATAGCTCTACAGTCAAAACATTGTTGAACTCACCTTGAAATCTATAAACTATTTTATTTTTGTATACACTCATTTATCTTATACCTTTTTTGAAAATATTTTATCTTTTAATTTAAAAGTTTTTATAATTACCCCACAAAAAAACACAAAATATTGTATTATTTTAACCGATGGATCATTCGCCTCTAGTCACTTAGTGCTACAAAATGATACCTATTTCTAAAAATTGTTAGTACTTTACTTGAAACCATTATAAATACTTTATCATGAATTTGTATTAATATTTTAAGAAAATATAATAATAAAAAAAAAAGTCTGAATTTGATTTATTTCTCCTTTTATTGTTTCTGAACCGTCTTTCGAAGTAAACATATCTACACCAAGTCCACCTTGAGTTAGTATCCCTTTTTTTAAAATCTAATATTATTCCGCTTTCGTTTACAACATTAAATCCTATCAATAAATCTGCTACCAGATTTGCTAATTCATAAAATCTTTTTATTAAATATATTACCTTCGTAAAAACTCCCTTCTTAATCGCTAATTCCTGCCTAAACGATAAGATATTAGGTTTACAGTAAGAATTTGTAGCACCTGTGTCTATGAGAATTTTTATTCGGTTTCCAGTTCTATTGTTTCGTCGGAATATATAGGGCAGTCGAGGCGATCTTCTAAAAAAGGTTCTCATTTATGTTGTTTACCATTTGATTTTTATTTTGAGACTGTGAACTACTGTATTGTTCACTTTCGTGCGGCCTCTTCTCTGTTGGTTAAATCTTTGTTGATGATGGTTATTAGAATTATGGGGGTTATTATTAGGGAATGTATTACCACGCCTGAAATTATTATCATTATAATTTGGTTTATTCGTGGTTTGTTTTGATTTATCTACATCCATTGGTTTCGGTTTTGGAGGATTATTTCTCTTGTTATTATTGTTATTGCTTTAATCATTATTCTGGTTGTTATTATGTGGGAACCTAAGGTTATTTCTATAATTATTATTATCATTGGTGTTGGACGTGCCTTTGTTACGGCCGAATTGAAGAGCGAAATTTACTCTTAAATTATTTGATTCTAATTCCTGTGTTTTCCCTAAGGACTAGGAAAATCCTCGGGGGATAAAGAGAATATAATGTTTGATAAGGGAGTGTTAAGCCCTGTTATAAATACGCGAAGAGCATTACGTCTGTTGATGTTATTTAGCCCTTTCGTGAGTGTCGTGTCCATACCGTGCGTCATAATGGTCTTATTTATTAGTAAGGTCAACTTCTTGTTGACTAAATTATAATAGTCGATTATTGGCAAGTTTCCTTGTCGTGGTATGCTAAGTCCTTGCTCGATTTCAGCTTTGAGAGAGGTTGTATTGGCGACAATAAGCCGAGCTATTGAGTCTTCATTAATATTATTTACTGCTATTTTGAATGTGTCTAAATTTGTACACAAATTATATATTTTATTTTTAATCTTTCTTTCACAAACACACTTTCAAATATTTTTATTATATACATTTTACATAAATTTATTTTTCAATTAAATAAATTTTACATAAATTTATTTCTTAACACACTTTCAAATATTTTAATTAAATAAATTTTACATAAATTTGTTCCTTAATTATAAAAAGAAGATTTTTTTTTTAATTCTTTTAAAACGTTCAAATTATATGGATACTATGTCTTATATAATATTTTTTTCAAATTCGACCTTAATATTCTTCTGGAAACTTTTCTTTCTTCTTGTTTTTTTCTTTTTCTTCTTCTTTTCTTTTTGGACATTTTATTCGGTCTTTTTCTTTTTGTTTAACTTCTTTCTCTTTTTTGGGATACTTATATTTTCTTTAATTCACTTAAGGGTTTTGTTTCACTTTTCCCCCTTTTGGGATAGTTGTTTTTTCACTATGGGTTCGTTTTTATTTTATTTTAATATTTTAACAACATACTTTTTAATTTTCTGGTTTTGTGTTTTTTTTGTTTTGAGCTAAACGTTGGGCGCCAATTACAAATTCCCATTTTGGTTTAATAAAAAAAATATATACGAGTACTTTATCTTATCAATACAAAATAATACAGAAATTTGAAGTATGTTAGTTCACTGCACTGATACAAACTTTAACTGCCTGCCAAATTAACTTACTGTTCTATTTATACATTTTATGATTGATCGGGTTGGGAGGGCTTGAGTCGTACAAATCAATTATTCTAGCAAATGAAACCTAACACTTATGGGATGCGATATTATTTTATGCTTTGATCTGGGCGCTGGGTTTAATCTGGGATGTGTTGTTGCTGTTGCGATTTCTGCTATCTAAGCACTTCCTGCCTAGGTGTTATGTGATGCGATTTCTGTTATCTAAGCACTTCCTGCCTAAGTGTGGATGCGCCATGGGTTAACTTGCGTAGCCATTTCAGTCACACAGGCATGTTAACCAATTTCGGTGTGAATCAAAAAACACCAATACAACTAAACGCGCCTTCGTTTTATTTTTAATACTATTAATTTTTCCTCACAAAAAAGAACACATTTTCACTAATTCCCTTTTTTCAATTATTTGTTTTTTCTCCAGATACAAAATGGTACATTTCGCAAATTGGAGTTCAAGGACAACGCTACACTTCACGAAAATCTGAATCGTTTACAAATTTCCTAAATGAACTACATGCACGAAAGAGAGGAAAACAGGGATGAACAGCTTTCATTGGGAAATACACTGAACAACAACAATGGCGATTGACCCAACAAGGAATTTTCAAATATTCATTAATTTTAATGTAAATTACCTTGTCAATTCACAATACTTACATTATCAATATCACCATAGCTGAAACTTCAGGATTGAAGTAAAACCCTTTTTTATTTTTACATTCGATGCACACGGAACTTACATTACACATCATGCCGATTCGGCAATCAACACAATAAACATCAACAGCGAACGAAGATGATGACAACGAACGAAGAAGATGATGGCTGTGGGTGATCTACAAGGAGAGCTACAACAGGAAGACAGAGAGGCTTTGCTAAGTTAAGGGTCGACACACATTGAGAACTATGTTCACGGCCGGGGAGGATGTTCGAGAAGTTTATACGATAATGTAAAATACATAATATATGTAAAAAAGTATTTGTAAATCATTAGTAATCCGTTGCATTACCAATAATAATGATATGCAGAAAATTCCCTGTATAAATGCTGTTAATATACAGTATATTGCATACCTTTTGGGGATAAACCAATTACATTCAAGATTATATTCAACTGATTAAGACGTGTTTTATTTATCGCTCTTTTAAAATTCTTAAAGAAAAATGCTTCGTCCGTGTGATCCTTTTATCGAATTTCAGTGCTCATGGAATCTGTCCATGCGAAGGTGGGAATGCACTGTGGTGTATGAGGTTGGCGAGTACAACGGCTCCCCACAGTTCCAATTGAGGAAGAGTAACTGGACTCATAGGTGCGACTTGGGGTTTGAGATGTGCAAGTGCATGTGAATACTACTATCTGTATCTTCGACTCTTAAATACGCTGCTGCTCCATATGCCCATTCAGATGCATCACAGAACCCGTGTAGCTGAAGGCGATTAAGCGCAGCTGAAACGTGCCACCAGCGTGGAATTCATAAACTGTTAATAGCTGGTAAGTCACTGTTAAAGGTTTTCCACTCTACCAGGACATCGGGATCGTGAGCTCGTCGCAGGATCATTTTCGAACCCAGGGTTTCGCCTTGCTTAGTAAAGGAGCAACCTCGGGTAGAATAATCGGGCTATCTATGAGACCGCTTAGTTGGCTGGCAGTCAAAAGTAAAAACCCTGCAGCCCCAAAGTCTTCAACCTATCCGAACCATCTATAGGGAATGCGAAGGTTGCCCCGTGATCCTAAATACGTACATCACCTAGAACATCGTCATGGTTTGTAGTTCATTTTCGTAGGTGAAATCCCGCTCCTATTGACATCTTCTTAACTTCATCCGCTTTATCGTTAGCCTCTGCTATGATATCAGCACCTGAAATCAAATCATATACGTACATTTCGTTGCGAATCATCTTAGCAGCCCTCGGATGTAACCCTCTAGCTTCTTTTGCTAATGCCTGAAGCGTGCGAATGGCCAGATATGGCGCAGGTGCTATGCCAAAGGTCACAGTCTTGAGGCGAAAACTCTTCAAAATGCCTGATAGTTGCTTGCGCCAAAGGATAAGCTAATTGGCTTCACTTTCTGGTACCCTAATTTGCCTATAGATCGTCTCTAGTTAGTTAGTTAGTTAGTTAGTTGACTTTTATTTTCAATAAATGTTTTACAATGTAACGATTAACCTAAGTCTTTAATGGTTTGGCCTGTGGCCGTCTACCAGGTTGACAAAATACATACTTAAGTTTTACATTAAAAATCTCCATTTATGATACGCTATATAACAAAGTGCTGCTACTGAGTAATCATATAAGACTTTCCATCCTTTTTCTCCATTTAAAGTGCTCATTACTTCATCCTCGTCTAAATCATGTTTTCCGAACATTGATAGTCGGAATTCTTTTCAAATCGGACAAACACCAAGAAAATGTAAGATGTCTTCTCTCTTCTTCATGTTGCAGAGGTCACAAAGTATTGGTAAATCTGGTCTATGGGGTATAAAGTTTAGTTGAACGAGTTTCCCTCTCAGTTTGAAAATAGTACTTATTTTGTCGACTGCGTGACTATCTAGGAAGTATGTTTTTTCATTTAGAAAATGGTTTAGTTTGCTGTAATAGTTCCTAAACAGTGACGATTCAGCTTCTTCGACATATTGATCGTCTCTATATCTTCGGTAAACGTGTAGCGGTAGAGCCTCCATCTGAGGATGATGTCCGTGATGATGTGTTGAAGCGCCGGACCAACACTCAGCTGGTCGCTTAATGAGAGGCCCACAGCTGTCTTAAACGATGCGCCGAGCAGCACACGTGGACTAGTTGTTGGGCTCTTCTCTTTAAAAACATCGTGATGTAGTACATAATAGTGATACAGATCCGGTACCGAGTCTTCTTCAACCAGTCTTTTTCCATAGATTAAGATATTTTTCGAGGCATTGAGTATACCGCTGTTTTAATTGTTGATTTGTTTCTTGTCTTCTTTCTACGCTTTTAGAACGAGCAAGAGCACCTTCCTTTGATCTGCCCAGCATAGGATGTACATCTCCCTTAAATGGAAGTGCCACTTGGAGACGACCGTCAGCTAGACGCCGAAAATTCTTAACGAAATGTGTTTCACACTCTATGTCTTCAGGACGTTGGTACGATGGCGGGTCAATAAGTCCGTGAATTTCTGACCTCTTTACTGAAACAGCAACACTGCTCCTGTCAACAGGCATCTGTCAGTTGACTCCTGTCAAAATTTAAACTTGCTGCGTCAGTTAGTTTGTGTTTGACAGCTATTTTTATCAGACTACTCACTAATTTGAGGAGAAAATGGAAAAAAGTGAATTTCGTGTGCTTATTAAGCATTATTTCTTGCGAAAAAAAACCATTACCGAGACCAAGGCTAAGCTTGATAAATACTATGGGGACTCTGCACCATCGATTTCAATGGTAAAAAAGTGGTTTACTGAATTTCGTTGTGGCCGTACAAGCACTGAAGATGCCGAACGTCCTGGACGCCCAGTTGAGGTCTCTACACCCGAAACAATCGAAAAAATTCACGATATGGTGTTGGCCGACCGAAGATTGAAAGTGCGAGAGATTGTGGAAGCCGTAGGGATCTCGCATGGCTCAGTGGTTTCAATTTTGAATGATCACTTGGGCATGAGAAAGCTTTCCGCAAGATGGGTGCCGCGTTTGCTCACAGTCGACCACAAACGCAATCGTGTAACAACTTCACAGGAAGGTTTGGCGTTGTTTAATCGCAATATGGAGGAGTTTTTGCGCCGTTTTCTAACCGTGGACGAAACATGGATCCATCACAACACACCAGAGAACAAACAACAGTCAAAACAGTGGGTTTCTAAGGGTGAATCGGCGCCAAAGAAGGCCAAGGTGGGTTTGTCAGCCAATAAAGTTATGGCGACTGTTTTTTGGGATAATCCACATTGACTACCTTCAAAAGGGAAGAACAATCAATGGGGAATATTATGCCAACTTATTGGACCGATTCAATGACGATTTGAAAAAAAACGACCTCATTTGGCCAAGAAAAAAGTTCTTTTCCACCAAGACAATGCAAGGGTGCACACATGTGCAGTTGCCATGGCAAAAATCCATGAATTGGGCTATGAATTGCTCCCTCATCCACCCTATTCTCCAGATTTGGCTCCGAGCGACTACTTCTTGTTCCCAAACCTGAAGAAATGGCTTGGTGGAAAAAGATTTGACTCCAATGATGAAGTCATCTCGCAAACAAAGGCCTATTTTGAGGACCTCGACAAATCATTTTTTTTGGAAGGGATAAAAAAATTGGAGAAGCGTTGGACAAAGTGTATAGAGCTCAAGGGAGACTACGTTGAAAAATAAAATTAGCCCTCGTACTATTGATGACTCATCTCTTCTAATTCCCAGAATCGACGGAGCTCTGCTTCAATGCAACATTTTTGCATAAAGGCGTTGATCTTCTGGGTCATTATTGGACCTTTTCCAAATAGGATCCATCCTAATTTGGTCTTCTGAACGATAGGTAAGTCCCTTTGTGTTGGCCTGACGATAGCTGGCAACAAAATATCAACTAGACCATCACTGCCTAGCAATGTATTTTCTTTGGCTGACTGATTTAAATTAGGATCTGCCAAAGTCAACCCATTCAGGTGATCCCAGCCTGTAATTCCCAAAGTCTGAGTCGGAAGATGCCTAGACAACGACTTGAGAACAAGAGCTTGAGTGGACACTCTAAGAGATGAGTGGTGAGAAACGAAAGAAATATCCACCACCTTTGACAGACGCCGCTGCTGACCAAACCCAACCCAGAAATTCTGACAGAGGTTGGCTTTGACGGTAGACAAAGTAATTGAACAGCTGATGTTGTTATTAAACCGGCCTCTGATCCTGAGTCTAATAAAGCTCGTAAAGAAATTGGTTCCCCTGTCGCAGTTATCACACCAACTCCTGCTGATGCAGCACACGCGCCGATTCAATCCTACATGCATCATATTTGATGTTGTTAGGTCAGCACACGCGCTTATCCAAAAACCTTCGGTAATTGAATACTTGTTCAGATGCATTTGAATGGGACTCGTATTCCGTCTGGAATACTTTCCCACACAATTGCAAGGTCAGCAATTACAGTAATGTTATAAATAGATGATAAGAACAAATTATGTTTAGATTTAAGTTTGACTTCAATAAAGAGACTTGTTCTCTCCAAAGTGGAAAAAGTGTTTTTTTTTTCATTATTCAACGAGTAAAATCGTTTACTGGCGCCCGAGCAGGGACAAGACATCGCGAATGTAGAAGTATACGCGAGTAAAGGAGTTGTTTAAAAGTGAACTCACGCGCTACGTGATAGTGAATAGCAGTAGGCTATTACAACAGAGCCAATACCTCTACGAAATAAGTCAAAAAGGAACAATACACCCCTTCCGAAGTGTATTGTATAAAATTTGAGTGAACCACCAAGGGCGACTTTCAACAGAATACCTCTACGAGGGAGTCAATAAGGAAGAACTCATCTTTTGTCAACATTCACCAACTCTCCAGCATCCCAACCTACCCAGAAGAGACATGATATATATCATAATCTTAATGTAAGTCAATTACTTGAATCTCAAAATCTTATAACCTTAAGAATCTAAAGAAATTTAATAAAGAAAGAGAAAAAGCAATTAATTTTTGTGAACATATTTTAAGTTGTAAGTAAGTCAATTGCAAGTAAGTCAATTACTTGAATCTCAAAACCTTAAGAACCTAAAGAAATCTAATAAAGAAACGGAAATAGCAATTATTTTTTGTGAGCATATTTTAAATTGTAGTAATTTTTATAAAATCGAATAGTCGTAACTGCAAGAATTCAATTCCATAGTTTTAAATTATCGAATTATTATCATCTAGTATATATATTATTTTCAAAGCTATTATTGATATAATAATATAGTTTCGGGTACATAGCATACTGTCACACAAACAAAATTATATTCTAAATTTCTCTCATACCTAACGAACTTAATTTCATAACTACAAAAACATAAACAATTATTATTTCGCAAAATGGAAGAACTTCAAAGAGCTGTTGTCCATCTCACTGGTGCAGTGAATGCGCAAATTGAAAAAATTAGGGAAATAGGACAAAAGCTTAGGTCAGTAGAACTCGGTAATGCATCATCTAACCGAAACCCAACAACACCTGCAATTCCGAGAAGTGAATAAGATCTTAAAGAGATCAGTAGATTACCCGATGGGGTCAAGGACCTCCAGACATTCGATGGCAATCCAGTCCAATATATCTCTTGGATCCATAACGTGGAAAACATATTAAAGGACTATGAGATCGTAAAAGAAAAACCCCTTTATAGAGCCATACTGCAGAGTATCAGGCAAAAAATTAGAGGTGGGGTTGACGCCGCCCTAATCTCATACAATATATTCGATGACGATTGGGCTTCGATCAAGAAATGTCTATCCTTGCACTGTGCGGATAAAAGAGATGAATTTTACGCTTCGGTAAATCATCAATTCTCATTAATCATAAATAAAATAAAAACGGAGGATTACAGTCCTGAAACTATTCAAGCTCTTGTAGATAATTACAGGAATCGAGCTCTTGATATGTTCATCAGAGGATTAAATGGGGAACTATCAAAAATGTTATTTATCCAAAAACCGCTTACTCTTCCGGAAGCTTATGCTTCGTGCTTAGAAATCCAGAACCTGAACTATAGGAGTATGGCAACACACCCAAAAATCAGTAATAACGCAATAACCACTCCGGTAAACCAGATCCTATCTCGAACCAGAAATGAACAATCCAAACTAGCATACCATCCGCCATCTCCTCAGGGAACATTAACGCCACAACAAAGGAACATGGCCTACAACATCCATCACAACCAACATCGCACGAACCTACCCCAACAACCGAGGCCGCAAAGGACCCATATTCCTCCTCCATGACCGACTCAGCCTAAACCCCCAGTATGGAAACTTCTGTCCAGACTCGACAAGCTAACCATATGAACAAACCTGCTATACCGGCGCAGCTCGGTCATTATCAACAGATGCATAACGAACAATCCCGAAACAACTTAGATAATTACCATCCTCAGAAAAAGCAAAGGTTGTTTAATATTCAAATTCAGGATGAAGAAGAATATCTCGAAAACCTAGAGCAAGAGCTTACCCAGGAAGATCACCGTGAACCTCAACCAGAGGAACCAGAGACGGAGCCTACTGAATTAAATTTTATGATAGACGCCTGTCTAGCACACCATACGTAATGTATGTCACTAAAGCCGGCCGCACCCTAAAGTTTCTGGTAGATACGGGCGCAAATAAAAACTTTGTGAAACCAGAACTAGCGACCAAAGCACGTTTGGCTCAAACACCCTTTACTACCCAATCAGCCGGAGGTGAAATTTGTATCGACAAAAAAATTAGCGGGAAATTTTTTGAAAGTGTTGGAAATAAAACTGTCATAGATTTTTTCGTTCTTCCAGGACTTAGAACATTCGACGGTATCATTGGTGATAACACCCTCAATCAGATGGAAGCTATCATAGACAGAAAGAACAACGTCTTAATAATAAAACCAGGAATAAAGATACCGCTGGAGGAGAAAAATTCAGCCCAGGTAAACAATATAGGGTTAAAACATAACCATCTTGCCATGGAAACAAAGCAATATCTTCAAGACATTATTAACAGACACCAGGGAGTCTTCAGACCAATAAGCGACGAACAATTAATCTACATCAACATTAGAGCAGAGATAAGAACTACTACGGAAGAACCTATATATACTAAATCATATCCCTACCCGGTACATCTAAGGCAGGAAGTCGACACCAAGATACAGAAGGTTTTAGAGGACTGAATTATACGACCCTCGAATAGTCCATATAATTCCCCACTGTGGATAGTGCCGAAAGAATCGGATGGCACAGGGGAAAAAAAATATTGACTTTTTCTGACACATACCCCGTACCCGATATCAACAATACAATAGCCAGCCTAGGAAAATCTCAATTCTTCACAACCTTGGATCTTACTTCAGGATTCCATCAAATTAAAATGAAGGAGACAGATATTCCCAAAACCGCGTTTTCGACAATAGAAGGCTTCCCTTCGGACTGAAGAACGCCCCGTCCAATTTCCAGAGGACAATAGATGATGTATTAAAGGCATATATAGGGAAAATATGCTACGTATACATTGATGACATCATCATATTCGGTAGAAGCGAAAAAGAACATCTAGAAAACATAGAAACTATCTTAACCGCATTGGAGAGAGCGAATCTTAAGGTGAATTTCAACAAGACACAGTTTTTGAAACAGGAAATGGAATTTTTAGGATACTCGTTACAACAAAGGGTATAAGACCAAACCCAAAGAAGGTAGAGGCGATTCGGAAAATAAAGCCACCTGAAAACCTAAAGGAACTCAAGGGATTTTTGGGCCTCACCTCGTATTATAGACGGTTTATAAAAGACTTTGCGAGAATAGCAAAGCCTTTAACAAACCTTACGAGAGGGGAAAGAGCTCAAGTCAAGGCAAGTCAATCGAAGAAAATCAAAATCAAATTGGAATCAGCAGAATTAAAGGCATTTAATAACCTAAAAGAACTCCTGATGTCATCAGAAATCTTAACATTTCCAGATTTCGAAAAGCCCTTCATCCTTACAACGGATGCGTCGAACATAGCCATTGGAGCTGTTCTCTCACAGGGAGAGCTGGGTAAGGATAGGCCGATAACGTACATTTCTCGATCGCTAAGTAAGGCAGAAGAGAACTATGCCACCAACGAGAGAGAAATGCTAGCGATTGTTTGGGCACTCGACAATCTAAGGAATTATTTATACGGTGCGAGTAAAATAAAAATTCTGACTGATCACCAACCGCTTATCTTCACCTTAAGCAACCGCAATAACAACGCCAAACTAAAACGATGGAAGGCTAGGATTGAAGAGTACAACTATGAACTCATATAGAGGCCTGGAAAAACAAATTTAGTGGCAGAAGCCTTATCCCGACTAAAAACAGAAGCCAACACCTTAACGTCAGATTCACAAACCATACACAGTGCTGAAGAAGACAGCAGAGACTTGATTCCTCACCGCGATGTGCCGTTAAACGTTTTTAGGAACCAGTTAGTCATCTCTCAAGGACGAGAACTATTTGCCCATGAAGAACCGCATCCGACTTTCCATAGACACTACATTCGGCTCCAGAATATCATGAAAATAAAATGAAGGTCATTCAAGAAGAACATAACAGGGCGCATCGCAACGAGCGGGAAAACAAGGAACAAATCCTGGAAAAATATTATTTCCCAAAAATGCAAAACTAGTAAGTATGATAGACATCTTTTGAAACCTGAGCTCCAGGAAACTGCCAATCTCACCTTTCCCACGCAGATTCTACATATGGATATCTTCGAGCTTGACCGGGAAAAGTTTATAACATGCGTACATAAGCTCTCGAAGTTCACAAAATTCTTCCATATAAAAGAGAAATAGGCTCTTTACTTAAGGAAAAAAATTATTAAAATTCTGCTCTATTTTTCCGTGCCCCAAGTTATTGTAACAGACAACGAAGGCAGTTTTTTAAGTCCAATAATTTCAAATTATATCAAATCTCTTGGCATTAAAATCTATGTGACCCCATCCCAAAAAAGTGAAGTAAATGGGACGGTGGTCTTTCCACCATTCTACAATTCTAGAAATATCTAGGTGTCTGCGGAAAGAGTATCCTGATCTTACGATGAGAGAAATCATAGAAATTGGAGTGGATCGCTATAATAACACTATTCACTCAGTGATACAAAAGAAGCCCAGTGATATTTTCTTCGGAAGGAGCCAACGGAACAACTATCAAAACCCTGTTGATTTCCAGGCAAAGGTTAACGAAGACCTTGCCGAACTTATTAAAAGAAATCAAAGAAGGAAAAATAGCAGAGAGAACGGTAAAAGACACATTCCAAAAAAGTACGAACCAGGAGTAACTATTAAACGCCGTCCACAACTGATCCATCAGCTCGAATACATTGACCAATTATTAGTCAGGCTACGTTATAAGAACACTAGAAACCGAAGATCCATTAAATGGATTTTGTCGGCCTGGAAATGGATAGCCGGCACCCCCGATGCGACAGATTGGGATGAATTATTAAAAAACCAAAAGGCCGTAATAGATAACAACAACAACCAGTTCAAGATTAATGAACGCTTAACATCGATTACTAGAGAGATATTGGATGGCTAGAACAGGATTGCTAATAGACTAGGCAATTCCAGCATTGATAAGTACGAGCAGATGCTTTTTAACAAGCTCGGCCTAATAAAAGAAGAACTCAGTGAAGTCATCTCGGCAATGCACTTGGCAAAGAAAGGGATCATTAACACCAACCTTCTAAATAAAGAGGAAATTCTGGATGTGCTTTCGCAGATAGAAACTCTCCCGTATGACAATGAGATATAGGCTATAGATAACGCGGAACCTATAATGCTGCAAAAAGGATCACTTTTACTGTACGTCATGTCTTTACCCAAAACTGGACCAAATGAATTTAATCATGTGCTGATCCGATCTACTGTCAGAAACAACAAGAGAATACACCTGGATGCCAATGAACTATTTGTCTCGCATGATGAAATATTTGGAGTTAAGGGGTTGTGCTCAAAAATTAAGAGCGCTATAATCTGTAACGAAAACCAGCTTCAGGCACTCTCCTCAGATCACTGTGTTAGTCTTGTAATGAGAGGAAAAAACGCGGACTGCGACAACCAGATCTATAAGAAATCTGTTATTGAACTCCTAACCGGAAACACTGTTTTTCTAACAAACTTCAATGGAACCCTCCGACACTGACACGTTGGAAATATTTTGGTTGCGATAGATTTTTGATGTAAAATTGACTAAATAAAGTTTAAAGGTGTTAAAATGCGTTGTGCTGTGTATGGGTGTTGTGCTAACAACTATAAAAGCAGCAACAAACTATTGACTCCGTTGGTCATATTTTTGCCAAGAGTGATATTTTTTTGTAAACATAGAATCATTTTTGTATTAACTTATCTTCTAATAAACTCAAGAAATGGAATTCGTCTTTTTATGTTATAAAATATTATAATACATTTGTTTCCAGATACCCCGACACCAAATCGCAGATGATTTTTGTTTTAGAATCGCTATTAATCAATATTTTACATTATAAATGAATAAAAGTCTCCATAAAGAATTCGAACTCAAGCAATTATTAACTTACATCATATGTATATAAACAAAAATTTATCACTCTCGGCAGCCATCTTGGATTTTTCGATATTTACTTTTTTTGCCAAATGCGCAATATATTACCTTATTATCTGTACCGTGGCGGTGTCTAACAACTGTTTGATGGATTCAGCATGTTCCTTGGAAATAGGGTTGGTTGAATAAACTCTTCAACTGAGTGTTCACTAGAAAACGTTGATGATCGTATCGATCCTTTATGATTTCCCATGCCTTGGTATAATTTCCGCTATCTAAGCCTAGGTGAGCTAGGAGTTTATGAGCTTCACCAGACACAGATGTCTCTTGTGTTTTACGTAGGTACCTGCGGCGAAGGCTTAAGCCTACCGTGCGTCTTCGCACAAGATATCAAAACAACGATAAACGCCCTTCGGGTAGTACAAGTACTACCACCAGTACCACATTCGAAGTCGTGTGTAAGGCACGATCTTCCCCTTTGGTGAAGGGTCGAGGCCTATCTAATACCTCATCCATTCATACAATACATCGAGCAGACCAATTGGTTCCATAGCAATCCCAAGGTTTAGCACAGGTCGTAGTACACTACACATATGCTAAGCCACAAGATGTCCAAGCACCATTAGTTCTATTCTCCCCGCGATTTTGGGTACAAACCTACAGCCACCACGATACTCCCACAAGGGGGCCAACTCCTAGATCAGGCCGGAACCATAGTTGCGGTGGCTCCTGACCTCCCGTGGTGCCAGAATATAGCTTCCGGTCGAGCTTTGCAACCTTGCGGTCACCTCCAGTTGGGCACCTCACTGCACAGGACCGGCGGCCTTTCAACACATTTAAGAATTCCTATGTGCCACCCGCTAGCTGCCTACTGCGTCTTCTATTAAATACCTCTTTTGCAAAACTACAGATTCTATCGAACCATACGGTATCAGTGATAATTCCACTGACATCGTAGGCCTCACCATTAAAGATGATGCCCATGCAAGAATGCATTAAGAGAGCCATGCCCGGTCAACAAAAAGACCAGGCTGAGGGTAAAATTTCGTTCAGGAAATACTCTCATGGTTAGAACATCTCTTAGGAAGCCATAAGTAGCCCTGCCATTTTCATCTACATAGATTGCCATCTATGTAGATAGAATACATGCGTGTGGAAGGGTTTTATGCTGCTTCAGGGATAGGCCACCCACTTCTTCCGGGGAAACCCAATCTCGCCCATTTAGGGGGAGACCTTTTCTGATCTTGAAAGGCATACCACAACGTATCACTTCCAGATCCAGAGGTGGCACACTCCTAGCAACACCTGCATTGCCTCTGTGGAGACAGTGTGGCACACAAGTAAACACCCAAGTAAGGCGACTCTTTGGCAAGACAAGATCCGCTTACGACCATTCAGAGTCATAACCCTGTCGTACCATACCGATGCTCCATATGTTGCACAAGCAACAAAAAGGCCATCGTATATGACACGGACAGAGCGCCTGTTGAATCCCCAGACAAATCGCAAAATGCGCCTTACCTGGCCTACAGCACTCAGCATGCGTTGTCTGATTCGAACCAGGTGAGGCATGAAGTTCATACACTCACCCAACGTTATGCCCAGATATGTGACCTCAGTCACACATCTAATGCTAACGCCGTACAAATGTATCGCAGGAGCCCGACTTCTTGTATTCAATTTACCTTTGAGCTTCATTGAAACAGTCTTATCCTGCGACACACTTACCCCAACGCTTTCTCCCCATCCAGTAACGACTGCTGGAGCTCTTTCTCCTAATACCTCGATTTGGGCCCTGGAATGGACTTCAAGGATGAAGAGCAGGTCATCTGCGTAGGCGCAGCACCCACAGAGCTCATTTAGTCGCCACAAGAGTGGGTCCATCATCAGGTTCCAAATAAAATGACCACAGTTGGATCCGTGCGGGCAACCTCTCTCAACACTAATTGAGACGCCGTCGTGCGTATTTACCACACTCACTTTTCTGTCGGAGAAATAGCTTCCCCAAAGTCCAATTTCCCGACAGCCCAATTCCTGCAACCTGGTTACTCTTTTCTGCCAGTTCAGGTTATCAAAGGCACCTTTGAAATCAATAAAGATGCCTATAACCACTTTGGCGCTGCTTATCAAGACCCTGTCTTTTAGGAAAGACCATGCATCCTCGACACACTTGCCTTTTGTAAAGCCGAATTGGAAGGGGGACATTGGTTCCGTTATGCTCTCTGAAACCCTTTCCACCATAACACTTTCCAGCACTTTTCCTAGTACCGAAAGCGGGCTGATGCCCCGATAAGATTTAGGGTCACACCTATTCTTATCGGTGGACTTCAGGAGCACAACCACCCTTGCCTCCCTCCAATCCTTGGGGAAGTAGCTGCAGGCAATGCATTTGCTATAAAGACAAAGCAGGTATTCTGAGACGGCCTTCCAGATGGCTTTCACCATCTCTCCAATCATTCCATCAGGAGATGTCCTGGAGCGAAGAAGTGACTCGACTTCTTTAGTCCTTAACTCAAGACACCCTGTATACCGGTGTGGAAGGTTTTTAACACTTACTCCCAAGGAGAGAGCAGCAAATTCTGCTAGCCTTTGCATTAACTGCCTTAAACCTGACCACTCGCACTTGAGATATGGTTCACAAAAGTGTAAAACCTGTAAGGGAAACTATTATACACTTTTACACGCATATTTTAACCAAACCTTCAACAGCCCTGTGCGGGTTACATCATCCGAAGAAACTGCTTCAGATTAATACACTCTCACTGCTCTTCATTCTGTGCGTGAACCCAAACGCATTTTGCTTGCCACAGCTATGATCAATGTTCTCGACAGATACGGATAACCAGTTACTCGTAGAGCCCTCCTAGACTCTGGTTCCCAGTTACATTTTATCACTGAAGACCTAGCGAAAGAATTAGGTGTCAAAAGAATAAAACAAGACACTGAAATTTGTGGAATTGGAACTAGTATGCCAAAGGCGCGCTATACTGTGTGTACGACCCTACAATCGGCCGCCACGGTATTTACCACTGATATATGCTTTCATGCGGTTCCACGCATTAGCGAACGCCTGCACGATCTTCGTATTGACATCTCGAAATGGAAACTACCTGATAGTGTACAATTAGCAGGCCCATGGTTCTTTGAGCCGGCGAAGATTGATGTCCTTTTGGGGGCAGAAATATACTTCGATCTCTTAGACGATTAATTTCAGGGAGAATTATCCTATCCTACAAAATACAAATTTAGGATACATTGTGATTGGGAAGATCCCAACTACTTCTAAGCAGCAGGTGGCGTTAAACATACGGACATCCACAACTCCATCAGTCTCATCGATTGACAAGTTACTATGCCAATTTTGGGAAATTGAAAGTTACGAAATCCCCCATAAGATCATGACGGAAGACGAAAAACTCTGTGAGACTCATTTTTTGGAAACCGTTCAACGAACTAATGACGGACGATTTTTCATAAGCTTGTCCTTTCGAAAGCCCACAACACTCTTGGGAAATTCGTACGAAGCCGCAAAAAAAACTACTGTTATCGTTAGAGAGGAAATTCAAAAGGGATCCAAAGCTTCAAGTTTCAGCCAATGTCTTCCTACCACACCACGCCGCCATGAAATCCCAGAGTTCCCCGACTAAGGCGCACGTCGTATTTGATGCATATTTAAAAACTACCACTAATGTATCTTTAAATGATATTTTGGTGACTGGGCCCACAGTGCAGTCAGACTTGTTCGCAGTCATTGTTTCTTTTCGCGCATACCGCTTCGTGTTCACTGCTGACATGAGACAAATGTTTCGTCAAATTGAAATCAACGCTTTTGACCGCCTATTTCAAAAGATCGTTTGGAGAAGGAACCCAAATGTTAACATGGGTTACTATGAGCTGAAGACAGTTACATATGGCGCGTCAGCTGCACCATATTTAGCTACACGTTGCCTTAAGCAAGCAGCTATGGAAGAAGAAGCGCAGTTTCCAAGGGCATCATCTGCAGTGCAAAATGAGACCTACATTGATGACATCATGACGGGCGCTCATAAGCTTAGAGATGCGATCAAGTTTCAAGAAGACTTAATAAAGATGCTAAATAAATCACACTTTGAACATCGTAAGTTTTGTTCTAATGAACCATCGTTACTGAATAAAATTGCTAAAGAACACAAGAAACCCAATCTTAAGATTGGTCAAAACAATATTGTGAAAACTCTTGGGCTCGCCTGGGAACCTACAGAAGATGCTTTCGTATTCCACATTTCCGTCACCCATTACGAAAAGGCCACTAAGCGGAGTGTCTTATCAGATCTAAGCAAGGTATTTGATGCTCTGGGTTTTTTAGGTAAAATCTTTCTGCAGGAGTTATGGAAATGTAAATAATCTTGGGATGAAGAACTCCCTGGACCCTACCAACAGATGTGGTTAAATTATGCCCATCAATTACATTTACTCAGCGACTCTGATGCAGAGTCAAAAACAATTGAAATTAATTCATTCTCTGATAACAGCGAATCAGCATATGGAGCCTGTTGTTACCTACGCAGCGAGGTTAGTAATAGAAACACCACCATCCAGTTGATTTGCTCTATCTAGAGTAGCACCCACTAAGTTCATTACACTTCAAGGTCTGAGGCTGTGTGATGCGCCCCTAATGTCTGAATTAGTTGAACGAATTCTTCGGATTTTACCTATAAAGCTTCGGAAGAAATTTTATTACAACGACTCTAAGGTAACACTAGCTTGGATTTGCAGGCCTTCATATTCCTGGCAAACCATTGTTGCTAGCCGTGTGACAAGAATTGCAGAGTTAACAGCATCTGACGAATGGGCTTATGTAAGCATGAAAGAAAATTCAGCTGATCTAATACCACGAGGGGTCTTGCCTGAAGTCCTACTGCAGTCAGTATTCTGGAGCAATGGACTAGCAATTTTGAAGTTTACGTCGGATCGTTGGCCACAACAGTCGGCCGCAATAGACATTGCCGAAGTACCTGATCAACGGCATAACAAATCTGTGTTTCTTTTAGCAAACAATCAATTAGTCGATCTAATTTATTCGGTTCTTCATAGAGGATCACTGCAGAGCCTAGAACGCATTTATGCATATTGCTACAGATTATTAAATAACGCAAGGTCCCCTGAATCCAGCCTTGCGAGGCTTTGTCCATACCCTAAAATGGGACTATTCGTGTGGGCGGACGCCTTCACAATGCACTAGGGACCTACGATTTCAAGCATCAGATTGTACTTTCTATGTCCGAATTTATAAAACTTTTGATAACCTATTTTCATTTCATGCACATGCACGTTGGACTACAAACACTTCTCTCCATTACTCGACAGCGCTATTGGGAAGAACCTGTATCGCAAAATTGTCCACCAGTGCATAAGATATTTTCACACAAAGCTGAAGACTTATTTGTGTCCCTTTGTATGTCTTACTACCAAGGCAGTTCATATAGAGGTAGCCAGTGACCTCTCAACGGAAGCATTTGTAGCTGCACTGCGAGGCTTCATCGCCAGAAGTCGCTTCTGCTCAACGATATTTTGCGACAACGCAACGAACTTCGTTGATGCTAAAAACAATCTTTCAGAGCATTATCAACTATTTCAATTGGAGTCTCACAAAACAGCAATTCACGAACTGTGTCAAAGGGTTTGCATGGTATGGCGTCCAATTCTTCCTAGATCGCCACATTTTGGAGGGCTTTGAGAGTCCGTCGTCATTGTTCAAGCAGTATTAACGTTTGAAGTGTTAAATACGTTGACGGGACAAATTGAGGCCATACTCAACTCCAGGCCTATAACCCCGCTATCATCGGACGCGAAACATTTGAACGCCCTCACCCCTGGTGCTTGATTTCTTTTCCTGAACCCGACATATCCGGGATTCCAATAAATCGATTATCCAGATTTCGACGACTTCAACATCTTCAACAGTTATTTTGGAAAAGGTGATCAACTGACTATCTATACTTGCTCCAGCAGCGTTATAAATGGGAATTCAAAGGCAGTACCATAGCAGCAGGCACCCCCGTTCTCGTCCAGGATGATAATCTGCCGCACTTAGGTCACTTAGTCGCGTCAGTGCAACATTCCGTGGAAGAGACGGTGTCCATCGCGTAGCACAGGTGAAAACACAAAACGGAGATTTCCCTCTACCGATGGAAGAGTTTAAGCATACTTAGTATGTGTTAAGGAGGCCAAGATGTTAAGTTTCCAAACTATTGAAATCCAGTATATGTATTAATTTCCCTCTCTAGTGAATTTGACATTTACTCTTTGTACATCCTTTTCTTTCATGAAGTAAAGATTTTGTTTACCACCTCGTTATTATATTCGGAGCTGTGCAGTTTATTTTTTAAGAAATTAACAATACTAGAAAAGATATTTTGTCTTCATCCAACGCCTCCCTGATATCGTCTACAACTTTAATTATGGCCGTTGTACAACTATTGCCTTTCCTAAATCCAGATTGCATTGGAGAGAGCAAGTTGTTGGAATGGATATAGGAGTTTATTTGCCTTTGAAGTACCCTCTCAGATATCTTAGAGAAGTTAGGCAGTATGGATATCGGCCGATATTCCTTACTATTGGAACTCTTATGTATAGGAATTATTTTGGCACATTTCCATTGAGAGGGGTAAATGCCGGTTGTTATTATTAGGTTGAAGACATGGACCAGAGATCGAAGTATAACTGAAAGGATTATTTTCATAAATTTGGGATGGATTCCATCAAAACCTACAGAATTTGATTTGACTGACCGCAAACAAGCAACCATTTCAGTATCACCAATACAGGAAAATTCAAAAGCACAATCAGACAAGTTAAAATCGAGCGGATTTATAGGAACAGCATTAATGTCAGGAAAATGGAGGGAAACAAAACTTGTATTCAGGGAATTTAGATCCAAGTGGGAATCTATATGTTTAATGTTTCCACGTACTCCAAATTTCTGGATATTATTCCACAGTTGGCGACCTGTTGTTGATTGGTCAATTTTGTTCCTGAAAAAATTCTTTTTGGCAATTTTAATTTTACCGACAACCTGATTGCGCATAGAACGATATAGTTGCAGGTGTATATCTAACTTATAACGTTTCTTAAACGATTGCGCTTATGGATCAGTAGTCGAATTTCGGGTGTAAACCAAGGACATTGGCTAAAACGGATATGTTTGGTTTTTAGAGGAACATGATTGTTAAAAAGGGTACATATATTTTCATTTAAGAACTCAACTTGGTCATCAGGGGAAGACATAAAATACACAAGATCCCAATCAGTATACCGAGAATCTATCTCCGGTTGGTGGTAATCAATGTTGCTAAAATCTCTGAATTCGAAGGTTGTAACTGCACATTCACATGCAAATTCGAAGATCAGAAATAGCAAGTCATGTCTAGAAAAAGCAGGTACGGACAACTGGTCATACAAGAGAGCATCGTTGAGATTATTCACAAAGAAAACATTTAAAAGGGTACAGGTTTCATCAAAAATGTGTGTAGCATTACTTGTATTGACTGGGAACAAATTGAGTGAGTACATACTATCAATGATATCGTTGTCAACTAAAAGGTTTCTGCTTAAATCACCGCCTACTAAAACTTTTTGTGGTAATGAGATGGATTCCAACACAGAGAATATCGGAGATGGATCAATATATTTGTTTGGCCTATAAATAGATCCAATGAGAAGTTTGCCTGTGGTAGATATGAGCTCCACAAACACATATTCAATTAGATTATCGGCAGGAGACTTCAATACCGGGTAGCACCTCAAACCAATTTTGGCATATATGGCAGCACCTCCACCTGATCTACCTATCCTATCCCCTTTCGAGGGATCCATCAATGTTGTACACCTCATCCCCTATACTATCCTTAAACCACGATTCTGTAATGCAGACAATATGAACCTTGGAACCCATTAGCAAATCTCTTAGCTCATCAAGCTTGGGAATCAGACTTTGCGCGTTTAAACCATCCATCCGGTTACACAGAACATTAATCATTGAGCGACAGATTTCAGTGTAACCCTCGCCAGTTTGAACTCGGCCACATATCTAGGGTATCGACGTCGTTCATTGACCTCCGTAGAGTATTGACGTGTTTCGGCTTTCGGTTGGGTAGTGATACCAATATAAAAGAATTTGACAAAGCTGATATAGGGCTCCAATTAGCCCAGAGGTAGTGCGCCCGGTTACCAAGTGAAAGGTGGTTGCAAGTTCGACTCCGGGTCGAATAGACTTTTTTTTTTTTTTTTGTTCAATTGAAAAAAAAAACAAAATAAAATGATAGAGTGATAGTGTTAAAAATCATCACGCGATGGATGGTGAAGAGCGGTCCGTTATGCCAGTAACGGGATCCGCAGATAAATCAGGCGAGGCGTCAAGCGGTTCAAGCCAAACAGAACCGAAGACAAAGAGAAGGAGGGCGCTAAGGCCAACTTCCACCTTAGCACAACGTCCCTCCCTACCAACTTCCACTCTAAAGCTGCTTGGTGGAGTGAGGGAAGGGGCGCAATTAACGCCCGGACAATTTAGCGAACCCATTCGCTTCAGATGTTCACCAACATCAGAAAGGGAACAGCTTCGCTTCCTTGGCGTCAACCGAATCGGAAGACGAAGAGGAAGAAATGGAGTCAATTAGTAGTAGCATCAAAATGCTACAACAAAGAGTACTAGCCATTAAAGGAAAGCAAATGCTAAGAAGGAAGAAGGAAGAGGGAAGAGCAACAGCAATCCCAGCAGCAACAACAAACGCAGCTAATTCAAAATCAGAGCCAACAACAACAAACAAACACAATAGCGCAGGTGCTACACAAACACCAACAAAAACTTAAAAACCACCAGCAAAAACAACAAGTGCAACCACAACAACAGCAACAGCAAAAACAGCAGCAGCAGCAGCAGAAACAACAACAGCAGCAGCAAAAACAACAGCAACAGCAACAACAACAGCAGAAACAGCAAATTGCAAAACAAAGGGTTCCACCTATAAATACATACAAAATGGAACTCAAAGAGACAATAGAACTGTGTAAGTCGGCCATAGGCGACAACTTTTTTATAAAAAGATTATCATTAGATAGACATGCGATCCACTGTAACACAGTGGAGCGCTATCATAAAATTAAAAGTTTATTGAAGGATTCGACGACGGAGTTCTTCTCCTACACCCCGAAGGGGGAGAAGCTGCAGACAATGCTGCTGAGGGGGTTAGAATCGTCGACTGATCCGGAGGAGCTCCTTGCACTGCTGAAAGAGAAGGAGTGCGAAGGGTTCAAATTCGTGGGGGTCAAGCCATTTGTCACAGCTAGAGCCAAAAGGGAGAAGCGGAAACTGCCGTTCTTCCTGGTCCAGCTAAGTCCCAACAGCAAACTGGATGGTCTAAGGAGTATTAAAGTCCTGGACTACCAGGTTGTACACTGGGAAAAATTAAAGAGGAGCGAAAACATTTTACAATGTGTTCGCTGCCAAAGGTTCGGGCACGCCGCGTCGAACTGCGAAATGCAGCCTCGATGCGTGAAGTGTGGAAAGAACCACAAGTCAGAGGAATGCGCTCTAGGTAAGGACGGAGCGTCGGAAAAAAGCCAACTCTCTTGTGCTTTATGTAGGAACACGGGACACACCGCAAATTATCGGGGTTGTCCCAAATTCCAATACATCAAAAGAGTAAATCTGGCTCGGCAGCAGAAAGTGGAAGTTAAACGTCCACTCGTGCAGGCACAAACACCAGCCGTTACTCCCCAAGTTACCTACGCCCAAATGGCGGCAGGTAGGGGAACTACGGTACAACAAGCAAAGGTAGCTTCTCAGGCCCCAGCGCCTAGAGCACCTTAATCTGTACCTGACATGGTGGCTATCTTGCTCTCTATTCAGGGGCAGATGGCTCAGCTTCAGCGTCAAATACAGGAACAGGCTACGCGGGTGGATCAAATATACGCGCTGTTGCCGGGCCTAACGCATCACCAGTCGTAATGGGTACGTACATGGCGGAGCAAACCCTGAAGGTCCTTGCAGTGAATGTTAATTCATTGATTAGGTTCGAACGAAGAGCCACACTGTTTAAGTTGCTTAAAGATCATGCCCCTGATGTGCTTTTGGTTAGCGAAACTAAGCTTACCAAAAGACACAAAATGAGGCACAGAAGATATGAAATATTACGAGGAAACCGACCCAATTCTATTCAAGGAGGTGGTGTCGCGATCTTTATAAGAAAGGGACTGCATTTCAAAAGAGTATACAGTCGTGTAGTACGTAGGTTTCAGGTGCTGGAAGCATGCATCGTGTACATTCCTCTCCGTAGTGGAAAGCGGTTATACATGGTGTCTGTCTATGCACCTAAGGCTACTCAATCCACCTTATTCATCTCAGAGCTCGAGACATTTTTTCGATTCCTAAGGCTGGCATTGGAAGACAACTATTTTATTATCGGCGGAGATTTCAACGCCAAACATAGAGATTGGGGAAATGATACACCAAATACTAGAGAGAACCTACTATTCAATTGGTGGGGTCAGCACAGTATAATGTATCGACTTGGGCTTAAAGCGACGGATAGTCCGTCGTTTCCCAGACACGGGTCCTATTTGGATCTTCTGCTGTTCGACTCACGAATACAACTGACATGCACTAACCAACAAACTACAAACTGTCTACGCACTTTCGTGTATGACAGTGACCATTGCGGTCTCAGCACCGAAATAACTGTACCCAATGAAATTGCGGAATTGGACGAGTTTGTTCAAAGGCATTCTTACAATTATAGTAGAGTGCGTTGGACACACTTCACCAGAACACTGACTAGAGCACTCTCCTCGAATTCGCTCTACCCACCGTCCAATAGAAATCTGTCAAACGAGGAGATTGACAGGTATCTTAGACTAATGGACGATACAATCAAACGAACAATGGACAGAACGATACCTCGGTATCAACACACTGACGAAGAAGACTTATTCCGCAATGCAACTATTGACGCACTGCATCGACAAAAAAGTAGGCTGCTGTCAAGACTAAAAACCTTGTTCAGACAGTTTACTGACAGACATAACCAGGAGATCATGACACTGAAGTCGTCGATTAAAAACCTCCAAACATTAATAAAGGAAAATTACAGAAACTCTGTAAGTTTGTATTGGAACAATAAAATTCGGGCTGTAAACACCGACCGACGAATCAAAACGACCTTCCATGTCTCAAACTCGCCCGAACGACGAACAACGAACAAATACTTGTAGCAGCAGGTATAGATCCAAATGAGGCAGTTGATGATGACAACTTCTTTGTGATCGAGGATCCGCAGGAGAAGGTAGAGGCTATAGGAGCGACTTTCCAGGAAGTGTACAAGGCGAATGACATCATTGGCCCGAACCACGACCTGGAGAGTCAAGTCCTTGTGCACAACTTCTGCCTTCGAAATGAAATTGTGAATTGGCGATTCGAGAACTTGGGTTTCATCCAGTTCAGTAACGAGAATATGGCAAATAATATCATCACCAACGAAAGGGTATTACCACCGTTCATTTCGAAGGAAGAGCTCCAATCGATCTTCGAATCGCTTAGAAGTAAGAAATCAGTGGGAACCGATGAAATACCAAACATTGTGCTTCGACATCTCCCACTAGAAGCGGGGAACATTTATACCACCCTGTTTAATAATGCAATGAATAATGCACATTATCCAGCGCATTGGAAAACTGCGGTGGTACATCCCATTCTCAAAAGGAATAAAGACACATCCAATCCGGCGAATCTCCGCTCGATCAGTCTTCTTCCAAACATCAGTAAGGTTTTCGAGAAGGTAATCAATAGAGTCCTGACTAAGTGGGTTGAGGACAAACATATAGTTCGGGATAATCAATTCGGTTTCAAGGCGGGGCATGATATCATTCATGCCGCGTCTAAACTGGTTTCTGATATCCAATGGAACAAAAGCAAAAACCAGTGCACTGGTGCCTGCCTAATTGACTTGGAAAAGGCCTTCGATACCGTATGGTTAGAGGGACTTTTCTTCAAGCTGGACAGGATGGGCATTAGTAAACCACTGCTGTATATTCTTTTTAATATGCTCTCCAGTAGACAGTTCATTGTGAAAAATGGCGATGTGACTTCTGCTGGAACATTTAACATTAAAAACGGTCTGCAACAAGGTGCGGTAAATTCGCCGATCCTATTCAACATTTACACAAGTGATCTGATAGGTTCACTTCACCATGCCATAGCGTACGCAGACGACTTAATCGCGTACAGATCAGGTCCAAAGATTGAGGTCATTAATATGCTTTTGCAACGTGACTTCGAAAAAATTAAGCGATATTGCGACGACTGGAAGCTGAAAATCAACTTTCAGAAGTCGGAAACCATTCTGCTTAGGACGCCTTTGTCTGGGGCCTCTAGGGATACCAGAAAGAATTGGCGAAAGTTCTCTATCGTCGGACAACATGGACAGCCACTTGCTTGTCGAAATGTAGTCAGATACCTTGGGATCTGGCTAGATCAATATCTATATTTTAACAAACATATGGATGTTGCTCTGGCCAGAGCCAGAGGTGCTTTTGCCCTTACAAGGAGACTGTTTTATAACAGCCAACTCGATGCGAGGGTGAAGGTGATCTGCTACATGGCCCTTATCAGGCCCATACTTGTATTTGGATGTCCTGTGTGGTTCAACGTGAGAGTAAGTTTATTGGAAAAGATTCGGGTGTTTGAGAGGGCTTGTCTTAGGACTTGTCTTCGCTTATACAGAATATCAGAATCTGAGTACATAAAATTCTATCGTAATGAGGTCTTGTACAATAGGGCGAACCTAATAAGAGTGGACAATTTCGTCATTAAGTTGACTCGAAGGCACATTGCAAGAGCAATGACCTCATCGAACAACCTGATCTCCGGGGCTTACTACCCTAATTACGAGTATATGTATTACGAGAGAGTTCGCTTTGACGGCTTTATTCCTCCAGAAGCGTTCCTCTACTTAGATAGTAAAGGTCTGATCCAGGACAGATTGGCGGTGCCGCTAATCTTCCACGTTGCTCGAACAGCTGCGGACAGGCGACTCAACTACGACAGAGACGTCGCACACGGCAGCGCGGAGCGTCTCCGGTTCAGTAGAGCGGTAGGGAGTCGCGACATGAGGGATGTTGCTCGGCAGCACCAACAATTTTGGTGGCTTTTTGAAGGAGAGGATGCTTCGTCGTCGAATTCCTCCAATACTTGATAGCTTCATGTGAAGCAAAGTGGGTCGCCTAATTTTTGTTTTAGCGTTGGCCGGCTTACATAGTTTTAAGTAGGAGTAAGTTAGATTTAAGAAAAAAAAATATATATATTGGGTCTACAAGTAAGTTTCCAGCGTTTTTTTCGAAAATTTGAAGTGTTATTATGAAAACATAGTTACAATGCTTTATTCAAAGTATCGTCCATCGGAAGCTACAACTTTCCCCCATCTTTCTGGCAATTTATGAATTCCGGACTAAAAAAATTTCTCGTCTTTCGAGCCCAAGAACGTATCGAGCCAATTTTTGATTTCCTCTACTGAGCTGAAGCGTATTCCCGTAAGAGCGTTCTGCATCGAACGAAACAAGTGGTAGTCAGATGGTGCCAAGTCTGGACTGTAAGGCGGGTGAGGCAGAATTTCCCATCCACTATTTTCCAAATAGTTTTTCAAAGAAACCGCAACATGTGGCCGAGCGTTGTCGTGATGAAAAATGACGGACTCATGCCTGGTCTTATATTCTGGCCGTTTTTCTTTTAATGCCCGCTTCAAACGAATTAGTTGGGTTCGATATAATGGTCCTTTGATGGTTTCACCACTCGGAAGCAGTTCGTAGTATACGACACCCTTTTGATCCCACCATATGCAGAGCATGACCTTATTCACGTGAATATTTCGTTTCGGCGTCGATTGGGCGGGCTCGCCGGGCTTTGTATACGATTTTCTACGTTTAGGATTATCATAATGAAACCATTTCTCATCACCAGTGACAATACGATGCAAAAATGATTTATTTTTATACCGCTGCAGTAACATTTCGGACATGCAAAATCGCCGTTCGACGTGTCTTGGCTTCAATTCGTACGGCACCCAGTTTCCAACCTTTTGAATGAATCCCAGTGCTTTTAGAAGCAGGGAAACGGCTTGTTGCGTGACGCCCAATGATGCAGCAAGTTCTTCTTGAATCTGACACGGATCCTCATCCAGTAAAGCGTCCAATTCCTCGTCTTCAAAACTTTTCGGCTTTCCGGGGCGATCTTTGTTTTCAACTCCAAAATCACCACTTTTGAACCGTTTGGATCACTCGCGGCACGTCGATTCACCAATACATTCCGCCCCATAAGTTTCCGAAAGCGAACGATAGGCCTCAGCCGCACTTTTCTTCATATTAAATAATAAAAGCAGCGCCTCCCGCAAATGACGTTTATTTGGCTGGAAACTTGCCATGATTTTGCTCGATAAAATGTACGACACCGATAGAACTGCTCAAATATAACGCTGCAAAGTTGTTGACAGATACAAAACCTACAAATAAAACACATGGGGTCTGACATTTCTGCCCGGGATCCACTGGTAGCGCCATCTCTGACAAACGCTGGAAACTTACTTGTAGACCCAATATAAAAAAAAAATAAAAAAATTAATAAAAAAAAAAAAAAAAAAAAAAAAAGCAACAACATATATATATATATATGTATATACATATGTATATACTCGTATATTAAGTATATATATATTATGTGTATATATATGTATATATGTATGTATTAGATGTATGTAAGTAGGTTAAGTAGATTAACATTTATTTGTAGGAAGTTTGTAGGATTTTAGTTTTAAGTTTTATAATAAAATAAAAAGAACAGTCCGGTTACTAAGTTTTTTTGTAAAAAATGTTTTCTTAGTTTTAATTATAATTAATAGAAATAGTATAGTATAGTAGTAAGGTACGTCGAAAGGCATAATTTAAGTGTTAGGTTTAACTTAGAGTGCCCGCATGGGGCCAGTAAGTTAGAATACGATAATTTTAAGTTAATTAAGCTAACTTTTAAGCATTTTTTTGTCTAGCAAGTAAGAGTAAATTAAGTGAAACAATAAAAATGCATATAAACTGAACTGAACTGAACATATCTAGGGTGAATTAATAAAAACAATGCGAAGGGCTTGTGGTAGGCGGCAGGCAGGCTTAGGCTCAAGAATAATACCTTCCATCAAATTTATTAGAACAACAACAAAAAACACACAATAATATTTGGAGATCGTTAAAAAGTTGAAAAATAAGCAAATTTAAATACAATTACTTAAGATTTCAGAACTTACAAAAGAAATAATAAAATAGGAAGAGAGAAAAAAAAATATATAAATATATATATAAATAATGTATTCAGGGGCTGGCAATGCTATGCAATTTAGCGATGTTATCAATTTCCACAGCTTCATCAATGGGTTGACGTTTAGCAAATACACGTCCGCGCATCGTAAAAACTGATGCGAGATGTTTTTGTTTCTTGAGCTGGAGAGCACGATGCAGTAAATTGTTGTTGGATTTCGATAGACAGTCACGCAGGTAGACATTTGAATGCGAGTTTAATCCAACGTCGCATAAATTTATTTGTTTGTTGTTGTTTTGTCGGTATTTGGAGACCGAGGTTAGTACGAAGTTCCTATCATAAGCAGATCGGAACTTAGTAATAATCGCAGAGGTGTCACTATTTGGTCGGGGGCGTGTGCGAAAAAAATCATTTAAAATTGGCGGTTTTACATTAATAACGTGGCATAAATGATTGAAATAATTTTTAATGTTTTCATTTTCATTGATAGGGATCCCGAACAAAACAGTGTCATTTGTAACATTTTTGTTTTCAAATTCCTCCTGAGCGGGTTTTAATTCAGTGATTTGTGATCGTAGGTCAGTAATTACAGTTTGGGTGTCAGGGTTAACATTAGACAGCGAGGTTTTGATGTTTGATATTTCACTTGTAAGGGAATTTATAGCACAGTTTGAGGGTGCAATTATTTTCCAACTGTATCACACGCGAGTTAATGTCAGCTATTGATTTGTTTAATTCGGAGAATTGAGAATCAATTTTGGACATTAGTTTATCATTGTCCTCCTGAATTTTAGATGAAATAAGTGATATTATTAACTCACTTTGGGATTTAAGTTTCTCATCCATTTTATCCGAGAAGGTACGAGTATGATGATCCAAGGCTAGTTTTTTGGGATTTTGGTGTGAAGAGTCAATTGATGATCAAGGGGAGCTTACACTTGTAGTGTCCATTTTCGAGTTTGACCAGGACCGTTTCAAGTTGTACATACTAAAATGGGTATGGAGTAAGGGTTCGAAGTATGGAGCAAGAGAAACAATGAAAAATGTCAAAGGCAATTGATTGGCACAAAACTGAACACTATCACTATCACTTGTGAATTGAAATCAAATTATGTTGAATGTAAAAGGGGTTCACAGTTTTATGGAATAAAAATAAAATAAAGCCAAGTTAATTAAATTTTATTTGAGAAAAGGCAAGATTAGCCAGCCGAAGAAAAAATACGTCTATTCACTAGCTTGAATCATTGCAAAGTGTGTTCCTGCGAAGAAATCCCGTTCTTTATCATATACATTCCCGATTTCTCCATTGGTCCCTCTCTCTCAATCTTTTGATCCTACCCTTATCGAAGAAAATTTACGAAATCTTAATGATGAAAGTTTCCCCGGGCCAGACGGGCTCGAAACAATATTTCTCAAAAAGTGTGCCTCCAACTTCCGCATCCATTTTCCTACCTGTCTCATCCGACCCTCACAAAAGGAGAATTCCCCAAAGTTTGCAAAACCTCAAATATTCGAAAGTTTTTCATATGAAGTTCTAACCTTTCAGTTCAAGTTAAATTCGTATCCTTTGCTCCAAAAAATGGTGTTATTGCTACAGTTTTGCTGAGGCCTTCGATAAATTATCACATCAATTGACCCTTTTCAAATTGTCTTCTCTCGGATTTGACCCCACATTTTTAAAATTGACATATCCTTATTTGGAACACCGTTATTATACCGTTCGTTTTAGGTCAGGCCCTCTTATGTCCCCTCTTTTTCATTTTAACTATAAACGATCTTGAGAGGATTATTTAACACTGTCCCTATCCGTTACGTCGACGACACTAAGTTCTCCAAAACTACTTCGTCACCGCAAGACTATATTCTCCTTCAAGAAGACCTCGATAGATTTTCAAACTTGGTATCGAAAAAGTTGCTTTTAAGCTTAATGTCTCCAAATGACTTTATTATGTAAGTCCAATCAATCTCCCCATCGACTTCATTTTCTGCATCACTAACGTGTAGCCCAGGTTCAATCTCTTCGCGACTTTGGAATATTATACAATAGAGAGTTAAACTTCCGTTCGCATATTGATGAGATAATACTTAAGGCCAACTCATCAATTGGTTTTACCAAACGAAGATCTAAAGAATTTTGCAACCCCTATGTGATAAAGTCACTTTACATTACCCTCGGCCGGCCCCTTCTCGAATATGCCAGCCAATTGTGGTTCCCATTTCAGTGAGTTCATATTGTATATCCCGAATCGGGAACATTCAACGTCCTTTTCTTCCAGTTGCCCTTCGGGTAATAACCTGAATATCCTCGAAAAACGCAGAGACGTAGCTGACATTCTCTTCATTCGTCGACTGCTGTCTGGTTCCGTGGATTGCGCTCCCTTAACAATCTTACGAGTATTTTCTTCAATACTAACCCTCGTAAATTACGCTGTCCTCTTCTCTTTTATATTCTCACCCATCGCACCTCTTATGGTTCCGACGAACTAATTTCCTGTAAGCTCCGTAAGGTCAACTCAAACCTCCCCCTTTTTGATTTTAACCTGAGCACTTCTCGTCTTAAACTTGATTACCTCCACCATTCTCTTGCTTCGTAACCCTTAATTGCTGTTAGTTTTTAAATCCTAGTTTTTAAGTTAGTTTTAGCTTTTACCATATTATGCGAAATAAATGGGGACATTAGCCCCTACCAAATTAAAAATTTAAACCCGAGCACTCCTCGTCTCAAACATGGTCTCCTTGATTCCTGGCTCTTTCTGTTAGTTTTTAAGTTAGGCTAAGCTTGAATTAAGCCAATATTTAATTTATTTAAATTAAATTAAATTAAATTACCGAAAATTGCTTTCCGTATGTTAAACTTACTTCCCTTGACGTTGATGATTGATTTTTGCCTCCCTAGGTGAGTTCGCAAACGTTGCCCTTTCATTTTTCTTAGATAGATACAACTTTTTGCTCTGTGGCCAATTTTGCCACAATTATAGCATTTTATCCCCTGCACATTTATCCAAGCCAAGTTTTTCGTCGTATAGTCTTTTTGCATATTTTAATACGTTGCTCTTCTTCCCAAGCGCATTTATTGACTTGAGATAGGGTTTTGGGCCGTTGTGTAATTACGAGTATGTAGGTTGACAATCGTTTCCGTATTTTATTGATAAAAATTAGCAATGTTTCGTTTTAGATGTATTCACTTTGACTGGATCCGAGACTATCGTCTCCGGTAAACAACATTGTAGTGTTTCAACACGTTGTAGATAATGCATTACGGAGTCATCTTTACTTTGTTTGATAGATATGAACTCCCGGTGCAGCTGGAGAGCATTATAAGGCTGTTAAAAAATAAAACAGATGACATTAAACAAAATAATGATACATAAAACAGATGACATCAAACAAGCATATCAGAAACAAAATCCGCAAAACACCACAAATATCAAACAGCCCAACAAAAAAAAACAAAGACACAACCGCCAAACGTGTATAAATTACATCAACCAAAAACAAAGATTTTTGTAACGTTGTAGAATTCAAAACTGTGCGTTTTACTTTTACCAGTTTTCCACTTTAGCATTATTTTCTTCCTTTAAAAACGGTTTTACGAACATACTCAAAATCTATATAAATAAACAACATAAAAATATAAATATGAATAATAATAATCTTCTACGAAGTCAAAATAATATATTTAGATTAGAAAGAAATATTTGGTTCTTCGAACTTGTGTATTTGAAACATTTAGTTTCACGAACTTCTGTCTGTGTTCTAAAGTACTCGTGCATTTTTGGCCTTTTTAAAAATTTACTTAAAACATTTGGTGATTCGTGTGTTAAACTTTACTATTCAACGAATACCTAATTTACAGTTTTTTTTTTTTACAGTGAATGCTTTTGATTTGAAAAACTTAACAATACGTCCTTGTATACATATATATACATATATGTATGTACATATATATCTAGTCTTCGACAAATGAAAATTTTGCATAAGAACCCGCGCCGCGTGCACATTAAAATTCTCGAAATAATATATACTAGATGGAGTGAAAAGTGATCTCCTTGGGAATTAAAAAAATTGTTTTTTTTAAATATTTTTTTATATTTTTCAATTTAGTCCTCTTTTAGTTTGATACACTTATTCCAGCGATTTTCCAACTTATGGATCCCGTCTAAAAAGTAATTTTCCGGAAGGTCTGCAAAATACTCCTCCGTAACGTCGATGATTTCCTCGCGTGAGCTGAATTTTTTTTTGATGAGCCATCTTTTGAGGTTTGAGAAGAGATAATAGTCCGAGGAATCCAAATCCGGAGCATTAGCCCCATAATATTTATCCAACTTTTGTTTTCTTTCCTTCGCCGTTTTGACTCTCAAAAAATAATGTTTCATGACAGAATGAAAATCGTTTTTGTCCATACTCAACATGATGCCAAACACGTCAACAACAATCAGCTGTCAAAATAAAACCAAAGACAGTATCGCACTGAAATTTGACATGTCTGCCTAAATATGAACGGACTTCAAGGCACCATAACCTTTTTTGCAATAGCAGCGCATTCTGGCGCTCAAGGATGTCACTTTTCACTCCATCTAGTATGTACATGTGGTATAATGGGAGATTTTTTAAGCGTTTAGTTTTTAATTGTAGAAAAATTGCAAAAGTGTATAAAATTTTTATCTCAGTTGATAAATCAATGCTTGTTATTTACTTTTTAAAAGTTATTTCATGGAAATGTTGACCACGACTACGTTTGCTCCATACGGGGAGTCCAATATTGAATCACTCTTTCGAGCATAGTGGCTGGTACATGCAATCTAAACTAGACGCTGGTTTATCGGCATAGACGAGTGACCCACCCCATAAAAAATGGTCTAAAGGCGTCAAATCCAAAGCGAGAGATAAACTGCTCACCGAACTCATTTCTCAATTAGTTCATCGATTCGCGTGCTGTGCGACATGCAGGGCAATATTTCTGGAACCAGGTTCAGATCGTGCTTTTTGGGAAAAAAGAGTTCGAAATCATTGAACGGTAGTGGGCTCCATTGACGGTAACGCTGTTCTCACTGTCATCTTTTAGCAAATACGGGCGAATAATTCCGCTAGACCATAAACCGCGCCAAGCAGTACATTTTTTCGGTGTATTGGCAGCTCTGCTTTTGTATTGCCTGAGGTTGCTTATAGGACTAAATACGGCAGTTTTGTTTATTATCATACCCAGTCATCCTTCAAGCTTCGTCGCTGAATACAATTTTTCGATAAAAAAGCGGATTTTTCTCCAGCTTTTATAAGGCCCACTCACCGAAAATTCAACGCTGTGGCAGGTCGTTCGGCATCAGTTCTTGCACGAGCTGTATTTTGTAAGGTTTCAGACCAAGAATCTTGCGTAAAATCTTCCACGTAGGAACACAATCCCAATCGCTGCGAACGACGGCGAATGGACAAATCGCAGTCGTCAATAACACTGGCGGATACAGCAGCAATATTTTCCCATGAACGCCCTCTACGCATGCAGGTAGGTGGTTTGATGTCCAATAGCGAAATACAATCCAATTGGTGCGAAATTTGCTTACTATGGCTTGAATTGCTTGCTCTGTAATTTTTCACAGAGCTGGAACTTTAATAATAAAATTCAATGTAAGGTGTAAGTCTTTTCATGTTGAAATAACAATGCTAACTGAACATGTTTGACTTTGACACATGTCACGAATAACTCGAAATAAATTTTAACACTTCGTAAAAAATTTTCTTTAAGAAATTTTTGTTTTATTTCTCATCTATCCTTATTTACGGATTTAAAGTTAAAATAATTTTATAAATGGAGTATAATACCACAGTCACCGTTTTAATACGGAGCTGCACCGTGATGTTCGCTCGGGTCTAAAGCCAAACTAAAAACTTAAAGATAGTGGAATGCCAGAAGAAGATTGAATATACCCGAATATTACGACACAATCTCCCATTTACTTGCTTGTATTTACATTCTTCAAGAGGTCAGCCGATTACATTGGGTTCATTTATTTCTCAATAGGTTAACCAAGTGCATTGGTTAATCTTAATCATCAAGGTAGAAAGAGTCTATTATCAGGGACAGGTAACGGGTATTTGCCTGGAGTTCAAAGCGGAGTTGAAAAATGTATATACAACGTGGCGATGATTCTATGATCATTAGTGCTTACTAACATAGCTTCTATCGCGTGCAAAACCAAATATGGCTTTGTATTTATTAACAATTTCTTCTTTTATACCTAAATGGTCTGAATGTATGGTTTCTGTTAATGTCATATTAGATTCTGTATCATTATCTTCCTCAATTTGGGTGTATCTCCATTCTACTGAGAAAATCAGCGACTTTATTTTCCTTTCCTTTTAAGTATTCTATTTCACAATTATACTCCTGGAGTTTTATAATCCACCTTTTGGTAATACACGTTGTGAAAATTCTTTACCATTATATTTATTGTTTATGTACTTAATTGTAATATGATCTGTGATAACTTCAAATTTGTTGATATATGTCTAATAATATTGTGGTTACTGCATAAACTGCGGGTAAGAATTCTTTATCAGTAACACTGTAATTTTGTTCGTGGTTATTTAAAGTTCTGGATATAAAGCAAACTGGGTGTCCATTTCGTGACAGTATGGCGCCAATGGCATGGTTGCTTACGTCCGTTGTTAGATCGAATGTTTTGTTATGCTCTGGGTACTTTAATGTTGGAAGTGCAGTAATTAGAGTTTTTAGATTTTCTAATGTTGATATGTACTGTGGATCTTTTACATTTATTTTTTTATCTTTCTTTAATTACCGTGTCATCAGATAAGCAATCTTAGCATAATCCTAAATGAATTTGTGATAGTATTCTGTCATACCTACGAAACCTTTTAGCTGTCTTTCTGTTTTAGGTACGCTCAAATTTTCGATATCTTTGATTTTATTTGAGTTTGATTTTATTCCTTCTTTCGTTAATATACCACCTTGATCAAAAATTTTTCGGAATTTATTAAGAAAATTTAAAATACAAGTTATTCATCTAAATCTACATATATTGTTCCCTTCAAAGTAATCCCCATCGACTGCAACACACTTATGCCAGCGCTTGATCCAATCCTCGAAACATTTTTTATATTAGGTTTTCGGTATGTCCATCAGTGTTCCTGCGATTTTTCCATTACTTCCTCTCGGCTGCTGAAACGCGTTCCCCGTAGTGGTTTTTCAACTCGATTGAACAGAAGGAAGTCACAGAGAGCCAAATCAGGTAAATTCGGTGGTTGTTGGATGGTATTGGTTGCATTTTTCGTCAATAAATTACGGCACTGTGCGACGGTGCGTTATCAGGGTGTAAAATCCACGAGTTTTCTGCCCACAATTCTGGTCTCTTTCGGCGAATTGTTTCATGAAAACGTCTCATAACGCACAAATAATACTCTTTGTTTACTGTCTGGCCTTTTGGCAAAAATTCATAATGCACTACACCGTTATAATCCATGAAAACCGTAACGATTGCCTTCTTTTTTGACTGAAAACGACGTGGTTTTTTGGTCTCGGCTCATTTGGTGAACGCCATTCACTTGCCTGATATTTGGATTGCGTGTCGTACTACTAAACCCACGTCTCGTCTCCAGTAATGATCCTTTTGATGAATGTGGGATCGGATCCAGCTTCGCAAATCATTTCCTTTGCGACGTCAACACGGTTTCTTTTTTGCATGAAATTGAGGTCTTTTGGCACCAACTTTGCTGCTACACGGCGGAAACCCAAATCATTAACCAAAATATCTTGGACGGATCCATAGGCTATGTTCAAGTCCTCCGCTATCTCTCTGATAGTTAATTTGCGGTTATTGGCCAACATTTCTTTTACTTCATCATCTTCGATTGACTCATGACCACTTTTGAACCGCTCGTCCCACTGGTAAACCACCGTTTTCTTTAGAGAATCGTTGCCGAAACATTTCTCCAATATTTCCATCGCCAACACACGCAGAGATAGATGTACTCTTAGCTACGTAAGTTTTGCAAACGTCAAGCTATACCAACTTAACAAAAAAAAAAAACAGAACTCAAACCGGAGTCCTAAGAATTCCGTATCTCTTCTTATCTGCTTATATCTTAAGATTGTGACCCTGGATTTTCCTAGATATCTTGTCTAATGATTCGATATGCTCTTCTAAAGTTGTAAAGTTGTAAAAATACTAATAATACCAGACCACCTTGATCAAAAGGTTCCCGCACCACACCACCCTGTGGCGCTCCAATTGTTCCGATTTGAGTTATGTTCTTTTTTGTTAAGTTGCTAAATCTGTTGTTGACATTCCCTCTAAATCTTAGCGTCATAGCTTGACATTTGCAAAATTATGTAGCCGAGAGTACATCTATCTATGTGTGTGTTGGCGATTTTTTATAATTTTAAAAATGTAAAAATAAGGTTAATCATTCGATCATGAGTCCTACTCACTCACTCGATATCGATTGCGGTAATTCGGCCCCTGCTTTCGTAAGCAGGGAAACTGGATGATTTTCATCAGCTACGAGTGAAGTGAGAGGTTTTTGTTTCGGCCAGTTCTCGATAGTCTGGTACAAAAACTGTGGTCCACTGAACCAGCTACTATTTAAAAGCTCCGTGCCATAGGCTCCACGAGACACAATGTCAGCGGGGTTGGTTTTTGCGTTTACGGACCTCCGTATAGCGGAGGGTAACAAAGATTGGATCTTGGAGACCCGATTGGCCACGAAAATCTCCCAAGAAAACGGGTAGGCAGAGATCCAGCGAAGGACAATTTCAGAGTCTGTCTACAAATAAATATTCTCAATGAGGTAGCTAAGATTGGGTAACACTTTTAAAGTCAAAACAACGAGTAAAGTAGCAGCGCAGAGTTCCAATTTCGGCAAGGATTTGGTCTTAATATGTGCTACTTTCGATTTCGCGCTAAGTAAGTTACATTTTATATTACCGAAAGTGTCGGTGGTTCTCAAATAAAGACAACAGCCATAGGCCCGAATAGACGCATCTGAGAACCCATGTCTCTTAACCTTGATATCTTCTAGGTTTGAAAAAGAGATGTATCTGGGGAGTTTTATTTGGTCTACCATAGATATTTCTTTGCGAAACTCTTCCCAGCGAGTCTGCATCTCCATGGTAAGAGACTCATCCCAACTACATTTGATGATCCAAATGTCTTTCATCACGATTTTTCCTTTTACTACAATTGGATTAATAAGACCGAGGGGATCGAAAATCTGTGAAAGTTCTGATAAAATCAATCTCTTAGTAATGGTTTTAGAGTCGCTTTCTTTCGGTTTGATGTATTGGAATTCATCGGTTGCAGGATTCCAAATTATTCCTAGGGTTTTAATAACGTCTTTGTCATTAATCCTCAGAGATGAATCTCTTTCCTTTTCCTGATGCGAAATTCTTCCCATTATTTCAGCTTGATCTGATCAATTTGATTCCTAGGAACTTTTTCCATATGACCCAAGCTTTCATATTCAGTCATAAATTCTACGTACTGTGCCTTGACCTCCTTGTTCCTTCGCAATCTTTTTTCTAGGTTAATAGACTGCCTTTGAGCATGTCCCAACGAATCCCCAAATTGAGCGCCATTCGATTTAAACAACAGATTAACCAGAAATCTTCCATCTTCCTGTCGATGTACGCCATTTAAAAATGTCATCTCACACCCCTCCTCTTCCTTTGATAAGAATGGTTGCTTTCGATTCACCTCCTCCATTTCCCAGAACCTCTTAACTATTTCACTAAGAAACGCATTCTCAAACTCGGAGCAGGTAACTAGGGTACATGTTACTTGGAGGATTAGAGGATATCTCGTATTTGCCAGAAATAACCCACCCAAACAATGTTTTTTGGAGGATCGGTAATTGGGGGTTCAATGTTCCGCGGGTCAATAAGTCCGTGACTTTTGGATTAAAACAGATTTTTTTTATAAAAAAATAATTTTATTTTTCAACGTAGTCTCAGTTGAGCTCTATACACTTTGTCCAACGCTTCTCCAATTTTTTTATCCCAAATCTGGAGAATAGGGTGGATGAGGGAGCAATTCATAGCCCAATTCATGGATTTTTGCCATGGCAACTGCACATGTGTGCACCCTTGCATTGTCTTGGTGGAAAAGAACTTTTTTCTTAGCCAAATGAGGTCGTTTTTTTTTCAAGTGATCATTGAATCGGTCCAATAACTTGGAGTAATATTCCCCATTGATTGTTCTTCCCTTTTGAAGGTAGTCAATGTGGATTATCCCGCGTGCATCCCAAAAAACAGTCGCCATAACTTTATTGGCTGACAAACCCACCTTGGCCTTCTTTGGCGCCGATTCACCCTTAGAAACCCACTGTTTTGACTGTTGTTTGTTCTCTGGTGTGTTGTGATGGATCCATGTTTCGTCCACGGTTACAAAACGGCGCAAAAACTCCTCCATATTGCGATTAAACAACGCCAAACCTTCCTGTGAAGTTGTTACACGATTGCGTTTGTGGTCGACTGTGAGCAAACGCGGCACCCATCTTGCGGAAAGCTTTCTCATGCCCAAGTGATCATTCAAAATTGAAACCACTGAGCCATGCGAGATCCCTACGGCTTCCACAATCTCTCGCACTTTCAATCTTCGGTCGGCCAACACCATATCGTGAATTTTTTCGATTGTTTCGGGTGTAGAGACCTCAACTGGGCGTCCAGGACGTTCGGCATCTTCAGTGCTTGTACGGCCACAACGAAATTCAGTAAACCACTTTTTTACCATTGAAATCGATGGTGCAGAGTCCCCATAGTATTTATCAAGCTTAGCCTTGGTCTCGGTAATGGTTTTTTTTCGCAAGAAATAATGCTTAATAAGCACACGAAATTCACTTTTTTCCATTTTCTCCTCAAATTAGTGAGTAGTCTGATAAAAATAGCTGTCAAACACAAACTAACTGACGCAGCAAGTTTAAATTTTGACAGGAGTCAACTGACAAATGCCTGTTGACAGGAGCAGTGTTGCTGTTTCAGTAAAGAGGTCAGAAATTCAAAAATGCACGGAATTATTGACCCGCCCTCGTATTTGTCCGACGCACAATAGCTGGAAAAAGCTGTCTGCTCCTATGAGGGAGAATATTGGTTGTACTTTTTAGAATCAAAGATTGATTTCAAAGTCTGAAATTCGAGATCGGCAACTAGCTTCAACTTTGTAGTTAATAACGGCATTCGATTTACCAATACCAGAAACGATTGAATGAGTTTGACTTTTCTTAAGTCTTAACTTTTGCACCATGTCCCCTGTAATAAAATTAAGCTGTGATGCTGTATCAAGAAGAGCGCGAACAAGATATAATTGGCTAAACGAATTTCTCGTATACACTAGAGCAGTGGCTATGATAACCTCAGGATAATTTTTCTTAAACATGCTCGAGAACAGGTGAGTATTACCAAAGGTACTTGACTGTAAGCTATCAGCAGATACACTACCAGTGTTAGTGGGTTGATTAGTCGTAAACCTGTGAAACAAATGGTAATGTGGCATTGAGCATACCCTGCATTTTGGTGCTTGACATCTTCGGACCGAATGTCCCTTTGCAAGACAATTAATGCAAAGAACTCGTTGCTTAGCTTCTTGAAAACGCCTAATTACTGACAGCTGATTGAAGTTTTCACACGTACTTATGTCATGTGTGTTTGCGGAGCAAAATTCGCACGATAACGACTGAGCAACTAAGGTGTTATGAGACTGTGGCTGTTGATTATTATTTCGGAAACGAGATCTATTCGGCGGTGGATTAGTATTAGCTCCATTCTTGAAAAGCTTTGATTCCTTTGCCTCAAGTGTTTGACAACGACGGTCTAATACTTTTGAAAAGTCTTCCCACTTCGAAAGTATGGAGTGATCGAATAATTCATCCCACTTTGCCCTAGTATCATCATCAACCTTATCCAACCCTAGCGAAATAAAAAAGGCATCACAAATACTCTCATGACTTCCAATCGAAAGCATCGCTGCAATATGCGAATTAAAATTATCCAACAAATTGCGAAGATTCACTGCAGAACTTTTAGAAATTTTGTTAATATTCATTAATCCATATAAGTGTTCTTGAAACATCAATGTTTTGCTATCAAAGCGTTTTTTCAAACAATCCATGGCCTTGCGATAGTTTAAAGGCATTAAATCGAACTCTCTAATTGCGTTTAAAGCTGCAGCAGATAAGCACTTCCTCAAATAATTAAATTTCTGTAGTGCTTCCAATGAATCATCCTTGTCAACAAGAGTAGAAAAAAATCCCTATAAAATTCGGAAATTCAGAAAATTTTCCGGATAATGTTGGTAATGTTATACATTCTAGCTTGGAACGGGAAATAGGCTGCTGCGATATAAACGATGAATTAAAACCATCTCCAACAATTGTATTTCCTCGCCGTTCTAACAACATTGATTGAATCATAGATTTCGTCGACACATAGGCGTCCTATGTTTTGCCCTTTCCTCCTCAGGCATATTTATATTTTCCAACGTAATTGTACATTCAAACCTTGTTTGAAGTAGCATTCAATAATGCGCAAACGACATTCTAATTCTTTACTCGGCATTGACGAACCTTTGCCACTAATAAGCTTCTTTAATCTGGTTACATTAGCTTTCATAGAAGACTTAATCGCTTTTAGTTCGGACAATGTTCGCAGTTGAATATTATCTAACCTTCCACCAGACTTCTCTCCACCTCCTTGTGCAGCATTCTCATCTTGATCATTCATATCGACCGTCCAACTATTTATTCAACCAACAAAAATAAACAAGAAAATCCAACGAACACTGCTATCCAACTATTAAGAGAATTTCCAGTGAAAGATTAGCAATCCAAAACAACAACGTGAGAATTTTAGTAGCAGCAAGAAGAAAAAAAATGCTAAAAGATTTCTTTTTGCTTCAAACTTAAATCCAAAAATTATTTAAGTCCTAAATTGTTAAACTGGTAAATCGAAAAATTTAAAATCACTTAAATATAAATTATATTTGAAACTTAACCTTCTGCAGAAAAGCCAATAAGGCTTCGCGGGAAAAAACAAACATTTATAATATTTCATTGATAAAAGCTTTTCACCCACGGCGCACAGTGTTTCGACTCGCTGATTTAGCTTGATTTAATTAAGAAAATGACATGCACAAAATTAAACAAAAAACGGTTTTTCTCAGAGAGTAAACCTCCTGCGTAATGACTGTTCAATTTGTTTGTGGCTTAGTGCAACAAAAAAAAAAATCATCTCAAACTTCAAATTGTGTATAATTTTTTTTATAAGAAGGTCAATTTGAAAATCACAACTTGATATTTTTAATTGTCGTTTTTAATTGGTTCGCGTACATTTCATAGTTTTTTTTTTATTTTTTCTCAATAAGTAAACAGTCAGTTGATATAAAAGTAAGTTTTTCTTAAATAATTAGAGATTTTGTTTAATATAAGGGTAAATGAATGTAAAATTTATAGTTTTATCTATAAATGTTTTTTGTATTCATTAGATAAAAAGTATAGTTGTTCAGTGTTGTTCAAGTTGGGGACCATGTTTGTTCTAAAGCCTTGCATATTCACTGCTGAAATGTGTTTCAACTTCTTGCGCACAGGTGCGACACTCATACTGAATTTTTCGTTTTTTAGGATGCTCACCGAATTCACGAAAAAGCAAATTTTTGATGTTTGGATTTCTAAAATCAAAATTAAGCGTTTATATGCTGTTTTTGCTTTTGTTATGGGTTGCTTTATCCATATACTATTTTCTGAGGCTGCAACAAAGTTAATCAAATTAACCTTAACAACTTTATGTTTAAGATTTGACGAGAAATGGGCCAAAAATGGTCGGCATAGAGAGTGCTTCGAAAATTCAGATTCTCTGTGGTTAAATGAAAATTTAACATTACCACAGCATATCTTAGATGATATACCTTCTTCTTCTAGAGTAGAAAGACCAAGAAAAAGATTTGATGAATGCTGTGAGAAAAGCAAGAAGAGAAAAGTTAAAACCATTTTAGATTCTTTTAGCGCTGAAGAAATTGCAATGGCCCATGAAAAAAGGCTTAGACAAGACGGAAAAAGAAATACTGCTATTGCAGTGAAAAAATTATCTGAAAGTTCTCCGAACCGAGGTTTGATTGTTTTTTTTTTTGTTTTAATATTTTTGTAGGTTAAATTTTGTTATTAAGGTTCTATTGTGAGGAAAACACTAAAAATACCTGCTCCTGGATTTTTAACAATAACTGCAGATGATGCACTAGCATTAATCACGGACGTTCACCTTTCAACTCAACAGTAAGAAATACTACGCCTAAGAATTAACAGCAAAGTTTCCAATTTATTAGCTTCATACTACAAAATTAAAGAAGCTAAGACGAAATGCTATCCAAATGATAAAACTGTGAGCGAAACTTCAGTAGAATGTCGATTGCAAAGTTTAGTAAATCACAGCGTTGAGCGTTTATGTTTAGCTCAAAAAGACGGTTTAAGTTTCGTTGCTGACCTAAAAGAACTATCTTTGGTAATAAAATGGGGCTGTGATGGTGCTCAACAGAAATCATACAGACAAAAATTATCTGCTGGTGATAATTCGGGTGAAAATCTTTTTTGTATCTCAATGGTTCCCATCCAGATGTATTTCTTTAAGGATGAAATCAAGCAAGTACTTTGGCAAAATCCTGCCCCATCATCAAGCCGATATTGTCGACCAATAACATTAAATTTTGCTAAGGAAACCACAGAACTGATCAAGTCAGAGGTAGAATCAATTCAAGATCAAGTTAAAACCCTACTTCCTATAGAATTTAACATTGACCGTTTCCATATCGTAATTAAACCGGTCTTTGTTAACTATGATTGACGGAAAAATTTGTACTGCTTTATCATCTACAACATCTTCATCACAAACGTGTTACATTTGCGGTGCCAAACCCTCCGAAATGAACAATTTAACTAATCTTTCAACTAGGTATGTGAACCAAGAAGCTTTGGATTAAGCCCCTTTCACTCATGGATACGATTTATGGAATGCATCCTTCACATAGCGTATAGATTAGATGTCAAGGTGTGGCAGCTAAGAGACAGAGGGAGTAAAGAAAAAGTCAAAGCCAGAAAAAAACTAATCCAAGAAAAATTTAGAAGAGAAACACGGTTTTTGGTAGATATTCCAACTCAACAGTCTGGCAATACTAATGACGGAAACACGGCTAGAAGATTTTTTAGATATGAGGAGAGACGCGCTCGCATTCAGCTCCGTTAGAAATGCTGCATAGTAGAGTGCGGGAGAGGGCTGCGATGATAGCATCAAGCGCAGCAGAAAATAAAAGGGGGCAAGAGTCGGATAATAACGACTGTCCATTTATATCCGACAGAGGTGAAGGCCACTACATGGGAGCAGACGACGAAGAGAAGGAGGTCGAGGCTCTGTACAGTAGCATCAAACAGCTACAGCAAAAAGTGCTAGGTATAAAAGCAAAGCAAGTGGCAAGGAGGGAGATGGAGAAGCAGCAACTACTCCAGAGACCTCAGGGACAACAAAACATAAACGTGGAGCTTCCACAACAACAACAACTGAAAAAACCACTGGTAAAACAAAAAACACAGAAACCTGCACAAGAATTGACAAAAACAGATGTACAAGCACAGCAAAAACATAAACAACAAAAAGTACAGAAGAATAAGTCGCAACAACAACAGCAGCAACATCAACAGCAAAAACAACAACAGCAACAGCATCAACAACAACATAAGCAAAAGCAAAAGCAGCAGAAACAACAACAACAACAGAAAGAGCATAAAGCCACCAAACAAAACGTGCCACCAATTAACACCTTTAAATTGGAGTTAAAGGACAATATCGAACTCTGTCGTCGGCCATAGGCTGTAATTTTTTTATTAAAAGATTAAGTGTAGATAGGCACACGATCCACTGTAACACAGTGGAGCGCTATCATAAAATTAAAAATTTATTGAAGGATTCGACGACGGAGTTCTTCTCCTACACCCCTAAGGGTGAAAGGCTGCAAACAATGCTGCTTAGGGGGTTAGAACCGTCGACTGATCCGGAGGAGCTCCTTGCACTGCTGAAAGAGAAGGAGTGCGAAGGGCTCAAATTAGTGGGGGTCAAGCCATTTGTCACGGCTAGAGCCAAAAGGGAGAAGCGGAAACTGCCGCTCTTCCTGGTTCAGCTAAGTCCCAATAGTAAACTGGATGGTTTAAGGAGCATCAAAATCCTAGACTACCAGGTTGAACACTGGGAAAAATTAAAGAGGAGCGAAAACAGTTTACAATGTGTTCGCTGCCAAAGGTTCGGGCACGCCGCGTCGAACTGCGAAATGCAGCCTCGATGCGTGAAGTGTGGAAAGAACCACAAGTCAGAGGAATGCGCTCTAGGTAAGGACGGAGCTTCGGAAAAAAGCCAACTCTCTTGTGCTTTACGCAGGAACACGGGACACACCGCAAATTATCGGGGTTGTCCCAAATTCCAATACATCAAAAGAGTAAATCTGGCTCGGCAGCAGAAAGTGGAGGTTAAACGTCCGCTCGTGCAGGCATTAATACCAGCCGTTACTCCCCAAGTTACCTACGCCCAAATGGCGGCAGGTAGGGGAACTACGGTACAACAAGCAAAGGTAGCTTCTCAGGCCCCAGCGCCTAGAGCACCGGAATCTGTACCTGACATGGTGGCTATCTTGCTCTCTATTCAGGGGCAGATGGCTCAGCTTCAGCTTCAAATACAGGAACAGGCTACGCGGGTAGATCAAATATACGCGCTGCTGCCGGGCCTAACGCACCTCCAGTCGTAATGGGTACGTACATGGCGGAGCAAACCCTGAAGGTCCTTGCAGTGAATGCTAATTCACTGATTAGGTTCGAACGAAGAGCCGCACTGTTTAAGTTCCTTAAAGACCTAGCCCCTGATGTGCTTTTGGTTAGCGAAACTAAGCTTACCAAAAGACACAAAATGAGACACAGAAGGTATGAAATATTATGAAGAAACCGACCTAATTCTATTCAAGGAGGTGGTGTTGCGATCTTTATAAGAAAGGGACTGCATTTCAAAAGAGTATACAGTCGTGTAGTACGTAGGTTTCAGGTGCTGGAAGCATGCGTCTTGTACATTCCTCTCCGTAGTGGAAAGCGGTTATACATGGTGTCTGTCTATGCACCTAAGGCTACTCAATCCACCTTATTCATCTCAGAGCTCGAGACACTTTTTCGATTCCTAAGGCTGACATTGGAAGTCAACTATTTTATTAGCGGCGGAGATTTCAACGCCAAACATAGAGATTGGGGATATAATACACCAAATACTAGAGGGAACCTACTACGCAATTGGTGGGGTCAGCACAAAGCGACGGACAGTCCGTCGTTTCCCAGACACGGGTCCTATTTGGATCTCCTGCTGTTCGACACTCGAATAGAACTGACATGCACTAACCAACAAACTACAAACTGTCTACGTACTTTCGTGTATGACAGTGATCATTGCGGTCTCAGCACCGAAATAACTATTCCCAACGAAACTGCGGAATTGGATGAGTTTGTTCAAAGGCATTCCTACAACTATAGTAGAGTGCGTTGGACGCACTTCTCCAGAACACTGACTAGAGCATTCTCCTCGAATTCGCTCTACCCACCGTCCAATAGAAATCTGTCAAACGAGTAAATTGAAGGGCATCTAAAACTAATGGACGAGACAATTAAATGAACCATGGACAAAACGATACCTCGGTATCAACATACTAACGAAAAAGACTTATTCCGCAACGCAACTATTGACGCAACTCCTTTCCTTTCTCCTCCTTCTACCTTTCCGCCCGCGCCCTGGCAACAGTGTAATGGTATTCATAACCCCTTAGGCGCGCGTAAATTATAAAAAAAAAAAAAAAAAAACTGCACCGACATAAAAGTAGACTGCTGTCAAGACTAAAAACCTCGTACAGACAGTTTACGGACAGACATAACCCGGAGATCATGATATTGAAGTCGTCGATTAAAAACCTCCAGATATTAATAAAGGAAAATTACAGAAATTCTGTAAGTTAGTATTGGAACAATAAAATCAAAACGACTTTCCATGTCTCAAAATCGCCCGAACGACGAACGACGAACGACGAACGACGAACGACGAACGACGAACGACGAACGACGAACGACGAACGACGAACGACGAACGACGAACGACGAACGACGAACGACGAACGACGAACGACGAACGACGAACGACGAACGACGAACGACGAACGACGAACGACGAACGACGAACGACGAACGACGAACGACGAACGACGAACGACGAACGACGAACGACGAACGACGAACGACGAACGACGAACGACGAACGACGAACGACGAACGACGAACGACGAACGACGAACGACGAACGACGAACGACGAACGACGAACGACGAACGACGAACGACGAACGACGAACGACGAACGACGAACGACGAACGACGAACGACGAACGACGAACGACGAACGACGAACGACGAACGACGAACGACGAACGACGAACGACGAACGACGAACGACGAACGACGAACGACGAACGACGAACGACGAACGACGAACGACGAACGACGAACGACGAACGACGAACGACGAACGACGAACGACGAACGACGAACGACGAACGACGAACGACGAACGACGAACGACGAACGACGAACGACGAACGACGAACGACGAACGACGAACGACGAACGACGAACGACGAACGACGAACGACGAACGACGAACGACGAACGACGAACGACGAACGACGAACGACGAACGACGAACGACGAACGACGAACGACGAACGACGAACGACGAACGACGAACGACGAACGACGAACGACGAACGACGAACGACGAACGACGAACGACGAACGACGAACGACGAACGACGAACGACGAACGACGAACGACGAACGACGAACGACGAACGACGAACGACGAACGACGAACGACGAACGACGAACGACGAACGACGAACGACGAACGACGAACGACGAACGACGAACGACGAACGACGAACGACGAACGACGAACGACGAACGACGAACGACGAACGACGAACGACGAACGACGAACGACGAACGACGAACGACGAACGACGAACAATGAACAATGAACAAATACTTGTAGCTGCAGGTATCGATCCAAATGAGGCAGTTGATGATGACAATTTCTTTGTGATCGAGGATCCGTAGGAGAAGTTAGAGGCTATAGGAGCGACTTTCCAGGAAGTGTACAAGGCGAATGATATTATTGGCCCGAACCAAGACCTGGAAAGTCGAGTCCTTGTGCACAATTTCTGCCTTCGAAATGAAATTGTGAATTGGCGACTCGAGAGCTCGGGTTTAACCCAGTTCAGTGACGAGAATATGGCAAATAATGTCATCACCAACGAAAGGGTATTACCACCGTTCATTTCGAAGGAAGGGCTCCAAACGATCTTCGAATCACTTAGAAGTAAGAAATCAGTGGAAAGCGATGAAATACCGAACATTGTGCTTTGACATCTCCCACTAGAAGCGGTGGACATTTATACCACCTTGTTTAATAATGCAATGAATAATGCACTCCCAAAAGGAATAAAGACACTTTCAATCCAGCGAATCTCCGCTCGATCAGTCTTCCTCCAAACATCAGTAAGGTTTCGAAGAAGGTGATCAATAGAGTCCTGACTAAGTCTGTTGAGGACAAACATATAGTTCCGGATAATCAATTCGGTTTCAAGGCGGGGCATGATATTATTCATGCTGCGTCTGAACTGGTTTCAGATATCCAATGGAACAAAAGCAAGAAACAGTGCAATGGTGCCTGCCTGATTGACTTGGAAAAATCCTTCGATACCGTAGCGTTAGAACGACTCTTTTTCAAGCTGGACAGGTTGGGCATTAGTAAACCACTTCTGTATATTCTTTTTGATATGATCTCCAGTAGACAGTTCATCGTGAAGAATGGCGATGTGAACTCTGCTGGAACATTTAACATTAAAAACGGTCAGAACGTACCTGGATTTTTAACGTAAACCTCCTGCCGTAAGACTTTATGTTTACGAGGTGCCCATACACCCATAGGGAGCAAGGATACGCCTTGCCATCGCTCGCCACAAAAATTTTGATACCAATTCGGAACTGTGTTGGAGGCAAAAGTTCCACCCTTGGTATGAGTCGAGGCCGACCTAAAACCTCTTGCTGCTCTTAGGGTCGCAGCACCCAGTACTTCATTTGCAACTCTTCAATGGGCTAAACCAAAAAGGAAACCCGTACACGCAATTTGGGTTTAAACCACAGCCACCATGACGCTCTTACAAGGGGGCCTACCTCTAACAAGTCAGGCCCGGACCGAAATCCGGGGGCTCCTGACTCCCATGGTACCGTTATTTAAGTCCTGGTATGGACTACCGGTGGTCAAGCCACCAACAAGACCTCTGACCGGCAACTTGTAACTGGTCAAATCATAGCATCCATTCATGCTATAAATCTGAGGATGTTTTCGATAAGACCAGTTATAGAATAATCTACCCCCGCTTTTTATTAGACAACGTCATTAATGGGCGAAGCCTTGATAATTGAGCGGGGGCCGATTAAAAACGGTCAGCAACAAGGTGCGGTAAATTCGCCGATCCTATTCAACATTTACACAAGTGATCTGATAGGTTCACTTCACTATGCCATAGCGTACGCTGACGACTTAATCGCGTACAGATCAGGTCTAAAGATTGAGGTCATTAACATACTTTTGCAATGTGACTTCGACAAAATTAAGCGATATTGCGACGACTGGAAGTTAAAAATCAACTTTCAGAAGTCGGAAACCATTCTGTTTCGGACGCCTTTGTCTGGGGCCCCTAGGGATATCAGAAAGAATTGGCGAAAGTTCTCTATCGTCGGACAACATGGACAGCCACTTGCTTGTCGAAATGTAGTCAGATACCTTGGCATCTGGCTAGATCAATATCTGTATGTTAACAAACATATAGATGTTTAGGCGAACCTAATAAGAGTGGACAATTTTGTTATTAAGTTGACTCGAAGGCACATTGCAAGAGCAATGACATCATCGAACAACCTGATTTCCGGGGCTTACTACCCTAATTATATGTATCACGAGAGAGTTCGCTTTGACGGCTTTCTTCCTCCAGAAGCGTTCCTCTACCTAGATAGTAAAGGTCTGATCCAGGACAGATTGGCGGTGCCGCTAATCTTCCACGTCGCTCGAACAGCTGCGGACAGGCGACTCAACTACGACAGAGACGTCGCACACGGCAGTGCGGAGCGTCTCCGGTTCAGTAGAGCGGTAGGGAGTCGCGACATGAGGGATGTTGCTCAGCAGCACCAACAATTTTGGTGGCTTATTGAGGGAGAGGATGCTTCAGCGTCGAATTCCTCTAATACTGGGTAGCTTCATGTGAAGCAAAGTGGGTCATCTAAAAAATTGTTTTTTTTTTTTTTAGCCATGGCCGGCTTACATAGTTTTAAGTAGGAGTAAGTTAGATTTAAGAAAAAAAAAATATATAAAAACAAAAAAAAATTAATAAAAAATTCCAAAAAAAAAACAACAACATATATATATACATATATTTATATATTAAGTATATATATATTATGTATATATATATATATGTGTATATATGTATGTATTAGATGTAAGTAGGTTAAGTAGATTAAAATTTATTTGTAGGTAGTTTGTAGGATTTTAGTTTTAATTTTTATAATAAAATAGAAAAAAAAGTCATGTTACCAAGTTTTTTTGTAAAAAAAACTTTTTCTTAGTTTTAATTATAATGAATAGAAATAGTATATTTTAGTATAGTAGTAAGGTACGTCGAAAGACATAATTTAAGTGTTAGGTTTAACTTAGAGTCCAGAAGTTAGAATAAGATAATTATAAGTTAATTAAGTTAATTTTTATGCATTTTTATGTCTAGCAAGTAAGAGTAAATTAAGTGAAACAATAAAAATGCATATAAACTGAAACTGAACATGGAAAACAAATAATTTCTACTTGTATACTTCCAATCGGGCAACCATCAGAAGAAGCGCAAGAGGCAAGAAACAAGGAAAATAGAAGGTTTAGGGAACTGTTTACTAGAAGAATATCACGTGTAGATACAAACACTGACATCTTAAATCGATTGCTTATAACCTCAGATCCATTCTTAGTAAGTCTAAGATGCTTTCCGAGAAGAAAGAACAGTGTCATGGAACATGAAGTCTTGCTACTTTTAGATGTACCAAATAATTAAAAAAAATTAAAATAAGCTGTTTTTATGTACTGTTTTGTTTTAAAATTAGTATTCATATGTTAAAAAAATTTGTTATATTCTATTCTGTGAACAATTTCAATTAAAAAAAAAAACAAAAAAACTTGAACAAAAACATTTATTTGTGAGCGCTATTAATTTAATTCTGCTAAATCAGCGATTCGTCACACTGTGCAGCGCATGAAATGATAGCGATTAGCAGATTCACTGCTACTATCAAAGCAGAAACCAACTTGGAAATTTGAAAGCTTTTCTTTCTTGAAAGAATTTTAGCAAAATTCTGTATACCCAATGCAATGAATTCCTGTGCAATTCTTTTTGGTAATTTGCAACAACTATTTTAGCGATTGAAATGCGATTGCGAAGACGATGGAAAGCAGAAAGAAGAATAAATCCATGTCTTTCAAATATCATTCAAATGTCTTTCAATGCCTCGTAAATTATGATGTATGATAAATTAAAATGTAAATTTATTTTACATATATAATATCGAATATTTAAATTATAGTATTTCTACAGCTTTAAATTACCAATGTCCAGAGATACATACGTTCATTTTTTTATATTCATTCCTTGATTGGCAATCGCTTGGTTGTTTGTCTCCAATCGATCGATGATCGATGTCGAGCAAATTAAAAGTGTTTGAATTTGCCTTTTATGACTTACAAGTACGAGTATGATGGCGATTAATGTGAATCCCCGGTTTCGGCACCAAAAAATGTCCATAATGGTTTTTGGGACTTTAACTAATTAAATTCTTTCAAAAGTCTGGTTTCAAGATCTTTATTTGGCTGTGGTCCAATCCAAACTCCCTGGCCAAAGCAACCATTTTCAAAATTCAGTTACACCAATTTTTTGGAATATGTATAGAAGTATACTCGTATAGAAAAGGAAATTTCAAAAGGAAATTTAGTTTGCAATAAAAGATTTCACATCGAAATGAATGTTAAGCTAATTCACAGTTGCAACAATAGTTCAGATTTATATTTTTATGCAGTTTTAAATTTTGCGAGAGATATATGTAAGTTTAAATTACATATATTTGAAGTATGAGCAGATCCCTTTTTGTGTATCGTGCTATAAAAGAGTTCTTCCATGGTTGGAAGACCATTTTTTAAGAAAAATGGCAAGGTGGCAGGTAGAAATTCATCTTTAAATTGTAGTAACTTTTCTTCAATAACTGCAGGGTCGAAATTTTGAGTGAGAAAGGGACCAACGGAGAAATTTGGTAGGTCATTGAAGTAAGTATGAAGGAGCTGTTGGCGAACGATGGTTTGGAAAATGAAGCAAAAAGGTTGGTGGTTGCAAGAGGTTCAGTTTAAGATTTGGTTTCGAAAGCGAGGGAAGGAAGATAACCATCGGTCTTATTTTTGCAATTTACAAATTGAAAAAAGGACTTGAGGTCATTTATATGATTGGTTTGCGCACTATCCAGATAGCGTTGGTAGAGAGAGTTGTAGAGTTCAATGAAATGAAGATATGTACGAGTACTTAGATAATTTTAACATTCGTGGTGGGAAGGAGTACCGCCCATAATTTGTTTCGTCCAAAGGGAGATGGTTTTGAATATTTCTCTGGAAAAAATAGAGAGGGCAGCGATCAGAGGTAGATTGGTAAACTCGAAAGAAGCCCTGCTAAGATAGGTATTGATTTTACGATTTAAGAGCAGGCATTCCTTAGTAGAAATGGTATTAGAAGCGATGTACAAAGATAGGTCTTCAGAGGCAGTCCATTTCAGCTGTGACCGAATTATGGAACCGAGTCCAATAATTCAAACAAATTGTCAATTGCATCAATAGCAAGCTGGCAAGATTTGATAGGTTGAGCCGGAAGATTGTAACAACACATAACATACGAGTACAAGCATCTACGAATATGTGTTAATTTAACTGACGCAAAGTGGAGCTTAGAAGAAGATGAAGTCGCAACGAGAGAGGAGTCAAAGCTGTTGTGAATTGGCAGTAGAACACCTCGATAAGCAGAGTCAATCAAGGGGGGTGTGCGATCAATATCCCGAAAAACATTATAAGAACGAGGAAATGACCCCTGGTTTTTTATGTTGGGGGTAGATTAGTTTCAGTCAGGGCGTAGATATCAAATGAGAGAGCATAAGATTGACGCAAAACGGTGTGGGTTTTAGAATGCAGTCCTCTTACGATCTGGTAATACAATAAAAAGTGAGATGAAGGGTTTTGCATGACCTTTTAGGTTCGAAAAAATTTATTGTGGTCAAGTGGACTGCGTTGGAGGTATGATACTATTTAGGAGGGTACATAGTGGTGAAGAGCGGCAAGATCGTCCGAAACTTTTTGGGCAGGCATATTGAAAATCTCGTGATACTTTATACATGCTGGCGCAAAAGTTGTCACGCCGTGTTCTTTGGCTGTGATTTTTTTTGTGAATGAAAACGTTAGTTATGCTTTTGAATTATGTTTATTTGATGTCTTCAATTTTTTCCCATTAAGTCAAGAAAATGATATCGGCTAAGTGGCGGCCACCAGAATTAATGACCATTCGAGCCTAATTTGTGGAATTTTCCATCACTCTTGTTAGAACTTCCGGCGATAGGTCCTGGCATTCTTCACTGATATTCCCTTTGAGGGCTTCAAGAGTTTGAGGCTTGATGCCATAGACTCGTGACTTCAGAAAATTCCGCAAAAAAAGTCTGCAACGAGAGATTAGGTGACCCGGAAATGCAGCTCTCGGAATTTCGGTGGGGGTAGTGCAGTATGCGCCGTTGCTCCATCCTGTTGGAACCACATGTTCTCCAGTTCCAGTTCATCCATTTCAGGAAGAAGAAAGTCATTGAACATGGCTCTGTAGCGCTCGCGGTCCACAGTCGTCGCTTGGTCCGCGACGTTTTCGGAAAAGTAAGGCCCGATGACACCTCCAGCATCCATGCAGTAACTTTGAGCGGGTATAATGGCCCTTCGTGGGTTATTCGCGGACTTTCGGTGCCCCAGAAGCGATAATTTTGTTTATTCATTCACATCACAGAGATGGCACTGCGCCTCATCGCTCCCGAAGATTTTCGATGAAAAAGTAGTCTCCCTCGCGGTCGACATTCAGGATGGCTTGAGTGTAGGTTACACGTGCTTGGGTGTCAACACCTAATAGGCTTTGCACTCTACACCTTGTAAGGGAGCATATTACAGTCTTTCCGCAAAATTCTCTGTAAAGACCGCCTATTGATGCCCAATTGCGTGGCACGTCGTCTGGTCGATAATCCAGAGTCCTCTGCGACATCTTCAACCACAGCTGCGATATTCCCAGCAGAACGGCTGTTCCGGAGCCGGCCAGACCTGGTAGCATCTAGTGTTGTCCCATACTCCTCTGGGCGAGAGGCTAAACGTCATGCTGCGTGCTTAGTTGGTGTAGAACGACTATGAAATCTGCGCTGAAATTCACGCTGCGCCAACACCACTAATGAATTATTTCGCAAAAAAAATTATAACAATTATTCAAACAAAACAGAACGTCAAAGGTGGGGTTTAAAATGTGAGGATTCATGAAGTTAGGATACTTAGCTCCAGTTTTTAGATCGAAATTAGGGAAAGGCGTGTGTGTTAGGGGTTGAGTGGTGGTTGTTTCAGGGGTTAAGTCGAAAGAGACACGTTGACGTTAGGGCCTGGATTGGGGTGGAATAGAGGGAGTTGGAATATGGGTAGGAGGCTTAAAATTAGGAAAGCCTATAGCTTTGAAACTCCAATTAGAGCTGGGTTTGCTGTGGGAAGAGGAGGTGGGTCTTGGCTATTTGGATTTACTTGCTAACTTATTAGCTGGTTTTGGTATGACGGACTGCTTGATTTTATCTTGCTTCTTTGTCGCATTTTTCAATCATTTGCAGATACGCATCTTTCCAAGATTGAAATTGTTGCTGGCTGAGTTTAAAACTGCGCTTGCTTCTGTGGTGAGATATTGGAAGCAAATTGCTGTGGCTATTGGTAATGGCGATTGATTCGTCGAAGCAAGCCTGTCAAGTCTACGTTGCCATTCGGAAGGTTTTCAAGTTGAATTAAAGTGATTGGTAAGCTTCCGTGGGGCGGCGACTGGAGCAGTTGACATAGGTGTTGTGAAGTTCCAAGAATCTTCGCAAGAATCAGCAGGTTGGACAGTCCGCAGATGACTTATATGTGGGATGAGCCTGAATCCACTTCAGGTTCCATTAATTCAGCCATGAACTATGTACGTATTATAGGGGACATTTTGGTAAGGCTGCGGCAAGTTGCTGTGTAAGGGAGTTTCCTCATTCCTGGATTTCCCGAAGTCTAACTCGATTAGACCTGCAATTTGTCTATCCATGTATTTTACTTTTATAAGACTGGCTGGGTTCTGGACTGTGTTACGTAACTCTTCAACACTGCTTTCAATAACTAGGATTTTGTCCGTAATCTTTTTGGCAAGTGCGTCCTGGTAGAATTGCTTAGACGTTTTATTGCCAAAATCACATGCAAAAGTTAGATACTCTAGCACTCATCACAAAAGAAAAGGAGGTTATCAGAGAATTTTACGAGTATGATAAACAACGTATTTTCTTTCTTTAACCCGACTTAAACGGCATAAATGGGATTCCCACAGATGGCCTTGCAAGCCACCCAGTCAGCATTGTTGTCATCGATTACACAATTGGCAATTCCGCAAGACATGTTTAAAGTTTGAAATGGGTGATATTGCATTAAACACACGGTCGCGTAGATAAATTAGTTATGTAGGTCAGTGAGGGTATAAATATAGGAGTAGGTCGTAATTATTTTTTGTATTTTTTTTGTTTTATTGTTTGGTTGGAATTTACTAGAGATAGGGGCTTTGCACTGAAAACTGACAGACAAACAAAAATAAATGTATTTGAACACAGGGGATTAAGAACCGGAAAATGCAGTTCGACGAAAATTTTAACTGAAAACTGAACAGGTTTACAATTGGCTATAGGAATAACGTTAACATATAAGTGAGAGTTGTGAAGAAATTTCACTGAGATATCTTAACGAGGATAATGTAATTGGGAAAGATCTGAAGTATTTTGGGACATTATGGTAAAAGGTGAACTAAACAAAGAAGTGGTGATCCTTAAGCAGGTAGTCTCCGAATGGATCATTATCCCAAGTTGTATCAGTGAGAACAGAAGTGGTAAATGTCTTGCATCAGTTGTAAATATAACAGCCCAATCCACTTAAAGAGAATAAAAAGAGAAACGCATATTTAAACGAGTTTATAACCACAGAAAATATGTAGACCCATGATTGTATCGGGAAATATCCGTATCGAACATCTGAATAACGAAGAGAGGGAAAGCTTAATGGAAATTGTTAAACAATTTAGTGACATCCTTGTACTTTCGTAATGAAACACAAAGTACGTACAGACGCTGGGTGCGAGCCTATATTCACCAAAACTTGCATATGTACATATATCCGAAAGACCACGAGGTAAACGTGCGTGAACAGATCGGTAAATTATAGAGGGATGGGATAATCCGCGACAGTAGTTCTCCCTGGAATTCTCCGTTGTGGATAGTTCCAAAAAAGGCCGATGCCAGCTGCAAAAAGAAATGGTGCGTGGTAATTTACTACCGCAAGCTGTATGACTTGACAATAGAAGACAATTAGCCTATGCCTAATATAGGGCATTTATTGGATAATCTTGGAAGAACTAAATACTTTTCTACTCTGGACTTAACACCCGAATTTCACCAGATATCCATGGAAGAGGAGGACAAGGGGAAAAAGCCTTCATTATGGTCATTTTGTGTACACCAGAATACCATTAGGGTTGAGGAATGCCCCAGCCTGCTTCCAGAGGTTAATGAACATAGTGTTGGTAAGACTGCAAGGAATTTTGCAAAATATTTTTGCCTAGTTAGACGACATTGTCGTCTTAGTCCACATAACAGGAGGGCGAATTTAAAGCTTAGACCAGATAAATGCGGATTCCGTAGGAAGGTGGTATCATATCTAGGATATATAGACACCGATAAAGGAGTTTAGCCCAACCCAAACAAATTCGTCAGTATTCTTAAAATCGAAACACCGAAAAATCCTAGCGGAATTAAATCATTGCTTGGAATGATCGACTACTACAGGAAATTTATCCAGAATCTTAGTGACATACATCTGAAAACAGAAAGGAACTGATAGCAAAATATCCTATGCTACAGTAGACAGACTTTAGGGCTTAAAACCTTCATTATAACAACAGATGCTTCCAAGCGTGCCATTGGAGCAGTGATCAGTCAAGAATATAGCGGCAAAGATCTGATAAATTTAGTCAGCCTCAGAGTAAATAAGCGTATAAAGGCGAGGTGAATTACAGTACTAAATGTTTGGCCGTTTTATGGGCAACTAACCAATTTCGACCGCATGATTACTTAACAAAATTTGCCATTTAGTAGGACCATCGGCCTTTTATGTGGCTATTTCAAGTAAAAAGTCCTGGTAGTCGACTCGTGAGGTGACGCCTTAAATTAAAAGAGTTCGAATATGTTATCACCTACAAGAAAGGAAAGGGAAACGTTGTAGATGACGAACTTAGCAGAAAAATCAGTATTACAGAAAGGAGAGAAAAAAACGTGGCAAGATTTGTTGAGTCTCCTGGAGGAAGACAATATAGAAATTAGAATTAAGGGCACCAACTAGAAACCCAATGAGTATAGTAAACTTAGCGGATAAGGCTCCAAAGAAAATCATGATGAGATTATGGGACCGGAAGATGGTTATGTATTTGGGTTAATCATAGAGGACGATCTTTCATCATCAAGTTCATTTCATTAAAAATTAAAGATGAAAACAATAGACAGATCAATCATGGATAAGTGAATGATATGCCAAAGTTAATTCATTTAGACAACGGCACGGAGTCCTGTAACGCTCTTTTTCAATAATTTTATCACTTATTGGGAGTACAACACGTAACGACTAGTGTGGCATAACTACAATCTAATGACAGTGTAGAAGGAGCTCATTCCCAATTACTTAAAGACTTAAATGGTATGGTTACTGTTCGTATTAGTTAATCGACCCAGCGCTTATTATCAAATCACTTAATAAGTCGGTTGGCTGATTCGTTATTTTTGTACTGTTTGTATTGATTAATCAACCAACTGCTTGCTTTCGAAATCATCGGTGCAAAATTTTTAGACATCTCCCAAGGAAACACTTGCCCGACGTGAAACTTTCGAAGATAATTTTTATTAAGTGTAAATCTCCCAGCAGGCATAACAATATACCTCCATAAGACCGGAGTCATAAGACAGTCGGCGCGCAAGGTCATCAAGGCTCCAGTGCACGTTGTACCAAAGACCAGTTCTTTTTAAATGGAATATGTATTTGAGAGTGCAAAGACATAATTATCTAAGGGAGGGAAATTTATCAACGCGCCTAGAGAGGAGCCAGACATGCAACCGAGACTGACCGTTCTTGCGGTCTGGTAAAATTAGTAATAACTTACTTTCATGAGAACATGTTCCACCAAATAACCGACACATAGGGTATATTTGGCCTCACCATAGCCATATGGATCCAAAGTGGCGACATGCCCCATATCTTGCCGCCAGCTCGATTGCACTGCGTAGAAGGACGACAGCATCTTAAAGACTTTCGATGTAACGTGTTTAGTCCATAAAAGTTTGTTATCCAGGATGGCACCCAAATACTTTGCTCTTTTGGCGAATTGGATGGTGATGCCATTAATTACTAGATGAGTCAGACAAGTCATCTGTCTCCTTCCCAAGGAGAACAGCCTCGGTTGTGAGAGGATTGACTAAAACCTCCAATCGTCGATAACGTCTAGGTGCCATCAGTTTTGGAACAGGCAGTCGCTAGACACGATCAAACAGACAGTACAGCTGCATTTTCCACGTATGCTTCTGCATAGATGTCAGAACTATTGAGTTGAGCAGTTAGTTGACCAATATACACCATTGCAGGTTTTTTTTACGAGTACTTTTTGTATTTATTTTGTTTTTTTATCTCATAAGCATTTTTACTACAATACATAGAGCGGCGAATATAAACGCAAAGGACAAAAATGAAACTATGAATATGATGGCCTCCTCCTGATTGGTGAAACGTTTTCGAATTGTATAGAGTGCACTAAGTTTACCTGTAAGACGTCGAATAGGACCATTGTTTACCATTTCTTCCACTACAATTCATTGCAAGATGATGATGATGTAGAGCTCCTTTAAGTAATAGCTCATCAACATTTAGTATTGAAATTGGCTAAGTCATTGGCACTTAGTGGTATTAAGCCAAAGGCATTACCACCATCGATTCCATTTGCTGCACTTGGGCCGATAGCGCATACCGAACGATGATGCAGGTGATTTGTACTGCCATTGCGACCAGCAATGAGGCAATGATTGTAAATGATGACTATGATGTACGAGTATATGGGATTGTGCATGAAAAATGCATGTGCGCATGATGATGACGTAAATGATGAGCGCAAATGCATTACCACCTGCTGCTGCTGCTAATGCCACTGAATTTGTTGCAAATATTGTACCCTCGAGTGTATCCATAAATTGTAGCACCTGATAACGGAAGGGATTTGTAAATTGGCCAGGTAATTCGTTACCCATTGATGCAGCGGTAACACGTATAGGACACACATGAAACAGATAGGTGGTGCCAGGTTCGAGATTTTCAATTTGGTATCTGATTTTCGATAAATCTGTTTATAATCACCATATTTGTCGATACTATATACACTGTTGGGTATACTCAACTAGGTCACTAAATGAATTTTTGCTACTCTGCCACTTCAATGTCAATGGAATAGCGAAAGGACTTTGACTTCCAGTCCAGACTGTTGAAGAAATTGGTGCGCCATTACCACAAGGGCTTAAGCCAAATATACAACCGCTATCTACAGCCATAGCGGTGGCGGTTCTGGTGATGGTGGTAATATTGTTGATTTAACATAACTTGAGAATAGTCCCGCGTCAATGACATTGATGGCTTGTACACGGAATTTGTAACTGGTTTCGGGTGTTAGACCAATGATGGTGTAATCGATTAAGTTGTCTTCGGTCAATATTGAACGTTCAGCATACTCAATGGTGTAGGTAACAATGTCAGAATTATTGCACATTCGGACTGTGTCAAAATTAAGGAAACCTCATCCTCTATGAATTCATAGCTTTTGATTTGTGGGGCTGTGGGTATGGCAGCTGGTGTCTTAGTAGATACTATCGGTGACCATTGACTATTGTATTACCAGCAACATTTGATGCATTCACACGGAAGTAGTACAAAGTGAAGGGCAATAGATTGCGTATATCAGCAGTAGTATTAACACCACAGTACCAGATGTTAAAGCTATTATTTGTCTCTCTGGCTGCTGTGGAACTCTGCAGATGGTTTTCACTGATGGCGATACCATTGCCTAGGGGCTCTTTTCATGAAACAGTCAGATGTGTAGATAATCGTAGAATGATTGCAGGTGCATCTAGGGCATAAGGTGGTGCTGCTGCTCAGTCGTTCATTGAGCTCCGTAGAGTATTAACGTGTTTCGGCTTTCGGTTGGGTAGTGATACCAATAAAAAAGACATTTGGCAAACTTTAAATAGGGCTCCAGTTAGCCCAGTGGTAGTGTGCCCGGTTACCAAGTTAAAGGTGCTGGTTCGACTCCGGGTCGAAATAGACTATTTTTTTTTTTTTTGTGTTGTTTGTTTTAGTAAAAAAACTAAATAAATTGATAGTGATAAAAATCGTCACGCGATGGATTGTGGAGAGCGGTCCGTTACACCAGTAGCGGGATCCGCAGACAAAGCAGGCGAGGCGTCAAGCGGTTCAAACCAAACAGAAGCGAAGACGAAGAGAAGGAGGGCGCTAAGGCCAACTTCCACCTTACCACAACGTCCCTCCCTACAAACTTCCACTGTAAAGCTGCTTGGTGGAGTGAGGGAAGGGGTGCAATCAACGGCAGCAATGAATCGTCCAGGGCAATTTACAGACAACAATCCATTCGCCTCAGATGTTCACCAACATCTGAAAGACAATAGCTTCGCTTCCTTGGCGTCAACCGAATCGGAAGATGAAGAGGAAGAAATGGAGTCAATTAGTAGTAGCTTGATGCTACAACAAAGAGTACTAGCTATAAAAGGAAAGCAAATGCTAAGAAGGAAGAGGGAAGAGCAAGAGCAATCCCAACAGCAAGCTCAAAAGCAAACTCAACAACACCAAACAAATACAATAGCACGAGTGCGATAAACACACCAACAAAACCTCAAGAAACACCAGCAACAACAACAAGTGCAGCCACAAGAACGGCAGCAGCAAAAACAGCAGCAGCAGCAGCAGCAGAAAAAACAACAGCAGAAGCAAAAACAACAGCAGCAGCAACAACAACAACAACAGCAGAAACAGCAAATTTCAAAACAAAGGGTGCCACCTATTAATACATTTAAGATGGAATTAAAGGAAACAAAAGAACTATGTAAGTCGGCCATAGGCAATAATTTTTATATTAAAAGCGCTACAATAAAATTAAAAGTTTACTGAAGGATTCGACGACGGAGTTCTTCTCCTACACCCCGAAGGGGAAAAGCTGCAGACAATGCTGCTGAGGGGGTTAGAACCGTCGACTGATCCAGAGGAGCTCCTTGCACTGCTGAAAGAGAAGTAGTGCGAAGGGCTGTGGGGGTCAAGCCATTTGTCACGGCTAGAGCGAAAAAAGGGAGAAGCGGAAACTGCCGTTCTTCCTGGTCCAGCTAAGTCCCAACAGCAAACTGGATGGTCTAAGGAGTATAAAAGTCCTAGACTACCAGGTTGTACACTGGGAAAAATTAAAGAGGAGCGAAAACATCTTACAATGTGTTTGCTGCCAAAGGTTCGGGCAAGCCGCGTCGAACTGCGAAATGCAGCCTCGATGCGTGAAGTGTGGAAAGAACCACAAGTCAGAGGAATGCGCTCTAGGTAAGGACGGAGCGTCCGAAAAAAGCCAACTCTCTTGTGCCTTATGCAGGAACACGGGACACACCGCAAACTATCGGGGTTGTCCCAAATTCCAATATATAAAAAGAGTAAATCTGGCTCGGCAGCAGAAAGTGGAAGTTAAACGTCCACTCGTGCAGGCACAAACACCAGCCGTTACTCCCCAAGTTACCTATGCCCAAATGGCGGCAGGTAGGGGAACTACGGTACAACAAGCAAAGGTAGCTTCTCAGGCCCCAGCGCCTAGAGCTCCGGAACCTGTACCTGGCATGCTGGCTATCTTGCTCTCTATTCAGGGGCAGATGGCTCAGCTTCAGCGTCAAATACAGGAACAGGCTACGCGGGTAGATCAAATATACGCGCTGCTGCCGGGCCTAACGCACCTCCAGTCGTAATGGGTACGTACATGGCGGAGCAAACCCTGAAGGTCCTTGCAGTGAATGTTAACTCACTGATTAGGTTCGAACGAAGAGCCGCACTGTTTAAGTTGCTTAAAGACCAAGCCCCTGATGTGCTTTTGGTTAGCGAAACTAAGCTTACCAAAAGACACAAGATGAGGCACAGAAGGTATGAAATATTACGAAGAAACCGACCCAATTCCATTCAAGGAGGAGGTGTTGCCATCTTTGTAAGAAAGGGACTGCGTTTCAAAAGAGTATACAGTCGTGTGGTGCGTAGGTTCCGGGTGCTGGAAGCATGCGTCATGTACATCCCTCTCCGTAGTGGAAAGCGGTTATACATGGTGTCTGTCTATGCACCTAAGGCTACTCAATCCACCTTATTCATCTCAGAGCTCGAGACACTTTTTCGATTCCTGAGGCTGGAATTGGAAGATAACTATTTCATTATCGGCGGAGATTTCAACGCCAAACATAGTGATTGGGGAAATAATATACCAAATACTAGAGGGAACCTACTGTTCAATTGGTGGGGTCAACACAGCATAATGTATCGACTCGGGCTTAAGGCGACTGATAGTCCGTCGTTTCCCAGACACGGGTCCTATTTGGATCTTCTACTGTTCGACTCACGAATACAACTGACATGCACTAACCAACAAACTACAAACTGTCTACGCACTTTCGTGTATGACAATGACCATTGCGGTCTCAGCACCGAAATAACTGTTCCCAACGAAACTGCGGAATTGGAGGAGTTTGTTCAAAGGTATTCCTACAATTATAGTAGGGTGCGTTGGACACACTTCTCCAGAACGCTGACGAGAGCACTCTCCTCGAATTCGCTCTACCCACCGTCCAATAGAAATCTGTCAAACGAGGAGATTGACAGGTATCTAAAACTAATGGACGAGACAATTAAACGAACTAAGGACAAAACGATACCTCGGTATCAACACACTGACGAAGAAGACTTATTCCGCAACGCAACTATTGACGCACTGCACCGACATAAAAGTAGACTGCTGTCAAGACTAAAAACCTTGTACAGACAGTTTACTGACAGACATAACCCGGAGATCATAACATTGAAGTCGTCGATTAAAAACCTCCAGATATTAATAAAGGAAAATTACAGAAATTCTGTTAGTTTGTATTGGAACAATAAAATTCGGGCTGTAAACACCAGCAACCCGAGTATGTTCCCTCAAATAAATAAGATATTTCGGAGAAATAATCAAAACGACCTTCCATGTCTTAAAATCGCCCGAACGACGAACAACGAACAAATACTTGTAGCAGCAGGTATCGATCCAAATGAGGCAGTTGATGATGACAACTTCTTTGTTATCGAGGATCCGCAGGAGAAAGTAGAGGCTATAGGAGCGACTTTCCAGGAAGTGTACAAGGCGAGTGATATCATTGGCCCGAACCGCGACCTGGAGAGTCGAGTCCTTGTGCACAATACCTGCCTTCGAAATGAAATTGTGAATTGGCGATTCGAGAACTCGGGTTTCACCCAGTTCAGTGACGAGAATATGGCAAATAATGTCATCACCAACGAAAGGGTATTACCACCGTTCATTTCGAAGGAAGAGCTCCAAACGATCTTCGAATCACTTAGAAGTAAGAAATCAGTGGGAACCGATGAAATACCGAACATTGTGCTTCGACATCTCCCACTAGAAGCGGTGGACATTTATACCACCCTGTTTAATAATGCAATGAATAATGCACATTATCCAGCGCATTGGAAAACTGCGGTGGTACATCCCATTCCCAAAAGGAATAAAGATACTTCCAATCCGGCGAATCTCCGCTCGATCAGTCTTCTTCCAAACATCAGTAAGGTTTTCGAGAAGGTGATCAATAGAGTCCTGACTAAGTGGGTTGAGGACAAACATATAGTTCCGGATAATCAATTCGGTTTTAAGGCGGGGCATGATGTCATTCATGCTGCGTCTAAACTGGTCTCTGATATCCAATGGAACAAAGACAAGAAACAGTGCACTGGTGCCTGCCTGATTGACTTGGAGAAGGCCTTCGATACCGTATGGTTAGAGGGACTCTTCTTCAAGTTAGACAGGTTGGGCATTAGTAAACCACTGCTGTATATTCTTTTTGATATGCTCTCCAGTAGACAGTTCATCGTGAAGAATGGCATGTGACCTCTGCTGGAACATTTAACATTAAAAACGGTCTGCAACAAGGTGCGGTAAATTCGCCGATCCTATTCAACATTTACACAAGTGATCTGATAGGTTCACTTCACCATGCCATAGCGTACGCAGACGACTTAATCGCGTACAGATCAGGTCCAAAGATTGAGGTCATTAATACACTTTTGCAACGTGACTTCGACAAAATTAAACAATATTGCGATGACTGGAAGTTGAAAATCAACTTTCAGAAGTCGGAAACCATTCTGTTTAGGACGCCTTTGTCTGGGGCCTCTAGGGATACCAGAAAGAATTGGCGAAAGTTCTCTATCGTCGGACAACATGGACAGCCACTTGCTTGTCGAAATGTAGTCAGATACCTTGGGATCTGGCTAGAGCAATATCTGTATTTTAACAAACATATAGATGTTGCTCTGGCCAGAGCCAAAGGTGCTTTTGCCCTTACAAGGAGACTGTTTTACAACAGCCAACTCGATGCGAGGGTGAAGGTGATCTGCTACATGGCCCTTATCCGGCCTATGCTTGTATCTGGATGTCCCGTGTGGTTCAACGTGAGAGCAAGTTTATTGGAAAAGATTCGGGTGTTTGAGAGGGCTTGCCTTAGGGCTTGTCTTCGCTTATACAGAACACCAGAGTCTGAGTACATAAAATTCTATCGCAATGAGGTCTTGTACAATAGGGCGAACCTAATAAGAGTGGACAATTTTGTTATTAAGTTGACTCGAAGGCATATTGCAAGAGCAATGACATCGTCGAACAACCTGATCTCTGGGGCTTACTACCCTAATTATATGTATCATGAGAGAGTTCGCTTTGACGGCTATGTTCCTCCAGAAGCGTTCCTCTATCTGTGGCTGTGCCGCTAATCTTCCACGTTGCTCGCACAGCTGCGGACAGGCGACTCAACTACGACAGAGACGTCGCACATGGCAGTGCGGAGCGTCTCCGGTTCAGTAGGGCGGTAGGGAGTCGCGACATGAGGGATGTTGCTCGGCAGCACCAACAATTTTGGTGGCTATTTGAAGGAGGCGAGGGTTCGTCATCGAATTCCTCAAGTAATAGGTAGCTTTGTGTCAAGCAAAGTCGGTCAGCCAAATTTTTTTTGTTTTTTTTTTAGCCTCGGCCGGCTTACGTAGTTTTAAGTAGGTATAAGTTAGTTTTTAAGAAAAAAAAAATATATAAAAACAAAAAAAAATAAAAAAAAAAATAAAAATTAAAAAAAAAAAAAATATATATATATATATATATATGTACATATGTGTATATATTAAGTATATATGCATTATGTGTATATATATATATATATGTGTACGTATTAGATGTAAGTAGGTTAAGCAGATTAAGATATATTTTTAAGTAGTCTTTAAGTTTTTAGTTTTAGGTTTTTATAATACTATGTCCATATACTAAGTTTTTGCTTAAAATCTATTTTCTTAGTTTTAGTTGTAATGTAAATATAAAATTAAAGATAAACTGTAATATACGTCGAAAGACTTAGTTTAAGTGTTAGGTTTAACTTAGAGTGCCCGCTTGGGGCCATTAAGTTAGTATAAGATTATTTGTAAGTTATTTAAGCTAATTTTTAAGCATTTTTTTGTCTAGCATGTAAGAGTAAATTAATTAAGAAAATAAAAATGCATTTAAACTGAACTGAAACTGTGGTGCTGCTGCAAATCGCATCGTTCCTGACCATGGACCGGCACCAATATGATTTATAGCTCGAACACGTGTTTCATATTGTTCTCCTGGCGTCAAATCCTTGGTAATGCAATAGGACGCGATAGATTAGTTTACTGCCATTCAACAGCACTTAAAATTCTAGTATTGGCGCTCCGCCATTATAGTCTGGTTTCTCGAAACGCAACACAGCCGCAGGCCTGGTGCGGTGTCACAAAGTGCCGTCTCTGGAGTTCCAAGTACAATAGCCTCCGTAGTCCCAATACATACATCTGAGTAGCCACTTAAACCACTGGGTCCTTAACAGGCAGCTCGAATTTGATACGCTATGCCCGGACTAAGGCGGTCACACACAGTCTCTGGCTCACGACCAGCATAGACACGTTCGAATTTTGATCCGGAACTGATTTCCAGAAAATATCGAGAAATTTTAGTTCCGCCTCGGTCGTTGGGTGGATCCCACTTCGCTTTAAAATAGTTGCCGTGTATTTTATCTTTAATCTGCAGCTTAGCAGGATGCCCTGGTCGTTCGGGATGCATTTTATAAGCCACTTCAGATGACCAAGGTGAGTAATCATCTTCATTGTCCGATCTTAGTTGAAATTGATACGATGTAGAGCGACGTACTCGTAAATCACAACATTCATACATTGTATGAGAATAATTATACATGTTTAAGCATACACGTCGTTCCCAGGCAAGACGCAAAGAAGTCGGTGCGGCCGAATGTATGCTACAACTCCCAAATATAATGATGGTCCACATTCGTTTACGGCTGACAAACAGAAACCGTACACTGTGGGTGGTTGCAGTTTTGGTAGGATGTACTGTAGAGACATGACGCTGTCTTGCGGGCAACCGCTATTTACCACACCATCCACTATTGGCTGCAGTCGGTTAGTTAGTTAATACCATACGCCGACTAAAGTTGCGTTGCCGAAAACACCCTCAATTTCGGTGAAAATGCCTAGTGCGTATTTTTTCTTATCAAGTGAGCCTTCAATTCTGCCTACCAGATTTTGGAGTGCACTTTCGCAAGATCTTCCGTGTTGCTAAGTATGTTGCTGCATCCCGGACAGAGAATACATTCATAAAGCAGTTTTGCGCACATGGAGCTCTAGGATTCTCGCCATGTTCTTGTGTAATCCTCTTTTCCGATTCTGGGTATGAAAGCCATTCTTACTGTTCGCCAGGGTTTCGTGTTGTGTTATTCAGCTCATTAGCAGCGGGAGCTGGTTGTGAGCTGGTTCTGATTATTTACCTGTGAAGTGAGCCTCAAGCATGAGTTATTCCTGCCTGGTTGATTTTCCGATTTTAAGGATTTTGAGTAACCCGCTAGTTTCACTAACAGTTTCAAACTTTTCGCAAAACTCTTTATACTCGTAGGAGGCATTCATCGAAATCCGACTAATTGTACTTGCCGAGATCCTCGTTAAATCGTGTACAGTTCGGAGTGCTCGTCTTCAACATGGTAGAGGCCTCACATCAGATTCTGAAGTTGATGTGCCTATGGTCTGGCATGGAGACGTCCGAAAGCATTTTCCAGCCGGTAATCTCCCTAGTATACCTGTTAGATAACGTTAAGTAGATTACTCGTTGTCTTATCCTGGTAACAAAAGTTGTCTGAGAGCCAACATTGTTGACAAGCAGGTATTTTGAAATCGTTAGTATGAAATCCAGGAGATGATAGCCTCTCACGTTGAATTTGCTACTGGCCCACAAAGTATTCTTATAAGCCCCATCTTCCAGGAATCATAGTGTCCAATGAGTTCGGTTACCGCCTTGAGAGGTGGTGGTGATGACGAATCATAGCAATCATCGTGACTGACGCAACGAAGAACTTGTGTCATTGTTTGTTCGTTTCGTAGTTTAGGTATGCAGCAATTAAACCTTGGTTGCAAAATTATCAACGTGTAAATGGTGATGGTGAGTTTGGTACATAAAAACAAATTATTGATCTTTCCGATCGCTCTTCATATAATAGTGTAAAACCCCTTATTCATCCGAAACCACAGATGTGTTTATTACACACCTATGGTTCCTGAATGGACAATATGTGAGGTGTTGTATTCAACGCGGAAAGTCGCGGGATGCAGTATCTGACTTGGAATGTTGATCTGAGTAAACAAGATAGATAAGTACTGGGATGGTCGTCTCTTATCTGCACCCATTTGTCAACAAAGTGGAAATTAGTTATTGATACGTAAGTCATACTTCAACTTGACTTGGTCCCGATAACAGCTTTGTCTAAACCCACAACCTGAGAAGAGACGTCCTTGTGAGAATAGATTATTAGTAGTTGAATCAGCCCCTCCCCGTTTCCCTGAGTTACCACGCAACCCAGAATAATTCGCCCGTTAATTTCGATGGCCTCGTACATCGAACATAACATTTTGATAAAATATGCTTTCAATCGGACTGCCAGGGAATTTAATTTACCTTTTTTGTTATTGTGAAAAATTACTATTCCTAAATATGGATACAATGAAATGCGCACTCTAATTTAAAATTAAATATAAACACAAATTCCTATTATTTTTCAATATATTATTGCTTTGTATTACATTCATATAATGTCTATTTTACATTTCAGTCTTAAGTAGAAACGTCATTATTTTGTATTAAATTTAATTGTACAATACATATATTATAATATACACAACATTCAATAGACAAAAAATGCAGATGGATTTTACAACAAATATGTATTTTATTTATAGAAAATAAAAATCTCAATTTAAGATGTATCATATAACATTTCGATACTACGGCGATTTATTTTTCTGTTTATATGAGGATGTAAATTGTAAAGGATGTTGTGATTTTTTTTTCTCCATTAGTGTTGTATCACTTTCAGCCTTAAGAATCTTTTTTCGCCTTTCATTTATGACTTGAAGTGAATCAAAAGCATCGCTGTTTTTAGTAGAAATATTATTGTTTTCTTGTGAGCTGAGTATAGTGTCGTATTCACAAGTTATTTTTGGCTTTGGGCGGTAAAATGTGAGTGAAGAAGTACTTCGATATAAAATCTTGTTATTCTGACAGTATTTCTTTTGTTCTAATGTTTTGAAATCGATGGTTAATTGCAAGGTTTGTGGTCGATTTTTTTTTAATATCCCCGTTAGTTTTATATCATTACCGTCAGATGTGTTTGCCTGTTTTTCATCGGTTTCCAAGCTCTCCTCAAGGACACATGGCTCTATGCTAGATTGCCCAGAAAGTTGACGTACTGTTATCGGCTCAGAACATATTGAAAGTTGACTCCTAAATATGTACATGCAGAAAAAGGAGAAATATAACATATATAGAGTTTATTTGAAAACCTAATTTGATATTAATTAGAACTTAGAGTAAACTTAATCGTACATAATCATAAAATAGACAAGTGTTGCGCAAGCCAACATGAAAAAAGAATATATTCGAATGCACTTCTGCCCCCGGTTAATCAACGCTTATCAAGCTTATCAAGTGCAAATCACCTTCGGCAAAATATTGTCAAATTGGAGAAAAGGACAACAAAAAAAAAACATAAACTCAGCTTCGCAAGTCTCCAAAATCTTTTTTTTGTCAAAGAGAGAGAGAGACCTAAAAATTCTATGTTTTTGGGAAATACTCCGCCCCCATACATACATCGGCATAAAACTGCACACGCATCAAGTGCATACGGTGAGGTGGCTGGTACCGGAATATGCACTCCTAGCCTGTGCATAGACGATCGCCAAATCTAAACGTCCGCAAGGGGCAATGACCGCAGAGGTCACGAACTCATCAAAGAAGACACACCCGAGGTTTCATTTGACGAAATATGAAGAGAAATTTTCACTTGTCAAGTAACCACCGGCGGCGCCAACAATAATCAATAAAGAACTTTTCATTTAAATTCATTTGTGTGTTCTTCTTTTAATTTTAATTTATTTTTTTGTGCCAAAGAATATTTTTTGCTAGTGTCTTTACGACACATACTGGTCCCTCTAGCCTAGATTATTAAAAGAAAACCAACAATTAAGACAATTGACTTTAAAAAGATACACATAACATTATCTAAATAGTGATACAGTGCAGATAATTTTAATCATTCGAATATCGTGTTGGTACGGTCGCGTTACAGTTTGTGGTTGCTAATCTAAGTTGCTGAATCGAAGAATCTGAGTCGAAATCTGGAGTATCTGGTACATCGAGAGAACATCATCTACGAGTACAACAGGTGTGTGGCATATTTTATAATTTATAACATTTTAATCAATTTAATAAATAAGATTTAAAATATATTGCGTATTGGGTCTTGGGTAATATAATCTCGGTCTCCTATCATGAGTAAGGGTAAAATATCCAATTTAATTGAATCCATTCAAAATGTTTTTCATGAAATAAACGTGGAATATGAAGCGTATTTAAAATTAGAGTGTAAATCTGTGGATATGATAGAAGCGCGGTTAAAAAATTCTGAAAACACTTTCGAAGATGCTCGAGGTGTGCATCAGAAAATTGTTGCAGCACCAACGGAAGAAGCGAAGGTGAAATATATGGAAGAACTAACGTTCCATCACCTTAAAGAGTTATACTATAAGTATTCCTCTGAATTAAAGTCACAACTGAAAACTCCCGATAGGCAAAATCAGTCCCAAAGTTTCCTTAGCACTTCCACAATGGGATCAAAGGTCTCATCTATAGAACAAAGGCTTTCACTTATTAAAATCCCTACTTTTTCTGGATCCTTTCAAATGTGGCCTGAGTCTCGAAGCCTATTTCAAAGTCTAGTAAACAAAAATACGTCGATATTCGAGGTTCAGAAGCTCCATTATTTGAAGGTAAATTTGAGTGGTGAAGCCGAACGCTAATTACGAAACACCGCAATCACCGAAGGCAACTTCGACTCTGCTTGGGCAATCTTAGTTAAGAGATACCAAAATCTGCGTCTTCTTAAAGACAATCAATTAAAACTGCTCTTCAACCAACCTAAAGTATCTCAGGAATCAGCCGAGGACATCAAGTTACTTTTAGACACTACCAACGAAGCTATAATATCACTTAAAAACCTTGGAGTTCCGCTTTCAACTTGGGAAGATGTTCTCATTTTTAATACCGTTGAAAAATTGTCACTTGCCACAAGGGTCTATGGGAATCGCACTTATCAGCTTATGTGGACTATCCATCATATAATGTTCTTGAAGATTTCTTGTTTATGAGGTCCAGAACACTCGATATCTTAGGACAATCCTCATCAAGTTCCAGCAATCACAAAATGAAAAAACCAACGGTAACGAATGTTTATTCACACAATTCGGCAATTTCTAAATGTGGAATGTGTCAAGGTTTACATTCAGTCAGGAATTGTTTTAAATTTAAAGCCTTAAGTCCCATGAAACGACAGGAAATTATGAAAACAAAACAATTATGCAAAAACTGTCTTTCAAATATACATTCTACGCAAAATTGCACGAGCAATTTCTCGTGTTTCGTATGCAAACAAAAGCATCATTCTCTATTACATGTCAATGAGCCATCAAACGCAATAGATCCCAATAAATCGGGTTCGATAATGGCTATTCAGTCATCAGTTCAACCAACATCTGCTTCCGCTCACACTTCACAACCACAACAATCCATGAACTCCACCTCCTCCAATAGACAGCCTTCAGCACACAACACTTACATAGGCGAAAACAGTCAAATTCAAACTGTTCTTCTGGCTACTGCGCTTATTAAGGTTGGCACATCCGTTGGCCAACCCGTGGATCGGAGGCCTCTTTCATTTCAGAATATGCTGTGCAACGTTTAAATTTGAAAAAGGAAAGGAGTCACGATAGTATCTTAGGCGTTGGAGAAACGCAAACTGGCTTCTCCAAACATAAGGTATCTATCAACATATTTTCTACGTCCAACGAGAACTTCAGCTTACAACTCAATGCTTTGGTCTTACCCAAATTAACTGCTGTTCTCCCAATGCATAATATTGCCTGTGCAAATTGGAGTCACCTCCACAACATGCAGCTTGCTCACCCGACGTTTAACAAACCAAACAAAGTTGATATTTTGCTCGGCAGCGACGTACACCCATTAATTCTTCTCGACGGGGTTGTTAAAGGTCAACCAGGTTCTCCCATGGCTCAAAGAACTGAGCTCGGATGGGTACTTTCGGGTAATATTTCTCCTACCAATCGAACCCCAATCAGGTCACTTCACACAACAATAGAAGACTTTGAACCAGATCTGCAAGAGAAGCTACGAAAGTTCTGGGAATTAGAGGAAGTACCACGAAAGAGAATGCTATCGGTAGAAGAGGAGCAATGTGAAACACATTTTTGTAGAACACATCAGCGTCAAGCAGACGGAAGATATATAGTTCAAATTCCATTCAAAGAAGGATCTCGTCCTAAACTGGGGTCTTATAAATGCGATCTTGTGAGATATTTGCAACTGATATAAAAGCTTGGACACTTGACGGAAGAAGACCCAATTGTATTCAAGAAACCCCATTACTTCGTTCCACACCACGCTGTTATAAAGGCATCAAGCACCACCACAAAGCTCCGTGTTGTCTTCGACACGTCTAGCAAAACGTCTGATGGAACGTCTCTTAATGATCATCTTTTCATTTTCACGATTACAGGATGACATTTTCGACCACATTGCGCGATTTAGGAAACACAACGTTGGGTTTGTGGCAGACATAACAAAAATGTATAGGCAGATTAGGGTTCCTCCGGAAGATGCAATCTATCAATTGATCCTGTGGCGAGATGCGGAAGGCGAAGAAATCAAGGTGTATCGACTCAACACCGTCACATTTGGCACCACCGCAGCACCGTATTTAGCTATTCGGGCCCTGCAGCAATTAGCTACAGATGAAAGAGAAGACTATCCACTGGCATCGAAAATTGCGAAAGAAAATTTTTATGTAGATGATGTGATACATGGCGCTGACTAAGAAACTGCAGCGCTTGAGATGCAACGCCAACTCACCATCATGTTGAATCGAGGTTTCCGGTTCCAGACAAAGACAGAGAAATTCAACTACCTTTCCGGTTCCAGACAAAGACAGAGAAATTCAACTATCTTTGTCATTCGATGAGGGCAACGTAATCAAAACTTTAGGGATACAATGGCATCCCGGTAAGGATACATTCTTATTCAAAATTAATTTACCACATTCAAAGACGACGACGAAACGAACTGTACTATCGGACATCGCTCGTTTGTACGACCCCATGGGATGGATTTCTCCTTGAGTGGTCATTGGTAAAATCCTTATGCAAGACATTTGGAAAGAGCAGCAGTCATGGGATAGTGAACTTCCACGTTCTATTATATCCAAATGGTATAAATTAAAAATGGAACTCGAGTCCATTAATGACATGGCGATTCCGCGCTGGATCAATGTCATCAACGATTCGCGGATCGAAATTGACGGGTTCTGCGATGCCTCCGAAAAGGCATTCGCCGCAGCTGTATATGTACGAACCATAAACCGCCTTAAAGTACAGACAACTCTTCTTTTGGCTAAAACTAGAGTCGCCCCTTTTAAATGCATATCTCTGGCTCGGTTAGAATTATGTGGAGCTCTATTGCTAGCGCAATTACTGGTGCATAGCCGAAAAATTATGGAATTCCACACTGTAAAAATATTAGCTTGGTGTGATTCAGAAATCACTCTAGCTTAGATCAAAACTCCCCCATACATCCGAACGACATTCGTCGCCAATCGAGTAGCAGAGGTTCAGGAACTAACAGATTCAAACTGCTGGAATTATGTACTCTTTAAGGACAACCCGGCAGATATAGCATCGAGAGGTCTATTTAAAAAGGACCTCCCAAACAATCAAAAATGGTGGCATGGTCCTGAATTCTTGCAAACATTTGACGAACAACATTATCCGCCGTATAAAATTCAGAACACTGACTTAGAAATGAGACCGTCAGAAGCGGCAAGACTCTGTACTCATGTTACTGCATTTGAAACCAATGAATTGTTTACCAGGTACTCGACGTTACAACGTTTACTGCGAGTTACAGCGTATGGACTTTGATTTATCAAAAATCAACACAGTTGTTTGGACCACTGACAGTAGAGGAAATCTCATCAGCTCGAATGCGATTAATCAATATGGCGCAGCAAGTATCCTTTGCCGAAGAGATGTCAAAAATATCCAAAGGCGATACGGTGGCCAAGGGAAGCAAATAGGCAAGACTTTCACCAATTACCGACGAGTTGGGGATATTGCGAGTTGGAGGATGATTGGAAAATGCTGACCTACCTTACGCACAACGTCATCCAGTAATTTTGCCATCATGCAGTAGGTTAACCAAACTCATAGTTCACGATGCCCACATCAAATCGTTGAATGGTGGCCAGCAGCTTTTAATGGCAACTCTCCGAACACAACACTGGATATTGCAGTTGAAATCAAACGTCAAATATTGCATTCATAAATGTCTCAAATTCATGTAGCAAAAATGGGTAATTTGCCTCCAGCAAGACTCAATCAGGCCCGCCCGTTTGAAATAAGTGGAGTAGATTATGCCGGCCCTGTCCTTCTCAAAGCATGGAAAGGCCGGTGCAGTAAAATCACCAAGGCATACACCGCAATTTTTGTTTGCTTTGTTACGAAGGTAGTTCACCTTGAGCTGGTGAGTGATAACACCACCACAGCATTTCTCGCAGCGTTCAAACGCTTCACTGCGCGCCGTGGGATCTGCAGAAGCATATGTAGTGATTGTGGAACCAATTTTCAAGGAGCAGCAAGAATCATCGAACTAGAAAAGCCACAACTGTCGAAGAAACTGACGGAAGAAATCGCAACTAAATTACAAGACAATGGCACTACCTGGCACTTCAAACCTCCGGCTGCCCCTCACTTCGGTGGGCTCTGGGAAGAAGGTGTGAAGTCCATGAAGCATCACTTGAAGCGAATCATTGGTCACTACACCCTAACATTTGAGGAATATGCAACAGTATTAACGCAGGTCGAAAGATCCAGATGATCTTTCTATCCTAACACCAGGACATTTTTCAATAGGAGCACCGTTAAACACTGTACCGGAAAGAGATCTAACAGACATCAAGTCAAATTATTTACAGAGATGGCAACTGATGCAGAAAATCCTACAAGATTTCTGGCAGAAATGGAAATCTGAGTACCTCGTTCGGCTCTAGGAGCGTCCCAAATGGATAAATTCAAATCTGCAAATCAAGTAGGAGATTTTGCCTGACGAAAAGTCCTGTGGCGACTGGGCAGAATTGAAGCAATGCACCCGGGAACTGATGGAAAAGTTCGTGTCGACACCATCAAGATTGCAACGTCAACATTAAAGCGCCCAATAGCAAAACTCTGTCTGCTTCCAATGGCAAATGAATGAAAAAAAAAAAAAAAAAACTTACCCATACCCATGCGCATGTATTATAACGAATTATAAATACATACATAGTCAAAATAATAATTAACCTATAATGAATTAGTAACTTAAATCAATCACTATATAAACATTATTGCCACACATCAATTCATCATATTTTACTCTTCTTTTCATGTACACATGTCGAGCGTAACATGCAAAAAGGGGCATCACGCAATATACATCTTGACCGAAGATGAAATCTACTCGACCAAACCTTATGTCATGTGTGCAGAGTATTCCTGATGACCATTTTAATTGACACTTCTTCCGGAGGCCCGGCAGGTTGTTGCGCAAGCCAACATGAAAAAAGAATATATTCGGATGCACTTCTGCCCCCGCTTAATCAACGCTTATCAAGCTCATCAAGTGAAAATAATCTTCGGCAAAATATTGTCAAATTGGAGTAAAGAACAACAAAAAAAAACATAAACTCAGCTTCGCAAGTCTCCAAAATCTTTTTTTTGTCAAAGAGAGAGAGAGACCTAAAAATTCTATGTTTTTGGGAAATACTCCGCCCCCACACATACATCGGCATAAAACTGCACACGCATCAGGTGCATACGGTGAGGTGGCTGGTACCGGAATATGCACTTCTAACCCGTGCATAGACGATCGCCAAATCTAAACGCCCGCAAGGAGCAATGACCTCAGAGGTCACGAACTCATCAAAGAAGACACACCCGAGGTTTCATTTGACGAAATATGAAGAGGAATTTTCACTTGTCAAGTAACCACCGGCGGCGCCAACAATAACCAATAAAGAACTTTTAATTTGAATTCATTTGTGTGTTCTTCTTTTAATTTTAATTTATTTTTTTTTATTTTGTGTGTGCCAAAAGAATATTGCTAGTGCCTTTACGACAGAACAAGTGTGTATTATTTTTGTTCCAAATTTGCATGCATATACATACGAACACATATGGGTACATAATTATTTCAAAATTATGTTGAAGTAAGTATAATACTAAGTATTCAAAAATTTAATGTGACGAATAGTTTTATTGCATATTTCTTATATGAGTCAATTAGAATTTTTCATATATATGTAGATAAGTGCTAAAATACATAGATATTGTGGAGGATGGATATTAAATGGGTCGACAGTTCCTTTCAAATCCCCAACGCGGGTTACTGGCTCCAAAATATCCGGCGCGTTTTGTCAAAGTATGTGCATTGATAACATTGCCCTTCAAAATGAAAAAGACAATTATAAAAATAGAGACCTCAGATGGCTGTAAAGGAAATATCACAATCATCCAAGAAGTGCGTTAGAATAGGACGAGTAAAACGTAGATGAAAAACTGTTATAAATATTAAGGTCTTGTAATTATCCGCATTGAAGCTAAAATTCCAACATCACATTACATAATTAAACACAAAGCATAGCCTACTGGACATCATGACTTGGAGAAGAATATGATTATGTCTAAGATACAAGATTAAACGTCTACAATCGCAACTGGCTTACAGAATAACTTGGATGCATCGATGGCACTGGTGTGAGGGGGCCATCAGAAATACTGCACTTGATGGATTGGATTGCACCCGACCACCTCACAAAACAACTGGTTCGATAAGGAGTGGTAAGGTAAAAAGATGAGAAAGGAAATTGAATATTAGAGTTACAGTCGGTGCTGGGGTTTTGGAAAATATCTGCATATTGATGTGAAATACACTGAAACCTTTTACAAAATTAACACAAGAAATTGTTGCCGAAAAAAAAGAAAGTGAAGGATGTTGATAAAAGAAAGATCTTAGTGATATACTCGTAAGAGAAACTACTAAGACTAAACCTTATTGTTCACACATGACAGCTGTCAATAATTGCGCCGTACGCCCGACACAAGAAAAAAATGGGGCAAAATTCAAAATAAGCGGTGTTAATGGGACACCCAAATGTCAAAATGTCATAGAAAATTTCCTCAAAAGAACCAACGTGTTCCATATGTCACGAGGGGCAATTTATCGGGTGACACTCTGTCACTCCCTTGTATATGTATATTCTTATCTTGCTAATTCAGCTAATTCGGAAATGCGCGTAGCGACTTGCTGTGTGATACAAGATATCGTTACAATATTGCAGCTACACGTTTGTTCGTTCACCTTGAAGAGGTGTGGGAAGATCTTGTTATTGATTATGCAGAGAAAAAAATACTTTTGTTCTTGTTGGAGTATGTAACCTACATAGCCTCCACATAAGTATGCGCTATTTATTAAAATAAAATAAGCTTTTCAAATAAACACTGCTTTTTTTTCAAATTTCAAAATAGGCGGTTATAATGAGACTCCCTTTAGAATGTCGTAATATTATCCCGTACTGAGCTGATCTTTCTGGAATTACATGTATGAATAGAAAGGTATTTTGCGGAAAGCAAAAGTGCAAGTATGTGAAGGTAAATGAGAGTTTTTAAGACAACAACACCATCCAAGGAGTGGCTGACCATCCTAGTATTATAGAAGTTATTATACATATAAATAAATGCATCTCGTTCAGAATATTTCGGTTAGGAAACCGGACAGTCGACTACCTTGTTAATTAGCATTTCGGCGTTCAGGATAGTACGACAGAGGGCCGATAAAACAGTTTTATAATTTTTTTCATATGTCACTTACATAAAACTCTAGTAGGAAAATGTTTTTAAGCTTTTTCAACCAGATAATCTGACGTAGCTTACTAAGTTTTTTTGCTGTTTCCAGATAACCTATTTTTTATATTCAAATTCTACAAGATTTCAAATTAAATAAAACATTGGCTCCTCGGAGGTTTATACCAATATTTTGAACATTCTAAGAAAATAGCAGACATAATCTTTTGATTCCACTCAGAGGGCAGTATGCTAAATATCTTACAATTTCAAACCCAAACAAAACAAAATTGTGTTTGTGGACTCCTCACCATCTGAGACACTAAAAGCACCTACACACAGAGAAATTTGGGGAAGCAATTTCCAATTACAACTTGCAACCAGCAAGTATATAGAGCATATGGGGTTCGTGGGAACTATTGGGTATATAAATATATTCGTGCGGTTTTTTTCAAAATTTGAACGTTTATTTAAGAAAAACATGTACAATAGTATTATTCAAAGTATTTCCCATCTGAAGCTATGACTTTTTCCTATCTTTCTGGCAATTTGTGGATCCCATCCCAAAAGAACTGCGCCGGCTTGGCAGCCAAGAATGAATCAAGCCAATTTTTGATATTCTGCTCTGATGTGAACCGTATTTCAGTGAGGGCGTTCCGCATCGACCGGAACAAATGGTAGTCAGAAGGGGCAAGGTCTGGGCTATAAGGCGGGTGGGGTAAGACTTCCCATCCACTGTTTTCCAAATAGTTCTTAACCGGAATAGCAACGTGGGGCCGAGCGTTGTCATGATGGAAAATTATTGCTTCGTGTCTGGTCGCATATTCCGGACGTTTTTCGGCCACTGCTCTCTTCAAATGGATTAATTGTGTTCGGTAGCGTTGTCCATTGATGGTTTCACCCGGTTTTAGCAGCTCATAATACAGCACACCCATCTGATCCCACCAAATACAGAGCATTACCTTCGCACCATGGATATTCGGCTTTGCCGTTGATTTGACTGGTTGGCCGGGTTTCACATATGATTTTTTTCGCTTGGGGTTGTCGTAATGGATCCATTTTTCATCACCAGTAACAATCCGATGCAAAGATGACTTCCTTTTGTGGCGTTCCAGCAGCATTTCGGACATGCAAAACCGCCTTTCGACGTCTCTCGGCTTGAGTTCATGTGAAGCCCAATTTCCTTGCTTTTGAATATATCCAGCTGCTTTTAAACGTTTTGAAATGACTGCTTGAATCTTCATCTCTTAGCAAACCGCACGATACTTATACCAGTTAATGTGGATTTGAATTCCTTTGATGGTGTTCTGATTTGGTTCGAGGTTCTATTAACAGAGCTTAAATTGGCGATGAATTTGTGGTGATTACCAGTGTTAGTGTGGGTATTAGGAGTAAGACTTTGCATTAGGAGATTCTGAAAGATTCTTCGATTTTAAGATGTTTCATTACGATTTAGTGATTTCGATTTGTTTTGAGCTACCTTACCTCGAGTTAGTGCGTTGAGTTTATCATTTGGCTTTTTATATTTATTGTGATCTAAAGATTGCTCATTCACGCACCTTAGTTTAGATTCTTCACCTGACTCCGCGTGCTGGACGTGTCAGGTCGCGAGGAGTTTCCCTGACTGAAGTTAGACTCGCTCCCAGAATTTATGCTGTTATTAAATGTCCCTTTTCGGCACTCTCTCGCCTACAGTGTGCCCTTGCTTTTTGCAGTACCTACATAGAATGGTACTTTGAACAGTGGTAATAGCGTTCTTATATAAGAACGGTTGGCCATTATTGTGATCTGTTCTGTGGTTCGTCAAAGTACTAGAGGTCGTTGGTCTTAGTGTCGAGCAGGATGTGGGTCTCACATCGTTGTTACGTTGGTCCACATTTTTCAATCTTCGACACTCGTTTCTGTTATGTGTTGAGTTTTGCCTGGTTACCGCGACATTTTCTTTTTCCATAGCGGTATCGACGACGCCATTGCAAAAACTGCTTATGATCATTTTTTCGTTTAGTAGGTGGACAGCTTGGTTTGCGCATGAGTTCTGGGTCGAGACACTCACATTGTTCAGTTCATCGAGGAATGCATGCACTCTTTTCATATAGGACATGACCGATTCGTTAAATCTTTGCTGAAATTGGGAAGTCTAAGCCAGTATTACTAGACTGAAGCTTGTGCTTCTTTTAGTGCGTCTTTTAACACTGGCCATGCATTATGATTGCTATATATTACTATAGTATTATATGCCCTACCTGTTAATTTTGACTTCACTATGTCAATAAGTTCTAGTTTTTCCTCCTCTGTATTGGTTTTCTTTTCTTTCGCCCAACTGAAAAAATCGGTCCAGATATCTTCCGGAACCATCGAACTCGGGTATGAATTTGATAGGTTAGAACGAATTAAATGTTTTTTTTTTCTGTGTGTTTGAGTTTTTCTTTTCCTAGTGTTGCTTATACTAATAAAAAAAGAATTTAGCTTACATTGGTTTGACGTTGTACTGGACGTTGCTCCTAGTGATGGGTAATGACGGGTGAGTCGTGATTTTGGAGCTATAGTTGATGACCCTCTCAGTTGTCGTTATTGCCTCTACGTAGTAATTTCTTCCTTGCTTCTTACGTTCACAGGAATTGGATTACCTCTGTAGGGCGTGTCTTCAGATTGTAATTCGGATTTTTCTTCCACTGAAGTGGTTTAGTATTTTTTTGTTCACTTAATTAGTTCAGAGCTTTTGATTTAGTTATTAGTACATCGTATAAACAGACTCAGTTAAACTTTAGACCTTTTGGTGTCTTTGGCATTATACTTTATTTGGTTAGTAATTATAGTTTATTTAATTTTTTTTTTTCACTGAGGTTTATTTTGGTTTTTTGTTTTATATCCTAGAGATCCCACCACCTCCAGCAAAATGTAGTGTGAAAATAGAGTCAGAAAATAACAACAGTGTTTACTGAATTAAACTTCAATTTTCTTTATTCTTCTTGTTAATATTAGTCGTCGTGCCTACTTGGTACGCAAAACTAGACTGCCCATTTCGTCGTTCTCCATGCTTCCTCTGTCTTTCGTATATCATATCCCATCGTTCCCTCAATAGGTCACCAACGTAATCCGATCGATGAAACGCATTTTTGCATTTGTTTGTTTAGTAGGAAGAATACGTAACATTTGATATTGAATACTTTGTGACCTTTTGTTTATTTATTGCGAGCACTTGAGTAGGTTAGTGTGACGGGACTCGTGTGTTCGCCGCAGTGGGTCAGTTGCATGTTTGCACATATGTTTAACTGGGGTATCGGCGCTTCGGTGCTGTTGTAATAGTATAGGGGACTCAAGTATCACAAAAAAACGTCTTGTGTGGACACAACACTCCCAGGGCTGCTGAAAAAGTTGAGGAATTGCTAAGTCGTAATAATGAATTTAGGAAGACAGTATATGGCAGTTATTGTTATGTCTTCGATTCAGTCAGTAAAGCAAATAAATGTTGCTTGGAGATGTTTCTCTGTAGGGTGTGCTGGTTAAGGCGCGATTTAGTGGAAATTCCAGCGCAACCGAGAGCTGGATTGTAGATTGCAGATGATTGGTGTCGTAGAACTCCTATCCTTTTTTTTTGAAAGGTGCGCTTTTCGGTCAGATGAGTTTCTGATATTAGTGCGATATCGATTTCGTTTCTAAGATGGAACTCGAACATGTGTTGGCTTATGCCGTTGGCGTTCCAGTGGCAAATTTTTAGTTCATTCACTTGTTAGATGGTAGGAGTTGCAGGATTTGGGATTAATTTTGGATCATTTCCTGCTTCATACTTTGGATGGAGGTTATAAAATGGCAGAGGGTTTTGGTGAGAGAGGAAAGAACTTGTTCCATATTATTTAAATCCCATCGCCGACAATGGAGGAAGAATATACAAGTAAGTTAATCATCTTTGTGCATGACTTTGTTTTCTTTTCAGGTCCATCGTGCGAATAACGACGTGGGCAACAGGGAAATTGACCAGTAGAGTAATAAAGGAATCCCTCTTTGCAGTGAGATATACGGATGCGGATGCATCGCAACTCATTTCTCCATTCTGGCTAAAGAAAGTCAGTCAGTGGAGGCTGAGGGGTTTTCTCTGTTCTTACTATTTTGTGGAGTCAAAGAGGGCCATGAAATATTTAATTGGAAAATGGAATGGATTTGGATTTATTATGAATCTTAAAAGTGTTGGGAACATTTTTAACCTTGAGGTACAAAGAATTCCTAAAAACAAAGTTTTCACGTCGGTCTCTAGGAAATGTTAAGACCGCAGTTTTAATACTTTGGGCTTGACCAAACACGCTTATCATTGTCTTCATAGAGTGTGGGGATGTTTAAAATTAATTTTTTGGTTTTTGGTGCAGTACTGGTCGTCCCTATAATATAGAAATATGAAATGTTGTACTGCTCTATGGGAACGAAGTCAGTAAGATACCCTTATTATATGTACTCGCTTAAATTTGGCAACAAGCCATAGAAATTAAGTTGTTACGTCATTGCTTTTGCAAGTTCCTTACGAGTCAAAATCAAAACGAAATTATCCACTTTAATAAGATTATTTCTTGTAGTAAAAGTCTTCGTTAGATTAGTACTACCACCTTTTAGTAGCCATGCAAACACTACGGACGCTTGCAAACAGACACAAGGGGCTAATATACCCTTTTATGATGGAGTCTCGCAAAACTTCTTCCGAAATCCTATGCTATGAAACGAAGAAGATCAGTGGTGCCTTGTCCGCAAGCCACCGGAGATGACATTTCTGATGCATTTGGTGTTTCCCGACCGATACATCGAATACTTCGGCTTGATAAAAAGTTCCGACAAAAGCTTGCAGTGAAATAAAAGGCATCCCAGGCGGCGCTTGAAAGAAGGGTAAAATCTGTTTCTCAGAGCAAAGGGGGCAAACGAAATATTGGATTTTCAGAAAGAAAAAGAAAGAAGCAGACAAGCGTTCAATAGAGCCCACAGAGAGGTGCTAGTGCAGAAATAATATTCGGAAGTACCAGCAAAAGTAAGGCACAAACACCGAACAGAACAGAAGCATGCAGAGATATGGATGGAAACGTAATAGTAGAGTTACAGACGGTGCTGAAAATTTGGAAGGATTACTTCTGCAAGGGCTCCACTGTAATTCCAAAATACGACCCAACCCCAAGCAGATTACCTCAGTTACTCAGAGAAAAAAGCTGTTCGATCGGTTTTCAGTTCCATCTGCAAAAACGGAATTAGGAAAAGAAAATACATCAATGTATGAACTATATGAGCAATACATTACATTAACATTGACATTGTCAAGTTTATCTGAATTTATCGACTTAGATGGTTTGGATAATCGTATGTTATCTAACACCGCCATATTAGATGAACAATGCGGGTAAGCACAAACTCGCCATAGGCGGTACGCTTTAGTGAAAAGGAACCTCAGCGAATTCGTTAAGACTCAGGTCCACTCCGGACTGTTGCTCTTACTTCGAATCACACGGGATATCTAAATGAAGGATGATGAGAGCCATATAGCAGATAACCTTCAAAAATGTATCAAGCTGGTTGCAAGGTGTGCTGGTAGTGGTACTTGTTAAGGCAAATATATGTGCCTTTGGCACTGGCAGTATCTATCTATAAATTTGTATTGTATTGTATTGTATTTGTATCTATATCAGAAGAAAGTGATTGATTGAACTAACTATTCGTGCGATATTTAGACTCAGAAGACTGTTTCTATCCTCCTCCGAAATATCTTTTTTATTTGCGGATTGCTGATCTTTACAGTTTGAGTTCAGTTGTTCCAATACCAATTTATAGATGCTCTGTATTTTTTTTTTCTTAAAATTTAGGGGTTGGACGACAACGTTATGACCTCAAGTTATGTCTGCTCTCTTTTTTTTTCAAAAAAAAAAACTTAACATTGTAGTGGTTATGAATACACTTCGAATGCCTTAGCATGTGATAAGTTTTTTGGAAAATGCGATATAGAGAGAAAAAAAGATGTTTGGGCTCAGTGGTTATTTCGCTCCATGGGTGGTATGCAATATTTAATGGGGAGACTAAATTCTTAGTGGAAGTTGGCTTGATGCTGATTTCTAGTCAACACTCATCTTACTTGATTTTCGTTGACTGAAAAAAATTAATGTCTTTCGGGCGCAGTTGTGATTCGAACACCAAACCTTCCGATTTGAAAGGTAGTTCACTACTACTTGAGCCACGGTTTGGAAAATCTTTTAAGACTTGACTGAAGTCTTCCTTGTTTTTTTTCAATTACAGTACGCCTGACCGACAGCGGTGAAATCCCCGTGAGGAAAATAGAAGCGGAGTGAAGCACTCTATGCAGCAAGCTCTTAAATGGTTACTCCAGATTGTGCCGATAATTCCCCAACCTGGAAACTAAGACTTTTGAGCATTTCAGGTCGCTGAGATTCACGTACGTCACCTTCCGGGTTTCGCTATCCTCCGACACTCTATCAAGGAGAAAAAGAAAGTAAAGACTTATCTTCTCTTGTGCTAGGCTTAGACAAAGCTTCTGTGGAATCCATTAAACGTGGGTGTGACTAACTTCCCTATCTATGCCTAGGATGTGCTAATTTCCACTCCGCTTCTAAATGAGTGCCGACAAGAGTCGACCATTGCAATAGTTATCTATTATATTTTCTCAGATCAACTTTGAACATTCCAAGTCTGCTACTGCATCCCTATGTAGAAGGCGTTCCACGTTGAATACAAAACCTCATATAATATCTATACTAGAAGAACAATACACTCATTAAGTGTTGTGAACTGGCAAGTCTAGCTGAGAGCAATCCTGCAGATCGCCCTTTTCTTGGTGGAACGGAGTTCTGCAGTGTCTACGTAAAAAAAACCATAAAACTTTTAAACAATTCTCTTATGACCAATTTGGAGGAAGACTGAAGTTCTTAAAGATTGAAGTAAACAGGATATAAGAAGCTAATCCGGATTTCGAAGGGTACCTCTAATAAGACTTTTGTGATAAGATCGATGCTGTTGGTGAAACCAGTAGGCTGGTCAAAGTCTTCAAAAGGCGAAAATCAACCAGGCTGTAATCACTCCAGATATGTGATGGCACTGACACTGAGTTGAAAATAAACACTCCCCGTCTCATGCAGAGATTCATTTCCTAGCTAATCTAATTAGAACCAGCTCACAGCCAGCTTTTGTTAATGAAGCTAGTATATCTGATTGGTTGTGATGACGGATGCGATGCAAAATGCTGGTGCTAAAGTCCATGGCCAAGCATATGCGGATGATGTAGCTAGCGACAGCCTGCGGAACGTGATCGACGTCTGGTGCACTATAAATGGGTTTTGAGCCAATCTTTCCAAAACTGAAGTTGTTCTCTTAACGAAAAGAAGGAAACTGATTGTTTTGTTTCTATACAATTCTCCAAAAAAAAAAACTAAGTATTTGGCTGTCATCTGCGATAACAAAATTCTCTTGGCCTTCCGACAGTGCAACAGGTCTTTCGAATCTATAGGGCTATGATAATCTTAATTATATTCTATGCGTCCGTTATCTAGTGGGACAAGATCTCGCAAAAATTCGTCACTGCTGCTTTTACCATACTTGAAAGAACGGTGCGTCTGGGCTATATGGGGGATTTCCCTAGAACGACTAGCTCTGCTTAAAACGCATTAGTAAATCTCCTCCCCTTGATATTAATATTGTGAACTGTACTCCCAAAGCCATCTTCTATTTAAAGAAGAGTGGTCTATGGTACAATACGCACTCGAGGTTTTGTGATCTTATGCGCCGAGTGTCTTTTGACTCTAATGTTACGGACATGCCTTCTGATGCAATATCGCCAGAACTCACGCTGCTGAAACGATAACGTTAGATTTCACTCCTCGTTAGGAGAACTTGCGCCTCTTTTCCAAGCTGAGTGACCGTGGCTCTAGTGGTAATGAACTGGCTTTCAAATCGAAAGTTTCGATGTTCGAATCTCAGCCAAGCCCGAGAATGCAATATTTCACTAAATGCAGTCAAGGGCCTAAATTCACCAAGTCTTATCTGGGTTGCAGGTCACAATGCGATCACAAAAATTAAACCGCCGATGAACTTGCTAGGTTAGGCCCAGCGGAGAGCTTTTCTTGATCCGGGCCTACCTTAGGTTTACCTGCGTACTCCGTTAGAACTTCCATTGGCACTTGGGTTTCATATGCGCATAACTCCAGATGAAATGAGACTCCAGGTTGCTGGCAGCCCAAACGAATACTTCCCGGCGTTTTTAACGGACGGCGACTTTTCTGTTCCTCTGCGTCGTAACAGGATACTAAATACAGAATCCTGGGATGCTTGCCGATGAAGTGATGATAACGACGCGGAGCACTACCTATGTGAATGCCCGGCCTACACTCAAATCAGGTTGTAGATACTTTATAACTAAAGCACTTACTCATTTTTATTCTTCTAGTTCTATATTTGAGTACTCTATTTCGATAAAACCTGTACCTGAACCTGAGGTTGCTCAGTTTTTTGAAGAAGAGGGTCATAGACCCCAAAAGCACACATTTTCGACAAAAGAGACTGATGCCAAACTCTGTCAAATGCCTTAAAAATATCACCAATTTTGCTTTCACCAGATTGGTTCCACTTTTCGCTAAGACATGCCATCAGATCACCAGAGGACCTGCTGCTATGAAAACCGTATTGCCGGTCATTGAGAAGTCTTCGTGTTTCGAGATATTTCATGAGCTGACGGTTTATCATCGTTTCCATGACCTTGCAAGGATAGGGCTGAACAAATGCTGTTTTCCATCTGCTCGAAAGAGGCCTGAGGGGTAGGATTTATGAAATAGCTCATGTAGTTGTGGAAGAACACCTCTTCAGAAGAAGGGGAGATATAGCACCTGGATCAGAGGGTTTGTGAATGTCAAAATATTTTTGAACTTTTGCCGGCACACGAGGGCGAAAGTGGATTTGTACCTTTGAAAATTCGACGCACTCAAGTGTAGGCGAAGATAAAGCACAATCTGGAGGTTTTCAGCTGACCGCAAAGTGTACAGCAAGCAGATTGTCTTTGTTTGAAGAGCTGACAGCGTTATAAATGAGCGCTGGGATGGAGGATGAGCCAGAATTTCTAATATTTTTGACGGGTCACCAAAAGTTGTTACTGCCTTTGGGATATTGTAGTATGTTTTTCTTCAGTTTTTGGTCGTATTGAAATTTCACACGCTTAAGAACGACGTTGCAGTTGTTCCTGTCTCGTTTAAATTTATTTCGGTTTCCTCTGTCGGGTTGGTCGTGATATGCCTTTTCTTTTGGTTTGATAATCTTAATCCGATGATGGATAACGGATCTCATTATAAAGGGAATAATGTCTGTGATTATATCAGCAGCGGCATCCACTTCATTATCGAGGAAACATGACGACCAGTTAAAATTCTTAAAGAAGCTGTTAAGTTCGCTCCAATTGGCTTTCTCGTATTGCCATACGGTTCTTTTAGGAATCTCTTCTCTAACTGTGTGGTCGGTGTACAAAAAATTCGCTGATATGGTCCGAGGAGCCTAGAGGGAATAGCACATTGATCTTATTGTATTTGTCGGGGTGAGAAGTTTAAAATAAGTCGAGCGTGTTGGCAGTATAACTATCAGCGTCTGGTATTCGTGGGGCTCATTTACAAGCTGGGTTATGTTATTTTCCGTAGGGAAGATCAATAATCAAGGCTTCGCCCATCCATGACGTTGTCTAATAAAAAGCAGGGGCAGAGCAAAGTACTGGTCTTATCGCAAACATCTTCAGGTGATGCCACTGAAGGTTGCTACCATTTTGACCAGTTACAAGCTGCCGGTCATAGGCCCTGTTGGTGGCAGGACCACCGGTAGTCCCTACGAGGACCTAAATCACGGTATCATAAGGGTCAGGAGCCCCCTGGATCTCGGTCCGGGCCTGACTTGTTGAGGTAGTCTCCCTTGTGGGAGCGTCATGGTGGCTGTGGTTTAAACTCAAATCGCGGGAAGGGTCTTCCTGTTGGTTTGACCCAATGTAGAGGTGCACTAAATACTGGGTACTGTGACCCTAAGAACAGTAAGAAATTTTAGGTCGGCCTCGACTCATAGCAAGGGTGGAATTTTTGCCTCCAACACAGTTCCGGATTGGTATCAAAGGATAGACGGAGATGGGCATTCCGTAAACTTAAGTGATTAGATTTTAGCCCATGAATATTGGCTATATCCACTATAAATTCCCGAGTCGTTATAAAAAAAGCCAAACAAAAAACACAAACACCGACGATACTAAGCACAGCCCGGAAGTAAAAATTCAGAGTTGGTTTACCGGATGAACTTGTTGTAGGTGTTATGCCTTTGAAACAATAAGAAACAGCACACCAACAAAATTCATACCCACAACCCCCTATCCATCCGTTGTTACATCCACTCAGTCACTGCCGCTGCTGTATTACAATGTCATACAGCGCAACACCTGCCCTGGTTTTGGGCAGGAAGGTAGGTAGGTTGGTATACTCGCACTGTGAGTGGTATTTAACCTGCACTCGTGCGTTTCTTTATTGTTTTTTTTCCCCGCACAAGTGAATATTTTGTTGGTGTTTAACTAATTTAAATTCAGGAGAAAGAGGTGGAAACTTAGGTAAGGAGGTAGATCCTGTGAGAGTTAATTTAAGTATAAGTTTAGGCAAGACCCCACAACAGAGTGACATTAATTAGAGTGGGGAATAAAAATAGGAAAAAAGAAATTAAAGAAATGGGAGCTTAAAAATGAAGTGAAGGAAAAGAACCAGTTAAGAAGGTCATTGACATTGAGCAGAAAGTCAGCTGGTCATCTTTCGATGCGGATCAACTGTTGTCCAGCTGGTGACAGTAGATTACCATAGCAAGGTCGTTGTAATCGTTTTTGTTTTAGGATTCGTAATAGTTGGCGCGCGGCATATTTTTCTCAGGGTTTTTTAGTTTTTGATTCGAAACAGCGCCGACAGTGGAGTTTCTTTTTGGTTCGGGGTATGGTAGGTCCAAAAGACAGTGTCGGAGAAGTAATGTGACAAAGTCCTCCCCAGATAAAAAAAGGGGACTCAACTCTATTCGGTACAGTGTGCGCGCAAAGAAAAAGTTTCCGCAGTTGGAATATTCGCGAACATATTGTTTTTTTTACATTCATCGTGTGCCGAAAAAAACAATTTCACTACCGGTCGGGGAAATATCTCCAGTGTGTGTGCCAAGGGCAAAAAACAAAAAAAAAACCCTGCGTTATAGATTCTGGTGGGTGAAAAATCCTGCGTTATTTTTTTTAGGGTTTTTAGCAGTTACCTAAATAACGATCCTCCAAGCTACGTCGCTGGCAAGAGGTGCTCCGTGGGACAACTCCAACAACAACAACAAGAATACACAAAGAAAAAAAAAATAAAATGAATACATAAGCAAAAAGTAAATTAAAAAAAACATAGTGAATTAAAAAAGACAAGCGACAAGAAAAAAACAATTTTTTTTTTTGGAATCTAGTGAATCAGAGTAGTATTTATTTCCAAATAGGTTAAGTTTTTTTGAATTTATTGTGTAGATTAAGGTTAGGGTTAAGCAAGTTGGTTTTTTTTTGAATTTTATTTGAATTTATTTTTGTGTGCAAGAAAACAAAATTTATTTATTTAGAATTTCAAGAAATCTTCAAAGTGCTGGCGCCAGAACGACGAGGGATCCGTTTTTACCCGGTAAGTCCTATACATATAAGTTTCTGTGGCTAGAAATTTAATAGAATAGCCATACGTAGGTTTAAGAAAATAGAATTGAAAAAGCAAAGAAAAAGCTCTTTCTTAGTTAGTAAGCTCTTGTTTGTTACATTTTTACTTATTTAATCAATTTACTATGAAGTATATTGTGATGAGTTGAAATAGATTTTTTTTTATTTATTATAATGATGGAGTGAATTCAACGCAAATGGTGTGTGGATGGGCGGACCGACCGTCCTTCAATGGGGCCGACTGTAACCAGACGTGACGCACAAACGATGACGATTGGTTTTTTTTTGCAGGTGGCGACCGGGAGGATCTTCGTTTAGGGGCTACCATTCACAGTTTTGGCCAAAACGGTAGCAATTGGTCGCATTCAAGTGCGATAAGGGTGGGTTGGCCATCCTCAGCCAATAACACTCGGCTTATTTCACGTCGTAACAAGCTGTCATCGCTGTGTGACTGGGACGTATTATTCGGTGCAGGGTACATAGGGTTAAGTTAGCTTTAGGTTTCGTTATAAGTCGCAGACTGAAATAAAACAAAACGTTAAAATAAGGCCTTATTTCACTTTCACAGAGCGAAATAAGACCCAATTTTTGCATTCGGCCTTATTTCATGGCACAGTTAAAATCCGATTAAATATTAAAACTAAGAGTTCTAGAGGATAGCCTAATAACCAAATAATAGAAAATATAGTATTTGCAAAACAAGGACTGAGACATCATTAGATCTTTATAAGTTAAAAAATGTAGGATTGCTAAAATGTAACACAGGCAGGTTGGTAATACTCGTAGCAACCAAAATACGACATATGTACTTGTAAACTACATAGTTATTGCAGCACTACCCACAGAAACAAATCAGGAAATATTAATTGAGGATTAGAAAGTAATCCAACTTACTCGTAATACAAATACGATGCCTAAACAATAGCAAACAATACGATTTGCTGACAATTAATAATTGCATTACAAATAATAATTGCGGATTGAAAGAAAATAAACTGCAATATTTGAAAGCAAGGCGTTAGATGATTATACTGTACTTCTCAAAAATATGAATAATGAAGAATTACTAAACTATTGGGTTCTACCACATGATATGTCCGATTTTTTTATCGCACGGTTTTGAATCCTATCTAGCAGGTGCAGAAATATTTTAGGAGCACCTCGTCAAATGTGGGCATTGTACTCCAATTTTGGACGGATGAAAGCCTTATATATTGTGGCCAGATCAGAGGGGTAAAATATTTCTTACATCGCTTGAGGAAATCTAGACATTCGAATATGTAACGCTGTTTATATCGGAATTTAATGAGCTTAACATACGCTGCAGTTCCCGTTCTACAGCCAAAGAGCAGGGGCGTGAGTCCAGGAACGAATATGAAAAGCAGAAAGTACTGTCGTCAGCAAAGGAATATATTGGATTGGAAGTAGTAGACAAGTGATCATGGATGAAAATTAAAAAGAGTGTCGGGGACTGAACGGAGCCCTGGGGCACACCAGCATTTATTTTGGGAATATTAGACTTGAAACCATCCAATACAACTTGAATTGAACGTTCTGAAAGGTAGTATCTAATCCATTGAAGAGGAGAGTCGTCGATCCCAAATGCACGCATTTTCGACAAAAGAGCCTGATGCCAAACTCTGTCAAAAGCCTTAGAAATATCAAGTGCAGCTATCTTGCTTTCGCCGGATTGGTGTACGCTTTGGTTGCAGTTTTCGGTGCCATCCAATCACCAGTGGACCTGTTGCTAGGAAAACCATATTGCCAAAAAATACGGCGCCTGGAAACCTGCGCATCGCTTACATTAAGAAACAAAACTGAACCGTTTTTGGACCGGATTACCACCTGTGATGAAAAGTGGATACTGCATGATAATCGTAAAAGATCTGAGTAGTGGTTGAATGCAGATGAAAAACCAAAACACACTACCAAGCCCGATCTTCACCCAAAAAAGGCTATGGTGACAATTTGGTCGACATCGAAAGGACCAATCAACTTTTCATTTCTTCAACCAGGAGAAACAATAAATGCTATCAAATATTATGAGGAAATCGACATATTGCCTACCAAATTGGCTGAAAGCATCCTGCGTTGGTCAATAGGCACGGTCCGATCCTTTTGCGTGACAATGCTAGACCCCATACCTTACAAGTAACAGTGCAAAAACTGTTGCAGTTGGGATTTGAAATTCTTTCGCATCCACCGTACTCTCCTGATATTTCTCCAACGGATTACCATATTTTCTGCAATCCCGATCCATTTTGCCAGCAGAAGGTCTTCCGCAACCGAGCAGAGGTCATAAAAGCCTTTGAAGATTTCATCGCTTCAAAAAGTCAGCACTCTACGAAAAAGGAATATTTGACCGTGTATCACGTTGGAAGAATGTCACAGATGTCAACAGATCCTATTTTGATTGAATAAAAATTCACGGAAAAATAATAATAATAATAATAATAATAATAATAATAATAATAATAATAATAATAATAATAATAATAATAATAATAATAATAATAATAATAATAATAATAATAATAATAATAATAATAATAATAATAATAATAATAATAATAATAATAATAATAATAATAATAATAATAATAATAATAATAATAATAATAATAATAATAATAATAATAATAATAATAATAATAATAATAATAATAATAATAATAATAATAATAATAATAATAATAATAATAATAATAATAATAATAATAATAATAATAATAATAATAATAATAATAATAATAATAATAATAATAATAATAATAATAATAATAATAATAATAATAATAATAATAATAATAATAATAATAATAATAATAATAATAATAATAATAATAATAATAATAATAATAATAATAATAATAATAATAATAATAATAATAATAATAATAATAATAATAATAATAATAATAATAATAATAATAATAATAATAATAATAATAATAATAATAATAATAATAATAATAATAATAATAATAATAATAATAATAATAATAATAATAATAATAATAATAATAATAATAATAATAATAATAATAATAATAATAATAATAATAATAATAATAATAATAATAATAATAATAATAATAATAATAATAATAATAATAATAATAATAATAATAATAATAATAATAATAATAATAATAATAATAATAATAATAATAATAATAATAATAATAATAATAATAATAATAATAATAATAATAATAATAATAATAATAATAATAATAATAATAATAATAATAATAATAATAATAATAATAATAATAATAATAATAATAATAATAATAATAATAATAATAATAATAATAATAATAATAATAATAATAATAATAATAATAATAATAATAATAATAATAATAATAATAATAATAATAATAATAATAATAATAATAATAATAATAATAATAATAATAATAATAATAATAATAATAATAATAATAATAATAATAATAATAATAATAATAATAATAATAATAATAATAATAATAATAATAATAATAATAATAATAATAATAATAATAATAATAATAATAATAATAATAATAATAATAATAATAATAATAATAATAATAATAATAATAATAATAATAATAATAATAATAATAATAATAATAATAATAATAATAATAATAATAATAATAATAATAATAATAATAATAATAATAATAATAATAATAATAATAATAATAATAATAATAATAATAATAATAATAATAATAATAATAAATAAAAAGTAACTCCAACCAAGCTACTTTAAGTCACTTGATGTACATGGACGATCTTAAAATCTATGCTTCGACAAAACAACACCTTCATCAACTAATAGAAATAGCCTCCATGTTCAGTAATGACATTAATATGAAATTTGGATTAGACAAGTGCAAGACAATACAGATAATTAGAGGCAAAATGGCAAAGAGTGATGAGGAGTCTAACATATCTAATATTAAAGAAATGGAGGAGCATGAAGTTTACAAATACCTAGGCATGATGCAAAACAGACGCATTGACAAGAAAATAGCCAAGACCATTTTGACCAGAGAGTTCAAATCCCGTATCCACAAAATCGCTAAAACGAATCTTAGTGGCAAACACCTAATTAAAGCTGTGAATACGTATGCGATCCCAATACTTACCTATAGCTTCGGGATAATCAAATGGACAACAACCGAACTACAAGCATTGCAGCGAAAGATCAGAACAATGCTCACATGTTATAAGTTTCACCACCCTAAATCATGCTGCGAGAGAATGGTAACATCGAGAAAAGAAGGTGGGAGAGGTCTAATAGATCTTCAAGTACTGCATGACAACCAGATACAAACACTCCGACACTATTTCCACCTTAAGAGCGAAAGATCTGGCCTAATACAGACAATAGTAGAAGCAGATAAAAACTTGACACCTTTAAACCTGGACGGAAATTTTGAGAGACAAGCAGAGGATAAGCTTATAAGGGACCGAAAATGGGCAATTAAACCTATACATGGTCAGTATTTCAGAGACATTAATGGCGAAAATGTTGACAAACTAATGTCAAACAAATGGCTGTTAAATGGTGAAATGTATGCTGAGACCGAAGCGTTTATGATTGCTATTCAAGATCGCGTTATCCCGACTAAGAACTATAGAAAGCATGTAATGAAAGATCCGTCCATTGGAGAAGACACATGCCGGAGATGCAGAAACCATGCGGAGACTATAGACCACATTATATCGGGGTGCACAACATTGGCGCAGTCAGAGTACACTCGAAGGCATAACAACGTAGCCAAAATACTACATAAAAACCTTCTCGAGAAATATAAAATACCACATGACAAAGCACCCTATTATAATTATAAACCTTTCCCTGTAGTTGAAAATCGTACCATCAAGATCTACTATGATCGCACCATTCACTCGGAACACACCAGGCTTCATAATCGTCCTGATATAACTGTCATTGACAAAGAAGAGCGCAAGGGTATCTTCATTGATGTTGCGATTCCAGCTTCAAGAAACATGAGCCGAACATACAGCGAGAAACGTAGCAGATATTCCGAACTCGCTGTGGAGACTAAGCGCAATTGGAATCTCAAAGAAGTGAAGATAATCCCAATAATTATCAGTGCGGAAGGATTAGTACATATGGACTTACAAGAGGACATAAAACTTCTAGGCCTGAGAAGGAGCACTATCGACGCTATGCAGAAATCTGTAATCATCGATACCTGTCACATAACCCGGAACTTTATGAACATCGTTTAGCAGCAAATTCAATAGATACACAGTGTAATTATATTTGATATATTTTGTATTAGGCTAAGGCCCCCAAAATATGTTGTATAAAAATACCCAATACGGAGAAATACATAAAAATAATAATAATAATAATAATAATAATAATAATAATAATAATAATAATAATAATAATAATAATAATAATAATAATAATAATAATAATAATAATAATAATAATAATAATAATAATAATAATAATAATAATAATAATAATAATAATAATAATAATAATAATAATAATAATAATAATAATAATAATAATAATAATAATAATAATAATAATAATAATAATAATAATAATAATAATAATAATAATAATAATAATAATAATAATAATAATAATAATAATAATAATAATAATAATAATAATAATAATAATAATAATAATAATAATAATAATAATAATAATAATAATAATAATAATAATAATAATAATAATAATAATAATAATAATAATAATAATAATAATAATAATAATAATAATAATAATAATAATAATAATAATAATAATAATAATAATAATAATAATAATAATAATAATAATAATAATAATAATAATAATAATAATAATAATAATAATAATAATAATAATAATAATAATAATAATAATAATAATAATAATAATAATAATAATAATAATAATAATAATAATAATAATAATAATAATAATAATAATAATAATAATAATAATAATAATAATAATAATAATAATAATAATAATAATAATAATAATAATAATAATAATAATAATAATAATAATAATAATAATAATAATAATAATAATAATAATAATAATAATAATAATAATAATAATAATAATAATAATAATAATAATAATAATAATAATAATAATAATAATAATAATAATAATAATAATAATAATAATAATAATAATAATAATAATAATAATAATAATAATAATAATAATAATAATAATAATAATAATAATAATAATAATAATAATAATAATAATAATAATAATAATAATAATAATAATAATAATAATAATAATAATAATAATAATAATAATAATAATAATAATAATAATAATAATAATAATAATAATAATAATAATAATAATAATAATAATAATAATAATAATAATAATAATAATAATAATAATAATAATAATAATAATAATAATAATAATAATAATAATAATAATAATAATAATAATAATAATAATAATAATAATAATAATAATAATAATAATAATAATAATAATAATAATAATAATAATAATAATAATAATAATAATAATAATAATAATAATAATAATAATAATAATAATAATAATAATAATAATAATAATAATAATAATAATAATAATAATAATAATAATAATAATAATAATAATAATAATAATAATAATAATAATAATAATAATAATAATAATAATAATAATAATAATAATAATAATAATAATAATAATAATAATAATAATAATAATAATAATAATAATAATAATAATAATAATAATAATAATAATAATAATAATAATAATAATAATAATAATAATAATAATAATAATAATAATAATAATAATAATAATAATAATAATAATAATAATAATAATAATAATAATAATAATAATAATAATAATAATAATAATAATAATAATAATAATAATAATAATAATAATAATAATAATAATAATAATAATAATAATAATAATAATAATAATAATAATAATAATAATAATAATAATAATAATAATAATAATAATAATAATAATAATAATAATAATAATAATAATAATAATAATAATAATAATAATAATAATAATAATAATAATAATAATAATAATAATAATAATAATAATAATAATAATAATAATAATAATAATAATAATAATAATAATAATAATAATAATAATAATAATAATAATAATAATAATAATAATAATAATAATAATAATAATAATAATAATAATAATAATAATAATAATAATAATAATAATAATAATAATAATAATAATAATAATAATAATAATAATAATAATAATAATAATAATAATAATAATAATAATAATAATAATAATAATAATAATAATAATAATAATAATAATAATAATAATAATAATAATAATAATAATAATAATAATAATAATAATAATAATAATAATAATAATAATAATAATAATAATAATAATAATAATAATAATAATAATAATAATAATAATAATAATAATAATAATAATAATAATAATAATAATAATAATAATAATAATAATAATAATAATAATAATAATAATAATAATAATAATAATAATAATAATAATAATAATAATAATAATAATAATAATTCTACAAATTCTTTGAGATACATTATGAATTAACAGATTTGTAAAGAATAGTTTAGTACAATCTATAGTCAGAAGACAATAGTCGAGAGTACATACTACTTAATGTGTATACAAACTAAAAAAAGATCATTGATGGGGAAATGACATACGATATACAATTCATAGAGAAGTGATATCAAATAAAAATAAAAGATAGAAAATCCATTTTATACCAATGGATTAAAGAACAAATCGATTTCATTATGATTAAAAGAGAAGAGCCATTTTTTTAAGATTTTTCAAAAATACTGATTTCTTTCTCTCACACCTAAGGTTTACAGGTAACAAATTAAAGAAGCGAGCCGTAGTAACGTAAAAAAAACGGGAGAAGTGAGTTTTATGTGTAGTTGGGATAGTGGCGAAGTGCATGGTATTGATATGTAGCTTATACCTACCATCAAGTCTTACGTTGTAGTATCCGGAGTTGTCAAAAAATATTCTTAATATCTTATTGCAGTACAGATATCTTAGAGGGAGAATATAAAGCCATTTGAACAATTCAAAACTGTGTGTTCTACGATTTACTTTGGTCATAATAGTTATTGCATGCTTTTGCTTAGTCAATAATGGTTCTATTTTATTATAATAAGCACCACCCTAGCAAGATATACCATACTGTATTTTAGATTTAGGTAAACCCTTGTACACCATTTTTAAAATTTGCGTATTACAGTAAAGACTAAGGTGGTAAATCTGCCTAACGACCTTATTTAAATACTGTTTTATATAAGTTGTGTGATGAGTCCAAGATAGCTTATGGTCTAAAACACTACCTAGGTATTTAAACCTATCAACATACTCAATTCTAAAGCAGTCTACACTGCAACTTATATTTTCAAAAAATGTCGGTAAACTACCTGAAAGTGAATCAGCTAAACAGAACCGTCGGCAATATCGGGAGTGATAATATAAGGGTAGATCTTTGCAGATTAGACCCTTGATATTAAACATCATAAACTTAATTTTATTACTGATTAGCAAGCTATGTTTCTTGAACCATCTTCTTAAAATGTTTAAATCCCAATTTACATCTGATAGTAAACTATGATAATTCATATTTGAATAGGAAATGGCTGTATCATCAGCGAAAGCTGTCATTTTGCCTCTAAAAGGCTGAATGAATAAAGAATTCACATATATTAGGAACAGTAATGGACCCAATACAGATCCCTGAGGAACACCTATATTGGAAAAACGTACGGAACTGAATTCGTTTTTAATCTTTACCACCTGTTTACGATTCAATAGATACGAGGTAAACCACTCAAGAATGAAGCCCCTAAAACCTGCATTAAACAATTTATTTAACAATATAGTGTGATTAACCATGTCGAATGCCTTTGTAATATCAATAAAAAGACAAGATGGGAATTGTGAGTTATTCAAACTATCATATATTTTCCCAGTCAGCTTTAATAATGCACTTTCTGTAGACTTACCACCTCTAAAGCCAAACTGGCAGTCGCTAAAAAAATTGATCTTGTCAAGAAAAGATAGCATTCTACGCTTTATACCCTTTTCAAAGATCTTTTAAAAACTGACATCCTTTTTGTGGAATTACCACTGCTGTTTTAAGGCAATCCGGAAAGACCCCTTCACGAACACAATTATTAAAGATAAAACATAGAACATCAGAAATCTGAAATGAAATATTTTTCAATATATTGCTTGAGATATTATCATGTGAATCTGAATTAGAAGCTTTGAGGGAATTTATAGTTTTTTGAGTTTCAAGTGAAGTAAATTCCTCAAAGAAAAAACTTTCTGGTTGAAGGGTCGATTCCAGTATGGTATTCTCACTAAAATACGCAGAATTGCCATTAGAATTAATATGATGAGAACCAATATTTGAAAAGAAACTACACTACTAAATAAATTGGCAACTTCCAATGGCGCAGAAATCTCAAGGCCATCATTTATCAAGACAATATCGACGAAGGGTTTATTCTTGTTAAGTGTTTCGTTGACAACCTGCCATTCTCTTTTAGAGTTGCCAATATTATTAGCTAATTTACGGGTAAAGTAATTATTTTTGCAAGTTGAAATGTCAGATTTAACTTCCCGACAGATCCTCTTGTAATACCGTTTAAGTCTAGCATTATTAGGATGTTTCTGAATAAGTAAACAGATTTTCTTTTTCTTATTATTTTTTTTAAGAAGTGGGGTGGACATCCAGTTTCTTAAAGGGTTCAACTTACTGTCCCTTATATTATTCTTCTGGCAAGACAAGGAAATATAGTACTTTAGTCTTACAAGAAACAAATGAAGAGCGATATTAGGATCAGTAGCGTTATATATTTCATCCCAGAATTCAAAATTGAGATGTGTTTTTAAGGCAACAAAATCGATTTTATTAAATTCTCTGCCTGCAGATAAGTTTTGTCTGGCAATCTCACAATTAAGCTGAATACTGGTTAAACTGTGGTCAGTTATTTTCAGGTCATAAATTATTGATTTATAGACTACGCGGCTGTTCCTGTGTAATCTTATAAACATATGGTCCAAACAAGAATTGAAACGAGTAGGCTGGTTAATTAAAGACTTTAAGCCAAATGAAGACATCAACGACATATAGCTATGTACATCAGAAGAATCAGCGAGGATATTAATATTAAAGTCACCCAATAAGACTATATTTTTATTTTTTATACTTTCTAAAAATATTAAGAACTCATCTACAAATGTTTTTATAGTACTCTTATGCAATTTGTAGATACAGATAAAACATAAATGGACATCAGAAACCACGCAATTAACACTAATAATATCTGCACTTGCTAATTTATACTTTCCAATTACACATTCTTTTATCGTATTACTATAAAATACTGCAACACCGCCAGCTGCATAATCATCATTACAGCATCGAATGTGAAATTTGGAATTATATTAAAATCTGACATTTCTTCTTCAAATATCCAGATCTCAGAAAGAAAAATTAGATCTGGTAAGTGATTCAAAGGTGTGAGATGAGAGAGAAAAGTATTAAAATTAGCTCTTAAGCTACGAATATTTTGTTGGACAATTGAAAAACCTGAAGACTGTTCATTAACGTGGTCAATGCAAAGACAGTTACAACTATCAGAATTAAGTAAGGAAACATTTGAATTAACACTTAAATTATTAAATTCATTATGAGGATCGGCAAATAAGTTATAATTTAAACTGCTTTCGAACATGGTTTTGAAAGAAAATGAGAAAAATTAATCAACTTCCAATTTGGAAAAGTCCTCAAAAGAATTAATTTTTATTGTTCTGTCGCCCTCCTTTTTTCTGATAAGAACAGATGATTCTCTTACCCAAACATACTTGCATTTGTTTTTGCGTTTGATATCATTAGCCTTTTTTAATAAAGGCCTCGTATAATTGGTGAAGCTGTCATTAATGAAAATCTTGCTGCTGTTGTTATCGCTGCTGCCACTGCCATTGTTGTTGTTTGGTTGACCGCCGAAAATATGCGATTAATTCTACGTTTATTTTTACGCATTATTCTTACTTCCAACATTAGAAAATTTAACACAGACTATCGAAGATCGAACTGTGTTGTTGTTGACAGGTTTGATGATCTTTACGTAACGGGAATCGATTTCATTGCCATTGAATTCTTCTCCCATAACAGCTGTTAGTAATTTATTTACATTCCGTTTCACATTTGAATTGTTGACGTCAGGAATTCCAATTATGCCAACTGAGCTCTGTTTCTCTTTTTGCTCCAAGAAATTAAGCTTCAACTCAAGTGTATTAACTCTCTTATTGAGAGAAGCATTGCTCTCTTCAAGAGATTTGATTTGACTTAGAGCCTCAGTATTTACTAGCTTAAGTTGAATAATCTCGCTGTACAGCATATGCAAGGTTATTGTACGCTCACCCGGATTGTTGTCGTCATGGGAAGTAAGAGTTGGACTTAATGCTGCAGTGCTTGTAGTTGCAGAGGTTCTACTTGCTGTGGATTTGTTGTTCTGGAGATTACCACTAGTTAGGGCGTTGGGACTGGAGCTCATAGAAAAGATTTGGTTGAACGATGAATTTATGGGAGCATCTAACAGCGTTGATTTTCTTCGCTGAGTAACACAGCTTACACATATATAGCCTTGGTTATTCTTCTCATAGAAGTCAATTTCTCTTTTTTCCAGTTTCGCGCACTTTGCATAGTAATATTCTTTGCAAGAAGCGCACTGAATTTTTAAATCTGATCTATCGATTTTTAAATGACATAAATCGCACTTCATTTTCTTTTTTCTTAACTCAGTGATTATTTATTTAAACTTATTATTACTGAAATTTTATATTGCAATATAAGAAAAATAAAAGAATAAAATATGCAATGATGGAAGTAAAATTCTCTCCGCGTGTGTCCCCATCAACACTTCACTTCAAGTGAATAATATCGGCTTTAAAATTTTTACTATAAACATTTCATGTGGAAGAACTCAATATTCGATCATTCGATGTAATACAGCAACGGAAGTGACTAAGGGCAAGCAACACCTGGAATGGTTATGGGCAGGAAGGTTGGGATACCCGCACTGTGAGTGGTGTTTGCACTGCACTCGTGCGTATCTTTATTGTTTTTTTTCCCCGCGCAAATGAATATTTTGTTGGTGTTTTAGTTCTTTTTGTGTTCACTCGCGTGCTCATTTTTTTTTGTTGTTTTTTTTCCGCCAAGCCAGGATCGAATTTTACAAGTGCACTTTTGCCTGGAAAATAAAAACATTAGTTTTATAAGGCATTTATATTTATGGGGACAAAGTGATGAAATTATTCGGAGGAATAATAATATAATGTTCGAAAGAGTGGATCCAGCTTTAGGACGGAGTACTCAATGGTACATAACGTGTTCGTTTTAAGAAGCATTGCTTGTGCATTCTTTATCGATTTTAAGGCAGCCCTTGATTCGATTGATAGGAAATCGCTTTTCCAGTGCTCTCGTCAAAAATGCTGAATATCATCCGAATTTTCAATAAGAAGAACCGCACCGCGGTGTGGAAAGGCAGGAACTCATCACCTTGGTTTGAGTCGACGTTGGAAGTAAAACAAGATTGCCTCCTAAGTCCACTTCTTTTCTCACTCTCCATCGATGATCTCTCAGGTTCGCAACTTGAGAGTATTATGTTCAATGTCGTCAGCATCAAGCTACCTAATTAAATCACCAGTTGGATGAAGGGAAAAAATCCATTTGAACTTACTTTTGGGAAACCGCAAAAAACTGAATAACTTCTTTATTTGACGGTTCTCAGATTATTGACATATGGATAAAATAAGGTTTTCAATGTTTGAGTCGCATGTGATACATTTTTTATTTCTACCGCTTCCTAAGTAGTAGCTAGATATACCGTGTGAAAAAGCTTGGATTTATTTCCTTCTTCCAACTGAAAATTTAAATTTCAAAATAAAATACAAAGTTAAGGGAAAAAAGTTTTTATTTTTCAAAGATAAAGGTGAAATTATAAAAAATAGGTAAATTTATTAAAGGAATAGGGGGGTTTTGAATAATATATTAGTTCATGTCTGTTCCTTTAGACATTAACCAGATCGTATTATGTCCCAATAGAACTGAAAATAAAGGACAAAATGAAAAAATCTATTATTTAAAAAGCCATTTATTGAAAATGTTCTTGTACCGTTTAATTTTTTTTTGTCATTCTTCCTCTTCAACCGCTTCAGCAGCAGTAGTAGGTAAGATCAATATGTTCATATAAAAGTCCTTTTTATCGTCCTCTATGTACTGAACAATTTTACGACTATTTTCCATTTTCTTTTAGTTTGTTGGTAATTTATCCAAATATGCTTTTATGGTAGGTAGTGCAGGTGTTACGCCATTTTTCTGGAGAGAGAAATTATGTTTAACGATTCCATCAATATACTCCGAGGCTTCCAAGTATCCCTTAGATTCTGATGTCAGATGTCTGTACTTTGAAATCATGTACATACATGGAATCTTTAGAAACTGACCTGCAAGTTTTCTTGTAAAAACTTGGCCATGTACAACAAGTAAAGTAATGCTTCTCATCTTAAATCCAGTCTTTTTAGCAGTGAATATCATGCTGTTATACCCCAATGGAGTCTAAATTCGATCCTTTTCTCTGATAAGCCGTTCAGCTGTCCAAAATTCCGATCGCACTGTAAAGACGAGTGACCTCGTACGGGAAAGTATTGGTATATCTTCTTCAAACAGCCCAGTGAAATCAGGAGTAGGAAGAATCTTATGAGGGTATTATCTCTGTTTTGCCCTCCACAAGCATCACTGAATATTTGGAGTTCCTGAATAGCAGGATCAAGATTCTGAATGTTCTTCCATAACAAATTGCATACGTCGTCAGATCCTCGCTTAGCTTCCCCCTCTTGGTACGTATAAAATTCTGCATTGTTTGTCTTCACATTATGAACGCAAAAGACATAAAGCCATAGTTTTCTGAGGTAAAACATTTCTTGCACTGGGATCTTTGGCAAGGGCAGATTCTGTATGTAATCGAAAACGAGCGCTCCGACATCTGCTCTTTCATGACACAAGGCTTTTACTTCTTGCTGTTTATTGTACAAATTTTTGGCACGTCTGAAGTGTACAATTTTTTCTGCGGTCGCTACACGTTTAGCACTATCATTCAGCGTAATCACACATCACGATGCTAGCATGCTCAGGGTACTTACTGCAGAATAGCTCATGCATTATTTTGATGTTGAATCCAAATACTAAATATGTTTGCTGCTATAGTGCGACTCTTTCAGTGGAAAGGATCGGATATGCTCATTGATTGTTACGATTGCAGGCAAAGAAATTCCACGCGTAAGATGTTTTCCACGCTGATTAACAGGCACTCTTCCTTCAGCAACGAGTGATGATAGCCGGAAAATAACTTTACTTGACACAGTGTACAGAATGGAGAAAGCTTGCCTGCAAACTCTTTTCTTTTCATATACCAGCAAGGCGTAATACCGGAAGGCGTTGCCACGTTTTGTAGAGGTTTTGTTTTTAGACCGTCTTCAAGCCACTGGTCGATGTTCTGTAAGCCCCATTTAAAATGTGTCCAGCTCATATACCAGCAAGGCGTAACACCGGAAGACGTTGCCACGTTTTGTAGAAGTGTTGTTTTTAGACCGTCTTCGAGCCACTGGTCGATGTTCTATAAGCCTCATTTAAAATGTGTCCAGCTCATTCTTTGGCCGCCCAGTGCGCACGCTCTGAAGTAGTTTTTTTTTTGTTGTACGTCTAAGTTTCTTGTGCAGTTCAGCTTACAAGAACAATCACGCCCCGTATTTAACCTAGGCTCTATAAGTCTTTGAGACGTAACGCTTTTGTATGGTTCCCCAAGTAAACGATGTATTTTTTGCACTTCCTTTGCGTACTAATGTACTAGTATATTTCTTACCCCTCTCTTCTTTTTCCTTGGAGATTTTGCTTTTCTCTTTCTCGAATCCGAGTCGTTTGACATTTTCTTGTCCAAAATATACCGACCAAACACCTTTGCCTACAAAACTACCGTTACAAAAAATTAACACAACCGAGCAGACTATTCTTACCTAAAAAAATGCCTTTAACCTAGCCTCTTGCTTATACGAATTTTAAAGATTGACACTTTTAAAACAACCTGTACTCGGAGTACACAAATAAAACTGAGCACCATACATCAAGCAATTCAAGAGTAATATTAAAAAAAATAAAACTAATCAGTTGGAAGAAGGAAATGAATCCGGGATTTGTTTCCTTCTTCCAACTAATGCTTTTTAAAATCACAAATATTTCTGTTATGAAAATGGTTTTTGTTTCTTTCCTCGACCTAACAGATACGTCTACCTATATAGATGACATTTGTATCAAAATGTCCTTTTTGGAAATTTTGGGATTTATTCCCTTCTTCCATCTGGTGATTCAATTATATTGTCCTACTTTAGATTTTAAATAGGTTTAAATATTACTGTAACACATGGAATTTAAAGCTTAACAGCAACAAGTCCAAAATAATGTTTTTCGAAATGGAACAGGGAGATACTCATATGAACAAACGTGGATTTGGGATACTGGAGAGTGAGAGAAATTGTCGCAGTAGTACTTTAGAGTCATCTAACGCCGCGACTTAAAAGCATATTCATGCATAACTCAAGGAGCTTAAAATGGCGATACGAAGTGGATAAGTTGTCTGGCTAAAAAGGATATTGCGTCAAACGCAGAATATAAATAATTTGAAGCAGCCATGTGCTATGCGTCCGAAGTACGGGGAAAGTAGTACAAAAATGTTAAAATGCTGTTAAGATACTCGTACTTCGTAACGTAGATGTTCAGATTACCTGAAAATACACCTACATAAATGATTCATCTGGAAACTGGACTAGCTGCGCTGTATATGTTTGCTTCAAAAATGCATTTTAGCTATATCACGAAACTGATGATACTGTCAAGACACCGGCTACCGAGCATAGTCTCAAGTATCTGTTTCGTAGAAATCTACAGTTATCCAATGAGTGGCAGAGACTAAGTGATGACCATAGTTTGCGGCTACGGGATGAGAATATTATAAATTCGGAAAGTACTACGCAGAGGCTGTTAGTTAAGGTTAAGATGTTAAGGCCCAACGAAGTCAATCCAGAAATACCTACAGAATTCTTTGAAACGATCTCGGGCACAAAAACTACTTTCACGAGAGCTACAACAGCTACAACATCGACATGATTTCTCAATTATTTGAAGCCTGAGAGGAGCTTTTGCATATCAATTACATGCCACACAGAAGTGAACAAAATCATGAATTTACTTTGTGTAACCTAAGGGCGAGCGAAGATTTATAAGGTATTTTATTGGAATTTGTCCTAGGAGCGATTAGAAGAGCTCACTACGTGAGGCATTCTAGAGGAGAACGAAGGTTTAGATATTTAAATTTTTTTTTAAAAAGAACTTAACACTCTAGTGGGTATGAATACCCTTATAATGCCTCAGCATATGTTAAGTTTTTTTGGAAAATGGGATAGAGAGAGAAAGAAAGATATTTGGACTCAGTGGTTATTTCGCTCCATGGGTGGCATCCACTAAATTCTTGGTGGAAGTTGGCTTGATGTTGATTTCCTATGAACCACTCGTCCTACTTGATTTTCGTTAACTGAAAAAAATGGATAATATATCTTTCGGGCGAGGCTGAGATTCGAACACCGAACTTTCCGATTTAGAAGCCAGTCCACTACCACTTGAAACACGGCCACCCGCATTCGAATCAATTGGACTCTGTTGTTAAGTTACATAAGGAATGCTGTTTTTATATATTTTAATTGAAACTAGATAGAAATATTGTAAATATCAATTTAACATTATTTAGTATGAATTTTTATACTCTCTCATCTGGCAGACTTAAAAAAACCAGTGCTATAATATTGTAAATTCTTGTAATCAGCGGAAAAATATGCATATCAAACTTACTTAATTACTTACTCCTCACTTACTATAAGGCATTTATCCGAAATTAGAGTACAATGCTCTTGCTAGATACAATAATATTCAAAACAAAGCGATAAATCTCATAGGTGACACTAGTATCAGGCAATTGACTCGCCTGAACATACATAGACGTAACGTCGCTTGCCTTACCTTGTTCTATCACTATGAACGGTGCCCGAACTTGGTACATACCATATGCGATCCACGCAATGCCATACGTTGGAAAAATGTAATGCGCAGGAGCTGTGCCAGCACACTACGTAAAAAAGTCATCAGACATATAAATTTATAAAATGTGGCGTTTTCAAATATCATGTTCATAAAATTCGAAACATTTTGTGGTAAGAAACAGTGAACCCATCAAATAGCGCTTAGTGGTTTCGGTTTTAATGTACAATGTGTTTTAATTAACAATTTAGTCAAAAATTGGAAGTTTCTCGCGAAGGATTTTGTTGGATGAAATTTTATGGTTTTAAATGTGGTCTAACTCAAGAACAATGCATAGATCGACTTCATATGGCTTTTGGTGATGAATTTCGGTCATCCTTGCAGTGGTGTTGTTCCAGAAAATTTTGATGCCGTACGCGCCATGATTTGAACCGATCGGCATGTAACAAACCGTGAGAAAGAAGCAACCTTGGGCATTAGCAAGACCGCAATTCGACCAATATTGCATACAAATTTAGCTATGAAGTATCTTTGCGCTAGGTGGCCTCTATATACTCGTATGAACCTACATCTAAGCGACAATCGGCTGTTTGGGTATTCTAATATATTTCCATATTCGAAAAAAATTATCGCGCGTTTTTTCGCTAAATCGGGTCATGTTGCTACTGTCGCTTTAGAGGATCAAAGAACTGTTAATGCCGATTGGTACACAATAATTTGTTTGCCGGAAGTCTTTAGTGAATTCCGTAAAATAAGCAAAAAACGACATGCCATCCTCCATCATGACAATGCTAGTTCACACACAGCCATTCAAACAATTCAACTTTTGAATTCGAGTTAATGAGCCATTGCCCATATTTTTCTGATTTATCGCTTAATGACTTCTTTTTGTTCATAAAAAAATAAAATGCGTGGTCAATTTCTTTCAACGTCAAAAGAGCCTGTAGATGCGTTCAAAAAACATGTTTCTGAGATGTGGGGGTCTGAGTGGAATAAATGTTTCGAAAACTGGTGCTATCGAATGGAAAATTGTACAAGTCTTGAAGAAGACTACTTTGAAAAACAATAAACCATTTAAAGTACAGAATAAGTACATTCATGTTTTTTATTACACTTTCTAAAAACTTATCGGACAACCTTAGTATACCCAATCCTGATGACCACGAACTGTATTGTGCAGAACTGGTGGAGGGGGCGAAGCATATGCATCTCCAGTTGCAGCCAAGCTACGCTTAGAGTCCTGCTTAACCTTCTTATAACGTCCAAAGTTTGTTTAACAATGTAAGACATCACTGAACGCAGTCGGTAGGATAAATTCACTGAGTCTTGTCTGGGCACCAATCACAATGGGGTCATTGGAAATAAAATCGCCGATGAACTTGCCAGGTGAGGTTCAGAGAAAAGTTTTTCAGGACCCGAACCTACGTTGAATATGGCTGCGTCCTCATTTAAGGGTTCTGTAGGCATTTGGGTTTCATATGACCACAACTGCAGAGGGAATAACTCCTCTAGAAATTCTGCTGTCCCTCAGCGGAAAAGACTGCAGGCTAATTACTGACGTCGTGACGCTAGTACTACAGTTTTGCTAAGCACTTAAATATACTGGGCATATGTGATACAACATCCTGGGATGCTTGCTGTGAAAGTGTGGACGAGGCCGCGGAGCACTGTCTCTGTGAATATTTGGCTTACACTCGCATCAGTCTGCAGGTGCTCGGCGTTGACGTGGAGGATGCTGGTAGTGTAGGCACTCAAGCGCTTACTCATCTTCCTTCGAAAGAACGAAGGATTTCATTAAAAGAAACTTACTACTCGATCACTTTTTTGACCAGCTCGTTTCGCTCGTATATAATACGAGTATACAGGTGTTACAAATTTAAAACGATTTCATGAGATTTCAGAACATAAATTGCATTACTTAAATAATCATTTAATAGATTTTCCAAATTTGTATTAATTTACATAAAATATTATTTTGGTATAAATATGATACAAAATAATGCTTACCTGAATTCGCGTTCAACTGAAGGAGTTGAGGAATGGCCAGAATAAAATCGCCTTGCATTTTTATACGCAGATCGCTGTGACTCTGGACTGTGGAGGTCTACTTGAATTTTTTTGGAATCAACACTCGGCGTGCGGCTGTTAACCGTTGAATCCTTATGAGTACATCTTCCCCCACATGACTGTTCTGATAGAGTAGAACTTCTTAAAAAATGTAATGCCACTTATTTTTAAGTTTTCTAGTTGATTAATTGTTTCACTAATTACCGTCTTTGGTCACTTGATAAATTTTGTGCGTCTTCATTTTCTATTGGCTTTTGCCTTGATAAGATATGCCGTTTTGCGGTATCAGATCGCTTGTTGAGTTCTATAATTTTCGTGGATTTGCCATCTGAAAATCCTGTTTCATCAACAGATAAAGCATTACAAAACTTTCTATGATTGAATATTGGTTGGAGCAAAGAGCTCGATGATTCCCTCGAAGCTCTTTGCGAAAAGTTACCGCTCAATTTAGGACTACGTGTTCTAGAATAACGATTATTTCCCTGATAAAGATTATAATGGTGGTGGTGTCGATGGCGCTTATAAGAGTTTTGATTTGTTTGTAATGGCTTACGGCTGGGTGATAATAGATGGGCTAAAGTTGAAACATTTGTTTGGGTTGAGGCATATTCAGCAAGATTTGGTACGGAACCACTACGAGAAAGTCTGTATCTTTTATTTGGCAGTTGACTCGAATTTCTGTGAAGGAAAATATTTTAAAAATATGAACAAGATAAAAACTAAGGAGTAACGGTACTGTTTCCTAAACACATCTGATGGTGTTAGGGATAAAAAGTTACTTGAACGCCTTAATTGTATTGTAATTAGCAAAAAGTAATTATTTTAATTTTTTTTTTATCACAACATTAAACACTTTAGTACTTATATTTAGAAATAATATATTAAGAAATTCATTTACGAGTATTAAATTAAGAAGAAGCCTGATTTGTAGTTTATTATTTAAGACTAGGTTACGTGATAGTCTATTTAGATGTCCGGGAATCTATATACATACCTCTTTCCCTAGCTTCTCTCACTCCCTTTCTTCCGGCAATGCCCCAAGCTATAACAGAATACCCTGATGTATGTATGGCTAAGAGATCAGAATCAGGAGATTTCTGACTTTATTCCACTTTACAAGGAAGTACGCAAAGAAAACCAAACTTATATTTTTTAAATCTGTACAAACTACTCTAGATTGGAACTAATACATTTATCCAATCTTTTATTATATTGTTCAAAACATTTTTTAAATTCGTCTTCTGTGATATCCGAAGGCTTCTCCATCGTTATTTTCTTCACCTCAGCAGCGTCGGCATAACGCTTTCCTCTTCTTTCCCTTCATGCGGGAAAATAAAAAAATGATCAGCGTAGAAAGCTTGGAGATAGAAGTGAGAGTTCATGCAGTTTGATAAATAGTTAAAATGAGGATGCTCACCCTAGTACGACGACGGCCTCTTTAGCGCACATGGCTCATTCCCTCCGAGTTATTGCCCTACCACACTCGTTACCCCCTCACTTTTGTTTTCCTTTTAGCTGTCGCCTTTTCGTTCCTTTCCCAAGTGCCATTCTGCCCGAGCTGCCTCATTGGCGTTTTAGAATTCGCAGCGAAATGGGTGTTACTGAGAGTTTGAAATAGAAGGACCTCATTAGCTACGTAGGAGCACTGCTGGTGGAAATAGCGATACAACCTCGTGAGGCAAGCAACACTTCAGCCCCTTCTTAGCTTACATTATAAGTGTCATTTACTAGTATGATATTATCGCACGGTCTTGAATACCATCGTTTCATCGGAGTTCGGAATCACTTCATGTTGCTTTTTCGAAAAGTCGAAAGTGGCAAGGTCGTGTGAATAAAAAATTGGCGCACAGATAAAGCTGTGCAAGCAGCTGTCTCATCGCGGTAGAAAAACCAGTCGTCTGACTCCCACAAACCAGGCCTCTTTCGCTACTAAGTGTCGGGCAATATACTCAAAACTCCAAGGTAGAAAGCCTGATTAACTGTCGGACCCTGTGAAACCAACTCAAAATGGAAGACTGCTCTCACATCGAAAAAACAAATTAACATTAGCAAATGGAATTTGAAGCCTTCCACTGGCTTTATTGTTGCTTCATTTCAGGACCGTAACCATAAAACAATGATTCGTCACTTATGACGACGTTAGAAAAAGTTTGAATCATTTCGGAACTCTTCTTTCAAAGCACCGAATGCTTTCACGCGACCTTTTTTTTGTTCAGCATTCAGACTTTTATTCCCAAATCTTCCGATAAAATTTGCTGAATTGCCCCCAGTCACTCCAGACAGCTCCATAACTTACATGATGATTTCGAGAACTTTTTCAACGTTTCCACCGGTACGGGCCGTGGAAGTACGACCAGAGTCATCATCAAATGACGTTTCACATTCCACGAAAGGGAATAGTTTTCAAATACTTGAGTTTTCTTAATAGCATCATCTTTGAAGGCAGTTTTCAACATTTCATTTATCAGAGCAAGTGCAAATTTTTATGGCCACGCGTTGTTCACGAGAATCAGCATTGCGAGTGCACAAAACAAATGTCACTAAAAAATTCATACAAACCGAACGGAACCTTCTTTACCAACGATGGATGGCCTACTGACTCAGATATGGTAACCTTATACGCTCCCAGCGGAACGCTGTATAACAAAAACTCCGCCCACCACAACATTAGGTAGGTTTCTTTTGAGTACCTCCTCGTATGCGATGTTTATTCCCTAATAACTGGAAACCTAATTCCATATTGCTTATTGAAAAATAAAAAAATTAAAATTAAAGTGGTGACCCTCCGATGCTATTAAATTCGATTTAGACATAGAGCCCCTTACAGAAAAAATTACTACCAGTAGACTTATCATTCTGGCAGCTGATAACGAGAAGCAGAAAAATGTCTTTCTTGCCCGACGCCCTACGTACAATAGTGATTCTGAAAGTTCTCTGATTATTATAGTAAAACTAAAACCATTTAGTTGCGTTAGCGCATGGTATTTGGGTACTGTTGATGATATTGGGGATTCAGATAGTTCATTGGTGAACAACAGTTAAATAGTTGGACATAGAATGCAACACAGTGGAATTCTCGTTTCTAAAATAATTCCCTAAGTTTGAAGTTCGCATCTCCTTGTTCTATTCTGAAGAAGTGAGGCTTTTAATAAGAGTCAAGTATCTTGGCAGCTGTATTGAAAGGATCTCCTTTGGCTTCTTTTTTATATCCATACATATTTTATATAGCCCTAACATGCTTAGACGATCAGAATAAAACGAGATAACGAGTTGTAGGAACCAATTATTTCTGAGAACTTAACGATGACAATGATCCAACCCGCAATTCATTAACGGGACTGAGTTCGACAAATACTTAGATCAATTGTTTCAAATACTGCAAAAATTGCAAAGTTATGTAATTTTTGACTTTAGATGGTGCATTTGCAATTATCAGATAAAATCTGTTCTTTTGCAAAAACTACTAAGATGCAAATCATACAAGTTTAAACGAACCATTAATGACTGCAACGTCTTTCTCAAGCGTGTGAAATTTCAATACCACCAAAAGTTGAGGCAATGTCCCAAAGGTAGTAAAAGCTTTTGGTCATTTTTCAAAAGCAGCAGAGATTCTGCCTCATCCTCTATCCCAACGCTCATTTACAATGATATTCCAGCTGTCAGCTCTTTGCAAAAGTCCAATCTGTTTGCTGCACACTTTGCGGCCAGCTTAATACTCCCGGATTGTGCTTTGTTTCCGCCTACACTTCAGTGTAGTAGCAAGAGTACTTAGAGATCTTAATATACTTATCTCCACTGGTCCAGATGGTATATCTCCCCTTCTTCTAAAGACGTGTTCTTCCTCGCTGGCAAAACCACTGCGTAAGCTTTTTCATCAATCCTACTCTTTAGGACTCTTTCCGAGCAGATGGAAAACATCATTTGACCAGCCCGTCCCTAAAAAAGGCGAATCTTCTTCCCTCTCCTCCTACAGACCCATTGCACTTAGGTTCCTTCTTTCCAAGGTCATGGAAACGCTGATAAACCGCCAGCTCATGAAATATCTCGAAACACGAAAACTTCTCAATGACCGGCAGTGTGGTTTCCGCAGCAACAGGTCCACTGGTGATCTGATGGCATGTCTCACCAAAAAGTGGAACCAAAGCGTACATTAATCTGGTGAAAGCAAGATAGTTGCACTTGATGTTTCTAAGGCATTTGACAAAGTTTGGCATCAAGTTGTCTTGGATGGTTTCAAGTCTGATATTCACAAAATAAATGCTGGTATGCCCCAGGACTCCGTTCTGTCTCCGACACTCTTTTTAATTTTCATCAACGATCTCTTGTCTGCTACTTCCAATCCAATATATTCCTTTGCTGACGACGGTACTCTCTGCTTTTCATATTCGTTCCCGGACTCACGTCCCTGCATAACTAATTGGGGAAACAGTAACAGGGTAGAATTTAATGCTTCCAAAACACAATGCTGTCTGCTGTCGTTAAAGCGAAATTTGAACACCCAGCCATTATCCATGGATGGCACTTGCATCGTCGAAGCCGATAAACTTTCCATTCTCGGTATGTGTGTCAATGAAAACTTATGTTGGAATGGCCATATATTCGGTGTCGTCAAAAATGCTGCAAAATGTCTAGGTTTCCTCAAGCGAAGTAAGAAATATTTCACCCTCTCTGATCTGACCTCAATATATAAGGCATTTATCCGCCCGAAATTGGAGTACTATGCCCACATCTGGTCGGGTGCGCCCAAAAAATCTCTGCACCTGCTAGATAGGATCCAAAACCGTGCGATAAAGCTCATAGGCGATACTTATATCACTCAAACAATGGACACCTGTGAACACCGACGTAAGGTCTCGTGTCTCACTCTGTTTTATCGCTATTTCAACCACCAGGGCTCCATAGAAATCGCCAGTTGCCCCTTCAAACCTTTAACCGTAACATGAAGGTTCATCAGTATACCCTCAAGCCCACTTTCGGACGTATTCTAAAATATCGTAATTCGTTGTTAAGCCTCCAAATCGCTTATGGAATGACCTGCCTAGCTCCTTATTTCCTAGTCATTATAACCTTCAAACATTTAAAACCAACGTTCACCGGTACCTGTCTTTCTATCCTCACTGACTTTCCTTCGTCCGCGCTGTGTGTAAACATTTTAAGAGTACTTGAATCCCTTGAGCGCACGCAAATTATAAAAAAAAACCTTCATTTCCAGTGAAAAGAAAACAAACTTTAGTGAATAAAACCCATCATTAGTTTACGCTAGGTTTATAAAACTCTGAGAAACTCATATTAAGGATTGAACAACTTTGCAGCCTGAGTTCGCTAGCTTCAACCTCTTAGGCGTGGATGCAAAAAAAATATACGAGCAAGATGTATAATGAAAATTATAGTTAAGAAAAATGCGATGCGAAAGGAATGCTAGCATCGTCCCCAAAATAAAAGATTGAAGCTAAACTATATTTAAGATGGCAATGCTGTAAGAAAAGCAAATCAACATTAGTCAGGAGAGATCTTACTTTAAGTAAGAGGTTACAAATATTAAAGGAAACTGAAAAGAAGGTCCGAAAATTGTCTACATCTTTAATAAGCAATTAACCCAAGATATTATTCGCGAAATCGAAGCTGATAATGGATTTCAACATCGATTCATATTGCTTATCAATATAATAAATACTATGTGTCTGCTGACGCTAAATTAAAGCCGTGCAGCCGGCGACGATTTTTAAGAAAACATTTTTGTTTTGGAACCATTTTGCCTGAGGGAATTTTATAAAAGCATAATGAGTCTTAATAATGACAGTGTCACAAATTGACCCATTGCGATATAAATTGTAGGTATACCTATTGTACAATATAAGCTTATATACTCCATAAGAGTATAGACGGTATTATCTAGTTCCTTAAAAACTGAGAAAATATATGAGCCAATACAGACCTACATACGTATTTTCCCACTCCTAACATTTGCTTAACTCTGTGAAAACCTTTCGAAGAGAAGAAGATGAATAAAGAACATGAACTGAAGATGTGATATTAAAGTTATTCTGCGAAACATATACAGACTTTAGTAACACCAATAGCATAGTAGCATTATTTATTGATAAGATTTAAGCCTTTGGTATAGCCAAATATACTTTATTGAAATATTTTTAGAGACTCACTGCACAATTGGTTTACTTCATATTTAAGTGAACGATTTCAAACAATTGATTTTGAACGTGTTTTATGTAATGAATTGGAAGTTTTTATTGGTTGACTTCAGGGATAGGTTCTAGGTAGCGCAAAAGTTGTCACTCGATGTTCTTTGGCTGTGATTTTTTTTAATGAATGAAAACGTTGGTTCAGCTTTTGGATTATGTTTATTTGATGTCTTAAATTTTTTTCCATTAAGTCGAGAAAATGATATCGGGCCCGTTTTCCGGCATTTTCGCTTTCAGAGTCTGAGGCTTGTTGACATAGACTCGTGACCTCAAAAAACCCACAAAAAAAAGCCAGGAACGAAAGATTAGGCGGCCCGGAAATGCAGCCTTCAGAATTTCTGTTGTGGCTCGTGCAGTATGCGCCGTTGCCCCATCCTCTTGCAACCACATGCTCTTCAGTCCCAATTCTTCCAATTCAGGAAGGAGAAAGTCATTGAGCATGGCGCTCGATGGCCACAGTAGTCGTTTGGCCTGCGGCGTTTAAGAAAAAATAAGGCCCGATGACGGCTCCAGCGTATATAGCACACCATGCAGTAACTTTGAGCGGGTGTACTCTTCGTGTGCTATACGGTGTCGCAGAAGCGACAATTTTGCTTATTCACACATCCACAGAGATGGAAATGGGCCTCGTCGCTCATTTGCGTCGATGATTTTCAATGAAAAGTTGAGATTCAGTATGGCTTGAGCGTAGGTTACACGCGCTTGGCTGCCAACAGCTAACAAGCTATGCACTGTCTGCACTTTTTAAAGGTACGTCTTACAATCTTTCACCAAAATTCTTTGTTAAGACCGCTGATTGATGCCCAATTGCGTGGCACGTCATCTGAACGGCTTCTCCGAGGCCGGCCACACCTGGCAGCATCTCGTGTTGTTCCATACTCCAGTTGGTGTTGAACGATCAGGAAATTTGCGCGAAATTCACGCTGCTCCAACACCACCGACGAATTATTCCGCAAAAAAATCGAATTATTCCGATTTCTTTAAGAGTATAGCGATTCATGTCTTATTGACGTATATTTTGTATCTGTTTACTTTACAAATGTAACAAGAGAATTGACATTCGCCGCCGTTTGCAAAAATTATAGCATCTTCCGATAGGGTGATGACTTTTGCGCCGCATAGTATCTGTGAATTCTATGTTCCAAAAAAATTATAGAAGCAGTTTTACCGCTTTCAGCGATGACATTGAATACGTCAAACTTACTTGCTTTAATCGGTAGTAAAAAGAATTTCAACTCTTAAAGCAATGGTTTGCAAAATATGAGGTTTGGTAAGTGGAAAAACTGAGCTAATGATTTATAAAGAGTTTTTAATAAGCCGCTGCTTGACATCTGTGAATAATTTTCGAACGCTATCTCGTTTTTATGTCAACTTTGCCATTTGTCAGTAGATACGTGTAAAATTTGAACCATGGATAATAACGTGTAAAATACATGGTCGATTTAAAAAATATATATCGTAAAACTTGTGATTTTTTTGTTGTAAATAATCGTCCAAATGAGTCAATAATTCAAAGGTTAGTTTAAAGTTTGAGCAAACTGGTTTTATCGAGAATCGAAAAAGGTCTGGTAGACGAAAAAAAAACATCGATATCGACTATTTGGCGTATTTTAAATAAAGATTTGCATTTGCATCCTTCCAGAATCCAATTAACATAAGAATTGAAGCCAACAGATCATAACCAACGCAGAACTTTCGTCAATTAGGCGTTAGAACATGATGCTGATTTTTCACGGAACCCCATCTTTAGTGATGAAACTCATGATCATACGATTTAACACCATTAGATTACTTTCTTTGGGGTTATTTGAAAAGTAGACTATATCTGGATAAGCCAACAACAATTGTACAGTTGAAAAACAACATTCAGACCGCAATTGATGAGCTTAATGCGGTAACGTGTGAGCGAGTCCTTGAAAATTTTGATGTTCGTATGAGTGCCTGTAGACATGCTCTTGGTAGACATTTAAATTGTGTTATTTTTCATACATAATATAAAGCCATATTTTTGTAAAAATAAAAACACCACAAAAAAGCTAAATATTAGTATGTTTTATTTTAAAAAAGTTAGATTTTTTTTGCGACTTTTGAAAGACCATTTAGTTTGTGTGATAGTAATATACACTATTTTTCTACTGCTTGTGAAAATCGTTGGTTATCTTTTGTTATCTTTTGTGGTAAAATTATGTTAGAAATGCTCTAACATATGTATGTACTCCCAATTGATTTAATGAAGAATCGATTAATAGTTGGTTTTAAATAACAAAAATCTAAATTGGAAGTCACATACAGCAGATATGGAATGCAAGACATAGTTCCAAAAAATGTTTACTAATGATCGTAACTTAAAGGTACAATATGGTATATCAAGTTGCGAAGCAATGCTCTTCAGTCTCTCGTGTAAAAATAGGCTAATAAGTAGTTGGTAGCTCTTTTATTATCACCGGGAAATACGGTTTATAAAGTACTCAGAGACTTCTTTCTGCCCAGCGGTTATATCCAGATTGTCAGAAATTCAAATGATATATTATAGTTTGAGAATAAATATTTTGGTCTATTTAATTTAACTGCTACAGGATATACGAACCTTAACTAAAAGCAATTTTAAATAAACTTTGAAAATTACTTTTCACAATTAAAAGGTGAAAGAAGTTTATTATGAAGTATAATACAAACATAGATTTTTCAATAACTCTTTACTTTTCTGTAAATTGTTCATGTTATTTTCGATTACTTTATTTCAAATTTTGTAAATTTGTTTTGTTTTTTTGTATATTAAGATACTCGATAAATGTCAAGTACGTTGTGATTTTCAATAACATACATATGAATATTCAAACATGGTGGATGACTAATATCCCCATAGCATTGATGCCATAAATTTGCCTATGCCACGCTACAAGACCGCGACTTCCTAAGTATAATACATATAATATATGTAAAACATAAAATATGTTGTTCAATTTAATACTAATAAAGTATATTGAATTTATTTGTTTTTGGGTATGGGAAAAATTTTGTGACATTTTGGCGATCGATGGCATGAAATCCAAATAACTTGAGAACAGCTGAGCATGTTTGTTTTTTTTTTACAAATTCCATTTCATAATATAGAAATGGAATTAATATAGAAATGAGAAATTTCGCTTTTGTACATTTTGCAATACAACTAGGATAAGGCGAAGAAAGTTGCTCAGATTTGTTAACAAAATCTGTTTTGTTTACGAGGAATGGACTTATGTACTGGCAATTTTGATGGCAAAGATAAACCATGTTCTGGTCGTTCAATTACCCAAAAAACTATTTTAAAGTCGAGCATTGAACCATTTACTGGAAGCTGTAAGCTGAAGAACCTCACTGTATGAGTTCATGAAGAATATGAATTGAGCTTGAAAAATGTGACGGAGAGTTAAGATCTACGATCTTCTTTGACGACTCGTCAGAAATTACGAGAGCTTGGTTGGGAAGTTTCGTTACACCTACTGTATACTCCAGATATAGCGCCCTCTGACTATCACTTGTTCCGGTATCTACAAGTCCTTTCAATGGGAATAGGCTGACTTGAAGACCACTTGATTAGTTTTTCAACCAGAAACCACAAAATTTCTTCACCGACGGTATCATGTCTTTACCCGAAAAATGCGAAATATTTAAATAATGGACATACGTGATGACTTGTCCCTCAATCCACTTTTAATCAGATGTAATAATTCGTCCTCATCAATTAACCGGCTGTGCGATGCAATCACTTTCATGCGTATGACATAATTGTTCAGCCCCAACTTGGAATCATATTCTAACTGTTTGAAGTCGTGTAACATGTCCGAAAGGGTGAATGAGCGATGAAACTGCTCTATCAATTTTGGGCGCAGTACGAGCCATGTGTGTGCGACCACTGTGCGTAACCATGTCTCTGCTATACCTGCCATTAGCCGTCTCGCACACAGCAATGTAAAGTGTTGATCGTGATTCACCGACGCTGTTGTATTTTCGAGGTCATCGATTCATTTTTCAACCGAGTATGAATCGTCGCCGTTGATTTTCGCTATTGTGCCTTCAATTTGGTAATAATAGAACTGTTGAACATGTGGTTGAGGTACGGCATCGTACAGCACTTGCGCGGCCGATAGTTCCCACAGCATTTTCCAATTCCGTGATTTCGCGTAGCAACCGCAAAATTCGGTAACGCTGTTCCAGCCGTGCCTCTTCAAGATCGTCTTCAGATTTTAGCGTATTTGCATATTTATTCGCACCATCGACATCTCGCTCTGAACCGATTTCGGAAGAACTAGCACAACTTTTACCATCATCTTCATCTTCAGCAGCTGCTCCTTTCAAGTCAACATTTCCGGCCGTTGTACTGTTCTTTGCCCTCAAATGTTCACCATACAATTTTCGCAATTGTGGTAATTTTGCGCCCCTTGAATATTCCACTCTTTCGGCCGTCAAAGCATTGGTCAATTGTTTCTTCGTCAGTCGTAAACATGCACTGATTTTGAACAGTAATAATAATAAGCAAAATTCAGTAGACAATCTCAATATCTTAGCAATCAATTTACATCAAATTCAATAGACAATCTCAATATTTAAGCAATCAATTTACACAATTTTCCTTGTTGTTGTTTTTTTTTTTTATCGACCCCACACCTGAAGTTAAAATGTCACAAAAGTTTAATTTTATTGTTCTTCTTGTTTAAACAAATATACGGGGGTTGTCTGAAAAGTTTCCGTAAAAACGTAAAGATAGCGGCACTCGTCAATAAAAGCTAGTGAATGCTAGTTGTGCATCCTTTGACAGTTACTTACCGAAGTTTCAGTCATTTTGAACGCCCAGTTTTTAGTTGACAATCGTTTGAATGAGTCGATGTGAGTGTTTTTTGTGAAAATGGAAAAAATTGCTAAAGTTCACCAAATGGTGTTAGCCGACCGCCGAATTAGAGTGAGAGAGATGGCAGAGGTTATGAAAATGTCGAAAGAACGTGTTTGTTACATATTAAATCAAGATTTAGGCATGCGAAAGCTGTCCGCGCATTGGGTGCCACGTTTACTTACGTTAGACCAAAAATGTGTTCGAATGAACATTTCCAACGCTCTGTTGATGCAGTTTGGGCGCAATAAATCAGAGTTTTGGCGCCGATTGTAGATGAAACTTGGATACACCATTATATGCCCGAAACAAAAATTCAGTCAAAACAATGGACTGTAAAGGGCAAGCCGGCTCCAAAAAAAAAAAACGGTTTTTTTGGCTGCGAAAGTGATGGCGACTGTTTTTTGGGATAGTAAAGGAGTTATCTTAATCGATTGTCTTCAAAAAGGAAAAACCATTAGAGGAGCATACTACGCATTATTACTTGCCAAGCTGAAGGCAGAAATTGCGGAAAAACAGCCACATTTACAGAAAAGGAAAATCCTGTTGCAGCAAGACAACGCGCCATCTCACACATCAGCGGTTGCCATGGCAAAAATCCATGAATTACGGTTTGAACTGCTTGACCATCCGTCTTATTCACCAGATCTAGCAACAAGCGACTTCTTTTTGTTCCCTCATCTAAAAGCCGCGCTCGGAGGACATAGATTTTCGTCAAATGAGGAGGCAATCACCTTCGTGAACAATTATTTTGCAGAGAAAAACGCCAAGTACTATTTGGACGGGTTAGAGAGATGGGAGTATCGATGGGAGAAGTGTGTAGAGTTACAAGGAGACTATGTAGAAAAATAAAAAAAAAATTTTGAGAAAAAAATGTCTTGTTTCATATAGTAAAGGTGTTCGTAGCTACTTTTATTTTATTATATATTTTGTCGCTTGACCAAGCCAAAAATGCTCTCTAACTGAGCCTGTGCAACGACACCCACAACGCCAGTATTTTTTTCTCATTCTCTCATCGCCCGAATCGCACACATAACATACATAAACCGATTCATTGGAAACAATGGCTGCCGCCGCAGTAGCGAATGGTGGCAGTTCGAGCCACATGTGTGACTCAACAATAGTAAGTTCTATTGAGAAAACATGAATACTTGAACTTAATTTATTCGAACTTTTAAGTCAAGTTGCATAAGTATTTCTTATAACCAAAGTGACACCCACCACTTGGTCTCGCTCTAATATTCGGTTTTACAGCGGGTATCCAGATAAATCCATGGTTTTCGAAGCGATTCGAGTATAATCCGTATTCTTTTGCAATAACAAATATCTCATACAAACAAATATTTAAAAATCATTTATAAATTCATAAAAATTTTCGTACGAGTATATAACTTAATATTAACGCTACTAGAAACTAAACAAAGCACGAAGCATATCATTCTAGATTGAATATCAACTTTTTTAATATATGTATATGACATAGGACATAATAAATGAAGTACATACTCAGGAGTAACGGTATTAGTATTTGTGGGTCCGTAGCTGTTTCTGAAATAAATAAGTGCCAAATGTGCCTGACTAGAGAAATAAGGTAAGAACTTTTACTTCTATAATACTATAGGAGACTTCTTGTGACCAACAATGTCACACAACAAAATTTTCATTGCCGTTTGTGTACATGGGTCTCAAATGATACAACGCTGCGCTGTAGTGTCACACACAAATTGTAATTCTAACACTTTTTCGAATAAACAACTGCTTCAAATGATACCCGCAGCGTACGATGCAACTTTTTATATTTTGTATGTTAGACTTCCTACAATAATTTTCGTAAAGTAAGCTTAATTTTATAAGTTAGAGCAAAAAAATAAAGTTTTTTGAGTTGTTCATCACCTACAGAAATATAGAGTTGTTATTTCCCCCCACCAGCGGTAAGGAATAGCAAATCTACAAGACTTTTATATCAAGGTATCACGCTATATTTATTTTAGTAAATTTTGTCAAAAAGAAAAGATGAAACTGAATGAAAGGAATAGCTATAGTAAAAATACACATCTGTTATTTCAAAATTACATCTTACCCCAGAGTCTTAGAAAAATGGATTAATGCAGCTGTTAGTGCTTGACGGTCAAACGGAGCCAATTGTTGTTGTTCAGCAGGTGAGGACCGGAATACCCCTAAATGATGGTCCCACCTAGTATTCTGGTAAGATGTCCCTTTGAATTTTGAAATAATTAGATTTGAATAATTTACTATAGATAAGTTACTTACCATTTGCTCGTCTTTGTGATGTAGCACTACTTGAATTGCTTCTTATATTAGTTTTGCTATTTGTTGCAGCCTTTAACCGTGCAGGGACGACTTTAGCTGCGGAATCTCTGGCTTCAAAAGTCATAACACATGAAGCGACTACTATAAATCCTCCAAAACCCATCACGATGGGACCAACATACGATAAGTTATTTAAGTGAAATCCTTTTGTTTCATTTTTAACACGAATTGTAGAGTTTCCCCTGATTTCAGAACCAATCGAGAGCTGATCCGCATAGTACCCTTAATTGTAATAAATATATCTAGAAATCATTGTATCATTTCTTTGTTACAGGACCTTTACCAATAGTTGCCATTCCCGCTCCTAAAAGCATTAAAACCATTCCCAAAATTAAAGCGCGGCAGGCATGCCAAAGACATTTCGATGACATTTTGCCTCGCACAACTTGTACGTTCCATGTTGCACCGGAAGCGGGATGAGCTCTTCTCAATTTGCCTAAGGAGTGTTTCCTCCGTAGTGTACATTGTTTCGGTACTCTTGATGGCATTACAGATATTTCACAATAAAATTTTTCAAAGAATTTTACATTGTAACATTGACATTAAAAGTCACCAATTAACTGTTTTCCGAACAAAAACATTTTCCTGATTTACTCACTCACTTTGCATAACATATGGGAAAATCTTAAATTGCAATTCATTGGCTATATTACTGAATCAGTATTTAATTTATTTTAGTAGAAAATTAATACGAGGATTTTCGTTTTTTAAGAAGGTGATATTTCAATATCATAATATTTCGATGCAAATTGTTTACACTGAATAAATACAACGTCTGAGTTCAACAGCTTTAAAAATCATCTGATAACGATTTGTGGTAAAAAAAATTGCATCAGTTTTGCTCAAAGGTACATACTCAATTGTGTCATGCTACAATTTTCTTAAGTGCTTACGTTCAACAGGAGATGTGTATGAACGAAGCAATAAAAATCCACTCTTATACCTAGTGCAAGAATAAACATATTTCACCGAAAATTACTGTTTCTTGTGGTTTCGTTTTAGGGGATGCATAATAAGTTTGAGATTTGAAAATTACATAAATAGTATACATACTTATACATTGTAATTATTCAAGCTTACCAGGTCATGTTTAACAGGAGATACTCATATATGAAGAAAAAATAATTATTTCATATATTGTATAAAAAAGTTTTCGTAACCAGAATAAACCGTTTCCTGTTATTTTGTTAAGGGGAAGTGGATATTATACATTGACTTCATTATTTTATATATAGTTTTATGTACATGTTAATTTGTAATCCTTTTTCCTAATTAGCCGATTTACCCGGAATTGTACTAGTACGTTAACTGGTAATAGGGATGCCCAGATTCGTAAAACATATGTAAACGAAAGAATAAGGCGCAATGTAATATGTTACAAAATTCGACAATCTTTACTTTTCAGTAAAAAGCCAAACACCCGATTAACAAACAGTCGCTACAATAATTTTCTGTTAAAAACTTATCGCCTATATGTCGATATGGTTGGATATGGTAGACTTCCAGTGCAGTGGGGTCAACCTGAAAATACGATGACTTAACAGTTATATCGTTTTTTATCGATATTTTGAAATTCAATGCGTTTAAAGTATATCGATATACGAGTATCAATGTATTTTTTTTGTTAGTTTTCTTATAATTACAAATAAGAAATAAATCTCAACGTAAACGTACATATGTATTTAAATTTTTATCTAAAATGCCAATTATTTTTAGGTAAGGATATTGAAACTACCATATGTACGAGTATGTTTCATAGAAAGTCTGTTTTTATAAAATAAGTCACTAATTTTGTTTAATTCTATGTAGACAGCATATGCGTAAAATATTGATATTCAATTTCAAAAACTTGATTTTGTTGCCATATACGAGTAGAGTTAATACTGCTTCGTTCATTGGATACGAATGTGATGTGATGCGATTTGGTTTTGCCAAGTGCAAATTGATGATGAAAAGCTATCAGATTTCAATTGCTAATTAAGAAACTTATCCCTGCGAATAGATAAACTAACCTAGATGGCAAACTCTACTAATACTTTTGCAAACCCATAACTTTCGCACAGACACACTGTAAGTGAATTACTAACATTTTTATCATTTCTATAACCTGTCAGAATTTGCTAGAATGAGAGCAATTTACAAGCAATTTACAGACACGTGTGTTTAATCTCGATGAGGTTTTTTGAACAAAATGGGCGTGTTTTGTGTAAAATGGGAGGGAAATCGCCTTTGATGACAATTCACACGTATTCACAGACAGGGTCACACGGTAGAGGCGATCAGTTGAAAACCGGTTTTGATTTTTCAATATCTGGAAAGTTTGCCATCTAGGTTATTTTATCTATGCCCCAGCGCATAGGTTACAGGGATATGTAACATATTTGAGAATGGAGGCCAATATTTCTGCAACGGGGCGTTCGAAATAGTAGGATTTATTTAAAAGAAATTGATTGATTTCTCATTATTTCTTTTGAGTAGTGTAATCAAATGTACATTTATATACCTTTTAGAGAATTTCAGTTCCTTTTCAGGATTGTTTTGAAATGGAGTAGATAATCTGATAGCGCTTTATTTTCAAAACTTATAGGTACATATGCATATCCATCCATAAAAATAATTTGGATGGAATTGTCAAATATACTAAAACTTACAGAGTGACCTCAAATTCTTCGTTATTTAAAGTTGTTATTGAAGTGGATAACCAAACATGAGTTAACTACTCTGTACATATCTGTCTCTATGTTATAAGTGTTGGGGGTTTTAACATATTGATAAATATTACAGAAATTAAATTGGATGTGCTAAATGTGATCAGAACCACGTAACCAAAATTATTTGAACCACAAAATCCAAAACTTTTTGAAATGCAACAATTGCGGTAAAGCGAATGAGAATTTAGGTCCTATACTTAGCACTGCGCACGATTGTAGGGACAAGTGTTGTTAAGTACATTCTAGCAAACAAATTGCATTGTGTGCCGAGTTAGAATTCATTTCATCCGAAACTTGTGTTACTAAATCAATTAAAGACAGTGAGCTAGATTTAATTGATTATAACATGATAAGATGTAATAGCGTGTTTAGCGAAGTGTTGTTATACATATAAGGGATGATTCCTTTCTGTTTTGCTGGAAAGAATCAAAGGTAATCCCACTTAGTAAAGTGACAAATTCAAATAAATGTGAAGATTTTCGACCTATTAATGCCATGATTTTAGAAAAGTTGGCACAAGTCCAACAGGAATCAATTTTAGCCATCATAATTAATAATTGAAAACCAGTTATACTTGAAAACAATATTCTTGTGAAGGTGCACTTAATATAGTGGTCGGAATCAGGAAAATGATCCAAAAATAAAGTGTTATATGTGTTTTTCTAGATTTTAAAAGACCTGTTGATACAACAGATCGAGCAGTTCTAATTAAAAAAAAAACAGGAGTAATACGATGTGAATGACAAGGCATTAAGATGGAAAAATGGATCACAAAGAACAGAGGTGAATGGTGTAGTCTCAGAGGAAATAAATGTAAACACAGGTGTCCCACAAGGCTCGGTTCTGGGGACTACGCTATTTAGTATTTTATAAACGGTATTACCAAGGTAATTACAAATTTTTAAATGTCACTATTTGCGAACGATGCCATTCTATTTATAAGCGGTGAAATATTACAAGAAATAGAGTTGAAAATTCAAAAGTAGGTACCGAGTCGACCACCGACCAGTGCACACGTCAACCAGTGCACTCGTAAATTCTCATTTACTGCACCAAAAAAAGGAAAAATACCGCGCAGCGTAAAAAAACAAACGTAGTAAAACAAAACCTCCGCGCACAACAAAAACAAATAGTGCAGTGCAGTGAAAAAAAAGCAAAGCAATATCACACAATATAAGGGTATCCCACCTCTGCCGCTCCTTGTCGAAGTACTGAAAATTTTGTTGGTGCACTGTTTCGTATTGTTGTAAGGGCATAACACCTACAGCAATTTGATTCGGCAAACCAACTTCAGAATCAGTCGTTCATAGACCTCTGCGGAGTTTAGACGTCTTTCGATTTACAAGTGTGAAGTGATTCGCTGAACTAAGAAATTGAACAATTTGGATTTAGGCTCCAATCAGCACGACGGTAGTGTACTCGCTTGAGACTGCAACGGTTGTGGGTTCGACTCCAAGAAGTCGGCAGACGATCTTTTTTTTTTTTTTGTTTTTTTTTTTTTTATTTATTATAAATAAAAATAAGTGGTGTTACTAGCTTGAAGTACCATCACGTGATGGATTGTGTTAAGCGGTCCGCTATGCCTATAGCGGGATCTGCTGAAACGTCAGGTGAGGCTTCGAGTGGTTCGAGCCAAACTCCAAAGACAAAGAGAAGGAGGAAACTACCAACGACCACTGTAAAGCTGCTTGCGGGAGTGAGGGAAGGCAACAACTTCGCTTCATTGGCCGCAAGGGAATCTGATGATGAAGAAGAAGAGATGAAGGCCATTAGTAGTAGCATCAAAATGCTACAACAAAGAGTGCTGGCCATAAAAGATAAGCAAATGATAAGAAGGAAGAGGGAAGAGCAAGAGCAATCCCAACAACAGCAGCTTGCTCAAAAGCAGAAACAACAACAGCACCAAGTAAATAAAGTAGCACAAGTGTTACAACAACAAAATGTTAAGAAACACCAACAACAACAAGTGCAGCCACAACAACGGCAACAGCTAAAACAGCAGCAGCCACAAAAACGGCAACAGCAAAAACAGCAGCAGCAGCAGCAACAACAACAGCGGCAGCAGCAACAACAACAACAACAACAGGAACAGCAACAGCAGCAGCAGAAGAAGAAGGAGAAAGTGCCTCCTATCAACACCTATAAATTGGAGGTAAATGCTACCAAAGACCTGTGTAAGCTGGTCATTGGTAATAATTTTAATATTAAAAGATTGGGGAACGATCGCCATGTTATCCACTGTAATACAGTGGAGGGCTACGCGAAAGTGAAAGAGCTCCTAAAGGAAACGACGACGGAGCACTACTCATTCACACCGAAGTGTGAAAAGCGGCAATCCATGCTGCTGAAGGGGTTGGAACCGTCTTCTGATCCTGAGGAGATCCTGGCACTGCTCAAAGAGAAGGAGTGCGAAGGACTCAAGTTTGTGGGGGTAAAGCCATTTACCACAGCTAGAGCCAGGCGGAGCAACGGAGTCTGCCGTTCTTCCTGGTGCAGCTCAGTCCCGAAAGCCGTCTGGATAGTCTAAGGAGTATCAATGTCCTAGACTACCAGGTGGTTCACTGGGAAAAATTAAAAAGGAGCGAAGGCGTTATACAATGCGTTCGCTGCCAGAGGTTCGGACACGCCGCGTCGAACTGCCAAATGCAGCCTCGATGCGTGAAGTGCGCAAAGAACCACAGTTCCGAGGAGTGTTCTCTGGGTAGGGACGGAGCATCCGATAGGGCGCAGCTCTCGTGCGTGTTATGTGGGAACGTGGGACACACCGCAAACTATCGGGGTTGTCCTAAGTTCGCTGATATTAAGAAAGCAAAACTGGCTCAGCAGCAGAAGGTAGAGGTCAAACGTTTACCTGCTAGGTTTCAAACACAAGCCGTCACGACCCAAATTTCCTACGCCCAAATGGCGGCAGGTAGGGGGACTACGGTACAGCAAGCGACTGTTGCTTCTCCGGCGCCAATGCCGAGAACAACGGAAGCTGCACCTAACATGCTGGCCATCTTGCTCGCAATCCAAGGGCATATGGCTCAGCTGCAAAAGCAGGTGCAAGAACAAGCCAAGCGGGTGGACCAGATCTACGCGCTGCTGCCGGGCTTAACGCAACACATGTCGTAATGGGACGCACATGGTGGAGCAATCTTTGAAGGTCCTTGCGGTGAATGTTAATTCACTGATTAGGATCGAACGAAGAGCCGCGATGTTTAAATTGTTACAAGACCAAACTCCTGATGTGCTTTTCGCTAGCGAAACCAAGCTAACCGATAAGCACAAACTTGAGTACAATAATTATATTGTTAGAAGAAGAAACCGGCCCAGATCCAAATGTGGAGGCGGTGTCGCGATCTTCATTAAGCAAGGTATAAAATTTCACAGAGTGTACAAGGGAGTGTTGCGTAGGTTCCGGGTGTTGGAGGCAGTCGTCACTTACATCCCGCTTCGCAGTGGAAAGCGGCTGTACTTGGCCTCTGTTTATGCACCTGAGACTTCACAATCCACTTTATTTATTACAGAGCTTGACACGCTTTTTCGACTTCTGAGGCTGGAATCGGGGGAGAATTATTTTGTAATCGGCGGGGATTTCAACGCTAAACACAGAGATTGGGGAAATAATTTGCCAAATACTAGAGGGAACCTACTACTCAATTGGTGGGGTCAGCACGATGTCATGTACAGACTCGGTCTTAAAGCGACGGATAACCCGTCGTTTCCCAGAGGCGGGTCTTATTTGGATCTACTGCTGTACGACGAACTTATACGACTGACAGGTACGAATTTACAAACGCTAAACTGTCTGCGCACATTCGTGTATGACAGTGACCATTGCGGTTTTAGCACCGAAATTACAGTTTCCAACGAAATTGCGGAATTGGAGGAGTTTGTCCAAAGATATTCTTACAACTACAGTAACACTCGATGGACACGCTTCTCTGCAGCCTTGACAAGAGCACTCGCTTCGAACACGCTCCATCCACCGGCCAATAGGAATTTGTCAAACGAGGAGATCGACAATTACCTAAAACAAATGGACGAGACAATTAAACAAACTATAGACGCTACAATACCACGATATCGACATACGACTAACGAAGACCTGTTCCGCAATCCTACTATTGACGCACTGCACCGACAGAAAAGTAGACTTCTGACAAGACTCAAAAACTTGTATAGACAGTTAACTGACAGACAAGACCCGGAGATTAGGACACTGAAGTCGTCGATTAAAAATATTCAAACGTTAATAAAAGAGAATTACAGAATTTCTGTAAGTTTGTATTGGAACAACAGGGTTCGGGCTGTAAACACCAGCAACCCGAATATGTTCCCGCAAATAAATAAACTATTTCGGAGAAAAAATCAAAACGACCTTCAGTGTCTTAAAATAGCCCGGACAACAGACAACGAACGGTTACTGACAACAGCAGGTATTGATCCAAATGAGGCCGCTGATGATGACGACTTCTTTGTGATCGAGGATCCACAGGAGAAGGTTGAGGGGCGACTTTCCAGGAAATATACAATGCCACTGATACCATTGGCCCTAATTATGACCTGGACAATCGCGTCTTGGTGCACGACCTCTACATTCGAAATGAAGTAGAAAACTGGCGATCCGAGGGCTCTGGTTTCACCCGGTTCAGTGACGAAAATATGGCAAATAATGTCATTACCAGAGAGGATGACCTACCCCCGTTCATTTCGAAGCAAGAGCTCCATGAGATCTTCGACACAATCAGGGCTAAGAAATCAGTGGGGACCGATGGTATTCCGAACATCGTGCTTCGACATCTTCCTCTAGAAGCGGTGAACATTTACACCACCCTGTTTAATAATGCAATGAATAATGCACATTATCCAGCGCATTGGAAAACGGCGGTGGTGCAACCTATCCCCAAAAAGGGAAAGGATATATCCAATCCGGCGAATCTCCGGTCGATAAGCCTCCTTCCGAATATCAGTAAGGTGTTTGAAAAAGTAATCAATAGAGCTCTGTCTAGGTGGGTTGAGGACAAACATATAGTTCCGGATAATCAATTCGGTTTTAAGGCGGGACATGATATCTCACATGCCGCGTCTAAACTGGTGTCCGATATCCAATGGAATAAAGGCAAAAACCAATGTACTGGTGCCTGCCTTGTTGACTTGGAGAAGGCCTTCGACACTGTATGGTTAGAGGGTCTTTTCTATAAGCTGACTAGGCTGGGGATCAGTAAACCATTCTTGTACATTCTTTATAATATGCTAACCAACAGACAGTTCATCGTGAAAAATGGCGATGTGACTTCTGTTGGAATATTTCAAATTAAAAATGGTCTTCAGCAAGGCGCGGTCAATTCGCCGATCCTATTCAACATTTATACAAGCGACTTGATAGGTTCACTTCCCCATACTATTGCGTACGCAGACGATTTGATAGCGTACAGAACAGGTCCAAAAATCGAGGTCATTAATACTCTCTTGCAGCGTGACTTCGATAAGATAAGACGATTTTGCGATGACTGGAAGTTGAAAATCAACTTTCAGAAGTCGGAAACCATTCTCTTTAGGACGCCGTTGTCTGGAGCCTCTAGGGATACCAGAAAAAATTGGCGAAAGTTCTCGATCATTGGACAACACGGACAGCCTCTTGCCTGTCGAAATGTAGTCAGATACCTTGGGATCTGGCTAGATCAGTTTCTGTATTTTGACAAAAATGTAGATGCTGCTCTGGCCAGAGCTAAAGGCGCTTTTGCTCTTACAAAGAGACTGTTTTATAGCAGCCAACTCGATGCGAGGCTAAAGGCAATCTGCTACATGGCCCTTATCAGGCCCATGCTGGTATTCGGATGTCCGAAAAGATTCGGGTGTTTGAGAGGGATTGCCTTCGCTTGTACAGAACACCAGAGTCGGAGTACAAAAAATTTTATCGTAATGAGGTCCTTTACAACAGGGCGAACCTAATACGAGTGGACAACTTCATAATTAAGCTGACTCGAAGGCACATTGCAAGAGCAATGACCTCGACGAATAACCTGATATCTGGGGCCTACTATCCCAATTATCTTTACCACGAGAGTGCGCGCTCTGACGGCTTCGTTCCACCGGAAGCATTCCTCTACCTAGATCAGATAGGGTTGATCCAGGATAGATCAGCGGTCCCGTTAATCTTCCATGTCGCTCGGAGAGCTGGGGACAGGCGACTCAACTACGACAGAGACGTCGCACACGGCAGTGTGGATCGTCTCAGGTTCAGTAGGGCGGTGGGGAATCGCGATAAGAGGGATGTCGTTCCGCAGCACCAGCATTTCTGGTGGTTGAATGATGGAGAAGATGTTTCGTCGTCGTTTCCGTCAATTACGGACCAGCCTCACTAATGGGGCAGAGCTGACCAATCTATTTGGTCTGTGAATAGCGATGGCCAGCTTGCATAGGTTTAGGTTAGTATTTAAGAAATACATATATATATTAGTATATACATAGGTATATACTAGTATATGTATGTCATTGTGAATAGTGTCTATGTGTATATATGTGTGTATTGTGTAGGTAGGTTAGGTAGGCTAAGGTTTATTTTAAGTTAGATGTTAAGTTTTTATAAAAAATAAAAAATTATGTCCATATGCTAAGTTTTTTTTTAAATTCTTTTCTTAGCCTTAATCATAGAAAATAAGTATATATAAGTATAAAATGTAAACAAAGTCGAAAGACATAGATATAAGAATTTAGAGTAGCTTAGAGTGCCTGTGTGGGGCCAGTAAGTTAGTATAAGATTGTTAAGTAATTCTAAGCTAGCATTTAAGCATTTTTTGTTAGTATGTAAGAGTTAATGATTTAGAAAATAAAATGCATTTAAAACTAAAACTAAACTAAACCAACTTCAGAATTTTCAATTCGCAGCCTTGCTTAGTATCGTCGGTGTTTGTGTTTTCTGTGTTTATTTGTGATTATGACTAGGGAATTAATGGTAGACATACCCAATATACGTGGACTTCTGTGAGTACAGCTGTTTTAGCACTTAGGGAAACACAGGTATATCCCCGTCCACACACCTCAGATCACTCTGATCTGAAGCTATCTGGCTACGAACTATTGCCATTATCCTGCTCTCACGGCGCCTCACCATTTACATGCGTAGTGATGTAGCTTACCAAACTCTACCACTGTTCCAATCCGGAGTTCAATTTCATGTGGTTAAAATTCCACCTCGTAAGCAAATTATCCACTACTGCTTTATTTACAGAAACCCCAAATTGGATAGCAATTCGAGCTTTAACGATACAAAGAATTGTATCCCTGTATCATCGTACTGAAATCGTGATTACGGGAGATTACAATATACACAATTCTGGTTGTGTTCGGCATTCTGTACAGACAGCACCCGAAGGACGGTGTGTTGAGATATTCGCTGCGGAAAATAACTTGACCCAGCCCACACGAATACCAGACGCTGATAGTCATACCACCAACATCCTGGACTTGTTTTTACCTTCTAACCCTGATAAGTACTCCGTTGATGTGCTCTCCCCTCTAGGCTCGTCGGACCATTGTGTCATGTCAGCTAATTTCTCGTACACCCTGCATGCAGTTAGAACAAAGATTCCTAAAGGAACCGTAGAGCAATACGAGAAAGCCAATTGGAAGGGAGTTAACAACTTCGTTAGGAATTTTAACTGGTCGTTATATTTCCTCGATAACGGCATGGATGCCGCTGCTGATGTGATTACAGAAACTATTCTCTTTGGAATGCAATGCTTTACCCCTCATCGGATGAAGAGTATCAAACCAGAAGAAAAGGCATGGTACGGCTCGAGCTGTCAGGGTTAGAGAAATATTCTTTCGGTCCTATAAGTCCAACCCGATAGGGGAAAACCCACGCGAGCCAGAAATAACTGCAACACCTTTCTTAAACGTGTGAAATTCCAATACGACCAAAAACTGGGCCAAAAAATACTGCAATGTCCCAAAGGCAGTAACAATTTCTGGTCGATCGTCAAAAACATTAGAAATTCTGTCTCATTCTCCATTCTAACGCTCTTTTAAAAAGATATTCCAGCTGTCAGCTCTATGGACAGGGTCAATCTGCTTGTTGTACACTTTGCGTCTAGCCCAACACTCCAGGTTGTGCTTTGTCCCCGCCAACACTCGAGTGCGTCGAATCTTCCAAGGGACGAAGCCGTTTTCGCGCTCGTGTAGCAGCAAGAGTACTTAAAGATGTTAATATGCATAAATCCACTGGTCCAGATGGCATATCTTCTAAAGGGGTGTTCTTCTTCGCTGGCAATACTACTGCGTAAGCTTTTTAGTTTATCCTACTCTTTAAGACTCTTGCGAGCAGATGGAAAACATCATTTGTCCAGCCCGTCCCTGAAAAAGGTGAATCTTCTTCCCTCACTTCCTACAGATCCATTGCACGTATGTCTCTTCTTTCCAAAGTCGTGGAAACGCTGATAAACCGTCAGCTAATGAATTATCTCGAAACACGAAAATTTCTTAATGACCGGCAATATAGTTTTCGTAGCAACAGGTCCACTGGTGATTTGATGGCATGTCTCGCCGAAAAGTGAAATCAAATATGCATCAATCTAGCGAAAGCAAGACAATTGCACTTGATATTTCTAACGCATTTGACAGAGTTTGTCATCTTTTATCGAAAATGCGTGCTTTTGGGATCGATGACTCTCTTCTTCAATGGATTAGAAATTACCTTTCGGAACGTTCAATTCAAGTTGTCTTGGACGGTTTCAGGTCTAATATTCACAAAATAAATGCTGGTGTGCCTCAGGGCTCCGTTATGTCTCCGACACTCTTTTTAATTTTCATTAATGAACACTTGTCTGCTACTTCTAACCCAATATATTCCTTTGCTGATGACAGTACTCTCTGCTTAATTAAGCGAAATTTAAATACCTAACCATTATCCATGAATGGCACTGACATCATCGAAACCGAAAACTTACCATTCTCGCTATGTGTGTCAATGTCAACTTACGTTGTAATGACCACATATTCGATGTCCTCAAAAATGCTGCGAAATGTCTAGGTTTCCTCAAGCGGTATAAGAAATATTTTATCCCATCTGATCTGACCTCAGTATATAAGGCGTTCATCCGCCTAAATTTGGAGTACAATGCCCACATCTGGTCAGATGCCCCTAAAACATCTCTGCACCAGCTAGACAGGATTCAAAACCGTGCCTTAAATCTAATATCCGTCAATCAATTTTAATCCTCGAATACCGACGTAATGTCTCCTGTCTCACTTTATGTCATCGCTATTTCCACCACCAGTGCTCCATAGAAATCGCCGGTAGCATTCCGCCCATTCAAACTTTCAACCGTAACACCCGTCTCGCTATGAATTCTCATCAGTATATCCTCAAGCCCATTTCCTTTGCCCGCGCTGTGTACAACCATTTGAGCGCGCGCTTATTATGAAAAAAAAGACGATTTGGTGAATTTTAATAAATGTGATTTTTAATAAACATTTTGACTACATTGCAAAAAAGGCTGCTAACACATTTGGACTTTTAAAATGATTAAGAACAAATACCTCAACAGAATGTGCAATACAAATATGCAGTTCTGTAGTAAAATCTCACTTTGAGTTCTGTTCATTAATTTTATTTTTATGTAATCAAACTGCTTTAAAAAGACTCCAGCTCTTTCAACTTATTAACTATAAGTGCAATATTTATACGCCTATAACGTTATAGGTTGAAAATGTTAAATATATTAATGTTATTAGTGCGAAACGAAGGGTTCAAATGCATGTATTAATGTTTGTCTTTAAAATAAAATACAATCGCCTGCCTCCTTGTGTATCTCGTTATATATGTTAATGTGGTTCAGCCGTATATGTTAAGAAATGTCAACAATTTCCGTCTTCCATCTACTCGTACCTAAAGACCAGAACTATTAATTTTTTTAAAGGATTTCAACAGTTTAACTCACTGGAATCGAAGAATTAAATATTCCTGCATTTAAGAAATCAGTTATTAACTTTGTGAAAAATATTTAAATTTTTTAAAATTCATTATTTTTATATTTACAATTTTAAATTGTTTAGTGTGATATGGTATATAATATAACTTTTCAATTCAAATTTAAATTTGTTTTTATAAATGGCGCAAATATACTAAATAAAGCATATTTTTATTATTATTATTATTATTATTATTATTATTGTTATTATTATTATTGTTATTATTATTATTATTATTATTATTATTATTATTATTATTATTATTATTATTATTATTATTATTATTATTATTATTATTATTATTATTATTATTATTATTATTATTATTATTATTATTATTATTATTATTATTATTATTATTATTATTATTATTATTATTATTATTATTATTATTATTATTATTATTATTATTATTATTATTATTATTATTATTATTATTATTATTATTATTATTATTATTATTATTATTATTATTATTATTATTATTATTATTATTATTATTATTATTATTATTATTATTATTATTATTATTATTATTATTATTATTATAATTTTATTATTATTATTATTATTATTATTATTATTATTATTATTATTATTATTATTATTATTATTATTATTATTATTATTATTATTATTATTATTATTATTATTATTATTATTATTATTATTATTATTATTATTATTATTATTATTATTATTATTATTATTATTATTATTATTATTATTATTATTATTATTATTATTATTATTATTATTATTATTATTATTATTATTATTATTATTATTATTATTATTATTATTATTATTATTATTATTATTATTATTATTATTATTATTATTATTATTATTATTATTATTATTATTATTATTATTATTATTATTATTATTATTATTATTATTATTATTATTATTATTATTATTATTATTATTATTATTATTATTATTATTATTATTATTATTATTATTATTATTATTATTATTATTATTATTATTATTATTATTATTATTATTATTATTATTATTATTATTATTATTATTATTATTATTATTATTATTATTATTATTATTATTATTATTATTATTATTATTATTATTATTATTATTATTATTATTATTATTATTATTATTATTATTATTATTATTATTATTATTATTATTATTATTATTATTATTATTATTATTATTATTATTATTATTATTATTATTATTATTATTATTATTATTATTATTATTATTATTATTATTATTATTATTATTATTATTATTATTATTATTATTATTATTATTATTATTATTATTATTATTATTATTATTATTATTATTATTATTATTATTATTATTATTATTATTATTATTATTATTATTATTATTATTATTATTATTATTATTATTATTATTATTATTATTATTATTATTATTATTATTATTATTATTATTATTATTATTATTATTATTATTATTATTATTATTATTATTATTATTATTATTATTATTATTATTATTATTATTATTATTATTATTATTATTATTATTATTATTATTATTATTATTATTATTATTATTATTATTATTATTATTATTATTATTATTATTATTATTATTATTATTATTATTATTATTATTATTATTATTATTATTATTATTATTATTATTATTATTATTATTATTATTATTATTATTATTATTATTATTATTATTATTATTATTATTATTATTATTATTATTATTATTATTATTATTATTATTATTATTATTATTATTATTATTATTATTATTATTATTATTATTATTATTATTATTATTATTATTATTATTATTATTATTATTATTATTATTATTATTATTATTATTATTATTATTATTATTATTATTATTATTATTATTATTATTATTATTATTATTATTATTATTATTATTATTATTATTATTATTATTATTATTATTATTATTATTATTATTATTATTATTATTATTATTATTATTATTATTATTATTATTATTATTATTATTATTATTATTATTATTATTATTATTATTATTATTATTATTATTATTATTATTATTATTATTATTATTATTATTATTATTATTATTATTATTATTATTATTATTATTATTATTATTATTATTATTATTATTATTATTATTATTATTATTATTATTATTATTATTATTATTATTATTATTATTATTATTATTATTATTATTATTATTATTATTATTATTATTATTATTATTATTATTATTATTATTATTATTATTATTATTATTATTATTATTATTATTATTATTATTATTATTATTATTATTATTATTATTATTATTATTATTATTATTATTATTATTATTATTATTATTATTATTATTATTATTATTATTATTATTATTATTATTATTATTATTATTATTATTATTATTATTATTATTATTATTATTATTATTATTATTATTATTATTATTATTATTATTATTATTATTATTATTATTATTATTATTATTATTATTATTATTATTATTATTATTATTATTATTATTATTATTATTAATAGTAGCTTAACATCTTTCATTTTGAAAGTTTTGTTTTGGCTTGACTGGAGCCCATATCAATTCTATGGGATTAAGCTTGCAGAGGTAACAGAAAACCAAGTAAAACAAAGAAAATTAAGAAAAAATACTGCATTTGGAACGAGGAAAGGAAAAGTGTCCCACAAATTCCATCGACATGAGCACTCTGCCTATTTGTGCTCAGTGCTTTGATAAGTTATTGAGTGATTAACGTCCAAAAGTGCTCGAAACATTTCGTGTAGATATAGGTACACAGTGTGCATGAATTTTGGTGGAACTTGGCAGTCCATATAATCCTTTCCCTTCAATCACATCACATCACAAGACATTTATACATGATCTTGGTTATTGCTACATATATGAGTACTTTAAAAAGTATTTGACTTACCCTGTTTCACTTAATCATCATACATTATTTCGAGGTACCAATATTATTTAAAATACTGATTTCAAATGGCAGTTTCCATTCAAAAGAAAATAGAAAATTAGTAACTCCTTCGTCAGGCGATGACTTTACTCAGAATTCATTCATTTACAATTTTTATCATTAGATCAGCTTGTCATAAAACTTTTATTATATGTTACCTATGTACCTATTTAAAACATAAAAAAGTGTTCTCGTTAACCGCACTTTATTGTTCTAAAACTACCTGCAACTTATGTAAAATCGAATATTTTAGAAGTCAGAGAACCTTATTACGAAACGAATTTTATCAACCTCAGGCCAAGAAGATAGTAATAAAATATAGTTTGGAACTTAATTACTAAACTCTCAACATACACACATATACTATATTTGTTTAGTTTTAATCATACCACCTTGATCAAAAAGTTCGGGGGGACAACACCGTGTGGCGATAACATTGTTCCGATTTGAGTTCAGTTTTTTTTGTTAGGTTGGTAAATCTGTTGTTGGATTTAAATTTGCCACAACGAACTTGTATTAAATTTTGCGCAAAAAACGGATTTAATGGTGCGCGAACTTTGGAAATATTGGAAAAGTGTTTCGGCAACGATTCTCTAAAGAAAACGGTCGTTTACCAGTGGCACGAGCGGTTCAAAAGTGGTCGTGAGTCAATCGAAGATGATGACTGCAGTGACAGACCATCGACATTGAAAACCGACGAAAACATTGATGAAGTAAAAGAAATGTTAGTCAATAACCGAAAATTAACCATCAGAGAGATAGCGGAGGACATGAACATTGCCTATGGATCCGTCCAAGACATTTTGGTTAATGATTTGGGTTGGATATGCCACGTGAATGGCGTTCACCAAATGAGCCGAGACCAAAAAAACCACGTCGTTTTCAATCAAAAAAGAAGGCAATGCTCACGGCTTTCATGGATTACAACGGTGTAGTGCATCATGAATTTTTGCCAGAAGGCCAGACAGTAAACAAAGACTATTATTTGGGCGTTACGAGACGTTTGCGTGAAGCAATGAAGCCGAAAGAGACCAGAATTGTGGGCAGAAAGCTCGTGGATTTTACACCATGATAACGCACCGTCGCACAGTGCCATCATTATTCGTAATTTTTTGACGAAAAATGAAACAAATACCATCCAAAAACCACCTAATTCACCTGATCTGGCTCCCTGTAACTTCTTTCAGTTCAATCGAGTTAAAAAAAACCACTACGGGGAACGCGTTTCAGCAGCCGAGAGGAAGTAATGGACAACTCGCAGGAAGCACTGATGGACATACCGAAAACCGAATACAAAAAATGTTTCCAGGATTGTATCAAGCGCTGGCATAAGTGTGTTGCAGTCGATGGGGATTACTTTAAAGGGGACAATATAGATTTATGTGAATAAACTTGTATCTTTAATTTTCTGAATACATTCAGGGAACTTTTTCATCAAGGTACTTCCTCTTTTATCTTAAATGTATCCCATGCCAATCATATTCACCTGATCTAAAAATGGGAACTTGTCCCTTGTATGGCATGTAGCGCCATTTTGTTGGAATAACAGATCGGATATATCGATGTTGCCGAGCTCTGACCACAGAAAGTCGGTTATCTTCGCTTTATACCTGTGACCATTGACGGTAATGGTGTCTGCTTCCTCATTTCGAATGAAATAAGGCCCGATGTGCACCAAACAATCAATCTTCTTAGATGCATTGATGCTTTGACGAACACTTGTGGATAGTGCTCGCTCCAATAACGGTAATTTTGCTTATTGACATAGCAGCTGAGTCAAATATGGGCTTTGTCCAAGATGATTTTTTGGCCAAAATCCGGATCTCCGGCCAACATTTCGAGCGCCCAATTAGGGAACTCATGGCGTTGGTTTTGGTCATCGAGCTTCAATTCTTATACGTACGTAAGCTCAAATCCAACCGCAAAATAAGCCGGGTTGACTCTATCTGTCTGGTTGTTGGCTTAAGATCCAAAAGAGTGTACTCACCCTTAAACTTTTACACTATACTACGAATTGCTTGGACTCTGAAGCCATGATGAGGACCGACCTACGACGTCGGTCGTAATTTCGGAATTTCGATAATATTTTTTTTATAATTTCGGCAGGTTCTTCTAGTGTAAAACGATGCACGATGAAATCGCAAACCTTACTGAATATTTTGACGGATGGATGTCATTAGTAACTTTGACAGCTGCTGAAACAGAACAATTAGAAAAACTATCATTGATATCTGGTCACACGTTACAAGATTCGCGTTTTCTTATTAATATATACTTTAATGAAATAAACGTATTCCATATTTACATATGGCAACACCTACACCACATTTCGATTAAAAACATCTTTTGAAAGCAACAAAAACCAAAATAGCTTATGGAAATATAATATTGCTGTGTTAAAATTAATGCTGGTAACTATGTTCCTGGTCGCATGGCACTTCAGTAACAATTTGTAGTATTTTGAATAGAAAGCTGAGCGATAGGCATCCGTGTGCGAAAAAAGGCCTTGTACTACAGATTTTTGTTGAACAGGTATAAATATCTCCATTATGTTTGTTAAAAATTTAGTATTTTTACTTGTAAAAAATTTATTAAACGCGACAGGGAAATTAAGATCGTTCACGCTGAGATTGGAGTACTGCGGATTTACAGATCGTTACGTGATCACCATTTTCGACATAAAATCATCATCAGCGGCGAGGCATATTTGCCGTTATTGGGGCATAAATCTGTAATTGGAACTCCAACGACCAATATATCCTCACGAACTGAGGTCCATATGCATTTAATGTTGTTAGAAGTGATTTAACAATCATTTAAATGAATGCGTTATTGTAGCGTAAGTAATAAGTAATTAGTATGAATTGACATACATACCAAACTGACTACCAAACAAAATCGGTTTTTCAAGAAAGGTACAAATGTGAATCGTACCTAATATCATTAGCAATTTTTAAATAACTGATTTTGTTTCCTTAAGTAGAGTAAAAATTATAAACTTCAATAAGCCGAACATAACTTGAAGATCAAGCTAACGATTTTTTTATTATTTACTTTATTCTTTTTTTTGGAAATACATATTTTTGAAAATACAGCTGATTTAAGTAACATTTTGATTCCCTCTGCTTTGTCTCTTATTGAACATGACATCCTTCGAATCTAAGCTCGTATGGAAACTATTGGGGTATCATTAAACCTGTTATTGCCATTTCTTTAAATCTAGCCAAAATCGAAAGAAAATATTATACATTTTATAAATCTCATAATTTTGAATTGACAAGTATTTTTTTTTTCTTTAGAAAAATACAAAGTGACCACTTCTTTTTGTAGCATAAGAGATTAAGAGAATCTCAGCGCCGTATGCCCGATCCACAAGAAAGGAGACACCCTCAACAGCGGATCCAAATCTTATCGGCCATATTTTGCAAACGTCTGAAACCCTACACCAAAAACCTGATTGGTCCCTATCAGTCCGTTTTCAGACTAGGAAAGGCCACAATCGGTCAAATATTCACACTCCGGCAGATCCTGGAAATCGACATTCACTATCTTCTCATAAATTTTAAGGCCGCATATGACAGCATTTATAGAGAGAAGCTGTGTATAACCAAATCTAGTTTTGGTCAAAATGGCGATAGTGAACGCTCGCTGCTTCGGGAAGTTCGATAACGACTAAACAGAAACTTTTGATGTCAAGAAAAGTTTTAGACAAGGTGACTACCTTAACATCATACTTGAAAGAATTGTACGGAACTCACAAGTGAACACTGGAGGCACAATCTTTCAAAAGTCTGTGTAACTAATAGCGTAATAACGCCAACCTAGATTGTGTTTGTAAACAAAGAGTTTATGTTGAATGAATTTGCCGGCTTTATTAATAATATTCCTAGATCCCCTATCATCTATAGCCTTCGATCTAAATCATTCAAAAATTGTCTTTTATTCACCTATTTTATTTGAAATGTTGCTATTTGAACATATTTTTATATCACTGAACTTTAAATTGTTAAGGATAAATTTAACTATGCTTTTTAAATAATTGACAAAAATACTGAGAAACTGAACCCGCAAAGTCGATATAGCTGATTTCATATGATAACCTTACAAGAATCACCTTCACGGACAGGTTCCACATACTACACTTCCGGATTTGCGCAAATAACTTCTAAATTTCACCTACCTCACCTGAAGAAATCACATCTAAATGGAACGAATTACCAGATACCACTGGCATCACAGTATCAACCAAAGATAGCTATCATAAAACCCTTTGACCTCTTTGATTTCAACCTGATAGCCGGTCTTAACAAGTCAAAATTATGTCAGGCGAAATATCTGTAATAATTTTTTTTTGTCATCACTGGGCAAATTATGCCAAAATATTTCAATTTGGAGATTTTGCAGATGTTCGTGCAACAACGGCCAAGTGGTAGTGTAGTGGTTTCACAATCGCAAGGTTCGAGGTTCAATATCAGCTGTGTCCAAAAACACTCTTTTTTTCTGGCAACTAAAATCTCGTGAAATGAATGATTGCCTAAAATACAACAGCAAGTCCAATTACACTAATAATTTAGTCTTTCCGTTAAATGTTGGATGACACCCATGGAGCAAAATAACGCCTGAGCTCCAACATCTTTCTCTCTCTCTATCCAATTTTCCAAAAAAACTTAACACAGCTCCAACATTTGAGGAGTAGTAATACCCTTTTGAGTTTTAAGTTCTTTTTTTTAAAAAAAAAAAAAAGATCGTCTCTATCTATTTCTTCAATTTGAGCCCACAAAAAGTCTTCAATCAATAGCGCCCTCCATTAACAGTAACAACTCTTTCAATTGTATCTTCGAAGAAACATGTACCAATGATTGCACCAACATCAAACAATGCATTTTTGTGGTTTCATCACTAAAGATGATTTTGTGTGAAAAACCAGAACCACCATGTTCTAACAATCAATTGACAAACGTTCTGCGTTGATTATCATCTGTTGTCTGGTAACTATCCATGGTTAAAATTATACACATGCTACTTCACAAATATCAAAGATGGCATAAAAAAAAGGTATAAATTATTCACTACTGACATCTAAGTGCGATTTTCAAAGATAATTTATTAAATTTAATTTATTAAGTATTTATTCAATTCGGATGGTTGAATGATTTGAGTTAATATGTAATGTTGTTTCATTAATTTTTTCAGTAGTCATTCGGCAGATTTTATTTAAATTTTTTTGTGTTATAAAATTAAAGGAAAAAATATTTAAAAGTCCCAAGTACTTGTCATACGCACCTACTTACATATGTAGATAAGTAAAAATTACTATAAAACCCTTGATATCCATAAAATCAATCTTTGCTTTTTTGAACACATAAGGTTGCTTCAGGCGCGCATTTCTTTCTTCAGTATTTTTCCCTTTTTACCTATAATTATATATAGATAAACACATTCAAAGTCATCTACCTTACAGCGAGTACACACGATTTTAGAAATACGACTAGTTGTATGTAGCATAGCTGTTGCTTTCGATGGAAACTTGTAGCGCTACCGTCATTAGAATGATTTTTCCACAGTCGCTTCCCAACTTTCAGCGGACAGTTTACCAGACAGTGGTTTATTAAAAAGCTTATATAAGTAAATTTAGCAACCCGAAAATTGGCTCAATTTAGCTACAAATATCTACATAGGCTTTGATTTTAAATATTATTTTTTTCTACATATAATAGATAAACATATAATTTATTGTACATATGTATATAAGGGTGCTCCGAATAAAGTGTCTGAAACTTTAAGGGATGATTCCAAGCCATTTCGGTTTTAAATAAAGCCTTGAATTAGATTAAATTTTGATGGTGAAATCCCTTTGTATGTACCCGTACAACAAATACAAGAAAAATCTTTTAATTAAAAGAAAAAAATACACTGGTTTGCAAAAAAAATTATTTTTGGCACTCCTTACTATTATTAAGCACGATTATAATAGATTTTATGCTATTGAGTCAAAATATACAATAGTAACAAAAAATATACATACGAGAATATCACGTATACTGTTAATCTAATGGATTTTTTTTAATAAATCGCTATTTTTGTTTACAAATTATGTATAATCAAACATTAATGATAGCCACAAAATTTACAAAATTTACAAAACAGTCTAGTTTCTTGTGCAATAATAGCATTTCACAATTATCTTTCTTTTCACACTTTCCGTTGGAGTTTCGCGGCGAATCGACCAACAAAAATCTGCAAGAATTCTTTTGACCATTTTCTGTTGTATTGTCTCTATGTGCTGATGACGCCTTTAACAATGTTTATCTGATACTGCACAAACGTTTTCGGGAAAAAAATCTAAAAGCGAACCCAAAAAGTGAATATTACTAAACCTAACAAAAACATCCCACCCCCCAGGAGGAGTCAGCTTCTACGTCAGCCACACTGGCATCTAATTCCTGCCGGCGTTCTTACCCCTAGTGAGCGAATCTGTTGGTCTTGTCCAGGGAACTATCTAACAACTCTTCATTTTTCCACTTGCTCCTCGGTGCCTCACCATCACACATGAGCACTAAGTCTCCAACCATGAGAGGCGCGATTCATTGAAACAACTTGCACTTCGATAGGACTGGCAAGTGCTCCCGAATCCATCTCCTCCAGAATCAACACTTTACATGTTGGCTCAACCACCACTGCTTTCGAAGACAGAGAGAACTTGCATCCTCAGGACCTGGAGTCTGCTTAGAGTTCAGAGTACCCAAGAGGAAATGATTGGATGTCAGGGGTTCTTCATCGCCTGTAGCATTCTACATCTTCAAACCTTAACCCATTTTTTTTTAAGGAACTTAACACTCAAGCAGCTATGACTGCACATGATGCCAAAGCATGTGTTAAGTTTTTTGGAAAACGGCTAGAGATGGCATTTGTCGCACACCTTGATGTCCCGTTGATGCGAAGGAATTCCAAGTTGAACCAACTGGTTCAAGGACACGACGTTCACCTACGCAGCTGCATCAAACACTAGGCGTAGCTTGTCTGGTTTGTTCGGATCCTTTATTCCGAGTTCTCACGTCAGCCTCGGCGCTGGTATGTGTCCTGACACACCCTTTCTTGACATAGGCTGATATAAGAGCTTTATACTTTTCTGCAAATCCTGGGGCCCTTTGAAACTTACTTTGGAGACTCCACATTCTTCGCCGTGCCATTTCATGACTAGGTTGGAGCTCGACAGCATCTTTCTGTCGCATGTACAGATGTACTCATCTACATCATCACCTTCCCAAATCTGATCGCAGTGCAGATTCTAGAACTAGATTCAGCCACCGGCGACGTCTTGGCGTACACGACACACCCTAATTTCGTTTCTATTACAACTGGTCCGATGTCGTTAGACCCCACGATTCGTAATAGCACTACCTAAGGACAGTTGTCAAGCCCAATTAATATCTTTGAACTTGCACAAAACGAAAATGTTGACATTACGAGTATGCTAGGTGCATATACTGTTGACTCTTTCCGATCCCGACGTATTTGGCCCCCGAACTTCATGGAGCGACGAATGATGAGTCTTATCTCAACTGGATGTGGATATCCCTTCCACAGCCGATATGTTTGAATACAGATGAAAGTTGAAGTGCTCTGTTCTACGGCATGAATAACACTCCGTGACTTCGGCCTTGCTTCGGCATTGATTTGTGGCACTGCAGAGATTGGAGTGACCAGATAGACTAGTTTAGCAACTCTAGTCAACCATTCATCTAAATGTTCAATCGTGGTATAAGGCTGTATGTCTACTCGCTTGCTCATTGGTAGTTTGCTTACAAGCTCCTCGAGGAATATGGAGTTGGCTAATTGCTGATACATTCCACTTGCTTCCTAAAAGGTTATAGGTTCTGCATCTTGGCGGCGAATGGTATCAGCAGTTCCATTTCCCTTATCATCATCATCTGTCTCCGAACTAAAATCTCTGCGCAACAAAAGCGGAATTCTAGTACGGCCGTCGCTAGGTCGACGTTGTTCGGATAAATATGCAATGCTTTAACGACCTCTCCAGCAGCGCCTTTAATGCATTTCTGTAGGCGGAAGAGTTTGTCCACTTTCTTACGTTCGTATAGCGAAACATAGTATTCGACTCTCGCAAGGCAGTGGCAAACATCGCCCAGTCCTCTGGATTGCCACTGAAATCGGGATGGTCATGGAACTTCCTACCATTCCCGAAAGTATGAATCGTAGTTGAATTATTCTGGCCTGATAAATATAACGTATGATATAAACGAATGTCGCTGCCCATAGTTGTATGGTTCGATACACAGAGTCGGTAGCTTAAGATGGTACAGCTACCTTGCGTATGCCCTCAACCTTGTGAGTAAACTCACCACCTATGTCATCCATCTACCCGTTTGTCTGGTGGATGACCCCTAATGTTATCATCAAACTGCGAAGATTGATCACATCCTAGTCTAGTTACATAAGGAAATTCTCAATAAAACATTATACTCGCTGAGATCATATAAAGAAAATTATGTGCTATATTTTTAAAGAACACCAATACATACAATATTTATTTAGTTCAATCATAAAATATAATTCAAATATATGCGTAGGTGTATGAATAGGTAGATATACTCGTATGTACATACATATGTAGGTTGCCAAACTCTAAGTTTCAAAAGACGCGCAAAAAATGTAAGTAATCGTATGATATTATACATACATCGATACAATCAAAATCAAATATTAATCAAAATCTTGGAAACGCTATCACTTTTATAGATGTAAAAAAAAGAAATAAATGCAACATATTGTACCTTTTATTGTTCTGATGCAGATGACGTGCACACAAGACCTGTTGACTATTGCCGATGAATTATTGAAGAGTGATATATGATACCGTTTACAGAATTTTATCAAATACATTATTAAATGTCTTATCAGGTTTAAGGTTTACAAATTCTTAAGCATACCAAACCTATGTGCATATTTACATGCATATATATTCAGTATCGATCTTATAAAATTACAAATTATCTGTGATAGGAATCTAAGTCCGTGATATTTTCTTAATTCTTTACATTTTTACAATTTTTATATCTTTTTACATCAACATTTGTGGGCAAACATTATTCAGGCGAAATTAAACATTATGAGTTACAAAAAAAAGTTCAATCAATTAATGATCGTGAGGGTGAACATCGATTTAAAGTTGATGGCATAGCAGTGCGATCCATTAAAGGTTGCAGCGGATTGCTTATCAGTACGATGATCTGCCATGAGATGATTTGCCCAAAATGTCTTGCTCCAAAGAGAATCGATGAATAGAAGTGTGAGTGACAATTCAATGCGTAAAACTTTTCTACGTATGTATGTATTGTACATATGTAATTATGTTTTGTAAAATCACTGGACCACGTTTTGCAAGTGAGTTTGGGTATGGTGCGATTCGGCGTATAAGCTTTTCCTAGTTGAATTTTTACGTGTTTATTTAATGCACAGCTTGGGCTCGAATATTGCACTCCGCCTTTAATTAATAAAGTACTCTTAATAACGATTCATCATATTTCTGATGCTTACGTATTACACACTTGTGTACGCGTTGGCTCCGATGGCCTGCTCTCCAAAGTGCAGAGCTTAAGTCGGTGCGACCTATCACTGTCACGACTTGATTAGAAAAGAGGAAGAGTACTTTGCGGAAATCATCATCGTACCTTCAATATCGTAAAAATTTCACTGACCAAATTATTGGTCGAATGGATATCGTATATGCCATATTTTTTTTCTTAAAGTCAGGAATGTTGTTGGGAAAATTTTATTTTCATAAATAGATTTTTTTTATAAGGTGGCTACTACAAACTTTTAAATCAGCACAAATGTTCCACGAGTACTGTGAATATTTATTTATCTCCAGTAACAGCTTCATATTTCCATAGTTTCCTTTCATTTTTGTTGCATGTGCGAGAGCGACTGAAGGGTATTTATTGCCATTGTGAAGCAAAACAGATTTTAAACTGACTTCGGGCACATCAATAAAAAGTTGCAGTTCCCTCAGATCTTTCAGGGATACCCAATTGCCTGAGAACTCCTTCAGCATTATTACAAAACACTAAATCTACGTCTTAAAGTAACTAATAAAGTCTTCTTATCTATGTAGTACAAAAATATAAGATTCTCGTATTTTCATGTAACAAAATTCATTGTTTCAATATTGATCCAAAAAATTGAGTTTCGATTTTGAGAGACCAACATCTCGAACGAGATCATTCAAAGCACATTGTCTTAAAGTTTTTGAGGAACGGTTGCAACATATTTTCGGGACCCAATGTTTGTAATTTGCCTTTCATCGACAGGAAACCCAAAGTAAAGTTGGTAAGATCTTTTCGACAGAGGAGTTATTGCATTCCGTTGAGATCTTATAGTTAGTTCAACACAAATGTGTGGAAAAAAAATCTGCAGAATTTTTGCAACTTCTTGGCATTTTGTACCTAAAGGAAAACAAAACTTGTTATAAAAACAATGATGTCCTTAATATATTGTAGTTTCTGCACTGTGGTTGATAATAAACTTAAAATTCCATTACATGTATAAGTTTTGTCCAAAATTTACCACGAAGTCTTTGCGGGAATTACGCAGGCGCAAGAGTTGGTGTACAAACAACGTTCGACGGTATATTCCTTTCCCTTTCTATCGGTTCGTACTGGTTTTATACAATAGATATGTATACGGACTATTTAAATATATGAAAGTAGCTTTAACCCAAAAATGAAACAACAAATTCTATATTTTGAGTAATATAAAAAAATGTATAAATATATATTTACGTGACAGTGAAAAATGAAAAGCCATTAAAACCTTCATACTCGTATCCATGATATTTTTATTTTAAGGAGGACTTCGCTGTGGTCAAGTGAATTAAAAATAAATTTATAATAATAAAATTTGAGAAGAAAAATTGTTGCGGAAGCACTTGACGAAGACAATATTATCTGGAAAAAAGTTGACTACGGCAAATATGTAGATTGATACCGTCAAAATTGAGAAGAAAAATGCGAAGGAAAAAATATTTTTGTCGGGCTTTAAAATTTCTGATGTTTAAAAAGTATGGAGGAATTTTATTAACGAATACTGTTCTTTAGCTTCCTTCTACCATAATTGCTGTGGCTCATTGGTATTTTAAGCATACTACGTACTCGATTTTTCGTGTTCTATTGCCTTTCTAAAATGAGTCTTTGAAATACTCAAGAGCTAATGTCATATTGTATATCACTTCCAATCCCCTAAATCTTCATACACCCTAGTGTGATTGAAGTTTTTCCAGCTAATTGATATGCGTGCGGAAAGCGTTTCCCAAGCAAGTACCACATATCACGTTTTGGATTCAACTATGTCATAGGACTCTTGCTTTTGTGCCTGCAGTGTAGATTGATATCCAAGATGTACTAAGCCAGAGGGTGTTTTTCTAAGATCTGAGCGTAGCTAATTTCTTCATTTATCTCATATTAGAAAGCATTCTAAAAACCATGAGCATCACTACTTTCAGAAAAGTTTTAAAAGTCACTTCATTACAAATTCTTTCAAGGATTGTTTAGTCAACGAGCTGCACGATACATGATATTGTCCTGTATTCGGTTATTTTATCTTTAATTCAGCCGTGTAATTAAATCGGCCTTACTATTGCAATTTGCATGCCCCTTCATGTTTCATCCTCTAATATTTCGACTTTTTGTAGTCCATTAACATCATGCAGTTTTAGATATGTCATTCCTTTTCTTTGCTGGTATCTTTAAGAAAAATTGAGTAGCACAGCTGAATATCTACGTTATTACAATATTATCTTACAGTTGTGAACTAACTTTCATGTTTGCCTTGGTAAGATATATGCCACATTTATTAAACAGTGTTGTTCGGGTTTTTTTTACAGACAAACTGCTAACCATAGTCTAATCTATAGTGAATATTTTTCTCCCCATGATTTTATATCAAATATTTATAAAAATTATATTCTAAAATACTGAAATGTGCAAAACAAGAATTTTATAATTTGAATTCGTGAATATGGTATATTGCATCTGGTAACAGTTGTTTTAAGTAATTTAAAATGTGAGGCGTGTGATACTCGTATGTACTAGCTTTTTTTTTAATTTTGATTTTTTTTTAATATGTAAAAGGTCTCTAAGTCGAATCATGGAAAAAGTTCTTGTTTCATTGCCGAGAGTTAATCTTAGGATTGGAAAGTCTGAAAAAGAAAATTAAAAAGCATCTAAAAGAGGAAGGTTTCTTAGTAGTAATTGACCACAGCTAATTAAAAATTGAAGCAGATCTTTAATTAATGTTTGCATTAAATATGTATCATTTCTCTATTTTTATAAATTGTAAAGATTTAATTTTTTTTAATAATTATATTTCCAACTTTTGCTTAGTTACCCTATATTAAAGTTTTTGCATACTTCCATAAAAGCTTAACATCAGCTGTTGGATCATGTGTAAAAGCTCTCTTTTATGATTGCGAAATAGAAGATAAAAGCCCACAGAAGTCAGCTTAAACATAGAGTATTATCGGAGCATCGAAAGAAGGCATTCTAAGGTGAATTCTTAGGAGGTCTTTTTTTCATTCGCCCGCTGACTGGCGATTTGTGTATTAAAAAACGAACTGGGCCATTTCCTGGGTCTTCCTTAATGCCCAAATTGTTAAGTTTGGTCAAGTTTTGTAAACAAATACATTTCTTCTTCCGTCGTATTAAAAAATAGTAAAACGAACCGGATTGTTCTTTTTAATTCTTTTTTTCATCGAGGGAATTACTTTCTGGTGGAGAAAACATTTTTGTATATAAGAGCCTCGCTCTACAGAATCGATTAAAAAACAATGGCGGATTTTTGAAAAAAATTGTGGCAAAATCTATTTTTTTAAGGTTTTTTTTCTGGTGAAATTTGTTTTATTAATTTTTGTCCAAAATTGTGGTAGGCCCAGGACACACAGTAGATCCGGAGAATAATTTTCGACCGTTTGGAATTTATTTATTATACAGGGTGTCCCCTAATTCGACAAGGATATTTTGGGAAATGATTTTTGGGTATATTCTAAAAAAAAAATCGTTCTGCAGTAAGGATCTATCTCCAGTGTTGACAGGATTTAAGAAAATTCTTACTTTGGTGAGGGAAATTACTCTGGTAGTATTAATGGTAGAGACTTTTTGTAGGGTTTTGTTTTTAGAAGAAATACTAGCCTTTGTAACTGCCTTTAAATAAAGTTGATATTTTGTTTGAGTCTTCAGACATTCAATTTCTAGGCATGTTCTATTTTTCTTGTCCATGCTAATTTTGGACTTTGAGGTCACTTTTCTCCATAAAATGACTATTTAACATGGCTTTTTACTAATTTTTTCTTATGAAAGAAATAATAATAAAAAAAAATCATCACCAAGTTTGCACAAAAACCCATAGATTTTATGATAATTGGGAAAAAAGGAATTCATGATTTTTTTTAAATACGAGTATATACGGTTTTAACAACAATTGACAATAAGAGTGGTTTCCCAAGAATTAATAATTTTCTAATAATTTTTTAAAATTGCATAGCTATTAAAAGGTTTTAAAGCGTTCTCGTTTATTGGACTACCTGTCAAAACCCTCATTTAACTACCCTGTTCCTTAAAGATTCTCAGAAAGGATTCAGTTTGGGTTAAGAAGGCCTCTTTGGAAAATTTACCAAACAAAAATGGTTTAAAGGGTTAGAAAAAAAATTAATTCATCGTACGCAGACATTATTTACATTTATGGGCTGTGCAATCGAAGTTCAACTAGTGCGCCATAAAATCACTATGAACTTTCCCCTAGCCGCCGACTTCTTAGTAAAGGAGTATTTGTAAATACGTATCGAAGGCTTCGAGAAACGGAATCTGTTTCAAATACACTACCGAGTGCGGAAATCCACAAATAAGAAGGATTTCGGCTGATGAAAGAATACTGGAAGCTGTTAAAACTAATCCATCAATCAGCATTAGACATTTAGCTTTGCAATTCAATGTTTCCAGACATAAAATTTCTAATGTACTGCATGGAGAAAATCTTTATCCATATCACCATACAAGAACTGCTTCCCAATGCTTTGGAAAACAGACTTGAGTTTTCTAACTGGTTGCTACGGAGCTTGGATGAAAATGAATTTATTAGCAGAATTCTTTGGACGGACGAATCTCAATTTACAAGAGATGGGATCACAAATGTTAATGATCTTCATACATGGGCTACGGACTATCCACATACAAGAAGACATAAATCAATATGTGGATAGGTATAATTGGAAACAAGTTAATCGGCACCTTTAAACTACCACCTAGGCTGAATTCTATAATCTATCTGAAGTTTTTGCGAAATCATTTACCAGGATTGGAGGACATTCCATTGATTGCACTGCTTCGTCATATTTCCAACAGGATGGTGCTCCAGCCCACTATGGTAGTGAGGTCAAGAACTGGCTATATGAAGAGTACAGTAATCGCTGGATAGGAAGAAATGGACGAGTTCACTGGCCTGCAAAATCTAGTTCCCTTAGAGTATTGAATTTTTTGTATGGGGAAGAATGAAAGAACTTGTTTATTCAACCGAAATACAACACCAACCCTAAGTGAATTGGCATAAATAAAACATTTTTTTAAAATTTAATTGTTTATGATTTTTTTTTATTATCGTTACGTTCATATGAAAAAAAAAATAAAAACGTTATGTTTATTACACACGTTTTGGAGAAAAGTGGCCTCAAAATCAAAAATTTGCATGAGAAAAAGAAATGGAACAGGCTTAGGAGTTGGAAATCTGAAGACTCAAACAAGGTATCAGCTTTATTTAAATGCAGTTTCAAGGGCTAGCTCTTCTTCTAAAAACGAAGATTCATTATTATTAACAGAACAATTTACCTTAACATGGGTTAGGGTACACCAAAGTAAGCCTTTTCTTTAGTCCTCGATAAATAATGTCGTCTTTAGACATAGACACAATAGAACGATTTTTTTCTTAGAATATAAACAAAAATTATTTCCCAAATTATATCCTTGACGAATTAGGGGACACTCTGTATATTAATGTCATTTCGAGATAACCGCATTTTAAATGAATTTCAGGATTCACTGCCTTTTGTATAGGAACCCATTTTATCCATGTATGATTTTATAAATTATCGAATTAATACTGAGATCCTGTTAGAAAGTCAAGAGTATTACTTGTATACAAGAAACGGAATTTTGGAGACAGGGTATAAACAGCTGCCGGAGTAGAACCGATCGCTCTGAGAACCTGCGAAGAGCCGAGAAGACGAGCACACTTATGCCGTTGTAATTTTTTTTTTTGTTTAATTCCTCAAAAAAGTTTTAGGATGTGATTTTTGAAGTAATTGAAAAATACAAAAAATAAAATGCTTTTTTAAAAATTCTAAAATGTACTAGTCCCTCAATGTGACTATTTATGTTAACTGAAGATTCGGATTTTAAAGAGTTTCAAAAAGAGGGGCTCTTGGGTTACTGAATCAAACGCGACGGCGTAGAGTTTTCTATTTCTTTGTGTATATGACTCAGCTATGTTCATCAATGCAAAGGTTTTGCCCATAATGAACTGTTTTTTTTTCTTATAACTCCAGCTTGATAATATATTACAATTTTTCTCAGCTTGTTGCAAATAATTATACGGATGTATTTAAGAAAGAGATACCTCTGTAATTGGAAGAATCGGAATAATCACCTAATTTACACAGTGCAAAAATAATTACATGTCTGAAGCTATTCAGTTGCTACTAAATAATCTTGAATGTAGCTCTTATAAAATTCAGCACGAAGGCAGTCTTCTACTGTGGGTTCCCATGATTTTGTTATATGGTATAATATTTGTTTAAAATCGTTTAGGGATGCAAAAAGCCGTTATCGTTTTTTCTGGGAAGCTGCAAGAACTAAAACGACTTTTCTCTTGCTTTATGACACTTTCTATTGAACCACTTTTGGCTGGAGAGATAGTCTTTCGTTCGGTTTGAGCTTTAATTAGAATAGCTGCTCTCATTCATCGTTTATGTTGTTTTGATACTTTTGGTTGTCAGTCGACTTAGAAGCGCATAGTTGATTTGTGTTAAGTTTGGTTTGCATTTCATCATCAATACACTTACGCCAGAATAACGAGAATTGTACATATTTACGTATGTACCATATTTCGAAAATCTTAGTTTATAAAACCACGTCCATTTTAGGGTGGAGGTAATGAATTTATTGAAGGCAACATTCAATGGGCGCACAATTTCGCGAAGTGGACCTGTAAAATGAACTCCAAGATAGTGTGAGCTCACACCAATAAACCAGGGACGAAGAACGAGTTCAAAGCCAATTTTTGTCGAGCAATTGCCAATATACGACTCAATTAAAAAAAAAACTGGACTTCCACTTTGCGCTTCATTCAGGCCAGCCGCTGCACCATATGCTCACGATTATATTTTTGTGCTAATAGCATATAATTTTCTCTGCAATAAGACAAATTACATCGCCGTTGCCATGATTTTTAGGTCCTTTAGTTCTAATAAAAAAAAACCACTTACTTACTGAGATGCCCCCACAGTTGTCTTTTACCAGCGTATACCTCTACTGCGTTGTCACTCTGGAACGATGATATCAATGCGCTCAAGGTGACCTAGTCATCTAAGCTAGACTATCCGAGGTTTTTTGACGAGGCCGGCATCGCTGTTGAAACGTCTCCTCCATTCTCCATTAACGCAAATGGGACCAACAACTACACGAAGAACTTCTCTATCGAAGCGCCCAAAAGCATTTTCATCCGCTTACGTCAGTGTTATGCTTCTGTCCCATAAAGCAGGACTGGGATGATCAGTACCTTCCATAATATCTTTTTGGTTGCCCGAGAGAGCGATTTACTTCCCTCAAAGCTGCTGCTCCTTACCATGATGTTTTGTCCTAAGAGTTGATGTTATTTTTTCATCTTTGTTGATAACATAAGCTTTTTTTTATTGTGTTCAATGTCATCTGCATGTGTGAGTAACTGAAAAGGGTTTTGAAGATGGTACCTCTGGAGTTGTGAACTTCGCAAAATTTCTTCAAGAACGATATTGAAAAAAGCACATAACAACGAATCGCCTTATATTGAAGAATGACTTTGCGTGCATTCTCTATCGTTATTCTTCATAGTTGAATGATCTTGGCTGGGATAGCAAACCTGGAAATAGTTCTGTATTTCACCTATTTAATGTTGTAATATGCAGCTTTGAAATCGATGAAAATGTGGTGGGTATCGATTTTGAACTGTTGAGTTTTTTCGGAGACATGCCGTACTGTTGAAATTTGATCTATGGTGGACCTTCCTGGTCTAAGACCAGGAGCCAATTAGACTGTTTATGGAGGTTTTCGAAATGAGCGCACAGATATGGTTAAGGTATCCTTTGACTCTTGTGTGCCCTTTAATGGAATAGGGTTAATTATATGATATTATCCGTTTATAATTAGGCATCATAACTCTAGAACTAGGTTTAGCATGTTATGTTAAGCGAAAGATTTATTCTATTATTTTTTTGTGTTCTGGGTTTCGCTGAGGTCTTTCGTCTTTATTTTTTTTTTTAAAGAACTTAACACTCAAATGGGTATAAAGACACTTATAATGCCTCAGCATGAGCTCAGTTTTTTTGGAAAATTGGATAGAGAGAGATAGAAAGATGTTTGGGCTGCATGGGTGACATCCAACATTTAATGGAGAGACTAAATTCTTAGAGGAAGTTGGTTTGTTGTTAATTTCTAGTTTGGAAGCTAGTCCCCTATCACTTTAGTCGCGGCCACCCGACAATATTTCTTCAATATGAGTTCGTGGCTAATCTGTTCGATTTCCGGCCAGATTTGAAAGTCAACATTTCTTACGGCCGTCGCTAAATATGTGTGATGATTAGTTGCCTAGAATACAAGAACAGGTGCAATTACATTAATATTGTAATTAAGTTTTCTCATTAATTGTTTGATGCCACTCATGGAAAGAAATAGTTACTGAGGCCAAATATCTTTCCTTTCTCGTTATCAAACTTTCTAGCAAATTAAACACATACTGCGGTATTTTGAAAGTACTCAAATTCTGTTAAGTGTTAACTTCCTAAAAAAAGCTTAAAAGATTTAAAAAAAAAGGTTTAACAAAAACTCCTGTATATTTCCGTGGAATGTTTAATTTAAAACACAAGATTTCATAGCTTCTCTGAGGATATCTACTAATTATGGTACTAGCTTTTATCTACAATTTCCAGATGCTGCTTAAAGATAAAAGTTTGAATTGGATAGTGCAAGTACACCTTCACTTATAAAAGTGGAACAGTTGTACTTTTGTTGCAGGTGTTAAGCCTTTGAAGCCGTTTGTTCTGAAAAAGTTCAGGAAGTACTTTGACGCTGGTGTTAATAACACTTTTCGCCTGTTTAGATTATCAGTCAGCTTCCATAGTTCAAGATTGTACACCAGATATTTGTCAATATCTATTGAACTGTTGGCAGCATATTCGACAATGCTCTAAAGATCATCAAGCTTGGAAAGCGGGTTCAAACAGAGTTTGTTTTTCAAGCATTATATAATTATTTAGTCACTAAAACACTTTATCGCGAGCATTTATTGGGTAGAAGATATGTACTTGCACTCACCGCAGTAAAAGAGAAAACTGTTTTTGAAATTTTTAAGATCTAATAGCGATATTTCGTTCAAACCTCAGAAGCTACTACAAATCAATCTGCATGCTATTGTTCCACTGCTAGTTCGAGGCTAACGCAGAATTTGAACATTCTCGATATTGAGAAATTTAGTTGTACTGAAAGCGGAAAGGCAACAAAGAGCAATAAATAGTAAATTATTTGTAAATCCTGTATTGCCTACGCTTTACCTCGGCCATGTCTCCTTCCAAAAAAATGATATATTAACTAAGTTATATTTTGATATCTTCTTTTCAGTTAGAAGTTGTAAGTGCCTTGTTTTTTTCCTTGAATGTTAACATACTCCGAAGTTACGTGCATTATCCAGTATACGATATTAGTCGACGTTTTTACTTAAATCAGGGATTAAAAGACTTTCTGAAACGAATTTCCGATGTGAGTAGTTATGAGACTCTTTCCTTTTTCGGATGGTGATTGGTGTCCAGTTTGAAATCATATATTATAAGTTTGTAAATAAAACAATTGAATAAAACAATTGAAGCTCATGTTAATGTCTATGATATTATATTTATTTAATAGATAATTTCATGTCATTATTGTTTAAATATGATATCGGGCATATGCGTGCCACCGTTAGATCGAATAAACCCCAATCGTGAAGTCCAATTCATAAACTAGTGACATATACCCAAAGAAAGTAATCTAAAGGTATGAGATAGCTGGATCGTGGAGGCCAGTTGCAGTTCACAGGTCCATTACGGGAAATTATGCACTCAGCAAATGTTTCCCGCAATAAATTGATGCTGTCGCACGCCGTGTGGCGTGTTGCGCCATCTTGTTGAAACCAAAGCTCTGTCACGTCAATGCCATTCAACTGAGGAATGAAGAAGTCACCAATCATGTTCCCATGATTCCACCGGCTCATTGCCAAATTCGGCAATTTTGCTTGTATACTATACATATTCATTTAACCAAAAATGGATCTTATGGGAAAACAAAATTTTGCATTGGAAATGAGGATCAAGCTGAATCATGTTTTCAGCCCATTCAGCGAACCTACGACGCGTATAATGGTCATGCGGTTTCAACTCTTGCACAAGCTGGATCTTATAAGCTTTTAAGTCAAAATCTTTCCGTAAAATCTTCCACAAAGTGGATGTGCATACCTCCAATTGCTATGCACGATGGCGAATCGACTCATTCGGATTCTCCTCAACACTGCGCTCCACAACGGCAATAACTTCTTCTATTCGCGCTATTTGTCGTGTTTGGGGATGCGTATTATCCACCGGAGTGTACGTAGTGGAAAACGATTCATCGTGTTCCATATAACTTGTTCAGATGGACGATTTGGAAAACCAAACCATGGTTAGCTACATTTCATCGGTGAAATAAATCTTATTTTACTTTTTTTCGAAGTAGGTATTAAGTAATAAGCTTTCTTTAAAACCGAAATTAATAAACTCGCAAGTGGGTTTGCCTGTGAAAACTCAGCGTGGAAACTAGTAACATCCCATCTTCATGGACGGTCGCCTTCAGGAGTACCCCAAGGATCTGCTTTAGGCATTTTAATATTCATACTATTCATCAGCGATCTTACAAAATTTATTAAACATTGCAAACATTACATCTATGCGGATGGCAGTGGCTCAAGTGCTAGTGTAATGGCTTCCCAATTCAACTAAAATCTTGTGAATTGAATGGTTGCTTAAATACAACATCAAGTCAATTTGCACTAATAATTTAGTCTCCACATTAAATGTTGGAAGCCACCAATGCAGTGAAATAACCACTAAGCTCAAAAATCTTTTTTTCTCTTTTGGGATGCCATGTCCATCCGAAAAAGTTTTCCGAAAAACTTAACACTTAAGTGCTTTTTTAAAAAAAAAAATATACAAAAATTATCAAATGTTTTCCTAGAGCAGTGAGTCGCTTGTGATAACCGATATAAATGAAGACATAAATTGAATATTTCTATGCTCAAAATACAACCAAGTAAGCTTGGTTTTGGTAATAAGCCGAAATAGAATGGCAGCTTTTCCATTTGTACAGTGAAGACGACGGTATGGCTTGAAAAATTTTGGAGTTAGAAGAAGTACCAACTACAAAGGTCAAACCTGCAGAAGGTGAAATTTGTGGAAACCACTACTAAATGACATACAAACGAGATAAAACTCGACGAAATAATGACACCGTCAAATTGCCCCTACGGAAAGATCGCACGGCTTTGGGCGATTCACGCAAACTGGCTAGTTCGGCGCTGGTTATTTTGTTTAACCGTGTTGTAATTATTTAAATGATTCGTTCAGTAACAACTGTTTTGTAAAATTGATATTTACCATCTTAAAAACTGTTGAAGAAAACTGTGTAGATTAAAATAGCTTGAAATAAAACAAACTGTTCACTTCAACGTTACAAAAATGATGATTTATTTTGTGTAAAAGCTTCCCTTTTATGCTAATCTGAAATATGGCATTTTTTATGTCATGAGAGTTTTATTATAAGTGTGTTTGTTTAAAAATTTAAGAGTAGGTACAATATTCTATGTTTTTAATTTAATTTATATTTCATGAACAATTTTAATTTTATAACTTTTGTCAGCAACATGGCTTGTAGCGAGTTCTTATGTTGGAACAAAGAAAGACTCGTAAAACATTAAAATCTTCGGCATGAATTGATTCAGGACTACAAATATTTCTCTTAGATACATGGAGGAAATATAGGAGGGAAAAAACATATTTTGGAAAAAAGTATTATCCCCCATATCATGCAGTGATGAAATATGACAGCGCTACTACCAAACTGAGGGTGGTATTCGAGGCCTCAGTAAAAACGATATCTGGAGAATCGCTGAATAGTATAATGATGACATTTCTCGCTGTTATCATTACCGATTTTTGTGAAAAATGTGCCCCCTCAGATTTTAGTGGATCAGGGAGTCCGAAATCTATAGCGCATCGTGTGGAGGGAAAACGCCAGTGTCTCAATCAAGGAATATGCTCTTAAAACAGTCACATACGGCACAGAATCCGCACCGTATTGGCAATTAAAACTTTATGCCAGATAGCTGAGGACGAAAAACAGAGGTATGCACGCACAAGTGAAGCGAAGCTTGACGGATTTGACTGTCTTGTATATGCACATTCACTAAAGAAGTGTCAAAACCTTCAAGGAAAAGTGATGCAGCTACTTCATATTGGTGGATTCATTTTACGGATTTGGACAACAAATAGTTCCGTATGTATAAAAAGCGTTGCCGAGAGAACTCATTGAAATGGAACCAGAACATAATTTCCATAATGACACAACGTTTAAAATCTTGGGAATAAAATGGTGCCCGAGGGCAGATGACCTTCAGTTCAAAGTGAATTCTTTATCATTCAATATAATGGGTACCAAACGAGCAATATCACTGACGCATTTATCTGGTTGTCTCCAATAACAATCAAAAATTCTCGTTCAATGTCTTTGGTTCTGTGGTATTGGGTGTCATGAAAATGTATCAGTGAAAATTCAAAATGAATGGGACGAATTCAAACCAGACTATCCACGATTGAACAAGAAAGAATGCGAAAAATAATTGAAGTAAAATACAAAGAGGAGTATATCAACGTACTAGAGTTGTAACAGTAAAGACAGAAAAGGGAATATTCAAGCGACCAACAGCCAAAGCCCATCCAGTAAGCTAGGAAGAAATCTGAGAGATAGAAAGCAGAAGTCAACCACTCCGTTATCACATTTGTCTATTGCCCTGGTAGTTCTATCCCTTCTTGCATCTCCCGGGATATACAATCATCCACCCGGATTGTTTATACAATAGTACAAATCGGAGCTACCACAAGCGTACTACGCACAAGCGTTCGAGGATAGCTGGGAACTGTTCTCAACTCAACATTCGTAGTCAATGATAAGTTCTACCATCATATCGAAGACCCTGGATACTAATCAGAAAAAATTTATGAAAAGCAGTAAAAGAAACACCACGATTATTCTGTCTACAATTTGCTGTTGGAATGAGACAGAAACTAGAATCAACAAGAATATCAACAAATTTACAATAGAGCTTAATGTCTATAGAGATCATCAAGATGGTACACATTGGTAGACGAAAATAAAATAAATCTATATGTGACGAACGCCTATCTGATTGCTCTACATGCGAAAAATTTAAACAATGTACGAGAAGTTGTTGAATGCGTATCTTCAACGAAGTCATTTATTCGAATTCTTGTCACACAAAAGCGTGGAAGAAGACATCAACAAGTGTTCAGAGAGACTTGGCCCAGAGATAAAAGTACTACCAGATTCAATGGACAAACTGAAAATGTCTTCATCTTCAACAGACATTTTAGCACAGAATACTTTATAAGCAGTCATGGCGATGAATACGACCTGATCAAAATCAACACTGTTCCAGACCAGATAGACAATTAAACATTTCGAGAGATACAGATGCAGCAGACTGGGAGTCAACTATAATATGCAAAGATATTTTGAAATACCACTGGAAGATATATATAAACGAGGCACCAACACTTAACGAAAAAACATTCATCCTCCGGCCATCAACATTTCACAGTATTGAGAAAAGTGAGGATTGCATTGCCCAACAACTATGAAAAAACTGTCTTTTAAGCGATGCGCAACTAGAACGCGTAGACTGACATACACCAAAGCAAACCACTATATTCATAATTTGTCGGCAAATTGAGACTGACACGGGCATCATTCATGTGACACCTGACTGTGTCATTCAATCAAAATGCGTATGATTGAAAGCGAAATTTGTCAAGGATATGAGAATTGTTGTTTACTTCAGTAAATCAATTAACTATTAACACATCAATATCAACCCAGGCTTCGGTGTATTTTACAAATGAAACCGTCATTCCTCTGATTAAAGACCTAATGGAGGTCCAACGGGAGGCATCCGAGGCTCAATCGGATGCAGGAACACCACTGGAAGACAATCACACAACACCAGTACCTATTGGACAATTGGGTTTTGTTCATTGTTTGCAGGCGCTGTGATCAACATTTGTGTATCTGTGTTACTGAAATATGGCAACCATCGATTTAGAATTGACCGCTCTGCTAACTTTCAATTAAGAAATCATAAGAGCTGATGTGATCACCGTTTTAAGATTACTTGGCAAACAACGCCGGAGGAGGCAAAATGTTGATTATATCAACAAAAGAAAAAATTAAAAAGAAGAACAATAAAGGAAACACAAAAAACAGCAAAAGCAGTTTAGTTTAGTTCATTTCTGGGTTGATGTTGACGAGTTTGACGGTATTCTTGCGATGAAAGTGTACACGTAGGATTTTTCCCTAATTCCCAATATTTTCAATACGCATGTGTGGGAAATATCCTTCAGAAATGTGTAAGCATGTAAGCATCGCTGCAAGACATTTTATGTGGAGAATTATTTAAACGAAGTTCCTTTTCTCCAAATGATTCAATGAAAAAAATTAGGTATATGACGAAGAAAGTTCAAGCTTTTTAAACCAACTTTGTTGAATAACAATAGCAGTGGTTAAAATCTAAGGACAGTGGCAATTGAGGGCTATTGGTGCAACGACACAATTTCTTTATACTCGGTCTGTAATCAAGTTTAGAAAAATATTTTACGAATATATATTAGATATAAATTTTGCGATAATTGTGAATGATAGAGTTGATAGGTTAATGGATAATCAATAAATCCTAATCACAAAAAAATTTCTGTTTCAAGAACACAGTGTTGTTTTCGGTATTTGATAATATAAAAAAAAAGTACGTGTATTTTAAATCAGATGTGACAAAGGCGTATTTTAAATTATGCTGATCTTTCGAAGGCCGCAGTTTATTGAAGAGCAATGATATGTTTCAAAAATAAAAATTCAATGTAGCGCAAATAAAAAAAAAGTGTGCGGAAATGTTTGAGTGCGAGGAATTTAATTTGTTTACCGATTAATCAAAATGCGGGAAAATTGTTTAGTTGTAAAAGTAATTGCCGAAACGTTAAATTTTTTAATAATTTCATCAATGAGATATTCTTATAGTGGATATCAAATAAATGCCATGAACACAGCAAGAGATTTTTCTCCATCGGCAGGCCCATACACAACTGTAGCATCAGTAAATCACTTTAACGCCTTTACCTATATGGATAAAAAACAACAAAATGGTAGGCAAAAATAAATGAAAACAGCAAAATTATTTTTTTTTCTAAAATAAGATCTTTAGAAAAACAACAATAAATTTTAGCAGTTCGAAATTTTCTAGAAACTGCTACTTTTCTTAAGTAATTAATGTATGTGTCTATATCAATGAAACATTGTTGTATATAAAGTTATAAGATTTCGCAAATAATTCCTTAAAATTGGCGAGGATAATCTTCCAGTGTAATGTGTTTCAACTTTTATTGTCAGTTTGCAACGGTTGGTTGGTATGGTTTCATCTACAGAATTCTTATGTCGTATAAGATATATGTATGTATGTCTCATATTATTATGGGTAGATCAGCGTTTATCGATAGAAGTGACTGGACGTGTCATTACATCTCATAATAGGAAAAAATGTTTTTTTTTATCTCTTTTTTAAGAAATACAAATATAGGGAGTGCTCTGGATAATGTGTCGAAGACTTCATTCATTTAAATATTTTGAGGGGAGTGGCGGTTGTTCGGAAATACATCCGCTTCGAGATACAGAGGTTTTTAGCAAAGCCTTATGCTGCCTTGTTTTGGCTCCTATTGAAAATAACATCTTTCCACTTTATGCGTGTGTGGTAACAAATGGAGTATCGTTGTACTCGTAATGAGTACATTAATTGTTTGAAAATAAATGTTGCCCTAAGATTAATGGGTCATAAGTTATTGAAGATCAAAGGCGAGTTCCTTATTTTGCAAATAAAATTCATGTATAAATACATATATGTTACATGTAGATGTGTTTGTAGAACTAAATCCAGTGTACTTTTATTTAATAACTTTTCTTATAAGAATTAAATCATATACACTTAATAATTGCATCTATAAAATACATTTTGAGAAATACGACTACATATAAATAATAAAGGTCTTCATGTTTCCAACGCTTAATAGCCAATGACATTAAATAAAAAAATCAATTATTTCAAGCTTGATCTTCTAGTTTTCCATTTTTCAAGCAACTTTTCTCTATGGAATGCTTTTTTATCGTAGCATTAAGGTATAAAATCATGTACGTACCGACAGATATCCTTATACCAGACAGGCAAAAGAAATGATTATAAACGAAGAAGTATTTCCTATGCCTTCCCAGGAAAAACGTTTGTTCTTCATTCCTTAAGATGATTCTTCCGATTCACATGCATGAGCATTGTTCTCGGATTATTTTTACTTACTGTTTTTTTTTTTTAAATTGGAGCCGTTTTTCGAAAACAGTTGTTTTAGTAATATGATAATATAATACTCATAACAGTTTACCAGTAAGAATATCATCGCCTCACTTGAAAAATCTGTTATTTACGAGTACCTTACATAACGATTATATGATTTCAGGAAATTCCAATTACAATTTACCGTCGATTATATTATATAAGTATACGAGTATTATATATATATGTATATGTATATTATATTCTATATATGAGTATGTATAACGTTGCTGGTTTTTGTTGGTCCGCGTGATCGTCCACTTTACTTGATTTATTTGCATAAAAATCTTCCAGTTGAAAAATGCAGCCAATTATAGTAAGCCAGCTAAGTCTAGTTCATTGTGGCCTTCGTTAAAGAAAAAGACTAATGGCGCATCAGTCTACTGTATATTCATTTAGGCATTTTTCATTTTCGAATACTGATAACTAAAGAAATTCAGACGAACTTCTTTCATATCATAATTATAATACATGGTTAAAATAATCGACATATATTGCATGTTAATGCTTAACATATAATAAAAGTTGGGTATTTGTGACATATCTACATTGAAAATAACTGTAGACTTATTTTTGGAGAAAAGAGGCACGAATTAAGTACAACTTTAAATTTTTTCGGTTTACTTTCACCTTTCCCTTTGAAAAAATTCTTATTGAGTGTTAAAGATTTAGAACCATATAAAGGATTGAAACAACGACATTCTTAATATTATTCTTACGCATGATTTCGCTAAAATTGCTTTATTGTGTATATATGTAAATACATATGTATATTCTCTAATATGCTAATGGTCCTACATTTTTTTGTAACTCATGTATTCGTTCTCGATAATAAGATCATTTTATAAACTATTATTTATATATAATATAACATAACATAATTAATATGAAGTAGGCTTTTTGAGCTAAACATATGTACTCAGTAAAAAGGACCTTTTATTCTGTATTCCATAATTTTCACATACGGTTTATAACCTTAAGTGAACATTGAATTAAAGAATTTTAAAAATTAAAAAAAAATAATTATAGTAGATAACTTTTGTCAGTATCACACTCTGTTATTGATGCGCACAATCTCTGGCTCCTTTTTGAAGCTCTATCCATTCGTTACAATTCATTTTTTATTCGGTAATAAATTCTATCATGACTTTCAAGCCATGTTACTATTTCTGTCAGTTAACAATGGTGTTGAACAGTCTCCAAAAATAAGAATGGGTTCAAGTTCGGAGGTCTTGGAGGCCACAGAATGAGTACATCTAGCCCTATCTAGGAATGTTCATTATCGTTATTAACCCGCCCTTTAACCAGCATCATCACCTGCGCTATCGTGCAGGCACACGAGTGAAATAGCTCTTCTTAATTTCAAGGGTATACCACATAGTAGTTCTGGTAAGTTATTCCTCAAAACTCCAGGCAAAGATCCAAAATAAACGCTGTAGGAAGACGATATGATTTGATTGCTTATTGTTCAAAATGCTTTGCCTGCACATTGACACACATATTGCTTATTGAAAAGCCCTCTGTGGTAAAATGCGTGGGAGTGCCAATTAGGGAAATAAGTAATTCCATTCCTAGTGAATTGCGACTCATCCGTTCATAGAATCCTGCCAATAAAGTTTTTTATCACAGAGTGTCTTTCCACAATGTAATTTCGGAACTACAAATGCTTCTCTAAGTCCCCAGATTGTGGCTCCTGAGCTAGAATGCGATGAAATGGATGTATGAATGAAGGACATTTAAGGCATAAGCAACGCTTGCTTTGATAGAAATGTCTGGTTATTTCTTTGAGGTTGATACTTGTTGGCGTCTAACGCAATGTAAAACTTCGTAATAAATTTGAACTCCTTATGTTCTAGCATAATGTATCTCTAGCGTTTTCGCTTCGGTCCCACCTCAACTGGAACCTAGAAAATGCCAGTTTGTGCAGTGGTTTCAGAATATTTTCTCTGATATTCCAATCTTTTTCTCATTGAAAAAGCCGTACACTCTGTCTGCGTATCCTTGTGTTTAAAAGTGTGTTTAAAAGTATGTAAAACGTTAATAAAAACAAACTGCGGACAAAAATCACGTAATGAAAGAGGGAGATGAAAGAGTCGAGACCTGCAGAGCAATTAGCCGTTGAAGCTTTACCAAAAGACTACGTCATGCGGTAATTGGAATTACAGAAGGTGGATAATGTTAAAGCCTACTAAGCACTTTGGAAAGGCGCGGTTGGCTTTCAACTACGAGTGATAAAGCTGCCAGGCCGAGTGCAGAACATTAGCAAGGGCAGCAGCATGATAAATAGGTGAAGAATGAAGAAACGACAAGTACCCGTACACGTCTGATGATGATGAGAGCCGCTCCTAAGGAGATAACAGTAACAATACAGCGTAAAGTTCCTGCATTGAAAGCAAAGTAAATGGAACAAAGGGAGAAAGAGCATTAACAAAACGCTGAGGCCTGCTAACAGTAAGAATAAAAATAGCAGCAAATTGTAGATCAGCCACAGCGGCTAAGCGAGAGATACAACAACAGCACAGATATAAATAAACCCAATGATAAAAAAAACCTGTGGCAATAGCAGCAACAGCAACAGCAACAATAAAAGTAGAAACAACAATAAGACCAAAAGCAGAATGCCACTAAGCACAAACTGCCACCAATCAACATATTCAAATTTGAGTTCAAGGACAAATTTTAAATTGGTCATTGGAAGTAATTTGTTCCCACAGATTTCAGTACATTATACTCGTATATACTGTTACACAGTGGAACATTAGTGCCAACCAAAAAACTTTAAGTTATTTGGCGACGGAGTTCTTCTCCTTCAAACTGAAGGAAGAAAACCTGAACCTTACGGATCAACGGATTCGGTGGACTCTAAAAACAGCTCATAGATAAAGTGTCATGGTCTTACATAGGTACGAGTTAAGCCATCAACGACAGCTAGATGCAAAAGAAAGAAGCCGAAACTAACGTTCTATCTAGTTCAACTTCCTCCCAATAACAAAAATTATATGGTCTAAAATGTAATAAAGTCCTAGGCTTATCATAGAAAAGAGTAAAGTAACGCCACGTAACTGTCCATCTGAGAAAGCTGCATCACTCGTGCATCACCAATCTGACGGTGTACATAGCTAAGCAGGTAGCAAATGAAAGTTGATGCAGGAATAATCAAAACGGAAGAATAATTGGAACGACGAATGAATATTTATAACAACAGGCATAAATCCAAATTATTCTGCTGATCATGGCAACTTCAACAAAATGTCCATATCATTCCGCTGCTTCAAAACCAAAAAGATAGTTGTTTGATAAATGATTATTTGAATGATGAATTAAACAAATTCATAAATATGAAGACAATGAAATATTGTAGCTATAGTAAATTTGACCATCTGCAGGATAAGGTAGAGGCTGTAACAGCTACTATCCAAAAAATATACATATACGGCCCAAACCACGAGAATGAGAATTGAGTCCAATTTCTAGCTTCAAAATGAAATACGATATTGACAATTCGAAAGACGAAAATATGGCAAATAATGACATTGCCGATCACAAGGCACGGCCGCTGCCTCCATTCAATTCGATGGAAATATTTCAAGCAATCTTCGACTAAAGCAAAAGTATGAAATCAGTTGGAACGGATGGAATATCAAACATTGTATGCTGCGCATAATGCACCTCCATTATACATATGTGGCATTAGACAACGTTTGTGAAAAAGGCCAATCCCATAAGTGGTAAGAACATATCCAGGCCAGTAAATTTCCGATACATAATTTGTTCAAAATATCAGCAAGGTATTTCATTAGAGGTGAAGTTCGTGGTGAGCAGACAATTGACAGTGTCTCATTGGGCTAGCTTCTTCCATGAAGGCTGTGAAAATATAAGGGATGCAAATCAACTTTTAATAGTCGAAAACTTTTCTCGATTGTGGGACAATACCATGGAATCTGTTTGGGTCAATATCTGTATTTTAACAAATATATAGATTGTACTCTAGCCAAAGCTAAAGTTAATTTTTCTTTTACAAAGAGATTTTCCTACGATATGAGGGTGAAAGTACTCCTAAACTGCTGAATGGCCCTCATCCACCCCGTGCTGGTAATTAGATGTATAGTGTACCTAAGCATGAATATGAACATCAGCTCCTGCACAAACCGACAAAGGCCTGCTGGCTTACATAGTTAAGGTAGTACTAGAACAATTTTAAATTAATATGCGAGCATGAAAGAAGTAACAAAAAACAATAAAGAACAGTTGCAAAATTAAAGAAAAAATAATACTAACTAGGGAGCATTCCCCAACAAAACATATACACATCCACATAGAAAAAAAAACCATATACTTGGTGTTTAGTCTATGTGTATATAGCAAGTTAGTTTAAGTAGGCTAAGATTAATTTTGAAGTAGTACTTAACTTTTATCTTTATAAAGAATAAATATTTACGTGGTAAATTAGCCAAGTTTTCGTAAAGAAAAAAATATTTTCAGTTTTAATTTTAAACCATAGTACATTAACTATACTATTAAGATACGTTAAAACTAATAAGAAAGAATAAAATAGTTAAGTTAGCAAAACTGGTTTTTAAGTGCCAACGACAAAACTTCAAACCGTTCTTTTAAATGAATTCACAAAAATTGGGAAAACGTGGAAGCAGAAGGAAGAGATCACAGTCAGGAATCAGCTACTAGAGTAGCAATGACGCCCGAAAAAACGGTATACCAATTACAAAAATGAAATGCGAAAATAAGGTGCCATCGAAAAAAAATAAAGTATGCAAACAGGAGGCAGTAGGCCGCATACGTTAATAATTTAAATTTTGATCTCGTCGTATCAATTATTAATAGAAAACGGTATATACTCGTAGTTTGCCGAATGCGTTAGACAGTGATTTTCTGATACATTTCTCAATACACAAACAAGGATAGGTAGGTAGAGGTGGTGGTCCATTATAAACCCAAGTAGCACAAGAATGTGCCTTTTTGTTACTACGACTCGTGTGACCTGGTTGCTGATATGTATTATTGAGGATGTGAGACAGTCGGTGCCTAGATCCAGCTTGTGGAGTTAAGAAACACAACTGCGGCAGTGGGGTAGTAAGGGATACCTAGATTGGCCGCACGGTCTCTATTTTTTTTTTTTTGTTTATATTTGCACACACCGCAGGCTAAGAAAATTTAGGAAGGGAGAAAGGATAGGTACCGATGCACATTGGCCTTATATTTGCAAGTTACAACGACCAGGAAATAGAAAGGTTGGCAGGGCATTCAATAAGCCTTGCGAGCTGGCCGAAAAGTGTGCACCAAGCAGGTTGGCCTTATCCAAAGAGCTGACAGCTGTTATGTCATTATAACTGAGCGTTGGGATGGAGGATGGGGCAGAATTTCTAAAGAATTTCTTGACGAACGACCAATAATATTTATTACTTTTGGGACATTTCAGTATTTTTTACCACAGTTTTTGGTCGTATTTAAATTTCACGCACTTAAGAAACACGTTGAAGTCATTCGTTTAAAGTTTTTTCTGTTTGTCTCTATCGGGTGGACCTTGAGGACCGAAAAAACATTTCTCTAACCCTGACAACCTCTTCACAGTGTGAGTCGTACCACGCCTGTTCTTTTGGCTTAATACGCATCATTCGATGAGATTAAAAGATCTCAGTGAATAGTGTCTGCGGTCATATCAGCAGCAACATCCACGTCGTTATGAAGGAAACATAACGATCAGTTAAAATTCCTAAGGAACCTGGTTGAGCCCAATCGAATTGGCTTTCTCGTATTGCCATACGGTTCTTTTAGGAAACTTTTCTCTCACTATGTGGTCGGATAGGTAGGTAGGGGTGGCGGTACGAGAAATTAGCTGATATAAAACAATGCCCCGACAAGCCTGGAATGGAAAGCACATCAGCGGTGTAATTATCAGGGTGAGAAGCTAAAATAAGAAGTTAAAAATATGACCAATGCCCCGTCATTATCGCCGTGGTTCTCTCAATATCTGGGCGGGTTCTGTTTTTGTTATATTCGTATTGCAGGTCGGGCGTACCATCCTTAATAAATTGATAGTTAACCCCTCCATTCTAGATTGGCCTTCTGAAGGAAGTGTAATCGGGTTTGTCCTTTAACCGCTCGCAGCGGGATATGGATCCTTTCTGAGAGTGAGCCGTTCAGAGCTGAACACTGCCTAACCAGTTTATCTGCACATTTCTTTCCTTTTTTGTCATTGTGCCCTAGAATACAAAGCGGTGTGACCCTAAGGCGTTCACCCAGGCGGCAAACTCGTTTCTGCACGCCTGCAGTTTGGAGAATATGCTAGCCGAGTCGATAGCTTTGATAATGGCTTGGCTGTCTATGAGGATAGCAATGTTTTGCTTGTGCATTGAGTCATACCCGTCTTGCGTGCAAGCCTTTCGGGTTGCCAGTAGTTCCACCTGGAAGACGCTGGCAAAATCCCACAAGGGGTATGATGATATTTTCAGTGATTCAGTGTCCCTACACCGCAGTTTATCTTAGATCCTTTGGTATAGATGTTCGAAGTTCTTTACTACTTCGCCTTTCTTCTACTGAGTTTTGGTGTGAAATCCTACATGGAAGTTTTTCTTGAAGTTTACTTTGGGTGTGATGTAGTCGGTTGGAAACGTAACCATGCCGTTTGGTAACAGTTTTAGCATGTTGCTGTAGTCTTAAGGCAGTGAGGTCCAGAACTCAGATTCTTTGAGTCTGACTGCGCTGCATAGCGCGGTATTTTTTGAGTGATGGTCGGATGGCGGAAGATGCATGAACACAGTAAGTGCATCCGTTCGGGCCGACCTCAATGCGCCCGTGATGTCTTTACTGGCTGTTCATTGCAGTCTTTTTAATTTTGTGAGGTTGTAACCTTTGGTGAACGCAGGCCACAAGGTCATCATTGGCTAAAATATCCACTTCTTTCCAAAGGTTTTGCTGCAGTCATAGAAAGCGACACATGCCTTCCTTACGCTGTGCTCGGAATCTCGCTTCCAGTTAAGTTTTGGGTCAAGCATGATGCCCAGATATCTAACGCTGGATGATAGTGTGAGCGGTTGATCGTTAAGACAAGGTAGGATAAAATCAGGTACTTTGGTTTTGCTTGTGAATAGCATCAATTCAATTTTACTCGGGTTGTGACCAAGGCCACAACTTGCGACCCAGTTGTTTACGGTATCTAGAATAGCCTTCATGATTTCACTTATCACTGAAGGAAACTTCCGTGACACTAAAATCGCCACGTCATCGGTGTGCGCAACCACTTTGTCCCCTTCTCCGTATAATCTTGCAAGAATTTCGTTCATGATCATTAACCAGAGTAGAGGAGAAATAACGCCACCCCAGTGAAAATCGCTCGGGTCATCTGACTGAGATTCCACCATAGGGAAAATGTTTTTTTTTTACTACGTTTAACTGGACAGGAAACTTTGTATACAACGTCCATTGACTTCTCGAAAGTTTTTTACATTTGCCTCCAGTTCTTCGATTGCTGAGGTGTTTATTTCGTGTATGTTTTTGAGTTTTGTCCTAAAGACTTTGCCAAACCTGGTCCAATTAACACTTATCGGGTCCCTGAACCGTTTAGTGGTCTCGGCTTCGACACTCAACTCGTAGAGGACTCATCTGTGGCCTGAGAATACCTCCAATTTGGAAACTCTCCTATTTTCGATCCTAAAGTTGTCATTGTCATTGTTTCTTGTGAGTGTAATATCTGGGTGAGACCTCTTTTCACCCGCTGAAAGTTTCCGTAATAAAAAAGGCAAAGTTTGGGGTCATGGCCTTGTTGCAGACAAGCAGTTTAGTGAATCGGAAAGTGACTCACCTCTTTCATTATCTTCTCTACTTCTCCATACTGTATGCCTCGTATTGTTGTCGCAGCCCATCAGTAGGTTGTCCTTCTTTGTTATGCTGGTCTCCATGAGCCATGTATGCTGATGAAAGTTATGTTGTTTGGTTCGCATACTTCAGTTTAACAATTGTTAAATCGTTTAAGGGACATAAAAAACTTTAATATGCTTCTTCGCGAGTATGGCTATTCTGGGCTTACCGATAGCCTGATGCACATCTAGAGTACCTCAGATTAGCCTGTACGACCTTCAGCATTATCCGCTTTTCTGTGGGCATTAGATCCTCCAACAATTTGTTCTGTTTCGACAATCTCCATATCGTCCAGTGATAGGAAAACGCTAAGCTTCTCGTGCCTGATGCCAAGCCAAAGTTTATTGTAAGTTTTCTCTGGTGCTGCCAGTCACTCGATATTGATCGGGAGCAGGAAGGACACATTGTTCGTATGTGGTTAATCCGCCGTTTTCTTCGAGGCTGAGCGCTCGTGGTCGCATCTAGAGAACTGTTGCTTATTCTGCAGGTACTCGTTCTGCTCGTCAACGATTATCTGGGATTTCACCTTGTCCCCCTGGTTCTTTTCTCGGACCTTTCCGGCAGCCTCATTTTTAGGATCTTGCCTAAAACGTAGAACTCTGTCTGGTACTTGCTCTTCATAGCTTTCCCTGCAGACTTATGGTTTTCCTGTTTTTGTTCTGGTGTTGTTGGGTGGTTAGTGGTCATGGTGCTAGCCATTTACTGACGGTTGTCTCCTGACTGAAGGCCAGAAATTCGCCCTTTGAAGAGGTGCTAATCTTTGGCTGACTCAGCTGGCCTCTTTTTTGTTTTTTTTTTTCCTTTTGTTTAAATTTTGTCCCACGAGTGAGACCGGACTTTCCACCCTGGTAGAGCTGTCTTACCTTCAAAAGGCACTGATAAAACCGACCTTTTCTTGACGTCGCAAGGTACATTTGCAACCAATTTGGTTTTCCCACTTTCTAGCCATTCAGTCGTCAGCACGGGTGCCTCAAACCTTTGACTTATAAGTGGGACTTCGAATGTAGGAATTCATGGGGTGGTATTGCGACCAGCCCTCTGTTGTTTACGCCTCCCATATGTCCCGTAGATTTACTACAATATGTGAATATATAACACGTGAGCAAAATCTCACGTGTTATATATTATCATACATTCACACTTTTTCAGAAGGAATTAAATTGGTCATCACATAAACCAGCACAACCAAAGAAGCCTGTGCATCCTAAACTAAAAGCAAACAAAGAACAAAGAAACGCACGACAAAACTCCTGGAAATCAAATCAAACCGAGAGTTCTGTCAAAAGGATTCAGAAAGTATTACAACATTCATCTTTTAAGGCTTCACATGGAGCATATATTTCACGAACTTGGTCTAGCAGACATAGGCCAGTGGCTTCAAGCTTACCGAGTACGAGATCGCTGGGGAGTATACAAAGTTGTCAAAAACAAAAATTGAATTATTTCATCTGGAATATGAAATATGAAAACAAAACACGATTCAAATTAAACACACGATGTCAGTCGAACATAAACTGAGAAATAGATCACTGGAATTGAATATTAAAACTAAAGCAGAGCCCTTGAAAGAATCAAGTCTGATTTCCCGAAAGTAAGCCAAAAGTGCCATGTTTTAGGTCTCGAAAGTATCTACCTTGGATTGTTTTACTCGTTTTTATTTAAACATTTATATTTGATAGTTTTTCATAATTAAATAGTTTGTAAATAACAGTAAATTGAAATGCGTGTATAATTTTTTCGGTTAATTGAAGAATCTGTTTAGAACTTTCTATTAATTTCTATAGTCTTCCAAAATAGTTGTTGACTAAATTGATGCATTTTTTATGCCTGGTGACAAATTGTTTCAATTCGAAAGGGTTGTGATGACATTTTGAAGGTCTTCACTTTTGAAATATAAGTTTCCAGGTGGTTATTCTGCCACGCAGTAGTTTCTTAATATATTGTCCACATCATACATTTCCAGTATTCGGCAACACTACATTTTGGAACTCTCAAAACGATCCTGGATACTGTGGTGTAGATTTGCTATTCCTTACCGCTGGTGGGGGGATGGAAATAACAACTCTATATTTCTGTAGGTGATCAACAACTCAAAAAACTTTATTTTCTTACTGTAACTTTTATACTAAAATTATGCTTATTTTACAAAAATTATTGTGGGAACTCTAACATACAAAATACATATAAAAAATTGTATCGTGCGCACGTGTGTCATTTGAAACAATTGTTTACTCGAAAAGGTGTGAGAATTACAATTTTCGTGTGACACTACAACGCAGCGTTGTGTCATTTGAGACCCATGTGCACACACGGCAATGAACATTTTGTTATGTGACATTGTTGTTCGACACATGCTGAGGCTTCTTCACATAGACGTGATGCGGAAATCGTCATCTTCAAAATTCTAATTATTGGTTTTCTCCTTTATCCCTGGTGTAGGTACTGGTGTGGCTGGGCTTAAAGTACGGCTTCTCCTACATATTAATAGGACAGCGACAAGTAGTGCGATCAGTAATAAGCATCCTGTGGATCCAAATATGGAGTACTGATATGTTTTGTGCTTCTTTATATCGCTCAATATGCTCTACTGTCTTTTATGAATCTGAAACAAATGCTCCAGCCTTGAAATTCCCAATGAAATGTCGGTTTGTAGTATGTGTATTGGTTTCCGCTGGTAGTGTAGTGTTGTTAACTGCTCCGAAAGGTTGCGTGATGGAAGAAGTGATGAGTGTATCGTGATACTTATTATCTGCTTCCCAATAACTATCATCATTTGATCTTTATTGATGCAGTTTAATGATAAATGTATTATGCCACTACCCTCTATTATTTCTGGTATTGGATTAAAGTGGCAAATAATATTAACAGTTGTTTCCTGTGGCACACTGAAGATCCAAGTATTTGGCTCATGCATTTCCATGCAGTATGTTATTGGTGGCATGGAGTGAGTTAAACAGGCCTCTGACAACTGCTGATTGTAGCGTAGAATGCTCATAAGATTTCCTTAATGTGCTTATTCTGACCAATAGTTGCTCATATTGAAGAAGATAATTGTTTTCCATGAGCTAGATATCAGGTTTGCTCGTCCAACATCTTCGAATTTCTCATTCTGTTTGTTAACTGGCATAGCAGTGATTGTGCTTATCAAAACTGTTATTAACCAAATCCATAATCGTAGCTTGATTATCTTCTTGCTTTTTTGTCATAAAGGTCCCTTTCCTTCATTGATGTTTCTGTACATGCAACATTGACTTGAACTGGTATTTCAAGTTTTTTAGAAGGTTGTTACAGCTCTTGTTGTATCTCATTATTTTCAATAGCAATGGATCGCAGTTGGGTAATGGGTCACTTGAAGTATTTTTGGTTACTCAATACTGTAGCAGCGCGAATTTCTTTATCCTTTCCGGGGTGTACTTCCGTTTTGATGCCCATCGGCCATGTAGTTGGTGGTAATCGATATTCTTTAATTAATACAATGTCGCCAAGGTTAATATTGGGCTCCTTTCTTTTCCATTTGGTTCGTTGTTGGGGTTGTGAGAGGTATTCAGATGACCTAACCTTCCAAAAGTCTTGAGAAATCTTTTGTATTAATAGCCAACTGGAACGGTAACCTTTTAAATCCTCTATGATCTGATGGGGAACAGCGTTAAATGCACATCCAACAATAAAATGTGCAGGAGTAAGTATTATAGTTCCGTCGACGTCATTATTGATAGCTATGAGTAGTCGGGAATTCAAACAAGCTTCTAGGTGCGTTAGCGTTCAGGACGTTTTAAGTGCTATTGTATAGTTTTACCGCAGCTTCCCAAAGCCCCCCGAAGTGTGGTGATGCAGGAGGTTTAAAATGCCACGGAATTCCATCCAACACAAGTTTTCTTGATGCATCTTTTGCAGACTGTCATATAGCATTCTTTATTTGGTGCTGAATTTCCTTGTTGGCCCCAATAAACGTAGTTCCGTTTTCGCTATAGAAGTGTGAACACATTCCTCTTCTTAATGTGAACTTTCTCACTGCAAAGCTGCAAAGCTGAGATCACTCACTACTTCTATGTGAACGGCCTTGGTCGACAAATAGACAAATATAGCGTTGTTCTATTTCCTCGTCCTTTGGAAACTAGCAACTGGATTGGTCCAGCATAATCTACTCCAGTATTTGTAAAGGGTCTAGACGGAGTTACTCGTGGAGACGGTAACATTCCCATTAATTTAGTTTTCGTTTGTGCATTGATTATCGATGACATCTTACACAATTATGGATAGCCTGTCGTATAATCCGTTTCGCTTGTATATGTTTTCAACTAATAATTTTGTATACATCTCGTTGTGCCGCTAAATGCAGGGATGGTTTTGATGGTTCCAGACGTCCTCCCACAACCAGAAGATTGTCTTAATCGAAGTAGGGGTTCAAGGACAGAAGTTTATTTGCAAATCTTATGCAGTGTGCAATTACCTTTAACTGTTTCGTATAGTACGAGAATCTTTCAGTTAAATCGTTAATTGTGTGCACTGCTTGATTCAAAACGTGCTTTTGTTCTGGAATCTTTACAGTATGTACCTCTTACTTTGCCCATTAATAGGATCGAGCTGCAGCCACTGCGGACCGCTCTGCCACAATTAGTTGTTATTCATTTGGTAAACACCCTCTAGAGGCAGAATCTGCAGGCTTATCGAATGACGTGATATGCCTCCATGAAGTTTGTTTAGTTACTTCTTGTATTTCTGACACTCTATTCGCGACCAATATCTTCCAGGTTGATGGACATTTTTGGATCCAGGCAAGAGCGATTTCAGAGTCACTCCAGGCGAATACTTTGTTTACTTGAGAGCCAAATATCTTTAGTATTTCTACCAATGTTTTTTATAATAAATGTGCTCCACAAAGTTCTAATTTGGGAAGAGGAAGTTCTCTCCGGATTGAAGCTATCTTTGTTTTTACCGTCAACAACGTTATATGTAGTATAAGAACCATTTCCTTGAACAACTCTTGAGTATACTACTGCCGCATATGCTGATTCTGAGGTATCACAGAATCCAGGAAGTCAAAATTTTTGAATTTTTCTTACTTTCATCCATCTAGCGATCCTAATGTCCTCTAGAGTCACAGGATTGTCCTTAATTTTGTTCCTCTGATTTCTGAATTCAACTGAAAGCGGTTGACCCCATTCCACATCTAATTTCCAAATTTGTTGCATTAGAATTTTTGCACTTACAGTCACTGGTGCTAGCCATCCAAGTAGGTCATATAATTTGGCTATTTCAGACAAAGTTTTCCGCTTCGTCAAGATGCCTTCTTGCCTTAAAATTGTATCGTTGTGAACTTTGCATTGAAGGCTGTCATATACAGGATTCCAATGGATCTCTAAGGTCTTAATGGTTTCTTCTTCTAAAATCTTTATTTTATTTCGAGTCTCAGTATGGTCGGGCGAAATGTCTTCCGAAGCTGTCGGACAATTTATCTCGCCCGGACAATACGTCGTCAACATAAAAATCATGTTTTCCAATTTCTGATGCAACTGGATACTTTTCCTTCTCGTCTAAAGCTAGTTGCAGCAGTGCCAAATACGGTGCAGACGCAGTTCCATACGTGACTGTTGTCAGTTTATATTGTTTTATCGGTTGGTCGGTGGAACTTCGCCATATAATTCGCTGATAATTTTAGTGATCCTCATGTAGCATGCTTTGACAATACATCACCATCGGATCCGCATCGTTTTGATACCTTCCTGAAGTTTGAGGCCAACTAGCATTAACTGATTCACACTAACGCCAGTAAAATTTTTCGCAGATCCATCGAACACTACGCGTAGTGCTCTGAGGTTTTAGGACAGCATGATGGGGCATGTAGTAAATGGAATGCTGGAGATGGTTACCTGAAGTTGCCTCGACCAAGTGTCCAAGCTCCTGAAATTATAAATAAATATTAATTTTTTAGCTGCAAATTGTTGTTGAGATTTGCTTCCAGCTGACGAAATCTTGCGATGGCCCTGTTCTTCGAGTCTCCCAATCTTGATATCTGTTTATTGAATGGAATCTTCACCACGTATCTTCCGTCGAGTCGTCGATAATATGCACTCTCATACTCGTATCTTCACATTCCTTGTCACATAACTTCAAGTATTTCGGTACAGCCTTCCAACTGTCGATCAAGTGATGTTTGGGTTACCAATCCGATAATTCCAATCCCATAATGCTTTTTTGAGGATGACCATCCTGAGATGAGCCATCCTAATTATGACCTTTAAGCTATCAATGAATTTTCTTTTTTTTCGTAGCCCCTCAAGAATAATGTTACCATAGGAGTCAGCTCCTATAATAACTTTTGAATTGATTAAATTTTATATTTTTAGCCACTTCGGATGGTAGTTGCTTTGTAAGTTTTGGTAATACCTGGGCTTCTAAATGTAGTACAAATTCAGGTGGTAATCGTGGTCTTAATTGTACTTCGACTTTGTGTTTAGCAGTTCCTGCGTTCGTACCGCCTAACCCATTTACCTTAACAAGGACGCTTTGTTTCTTGAGCCTCAATAAATGCACGACAGATCGGTGAGCACTCGTACATTAACACTGTGGTCAAAATAATCACTGCTGCTTTTGTTTACAATTGCAGTCGTAAGTAATACATTTTGGTTCTGCTCGCCGTGGATCACTTATTTAGTGGATTGGTTATTCCATTTGCTTAAGCTGTGACATTTTTTCTAGCCATTCCATGTAGAGAAATAAATGGTGCTTTTTACTGAAAATTTTGCACTTGCGCTTGTTATAGCACTGGGTTTCCTTTCCATGTCGAAGACAATTTATACGCAGCTGGGCGTGCTTGATAAATTCAAGCCGTTGCTTTGGTGTACTATTCGTGAATTTTTGGCTTGTATATACTGCGTGATCGCAGTATATACCTCTTTCTCAGCAGGTAATAGCACTTCTAGGGCTTGATATCTTCTTTCTAAGAATCCTGGTAACGATTTCAAGGTTGACATCTTATTTGGTTCCTTGAGACCTTACTCGAACAAGTTTCGGCTTTCTTGATCTAGTGATTTCGTTATTAAATGCACTATGATAAGACCCCAAGAAGATGTATAGAGGCCCAGATTTTTGAAGATGATAATGTTTCCTTAATGGCATCCAAAACTGATTTAATTGCAGTTGCGGATGACTGGTTTGTATAGGATCTCAACATTTTGTCAATGTACATACGATTCTGCGCTCGCTACCGTACCTGGATTTAAGGGTTTACCATGCGCAGTAGTAGTTGGCACTTGAAATTGTTAAATGTTGCATTAATTGAAGTGGTTCTCCTTCCAATTGGGTCTTCAAATTTTCCATTTTCTCTGTTGTACTTAAGGAATCTTTTCCATGAATTATTATTGAAAATACATCATAGAAGGAACTCCACTCCAGATAATTTCCCAGAAATGTTGGTAACTTTAATTGAGGCAGTTTTGCGCTTGCTTCCATCCTAGTATTGAATTTATTTTCCTTGGCGAGAGATTTATTGCTCTTTTAATATCCGTGAATTTCGACTGCTTGGAATATACTGACTGCAGGTCTTCTTCCACCGCATTACCCATAAACTCTTCGTGAAGCTGATTCAAATTCCGAAGCTGCGCTAACAAAATTTTTTGTTGGTATTCACATACTTCCTTCGAATATCCAGTGAAAGCTTGTTCGAACTCCTCCATGTTACCGATTATTGCTTCAATTTCCACGTCAGGTTTTCTGATCCTTTGCGATTTCGCCGATTCCATATCTCCGTCTTCAGGAGGAACTATTCTTTCTAATAAACCTTTTACTTTTTTATACATCTCCTCCTGTCTGCTATATGTTTTTCTCTGCATATATGGCGTGTCCGGTTTGACTGAGTCTTTTATAGTTTGACGGTTGTTACGAAACTCGGCCCATAACGCGTTTATTCTCTCCAAACTCTCTTGTTTAGAAGGCTGGGTCTTTCTAAAAGCACTATTATTATATTATATAATAATAATTAAATTTTTTTGCTGTTAATACCCCTAGCATTTCAATTAATAATTCTTAGATTAGTATTAGTCATATTATTTAGCATTAGTAGCTAAATGTGCAATAACCCTGAATTGATCAGTTCTCGAAGTACATTTGGATAGATCAGATAATAAGTCCACAACTAAATCGTTAATTTCTTCAAAAGAAAAAGGATTGCTGCTGGAATCATTGATGAAGTTGCTGCTTGCGACCGACGCCACTGTGTGTTTCTTCAGAGGAACTGACGTAGACAAAACATGTTCATTTTCACTCATTGCTACGTGCCGCGGCAAGGGAGGAAACTCCATCGTGGAACTTATTGAAACGTTTGGCCCGTTAGTTTAAGCTGTGCGTAGAATTTTTGTAAAACCTTTGAACTTTTGAGAGTTTTCATAGATGGGATTTTCGAAAAGCTTTTAAGTGTGAACAATGTAGAAGTTTCTTACTTAAGGCATTTTTCTCTAATTTCTATATAAATTCTTTTTGAAGAGCATCTTAGACGGTAGATTTGTGATCTCCATTGCAATTTGCTAAATTAGCGCAATTAGCGCAGTAGGTTTTAACCTGACAATTTTTTTCACCGTGGCCAAATATTCGGCAATTATAACATTGAGTGAGTTTATCTTTCAATTTTCTTTGGAAACCCCAACTTATCTGTGTATAGAACAATGATCGGTAGTTTTTCTTAAGTCCCGCAAATTTGGCAGAACCATTTTCTAGTGACACCAGATAGATAGTATCAACGTAGTGATCGTATTTTTTTTTTAAATTTTCTTAACGTCAACATATTTTAAGCCGCGTATAAAAAGTTTATTTTTCAGAGTGTCAACTTCAATATTTTCTAGCCCAAATAAGACTACTTTAAATAGTTTTGCACTCTTAGCGTCATGCGAAAAATATTGGCAATTCCTTTGCCTTAAAAAGTTTAGAAAGTTTTTTTAATAGTCACTGAGTTAGATGATTTCATCAAAATATGCACAAACTCGGGATTTTTGGGTAATACTCGTAGCTTGATGGTGGGAACATGAATTTTTTTTTAGAGCCATTATCCGGGTCGATAACAATATCACTTGAATCAATGTCATCCATATCACTGTCCGGATGACATTGAAGTGGACTCCAATAATTTGCTCGTGAATTCTTTTTAAATTGAGCACTCCGAGAAGCCGAGTCGTCGCAGGATTTTTTGATTAAGGACATTTTGATATCCTCAGGATCGAGAGATCTAACGCGTTAAGTAAGTAAGTTAAACTTTATAGGAGAAAAGATAATACTCGATACAGAGAACTGATTCGTGGCGACTAACTACAGCTTCATTCTGTCACGTACACTCATATGTCTTCATACGTATATTAACATATAGTACACATCATATCATACTACAAGCGTTATGTTAATAAAGAGTCAGTGATTAGCTGAGCGTCAAACGAGACAGACGTCTTTCAATTAAACTCGTCGCTCGTTAGTGGCGACGGAGACAGCTCAATCACTAAATAGTAGTAGCAAATTCGGGTAAGCATTTATACATAGATACATCTAGTTTTAATAAAATTTGAAATGCCGCTAAAACCGCAAAACCATTGTTGGTCAACAATGACATCGATATTGCCCATACATGTACAGAGTGGCTGAATACGTACAAAAATTATTATGCAGCATTGAAAACCGGCGTTCAAACAGAGAAAATCCGGGTTGCTAATTTTAAGACAGTAATCGGCCGTGACGTTTTAAAAGTACTTAATAATCTTGGGCTAATGGAGGACGAATAAAATAAACTTGCATATATTAAAGCCAAGTTAACTACTCATTTTTCACCAGCAAAAAACAAAACCTACGAGGGTCCAATTCCATCGTATTAAACAATACAGCAACGAACAGTTTGAAGAAACTCTAAGAGCATTCAATTGCACAGTTTTTGTGTGACAAGAAACATAAAAAAAAGCCCAACCACCAGAAATCAAAATCTGGAAAAGTGTATGCCATATCTGAGGGCAGGAACGCATACGAAAGCGATAGTGACAGTTCTGAGGATTATAGGTTTGTCGGGTCAATTTCAACTAAGCATGTAAACTCAATAAGCGACGACTTGTAGAGTGCAGAAGTAAACATCAGGAAAGGTAAACTTACACTTAAACTTGAAGCGAAACAGCAAACACACTAGGAGTAACCATTACGAAGTCGGCGATTAAACGTTTAGTCGCGTATAAATACCAAAGCACTAAAATCAAAGCTAGGGATATCAAAAATTTTATGTGCAGTATGACAGCAAACAAAATATGCAGAACAGAGGGAACCAACGAACATGCTTCGTACATCGTACTTCTTCGTCGTACAAGAATATCCTTTCCAATTAGTGTCTACAGATATTTTCCAGTTCCGAGGAGGCGATTACTTACCTAAAGCAGATCACTGTTCAGGATTCATAGATTTCCGAAAGATCAACCCATCAACTTCGGCGGAGGTAGTCTTGATGCTACGAGTACATATATGGTTTTCGATTGAAAGCATACCTGAAACTTTAAGAATGAGATGGCGGTCCGCCGCACACAAGTTGAACTTTCCAGACATTTGTAAAAGACTGGGGATTCGTATATCAAATATCATCACCGCACTACCCGAGGTTCAATCGGTTTGCTGAAAGAAAAGTGCAAATAACAAAAGGTGTTCTTAAAAGGTGCTCTTAAAAGGTGCTATCTAGACAATACAGATCCATACTTAGCTATGTTGGTGCTTCGTAATACACCACGAAACGCCGTTAGCCAACGGCTATTCAGTAGAAGAACGAGAACCACAGCACCTATCCGCGTCAAGGCACTTAAACTAGGAGTTGTTATGTTAGTTCCTGAAGAACTAACAGAATTCCTCTGAGCCAAAACAGTTATACAGACCAAGTAGCAGCAATGATGCTACCACTAACTGTTGGTGAACAAGTTTTTTTTTTATAAAAAAATAGAACTTAACACTCAAGTGGGTATGACTACACTTAAAGTGATTAAGCACGTGTGAAGTTTTTAGAACGATGGGACAGAGAGAAAGAAAGATTTTTGGGCTCAGTGGTTATTTCGCTCCATGGGTGGCATCGAACATTTAATGGGAGATTAAATTATTAGTGTAATTGCACTTGTTGTCATATTCTAAGCAACCATTCATCTGACGTGATTTTTGTTGCTTGAAAAAAGAGTGTCCTTCGGGTGCGGTTGGTATTGAACCCCGAACCGTCCGATTTGGGCGCCAATACGCTACCACTTGATCCTGAAGCCGGGAATGGTGCTACTGTTGTTGAAAGAACGGAACATCTGAGATCGGTTATCGTATAAACGAACGACGGAAAGGAATACTGAAGAAAGAACTTTCATATCCATAAAATAAAAGATATCATTCATTCACCAGTGACTGTAACAAACAGAAGTATTGTATAAACGTAGAAAGACATAGCGGAAACTGTTCTGAGTACTAGTGTTATATCAGAAATATTTCCTCCCTTCATACCTCAAGAAGCACCTCGAACCCAAGAATCCCTTTCTCTTAACAATAACAACAGATAACAACCTCGACGAAATCGTTATCATTTTACAAGAAAACATCCAACTCGTAAGTTAACAGGATATAAAATAACCTTTGGATTCCTTATCAAGCAAACATTATTTGAAGAAATATCAAACAATAAGCCAATTCATAGAATAAGATAAAAAAATAGGAAGGAAACTTTTTAATTAACTCTCAAAGGAAAACCTGGAAAGAAAAATTCTTTTTTTTAATTTTCCCGTGACAAAATTCTAGTATAGAAACTCTGAATAGTACCAGCTTGCCTGCTATAATTTCTTAGAAGCAACCACCGATTCAGGACGATGCTTTTACCCGTGGTGATGTTTTACCATCATCCAAGTCACTGAAGATATGGACGTATAATTAAACCGGTCGTGCACTATGATACATCTAAATAATCTTTCAAAGTTCTTATCGTCGTGCATACTAAGGTCTTGGTAACTAGTGACTTGTAAATATTTTAATCAACATTCTCTTGTATCATTTGAGTTACCTACTAATTTGAAATATTTATGAATTTAATTTCAATTTTAATTTCATTTCATTTGAATACTTGAACATATGTAGCAAACTAAAATCTATTTTAACCAAAATAGATTCGAACCGATCTGAAGTAATGTTAACGTTAAGTGGACAAAAATAACAAAAAATCGGTCGAAAGGTGTTTTCTTAAATTATATTATTATTAATTATTACTATTGTAATATTATTTTTTTTGTAAAGAAAAGAAAATGTTACGTATACGCAGATATGCCTTAATACATGTTCACATATCATATAATACGAGGGCGGGTCAATAATTCCGTGCATTTTTGAATTTCTGACCTCTTTACTGAAACAGCAACACTGCTCCTGTCAACAGGCATTTGTCAGTTGACTCCTGTCAAAATTTAAACTTGCTGCGTCAGTTAGTTTGTGTTTGACAGCTATTTTTATCAGACTACTCACTAATTTGAGGAGAAAATGGAAAAAAGTGAATTTCGTGTGCTTATTAAGCATTATTTCTTGCGAAAAAAAACCATTACCGAGACCAAGGCTAAGCTTGATAAATACTATGGGGACTCTGCACCATCGATTTCAATGGTAAAAAAGTGGTTTACTGAATTTCGTTGTGGCCGTACAAGCACTGAAGATGCCGAACGTCCTGGACGCCCAGTTGAGGTCTCTACACCCGAAACAATCGAAAAAATTCACGATATGGTGTTGGCCGACCGAAGATTGAAAGTGCGAGAGATTGTGGAAGCCGTAGGGATCTCGCATGGCTCAGTGGTTTCAATTTTGAATGATCACTTGGGCATGAGAAAGCTTTCCGCAAGATGGGTGCCGCGTTTGCTCACAGTCGACCACAAACGCAATCGTGTAACAACTTCACAGGAAGGTTTGGCGTTGTTTAATCGCAATATGGAGGAGTTTTTGCGCCGTTTTGTAACCGTGGACGAAACATGGATCCATCACAACACACCAGAGAACAAACAACAGTCAAAACAGTGGGTTTCTAAGGGTGAATCGGCGCCAAAGAAGGCCAAGGTGGGTTTGTCAGCCAATAAAGTTATGGCGACTGTTTTTTGGGATGCACGCGGGATAATCCACATTGACTACCTTCAAAAGGGAAGAACAATCAATGGGGAATATTATGCCAACTTATTGGACCGATTCAATGACGATTTGAAAAAAAAACGACCTCATTTGGCCAAGAAAAAAGTTCTTTTCCACCAAGACAATGCAAGGGTGCACACATGTGCAGTTGCCATGGCAAAAATCCATGAATTGGGCTATGAATTATCCCTCATCCACCCTATTCTCCAGATTTGGCTCCGAGCGACTACTTCTTGTTCCCAAACCTGAAGAAATGACTTGGTGGAAAAAGATTTGACTCCAATGATGAAGTCATCTCGTCATTTTGAGGACCTCAACAAATCATTTTTTTTGGAAGGGATAAAAAAATTGGAGAAGCGTTGGACAAAGTGTATAGAGCTCAAGGGAGACTACGTTGAAAAATAAAATTATTTTTTTATCAAAAAATCTGTTTTAATCCAAAAGTCACGGACTTATTGACCCGCCCTCTACTATGATAATTGTATTAAAACTCGTAAGGAGTCAGTGCTTAGCTGAGTGTCAAACGGGATAGACGTCTTTCAACTATACCCATGCTCGTTAAAATTTGCACGGCTAATTTTCCTTCGATCATTTCTTTAATATTAAAATAGGGAATGCTTTTGAGAAACAGAATTGAATGCACAATGTGGGCGACCATGTAGCAGATTAGTTTCTTTACACCTTCAGAAGTACCAGGTATTGCTTAGTGCTTTCATTCCATTCCGCAACTTAATTTTTTTTTGGGTCATTTCATGGTGGTGTAGTCTCCCGTTTTGTTGATCAGAGTTAGCCGCCCAGATCATGTTATTTAATGGCGTGCGACCTTTTACTTTGGGGTTTTTGAAGTCTATGGTTTATCGCAACAAGTCCACGCTTTCAAGGAAGAAATTGAGCACTGAATGAGCTAAATTCATGAAAAATTTCCGCAAAAGAGTGCGTATGTGGCAGAAAAGTCGTGGAGGTATATACTCGTATATGTATACTGTACGAATCAATAAAAAATGTAGAATCTTTAATTAAAAACCTGTGTCTATCTTCTATCTTGCATGGATTTTGGGACACTCTTTATAACGCTGTACTGAGCTTACCCTTAGATGAGTAGGTTGAAACAAGTTTTGCATATTATTACTTCTTAGATCCTTGTGATTGGTGTTGAATTCTCCCGTATCCTGCTTGTCAACCGACGCCATTACTGGGCTACCAAAACATCTAATGGTGCAATTGTGTTGTTAATCAAATTTCTGCCTTTTTTCACTTGAAGAGAACTGGATAGTAGCGATAATACTTTAATGCCTAGAACATACATATATACAACTGATGCGTGTTGAGCGAATTATTACCAAACCTAGAATTTATTTCTGTCAAAATTTTTTCAAATGCAATTAAGAATGTCTCCGCCTTCCTCTTCGATTTCAGTTTAGAACTGTTGGTCGTCTATTATTCCGATATAAAGTTGTGCATTAGCAAACAAAAATATAATATAAATTTAAGCACCATAAGCACGGTAAGGCAGGGGCCTCCCTTCCCCTAGCACTTTGCTTAGCATCGTCCATGCTTGTAAATATAAAGTGAGAACTTAAAATAATCAATAATCAGATTTTAGCTTCAAAACATAAATTATCGCACATATGCATGACGATGATCGTCAGTTTTTCACTTTTCACTAAAGAAGGTACATGCACCGATAATGTGGTCTCGCATCTACGCTCATCGGAATATATAATTTCAGCTGATTTCATGTAAATATAATATATAGAATACACACTTAGAGAAATGATTCCTGAAATAAACTTGTTGTCAATTGAGTACAGGATGGAAATGAAATCCTGCATTTCTTCTCGGAGGAACAAAATTTAACTATTTCAGAGACGTGGTATGATCCGAACTTTAAAAGGCTGTTAAGGAACAGATTTTATGCTTCTACGAGGGAACTCCATTCCTACAGAAGAAAGATGAAAATGTCTAAATGAGCTAAATGATAACAACGTCGTTTTCTGACGCCGGAAGTTTTGATATGACCTAAAGTTGAGACAAGAAATACATCATTATATATACCAAAGATAATACAAATGTATGGTCTTTGGTGAAAAAGCATAACGAGTTCGGAATGAACCTCCATCCCAACTCTCATTAATTATGCCATTTTAGCCCTTTGTACAAGGCCAATCTGTTTGCTAAAGATTTTAGCATTCATAAATCAATTTCTTCTCAGGAGGCGCTATACCACACTGGTAAAACTATTGCTTTATCAACCGACCCAAGCAGATGGAAAACAGCATTTGTTTAGCAGGACTCTTAAGTAGTGAATCTTTTTCTCTTTTCTCCTTTAGATTGTACGAATGTGATATCAGCCACACGTTAACTTTATGCATGATTAGATGGTTGAGGTAGTTTCGCCGCCTCATTGCTGATGGATACATCTTTGCCATTATCCAGCACATCTTCACTCAAATTTCTAAGATAAAATAAACATTTAAAGAGGATACGGGTAATTGATACGGGTATTGTAGATATATTTCGCCTTTTTAAGCAAATAGAAATGGAAGAATGTCAAAAAAGTAAAGAAACTCTACATCGAAAAAATAGTACCCCGGTACATGATACTGCGACAAGGGATCGTTGTGATCTAAAATAAGCCCCACCATTGTCCCACATTAGCACCACCTATCTCCACCAGTCTGGTCAAATCTATGAATGGTCGCTCCTAAAGCCATTAATAGAAAACTCACTCAGAGATTTTAGTAACTGGGCCATTTTCGATCGCGTTCATTTCCACCGAAAGCAAGTCAATGCAAAAAAAAAATTTTCCTAACTGTTCATAGTGGTCCGGTTTAGATACAGATATTTTCGGATCTTATGCATTGGTCCATGTTATGAAAAAAATCCTATTGGAGGGGGGGGGTCTATCTCCAACGCCCACTGAGTTACAGGGTGTTTAAAAAATTCCTTCAGAGAAGAAGGTATCAACAATTATTTAGTTATAACTTCTAGTGCCTTAAACCTAGAGCAACCGAGCTGGACTCGTTTGATAGCCAATTGATTAATGATTAATTCACATTTGAACACCATCCATGCATTCATTTTCAAACACAAAATTTTTTATTTTTTTTTAATAAATTTTTGATTTTCTCAAATCTCGGAAAAGTGTACTTATAATTTTTTTTTATTATTTGGTGCTCCATAATGTTACTCTGAAATTCACCATACAAAGTTTTCACCTGGGACTTACAGTTTTCCAAAATAGTCCAATATATTTGCCTGCAAAATCACCAGATTTCACAGTTTTGGATCTCTACACATGGAAACAACGAAGGAACGGTTTTTGAGTGGATTACCTTTTCAAAACAAAACAGCTATTGACATTCATATACAGGGTGAGTTTTTTAACTTGAGATATCCAAATTACTCGAAAAATACGCGATATCGCGAAAAATGTTTCAGACAAAAGTCACAAGGTTCTGAAGGGGAGATAAGATGGTGACCACGAGTTTGATCTTGAGCCCCTTTTCAAGGTCAAACGAAGGTCACTTTTGATTTTTCAAATGATAATTCCTGATATTCATTGCTCAGTCGTATTCCTCAATGGGGCACACGACTTTGTCTCAAAGGTCTTATTCATTCAGTGCTAGATACCACTGCACTGGCACGCCTAAATCAGTTGGGGTGTTGTTGGGTGTTAGAAGGTCGACATTTGTTTTGAGGAAGTCATTATTGCCTCGATTGAAGTTAAAACTCAAAGAAATTTCAGATAGAGACAAATTGTCTTAAACTTATCTGAGAGTGTATGATGTGCACTCTGCCTTTTTTTCTACTTGAACGGAACTGTACTTCATTTCGAAGTTCGATATTTGTTTTGAGGAACTGATTATTATTAGTAACGTTTTCCAGATTAATAATACAGGCTATTTCAATTCAACAGAAAATTGAAATGATATTGATTTATGGGGAAAGTTGAAGGAACATCGATGGTGCTGCTGCTCTTTACGCCCAACGTTTCAGAGACCAGATACGATCGCGCGCTTCCTTTTATCGGGCCATCCAACAATTCATTGGTGAGGGAAGTGTGCAACCAAAGAAAAGGAATCGGTCAGATAGCGTGGGTGTTGAGGACAATGAAATAGCAGTGTTAGCTGCCGTTGCACACGATTCTCACATTAGCACTCGCCAAATAAGTCGTGAATCAGGAATTTCTCAAACGACTGTCTGTCAGATATTACATCGGAATAAATACTGTAGGCAATTAAAAATGTTCGTTCACTTTTAAACACAAGTGTGTACACCGGTCCACATTATGTACATAACATCCTGTTACCATCCGATCGTGCGATCTATTCGAAGCGGTGTTATTCCAATGGATTAACCACATAAAAGGCATTGTGCTGTGTGTACTCATAATCAGTTCAGTACAATCAATAAAAGCGACAACACTTTCTTCTGACTGTCTCTCCTTTTTTTTTTGTGCAAGTTCTCTCACAATACCATCCTTATCATGTTTCAATGCATCAAGAACTTTCTAGTGAGGATTTTCGCAACCGGGTTTCCTTTTGTCAATGGGCACTTCAGCAAATTGAACGAGACGCCCTTTTCTTCGCCAAGGTGTTATTCTCTGATGAGTCGACTTTCACCAATCACGGTACGGTCAATCGACATAATATGCATTACTGGGCTACCGAAAACCCTTTTTGGTTGCGACAAGTTGAACGCCAGCACCCTTGGAATGTTAATGTTTGGCTTGAATTATTGGGGATAAATCAATAGGTCCATATTTTATTGAAGGCAACTTGAATGGCAAAAAGTATGCAAACTTCTTGCGGGACCATCTTCTAGTATTGCTAGAAGAACTGCCATTGGAGTTGCGACAAAAAATGTGGTTTCAACATGAAGGTTGTCCAGCCCATTAATCCCCATAGCCCGGGGCTACGTGAGGTTTACAGAAAAAAGCCAACAACACATGAGGACATGAAAAGACGAATAACTGAAGCTTGCCGGAAGATTACGCCAGAAATACTTCTCAGTTCTATTGGTTCATTTAGAGCGCGGATAGACAAGTGTATTGAAGTGAATGGTCACATTTTCGAGCATTTGTTTAAATAGTCTCGGGAAATAAACATCGAACTGGCAAGAATTCAATGATTCAACAGTGGGAGGCAAGGGGACCCGCTCTAATTAATCACCCCGAAAGAAACAAAATACAGCTACGTCCACGTCGTTGTTTCTCGGTTATGCTAAACGCAGTATGTAAAAACAAATGACAAGCCTACGAGCAATACGACTGAGCAACGAAAATCAGGAATTATCATTTGAAAAATCAAAAGTGACCTTCGATTGACCTTGAAAATGGGGCTCAAGGTCAAACTCGTGGTCACCATCTTATGTCCCCTTCAGAACCTTGTGACTTTTGTCTGGAACATTTTTCGCGATATCGCGTATTTTTCGAGTAATTTGGATGTCTCAAGTTAAAAAACTCACCCTGTATACATATATGTATCTGTACTGAAACATTTTTTCCAATTACTAGCTGCTTCAGGTATGATCTGTCATCATAAAATAAAATAAATAGCATACGTACAAATCTTAAATTTGGTATGTTTAGATACATTTAAATACTATGTAGTATGCGAAAAGAAGAAAAAAAAAGATACATATTTAATAATTCAAAAGTTTAAAAAAAAAATAAGGAAGGAGATGGGAGAAAAAAAAAAGAAAAGAATAGAAAAAAAAAAGATGAAATACCAGGTACGGCGTTGCTATGAAAAACAGAACTAGCGAGATAAGAAAAATTGCAATGCCTTTTTAAATTTTCCGATATCACTGATTTCTCTTAAAAAAAAAGCGTTAGTGAATTCCAAAGTCGAATAGCAGCGTTGAAAAACTGTCTTTCCGAAGTTAAACAAGGAAAACGCGGAAGTATTAAACAAGCTGATCTAGTTAATGTCGGAAACTGGAATTTTTCATATAGGTACGATGGTTGACGTGTTTTTAAGATATTAGATACAAATTTTAATGTACGAAATTTTCAAAAGTCATCCGAAGAAGGTTTTTAGACAGATGTGAAACATGGTCGTGCTTACGCAAGGTGTACACATATCGAATAATACTATTAAAAACTACTTGGAGCTTTCTCTTGCTAACAGTGTCATAATTTCCAACGATTTCACATCTGTGTGTAAGTACAGGAATGGCTAGAGATTTTGCAAGTATTATTCTCGTTGTTAACGATGTAAATTGTTGAGCTGTCCATAGCGTTCGGAGAATACCATAGGTCTTACCGACAGTCGAGTTTATGTGGTCGTTCCATGTCAAAGTTCTGTTGAACATGATCCCTTCATTTTTAGCTGAAGACACCATCTTCAAAGCTACGTTGCCCAAGTAGATAGACAAGAAGTACAGCAGGTCCAAAAATTTTTTGAAAATCACCAAGCATTTTCATTTATGTAGGTTTAGAGTTAAACCGTTCTTAACCGACCAGCTCAGAATACGCTCAAGGTCCAGGTTAATATTTCAGGCACAATTTTCAATCAAACCAAGGGGACAACTGTGGTAGGGAATCTGTTAAAACATTGTCAATAGATACAGCCTGTTTTCTATCACTAAGGTATGACGAAATAAGATTCGTTGCAAACCAAGAAAAGTTGAATGAAGCTCGTAGTTTTTTGCAGAGTACGGTATGGGTAACCGTGTCGAAGGCTTTGGAAAGAAGGCGACATTGTCAGCATCTAGCCTAGGTCTTATGTCCTCTACCACTCTAGTAAGAGCGGTAGTACAATTGCGATTGGGACGAAAGCCAGATTGAAATTGATCCAACAAGTTATATCTGTATATATGTGGGAAAAGAAGCAGACAAAGAACGAACGAACGACTACGACAGAGAGCGGCGATGCAATCGACTTACACATACACGCACATGGACAATGACAAGAACAGACAAGAACGAAAGTGAATTGCTTAACCAGTCTGCAAACTCAACTCAGCAAAGTCGGCGGGTTATTCGCTTACGTGGTTGTCATAGTACAAAGCATTAATTTTAATCGTATTTCAATAATAAACCTGAATTCTTAATAACTAAGCGGTGTGTTTTATTGCTACCAGTAGAATCAAGAGCCAGATCCTACATATATGATATATACACTTAGTTGTTTTTGCATAAGGCGTTCACAAACTTTTGAGGGAAAAGGTAGAATTGATATGGGCCTGAACTCATCGATAAACCCCATTCTTGGGAATTGGTACAATTTTTACCATTTTCCATTGCTGAGGAAATATTCCTGTAACCATTACTGTATTCATAAGGTGCCTGTAATAAGGCAATGAAAAAGGAATATTGGCTTTAACAAAAATTGGATGTACTTCATCATTACCAACTGCATTCGATTTAATGGAGAGAAAACTTTCAAGAACATCCAAGTTATTGACTCCGATGAACTCAAAAGGCGTATCTGTAGAGTGCACCATACTGCAAGCGTGATCACTTTGTTCAGATACGACCTTAAAGAGGGGAAGAGAAACAAAATTGCGGTTGAGATCACTACCACTTACGGTATGTGGACAGGTTAATCGCTGCTTACCAATCCCTAACTTTCTTAAATTCTTCCAGAGCTTACGTCCAGCTGATTTTGCCTCTAAACGGCTAGAAAAGAACCGAATTTTGGCCTGCCTAATTTTGAGAACGGCCTTGTTTCTAAGAGATTTGTAGAAATTATGGAGTATCTCAATTCGAACGCGTTTCCAATTCTGATAGGCCCGATCACGGTGATCTATGAGTTGCTGTAATTCTGCAGAAAACCAGGGTTATGATACATAATTACCTTTCTTGTTTTGATAGAAACGTGGTGGTTAAAGAGGGTGATTATGTTAGTGTTGAGAAAATCTACTTGCTCGTCTGGTGTAGGCATACAATAAATGGAGTTCCACGGTACTTGACACAATTCTCGTTCTACAGCCGGACCGTTAACATTTCTAAAGTCTCTATATACCTTGATTGAACCGGACCGCTGTCAATAAAGAAATTGTACTTACGAATATAAGATCATGTATGGAGAAGGCTGGTGCGGAGAGTTGAATATAATTATTATTATTATTATTTTTATTAAGGGAACGATACAAATTAATTTGTAGGGTCCGGGATTAAACGCCGGGGTATTATGACCATGTGGAGCGGTTTTGTCAACAGCACGCGGAGCACTGAGTTCCCATGTGGTCACCCACCTACGTACTTACCGCGCCCAACACTGCTGGATTTCGGTGATCTAGCGGGAACCGATGCAGTTTTTTTTTTTTACAGTTTAAATGCATTTTTATTTGATCTCTTAATTTACTCTTACATGTTAGACAAAAAAATGCTTAAAAATTAGCTTAAATAACTTACAAATAGTCTTATTCTAACATACTGGCCCCATGCGGGCACTCTAAGTTAAACCTAACTCTTAAACTAAGTCTTTCGACGGATCTTACAGTCTATATTTAATTTTATATTTACGTTAAAACTAAAACTAAGAAAATAAATTTTAATCAAAAACTTACTATATGGACTTTTTTTTAATTAAACTAACAGACTACCTAAAGAATAAATCTTAATCTACTTAACCTACTTACATATAATACACTCATACACATATATACAATACACAACGCATATACACTTCATATATACATATATGCCTATACATGTACATATATGTATATATTTATTTTTTTTTTTGGATTTTTTTATTTTTATTCATTTTTTTTTTCTGTTTTTTTTTTTATATATATATATTTTTTTTTTTGTTTTTCTTAAAATCTAACTTAATAATACCTAAAACTATATAAGCCGGCCGGCTAAAAAAACAAAAATTAGGCTGGCCCACTCTGCTTCACATGAAGCTACCTATCACTGGAGGAGTTCGACGACGAAGCATCCTCGCCTTCATCAAGCCACCAAAATTGCTGATGCTGCTGAGCAACATCCCTCCTGTCACGACTCCCTGCCGCCCTACTGAACCGGAGACGCTCCGCACTGCCATGTGCGACGTCTCTCTCGTAGTTGAGTCGCCTGTCCGCAGCTGTTCGAGCGACGTGGAAGATTAGCGGCACCGCCAATCTGTCCTGGATCAGACCTTTGCTAACTAGGTAGAGGAACGCTTCTGGAGGAATAAAGCCGTCAAGGCGAGCACTCTCGTGATACATATAGTTGGGGTAGTAAGCCCCTGAGATCAGGTTGTTAGATGAGGTTATTGCTCTCGCAATGTGCCTTCGAGTCAACTTAATGACGAAATTGTCCACTCTCATCAGGTTCGCCGTATTGTACAAGACCTCATTAGGATAGAATTTTATGTACTCAGACTCTGGTGTTTTGTATAAGCGAAGACAAGTCCTAAGACAAGCCCTCTCAAACACCCGAATCTTTTCCAATAAACTTGCTCTCACGTTGAACCACACGGGACAACCAAATACAAGCATGGGCCTGATAAGGGACATGTAACAGATTACCATCACCCTCGCATCGAGTTGGCTGTTATAAAACAGTCTCCTTGTAAGGGCAAACGCACCTTTGGCTCTGGCCAGAGCAACATCTATACGTTTGTTAAAATACAGATATTGATCTAGCCAGATTCCAAGGTATCTGACTACATTTCGACAAGCAAGTGGCTGTCCATGTTGTCCGACGATAGAGAACTTTCGCCAATTCTTTCTGGTATCCCTAGAGGCCCCAGACAAAGGCGTCCTAAACAGAATGGTTTCCGATTTCTGGAAGTTAATTTTCAACTTCCAGTCATCGCAATATTGTTTAATTTTATCGAAGTCACGTTGCAAAAGTATGTTAATGACCTCAATCTTTGGACCCGATCTGTACGCGATTAAGTCGTCTGCGTACGCTATGGCATGGTGAAATGAACCTATCAGATCACTTGTGTAAATGTTGAATAGGATCGGCGAATTTACCGCACCCTGTTGCAGACCGTTTTTAATGTTAAATGTTCCAGCAGAAGTCACATCGCCATTCTTCACGATGAACTGTCAACTGGAGAGCATGTCAAAAAGAATATACAGCAGTGGTTTACTAATGCCCAACCTGTCCAGCTTGAAAAAGAGTCCTTCTAACCATACGGTATCGAAGGCCTTCTCCAAGTCAATCAGGCAGGCACCAGTGCACTGGTTCTTGCCTTTGTTCCATTGGATATCAGAAACCAGTTTCGACACAGCATGAATGATAGCATGCCCCGCCTTGAAACCGAACTGATTATCCGGAACTATATGTTTGTCCTCAACCCACTTAGTCAGGACTCTATTGATTACCTTCTCGAAAACCTTACTGATGTTTGGAAGAAGACTGATCGAACGGCGATTCGCCGGATTGGAAGTATCTTTATCCCTTTTAGGTATGAGATGTACCACCGCAGTTTTCCAATGCGCTGGATAATGTGCATTATTCATTGCATTATTAAACAGGGTGGTATAAATGTTCACCGTTTCTAGAGTGGGATGTCGAAGCACGATATTCGGTATTTCATCGGTTCCCACTGATTTCTTACTTCTAAGCGATTCGAAGATCGTTTGGAGCTCCTCCTTGGCGATGACGTTATTTGACCTATTCTCGTCACTAAACTGGGTGAAGCCGGTGGGTAGAGCGAATTCGAGGAGAGTGCTCTCGTCAGTGTTCTGGTGAGTGTGTCCAACGCACTCTACTATAATTGTAGGAATGCCTTTGAACAAACTCATCCAATTCCGCATTTTCGTTGGGAACAGTTATTTCGGTGCTGAGGCCGCAATGGTCACTGTCATACACGAAAGTGCGTAGACAGTTTGTAGTTTGTTGGTTAGTACATGTCAGTTGTATTCGTGAGTCGAACAGCAGAAGATCCAAATAGGACCCGTGTCTGGGAAACGACGGATTATCCGTCGCCTTAAGCCCGAGTCGATACGTTATGCTGTGCTGACCCCACCAATTGAATAGTAGGTTCCCTCTAGTATTTGGTGTATTATTTTCCCAATCACTATGTTTGGCGTTGAAATCTCCGCCGATAATGAAATAGTTATCCTCCAATTCCAACCTCAGGAATCGAAAAAGTGTCTCGAGCTCTGAGATGAATAAGGTGGATTGAGTAGCCTTAGGTGCATAGACAGACACCATGTACAGCCGCTTTCCACTACGGAGGTGAATATACACGATGCATGCTTCCAGCACTTGGAACCTACGACTGTATACTCTTTTAAAACGTATACCTTTTCTTAAGAAAATCGCAACGCCACCTCCTTGAATGGAGTTGGGTCGGTTTCTCCGTACTATTTTGTATTTTCTGTGCCTCATTTTGTGTCTTTTGGTAAGCTTAGTTTCGCTAACCAAAAGCACATCAGGGGCTTGGTATTTAAGCAACTTGAATAGTGCGGCTCGTCGTTCGAACCTAATCAGTGAATTCACATTCACTGCAAGGACCTTCAGGGTCTGCTCCGCCACGTGCGTACCCATTACGACAAAAGGTGCGTTAGGCCAGGCAGCAGCGCGTATACTTGATCCACCCGCGCGGTCTGTTCAGTTAAATGACGTTGTAGCTGAGCCATCTGTTCCTGGATAGAGAGCAAGATAGCTAGCATGTCAGGTACTGGTTCCGGTGCTCTAGGCGCTGCGGCCTGAGAAGCAACCTTCGTTTGCTGTACTGTAATTCCCCTACCTGCCGCCATTTGGGCGTAGGTAACATGGGGAGTAACGGCTGGAGTTTGTAAATGCACGGGTGGACGTTTAACTTCCACTTTCTGCTGCCGGGCCAGGTTTATTCTTTTAATGTACTGGAAATTGGGACAACCCCGATAATTTGCGGTGTGTCCCGTGTTCCTACATAGCGCGCAAGAGAGCTGGCTCTTTTCTGACGTTCCGTCCTTACCCAGAACACATTCCTCTGACTTGTGGTTCTTTCCGCACTTCACGCATCGAGGCTGCATTTCGCAGTTCGACGCGGCGTGCCCGAACCTTTGGCAGCGAACACATTGTAAAATGTTTTCGCTCCTCTTTAATTTCTCCCAGTGTACAACCTGGTAGTCTAGGACTTTGATACTCCTTAGACCATCCAGTTTGCTGTCGGGACTTAGCTGAACCAGGAAGAACGGTAGTTTCCGCTTCTCCCTTTTAGCTCTAGCCGTGACAAACGGCTTGACCCCTACGAATTTGAGACCTTCGCACTCCTTCTCTTTCAACAGTGCAAGGAGCTCCACCGGATCAGTCGACGGTTCTATCCCCCTCAGCAGCATTGTTTGCAGCTTGTCCCCCTTCGGGGTGTAGGAGAAGAACTCCGTCGTCGAATCCTTCAATAAATCTTTTATTTTATAATAGCGCTCCACTGTGTTACAGTGGATCGCGTGCCTATCTACGCTAAGTCTTTTAATATAAAAATTATTGCCTATGGCCGACTTACATAATTCTATCGTTGCCTTTAATTCCATCATAAATGTGTTAATGGGTGGAACCCTTTGTTGCTTCTGATGTTTTTGCTGCTGCTGTTGTTGTTGTTTTTTTTTGCTGCATTTGTTGTTTCTGCTGCTGTTGTGGCTGTTGCCGTTGTAGTGGCAGCTGCCGTTGTTGTGGCTGCTGCTGTTTTTGCTGTAGCTGTTTTTGCTGTTGCCGTTGTTGTGGCTGCTCTTGTTGTTGCTGTTGGTGTTTGCTCAGTGTTTGCTAGTGTTGTTGCAGCACCTGCCTTATTGTTTTTGTTTGGGGTTGATGCTGCTTTTGAGCTAGCTGCGTCTGAGTCTGCTGTTGCTGTTTTGATTGCTCTTGCTCATCCTGCTTCCTTCTGAGCATTTGCAATTCTTTAATGGCAAGAACTCTTTGTTGCAGCATTTTGATGCTGCTACTTAGAGACGCCATTTCTTCCTCTTCATCTTCCGATTCCGATGGAGCCAAGGAAGCGAAGATGTTCTGTCTCATACCACCATCTGAGGTATGTGCGTTGTCGTCAGTGGCTTGTCGTGGACGTTTATTTGTTGCTATTCCTGAAGCTGAATTCGCCCTTTCCCTCACTCCCTCAAGCAGCTTTTCGGAGGAAGTTTGTCGGATGGGACGTTGCACCAAGTTAGGAATTGGCCTTAGCTTCCTCCTTCTCTTTGCTTTTGGTGTTTGGCTTGATGTGCTCGAAGCCTCACCAGATGTTTCCGCAGATCCCGCTATTGACATAGCGGTCCGCTCTCCGCAATCCATCACGTTGTATTTATTACAGTACAGTAAGTAGTATGTAACACTTCACTCGTATATCACACAATGACAATTAAAAAGAAAAAAGTACCTCTGCCCGACTCGGAGTCGAACCCACACCTCAAGCGAACACACTACCACTGTGCTACTTGGAGCCTATAAGGGATTTGTCAAATGTCTTACTTAACGATAATTCACTATTTATTTTTACTTAAGAAAAGCCGAAGCACATGCGCACACTACAAAGTTCCGTGAACGACTGAGCGGGAACCGATGCTTTCAGTGTGGCGAGGCCGTTGACGGAGTTGAATATAAAAAAGCGCCTTTTTCACATCTGTCACAAAAAACATATCTAGTAAAGTACTTCATGACCGGGTAAAGTGAGTGGGGTTGGTCTTGTTAACGGGGTGTAAATCAATTGAGCATATAAGATCTATTAGTGGCTCATCAACCAATTGATTACTATTGAGATCACCGCAAACGATTACATTGGTTGAGCTAATGGAGATTATATCCATCAACTAAGATAAAGGTGTTAAATTTATATTTGAGTCAGGTCTATAAACAGTACCTATAAGAAGACTATTCAGACCGCATTTAAATTCAACAAATAGGTATTCAATAGCGGAATCAGTAGGCGATGAATATTTCCATCTACAAGGAATTCCGTCTCGGACGTATATTGCAACACCGCCGCCGATATCACGATTATAACTATCTTTGCGAAAAAGTTTGTAGCCTTTTATAGAGTACCGTTGATCATTACTAATTAGATCATTATTAATTTGATCATTATTCATTGGGGAAAACCAGGTTTCCAATACACAGACTACATCTACTTTGGATTGCTCAAAAATATATCTAAATTCGCCAATTTTTGGTGACAAACTTTGTGCATTTATATGCGATATGGCTAAGCCAACTCAATGGTAGCGAAAAATATTTATCACCGCACGTAATATACCATCAATACCATCACCCAGGGTATCCACTCCTCGGTTACGTGACTGCATTTTGTTTAGGAGGCTTATTGCGAGAAATAAGTGGCACAGATTGAAGTTGAAAACAAGCCATATTCGTATTTTCATAGCAAAGATAGAATTGAAGAGAAAAGGAAGGGGGTAAAAGTAAAAACAGAAAGAAAAGTAAAAAAATGAAAACAATTTATGTAGGCAAGAGAGAGACAGCGAAAGAGAAAAAAAGAAAATAAAATAAAAATTTTAAAAATAAAAATCTAAATATTTAAATAAAAGAATATGTGTCAACCTTGCTCAGTTGTCTATTACTTTTGTGTTTCTTCTCCTTCTATTTCATTAGACTTCCACGTCAGCGAAAGCGTGCAGCATCTCTTCGTTTTCCACAGCTAAACTCGGCCCATAAGCACTTTGCTTTGCAAACACTAATCCAGGGCGCATGAAAAGAGATCGCAGCAGTTTACGGCGTTTGACGCAGATAGATTGTTGAAGAAGATAGCGATTATGTGGACTAAGAATCTCATGCATATATTGTATATATTAATATTGTTGCCTGAAGAGATACCAACATCTTGGAGACACAGCTGTTTCTTCTTTTGTTTGCAGTGAAGAGTTATGTGCTTACGAAGGGTGTTTCTCTCATAGGAAGAGCCAAATTTAATTATAATAGGCGAGGCTTTGGTTCCGTGCTCGTTTTGTTTTTGAGAACGGAAAATCGCTTTTAATGTCGGGACCCTACAGTCGATAGTATGATAGAGATGGTTGAAAATTGATTTAAGGTTCTCGGCGGGTAGGTGGGGGACACCAAAAAGCAAGTCATCAACTGTTAACCCTCTCCTCTCGTAAGCGTCACAACGTTTGTAATTTGGTCATTTGGTTACCTTTTCAACGTTGGCTTCTAAGTTATCTTCGATAAGAGCAATACGTTGAAGAAGATCGCTTCGGAGATCGTTAATCTAGGCGGAAATACGATTTACAATATGCTCTGGCAAGTCACTTAATCGCTTGTCCAATTCCAGGTCGGCAATGATATTTGACGTTGCTGTGGAGCTGACGCCGACATCGAATCTTTTCCAGTCTGGTGTAGTGTTGTACGTACATAGGTGTCGAATGTAACTCTTTGGCTATGACGGTTGTGGAAGGCGTTCGCGTTTTTCCCGCCATTATGACTTGCAAAATTTAAGAGAAAAGTGAAACACAAACTGCTTCTAAAGTATAGGGTCCGCCAAAAATGTTTTTTTTTTTTGAAAATGCTATAAAAAAAAACAACTGAATATTTTCCCAAATTTCTTTTTTTATTTGAAAGTACAATCCTTCCGGTTAATAATGGAAAATAATTTCATTCAAATGGCTGCCTCGGCTGGCCATGCAGTAGCCTACACGATCGGTCCAATTTTTAAGCACATTATCGATTGTGTGCAGCTGTATTTCACCAATGGCTTCACGAATATTGTCCTTTAAAGCGTCAATTGTCTCTGGCTTATCGGCGTAACACTTACCTTTTACGGCACCCCACAAATAATAGTCCAACGGTGTCAAATCGCAGCTCCAGGGTGGCCAAACGACATCAGCTCTGCGGCTGATAATGCAATCTTCAAAAACAGGGCGCAAAACATCGAGTGTAGCTTCGGCTGTGTGGCACGTAGCGCCGTCCTGTTGAAACCAAATGTTGCCAATATCCTCCTCTTCAATTTTTGTGAACAAAAATTCGTTCAACATGGCCCGATAACGATCGCCATTGACTGTAACGGCCATTCCTTGCTCATTTTCGAAGAAAAATGGCCCAATTATGCCTCTGGAGCAAAATCCGCACCAAACAGTGACTCGTTTTGGGTGTATCGGCTTTTCAATATATGCGTGCGGGTTTTCTGTGCCCCAAATGCGACAATTTTGCTTGTTTACATACCCGCCAAGATCAAAATGAGCTTCATCTGAAAAGATGATTTTTTTTGGCAAAATCGGCATCTTCTCAAAGTCGATCGCAGGCCCACTTAGCGAAGCATTGTTCAAGCGTATAAACAACCATATTCGTTCAGCGGAAGGATAAAACTAATTACCTGTCAAATCAGACATGAGCTAAGTGTTACCATTCATGAAATGAGCACTAGTTGAAAAAAAAAACGTTAGATGGCGAACCCTATAGAAGCTTAATTTTAATTTTGCTTATTTATTAAGGAATATATCACTGGTCTCGGTCTCTTTCATTTACAAGCTAGCACACATTTCAAATTAGTTATACGCGCAATTTTAAGATTGTATGATCAAAAGAACGTCAGATTTTTGAATGTTTTACGAGCGCGGTTTTATGATCCGGATAGGACATACGTAGAATACCACAGTACATCCAAGTACAAATGTGTAATACATCCAACGTTTCAACATCGAAATACGACACAACACACATCGCCAGCTGTCAGAAAACCCAACCAACTGTAAATGCAGGGGTCAATAAACAAAGTTATCCACGTTAGCATAACCTTGTGGGTCAACAAATTATTATTTTGTTTTGCATGTCAGTATATTTCGCAACAAATTTCTGTTGTAAATATAAACAGGCTAAGAAGTTGGAGTACATCGAAGTTTAGTACTGAAGTCCTCCAAGAGAGTTAATCCTTTGTTTTAATTAATTGATTTTATATTTTAAACTTGACGCTTATGTTAAAACCTCAACCGAGGCAAGATAGCCAAGTGAAATATTAACATGTGGTCCTTTGAGTCGGATTGAACCACTGACATATAATTAGTAGGCATCTATGAACATCTCGTTCCAAGCATCAAACGAATACAGTACAATGAGATGATATTGTAAAATGTTTGTGTGGGTACAAACAATGGTCTGAGGTCGCAAAAGGGGACCCCTTTGCGTTTTCACTGTTACTACTCTGATAAGGTCATCAGCTGCACTGTGCACTTCGATTATTTTGCCTAGAGGCTATTTCGATGGGGTCAGCAGCTCGTTTTTTAGCAGCTCCAATTGCCCAGCTCCAATTCTGTACTGACTACTTGCACTTATATCGCCGTTGCATTTTGTTTATGTAGTCCTGGTACTTTGCAAATATCTTGTTTGAACTTTTGAGTTAACTTCCACCTGGCATCCAGAATGACATCATGTTGTGATGCTTTCAGTAGCGACCCAATAATGAAGTGAATTGATGTTAATGCATCTAATCTTCAATGTGGTCTGTTAATGCACAGAGTGGTTTCGAGTTCAAGCATCTTTCTATTTGCACCACGATGGAATTCATCTCTTCATATGTTTATTTCTGCTCTCCTATGATAAGATTCAAAAGGTATTTGACTGACTTAAATCCGGCTTCCCAGAGCCCACTAAAGTGTGGAGCTCCATGAAATGGATTGCATTTTCGGCTAGCGTGGATTGTAATGCATCAATAATATTTTTTGCGCTGAATCCATCCGTTGTTAAATCAGAAGTCAGCTCAATGTGCATTGCTTTTGTTGCCGTGCAGACGGACATCGCTATGTAAGCTTTATGTTTTTGTTTTTTTTTTTTTTTTAAAAAAAAGAACTTAACACTCAAGTGGGTATGAATATACTTATAATGCCTCAGCATGTGTTAAGTTTTTTGGAAAATGGGATAGAGAGAGAAAGAAAGATGTTTGGGCTCAGTGGTTATTTCGCTCCATGGGTGGCATCCAACATTTAATGGGGAGATTAAATTCTTAGTAGAAGTTGGCTTGATGTTAATTTCTAGTCAACTACTCGTCTTACTTGGTTTTCATTAACTGAAAAAATGGATGAAATGTCATTCGGGCGAGGCTGGGATTCGAACACCGAACCCTCCGATTTGGAAGTCAGTCCACTACCACTTGAGCCACGCCTCGAGCTTGTGAGCATCGTATGTTGAGAGGGTCTGCGTAACTGGCCGTGAAAACTTTACTCTAGCGTCCGGAAATTGTCCCATAAATTGATTTGATTCCTTGACCTTAAATCGGAAACACCTGATGCATTGATTTATTATGGTCTTGACAGTGTTCGTTCCTCTGACGATCCAAAATTTTCTTCGAATGTGATTTAGAGTTAGTTTCACTCCACCGTGTAGTGTATCGCTGTGGGTCTTATTTATGATTATAAGTGGATGCGACGATGACAGAATCATAGGATGCTTCGGATCAGTTGATAAATGAGCATGTTCAACCGACCTCCCACCCGCAATATTCCATTGGCGTCGCTGTATGGGTTCAGTGATTATATCTTGTTGTTTGATTTCAGTGCTTCATTACCATTTAGACTCTTCATATCCTCAGAAAAACTTCGTTGAGCAACCCTTATCTGCTTCCAGTAGCTCCTTTACCGTTAGTGTGCCATATTGTAACAGTTCATGCCTCTTACTCCGTTGGCAATTGGCTTTAAACCGTAGACAGTATGCACGTTTACGCGTTAAAGTTTTGAAGGTGATGAAAAATTGAGATAAATGTCGGCTTTGTGTGAAGGATTGCTGCGACGCATTACCAGGCAAGCTTGAGATTTTCGAATCTCAGGCGTTTCTTGCATTTCCATCATAGATTTCTCAGCAGACCAATGTTTTTGGTCTTCCTTTAATTTTTTTTTTTTCATAATCAGCGCGCTCTTAAGGGGTTTTTGTACCCTTAAAATGATCGTACACAGCGCGGGCGAAGGAAATTTAGGGAGAAGAAAAATGTTATGCAAGGAAACACAGAGGTCGGCAGAGCATTCACGATATTTTAGAGTACGTCCGAAAATGGACTTGAGGGTATACTGATAAGCATTCATAGCGAGACGGGTGTTACGGTTGAAAGTTTGAATGGGCGTAATGCTACTGGGGATTTTAATGGAGCACTGGTGGTGGAAATAGCGATAAAACAAAGTGAGACAGGAGACATTACGTCGGTGTTCGAGGGTGTCAATTGATTAACTGATATTAGTATTACCAATGAGTTTTATCGCACGGCTTTGAATCCTATCTAGCAGGTGCAGAGATGTTTTAGGAACACCTGACCAGATGTAGGCATTGTACTCCAATTTTGGGCAGATGAATGCCTTAAATATTGTGGCCAGATCAGATGGTGTAAAATATTTCTTACATCGTTTGAGGAAACCTAGACATTTCGCAGCATTTTTGGCGACATCGAGTATGTGGTCATTCCAACGTATATTGTCACTGACACACATACCGAGAATGGAAAGTTTATCGGTTTCGACGATGCAAGTGCCATTCACGGATAACGAAGAGCTAAGGCGTGAATCCGGGAACGAATATGAGAAGCAGAGAGTGCTGCCATCAGCAAAGGAATATATTGGATTAGAAGTAGCAGACAAGAGATCATTAATGAAAATTAAAAAGAGTGTCGGAGACAGAACGGAGCCCTGGGGCACACTAGCATTTATTTTGTGAATATCAGACTTGAAACCGTCCAAGACAACTTGAATTAAAAGTTCTGAAAGGTAATTTCCAATCCATTGAAGAAGAGAGTCATCGGTCCCAAGAGCACGCATTTTCGACAAAAGAAAAAGAGCCTGATGCCAAACTCTGTCAAATGCCTTAGAAATATCAAGTGCAACTACATATCTTGCTTTCACCAGATTAATGTACGCTTTGGTTCCACTTTTCGGTGAGACATGCCATCAAATCACCAGTGGACCTGTTGCTAAGAAAACCGTACTTCCGTTCATTAAGAAGTTTTCATGTTTCGAGATATTTCATTAGCTGACAGTTTATCAGCGTTTCCATGACCTTGGAAAGAAGGGACGTAAGTGCAATGGGTCTGTAGGAAGAGAGAGAGGAAGATTCGCCTTTTTTAGGGACGGGCTGGACAAATGTTGTTTTCCATCTGCTCGGAAAGAGTCCTAAAAAGTAAAATTGATGAAAAAGCTTACGCAGTGGTTTTGGAAGAACGCCTCTTCAGAAGAAGCGGAGATATACCATCTGGACCAGCGGATTTATGCATGTTGAGATCTTTAAGTACTCTTGTTACTGCACGAGTGCGAAAGTGGATTCGTCTCATTGTAGATTCGACGCACTCAAGTGTAGGCGGGGACAAAGCACAACCAGGGAGTGTTGAGCTAGCCGAAAAGTGTGCAGCAAGCAGATTGGCCTTGGAGCTGAGAGCCGGAATGTCATTGTAAATGAGAGTTGGGATGGAAGAGGCTGAATTTCTAATGTTTTTGACGAATGACAAAAAATTTGTACTGCCTTTGGGACATTGCAGTATTTTTTGCTTCAGTTTTTGGTCGTATTGGAATTTCACAAGCTTTAGAAAGACGTTGCAGTCATTCCTGGCTCGTTTAAACTTTTTTCGGTTTTTCTCTCTTGGGCTGGTCTTCTAGGACCGAAAAAACATTTCTCTAACCCTGACAGCCTCTTTACAGCTCGAGCCGGACCATGCCTTTTCTTTTGGTTTGATACTCTTCTCATCTCATTCCAAAGAGAATAGTTTCTGTGATCATGTCAGCAGCGGCATCCACGTCGTTATCAAGGAAACATAACGACCAGTTAAAATTCCTAAAGAAGTTGTTAAGTCCGGTCCAATTGGCTTTCTCGGATTGCCATACGGTTCTTTTAGGAATCTTTTCTCTAACTGTGTGGTGGGTGTACGAGAATTTAGCTCATATGACACAATGGTCCGACGAGCCTAGAGAGGGGAGCACATCAACGCAGTAATTGTCAGGGTGAGAAGTTAAAAACAAGTCCAGGGTGTTGGCGGTATGACTATGAACGTCTGGTATTCGTGTGGGCTCATTTACGAGCTGGGTTAAATTATTTTCCGCAGCGAAGATCTCAACACACTGTCCTTCGGGTGTTGTTTGTCCAGAATGTCGAAGCCAACTAGAATTGTGTATATTGAAATCGACCGTAATCACGATTTCAGTATTAGGATACAGAGATACAATTCTTTGAATGGAGTCAGACAGCGCATCAAACTGTTGCTGGGGGCTTCTGTAAGTAAAACAGTAGTGGATAATTTGCTTACGGAGATGGAATTTTAACCACATGAAATTGAATTCCGGATTGGAGCAGGGACTACATTGTGGTGGAATTTGGAAAGCTACATCACTGCGCACATAAATGCGAGACCGCGATGGGGACAGCATAGTGGCACTAATTCGTAGCCAGGTAGCTTCAGATCAGAGTGGTTTGAGAAGTGTGGGCGGGGATCTTCCTATGTTTCACTAAGTACCAAAACAGCTGGTCGGTACTTACAGACGTGGACGTACGCAGAAAAGTGATTACTTTTTAGCCCACGTATATTGGCTGCATCCACCCTGAATTCCCTAGTCATAATTACAAACAAACACAGTAAACACAAACACCCACGATACTAAGGAAGGCTGCAAGTCTTCCTTTAATGTCAGCAGGATTCTCTCTTCCGGGTGGGAATCTCCATTGTCCTTTAAAGTGTTGTTGCACTTACCGATTGGCGACAAATGCATTCCATTTCACTGGATGTTGTTTTAGCCTGGTAGAATTTGACCCTGCTAAACCCTTGGTATAATTTGTGTCTTTTTTCTCTCTGTACTTCATTAGCTTCGTAAGTAATGCTGCTGTGCATAGTTTCAGCCTTGCCAATGAAACTTGCTTCACAGACGACACTTTAGTCGTAGACGCGATTAGGCTTATTGCAGTAGAGTCGCGATTAATAACCTTCTGATACACCACCGCTGCATACGCTGATTCTGATGCATCTTCTAATCCGTATAACTCTATTTCAGAGCCTTCCGTTTGTTGTATTCTTCGTGGAACTCTTACATTTTCAAGCGCCGATAGCCTTGTCTTGAATTCGTTCCGTTCGTTTTGAATTTTCATTGTAATATTTTCGTCCCATCCAATGCCCAAAAGCCAAAGACATTGAATGAGGATCTTTGCCTTGATAGTAATTGCCGACAAGCAACCGGAAGGATCCAACAGTTTGCCAGCGAAACTCAATATTGCTCGTTTGGTGCCCTTGGTGCTGTATGACGAAAAATTGGAAGTCGTCTGTTCCTGTGCACTATTTTATTCCAGCCATGTTCTGGCTCCATGCAAATTTCTTCGTTTACCAACGCTTTTATGAATGCTGCATTATTTGATTTCCATTTGCGTACATTAAATTCACCATTCCGAAGTAGCTGCATCAATTCCCTTTGAAGGTTTTGGCATTCTCTTAGTGAATTTGCACCTTCTACATAGAATCCTTCAAGCAATGTTTGGTTTGCCCGTGGACACTTTTGTTTTTCATCTTCGGCTAGCAGGCATAGAGTTTTAATTACTAAGTATGGTGCATATGATGTGCGGTATGTGACGGCTTTGAGAACGTATTCTTTGATCGGGTCCTTGGAGTTTTCTCTCCACAAGATACGTTATAAATTATATAAGATCTCCTGATCTACTAAAATCTGCCGATACATTTTTTCGACGTCAGTTATGAAGACGATTGGAAAGACCTCCATCGAAGTAGCAAAGAAAACAGATCTTTTTGTACTGTGGAACCGATCATCATAATGCTTTCTAGCAATTACCCAGATGTTGTATTTGTCGATGCGTCGAATACCATTCTCAGTTTGGTAGTTGTGCTGCCTTCTTTTATCTCTGCGTGATGTGGAAGATAATATCTTTAGCCAGTATAACCGTTTGATATTTCCTCCATGTGTCTAAGATTAATATAAATTGGAATATTCATCCCGAAGACTCTCATTTTTTGCGAATCTTTGTTCCAACATAAAGAATCGCATGAACGCCATTTTGCGTGAAACTCCCAAAACCATGCAGTGGCAATTTGATGTGCGTCATTTGGTAGTGATTCTCGTACATTTTGTCTTCTCTAGACTTGATCTTTGCACTTGGAACTTCTTCTAATTCCCAAAATTTACTGCACACACTGATGCATGATGCGAGTATATTAACTTGTGTTTTCTTCCTTAAGGTTAAGATGGTGCTGACTGGTATCGATAGTATCAAGCCAAACCCTGTATCTTGTACCATTAGAGTATAGGCTGGACCCTTGAGTAGACCATGCATCAAAAATAGCAGAAAAATGTCTGATGCAATCAGTAATTCAATCTCCTTCGGTTGCTCGAACCATGGATCTGCCAACTTCAACCCCTGGATTTCAAACCACTTGTTGTATTTTAGTAACTTATTGTGCTGGCAGTCCTGATGTAATAACTGGCATTACATTGAGTGGATTGAATGGTATGCTGCGATGATTTCTGTAGCATAATCGTTGATTTTGACTCATGCTTGACCAATGGAACTTTAAATTGGCAGGCTAATTTCGCAATCACGAAGCATGATTGAGACCTTGTTCAATCAGAGCTCGAACGAGTCTAACTTTTCCTCCAACGCATAACCATGGCTGCGGTTAGTAGTACCACCCTATCACTATGACATGCGGTAGTGGGTTATGTTGATGTTGAAGCTTCTTCACTGGATGTTTTTCCTATTACCAAAACTGCTGTACTCTAACCTCGAGGGCAATGAGGTTAGAAATTATACTGTTGTGTGCATATTTTGCAACCCCTCTTCATCACGCATTGCCTTGTATTATTATATGGTCTATGATATTATCGAAGGGTTTAGTTTGTAGTTCGGAATTCATTTTTACTCTTGTATTATATTATCCACAAACCCATATGGGAAACTTTTCCATTTTCTGCTAAAATAAAGCTTACGATACCATCCACAAACACGATACACGATTCGCTTTACTTTTCTAATGTGTGGATTGCTAGTTGTCGAGTCCAAGTGTTGAATTCAGATAGGTATTATAATCGCTTTATTCAATACAACTACAATTCACAATTTAATAGCTTATCTCAATTATACGTACTTATACTTTTTTTTATCTTTTACTTAAACCACTTTACCACTACTATAATTCATTCTTCAATTTTCGCTTTTGAATTCACTTGCATATTTTGGGATGTTGATATTTAACTCACCTGACCTCCTTCGAGAATATTCTGTACAATCCAGCGTTCCATACAAATTTCCATTTTGCTTGAAAATTCGATTCCATTCTCCATTCACCAATGGTTGGGTCGTTCTCTATTCAAAAAAGGAAATATTCCGCTATTGAAATGTGGATGACACTGTTTACATTCAGATATCACACTGCTCTCTCCTTAAAATTGTTAGTCCCGAACAACTTCGTCATTGGTTGTTCCGTTAAAATGACACATTCCATCCAAATGGATCACCTTCATTTCCCTTCGATCGCCACGCTGAATCCGGTAGACAACGTCATTAATCCGGGTTATCACATTGTATGGACCTTCCCAATCCTGTTGCAATTTTGGTGATTTGCCTTTCTTCGCCTTGCTGTCATACCTAGCCTTTATGCGGTTGCTCGCTAGCTTCATCTTGTCTCGAGTGTTTTCATACAATATACGAATACTGCTGCGCAAGTCATCCACATGGTAGTTTACCTCGTTGGGTTCCGTGGGTGGGAATCCGAATTTCGTTTCTTTTGGCTATCGAACTATTTGACCAAATAAGATCTCGGAAGGTGTATGTCCTGTTGGTTGGATTTTTATGCGGACTTTACAATATAGCTTAACCGTTGCTCCCGTAACCTTAACCGTTGCTAGTTGTAGCAAACTGCAACTGCTGAGGCCGTGGCATTGGTGTCTGTTGTTATCATCCATTTTTCTTTACCTCTGACTACTTCTGATGGTCGTGGGGTGTTCGCCTCCTGCTACCAATTTCTGCTCCCCGAAGCTGGTGCTTAAGCATTTCCCGACTGATAGCTTCGGGAAGATTGGCCGGCTTCTTGGTAGCCATGTCTACTGGTTTTTTCCACTATTTGCTTGTTACTGCAGTAAGGACGCCCTTTTCATTGCACCGGTTCCTTACACTGGCTTTGAAGATGCCCTATTTTATCGCAGTTCCAGGAGCGTATTCTCCGTCCCTAACGGAATGTATCTTGTTCCTCGGCACTTAGTTTTACGCAGGAGCAAGATGGTATCTCTCTGACGAAATGTGCTCCTTTGGAAGCTTTCATTGCCAGAGCGAAGTCAAATACTACAGCAAGGCTTATTTTCCGGCCTTCCTTACTGCTGACTGTAGCTTCGAATCTTAATTGCCTTGGTGAACGTGTCTTTAAGATTTCGTCGCCTGCGACGGGGTATGAAAAATGTGCAGTCAACTAACGTAAGCTTGGAGATGTTGCTGTCGTTGCCGACTTTGTAAACTTCTTGCATGTAACTATCCTCAAACCGTTTCTCAATAGTCTGTACTATAGCCATATAGTCTTCATGCTTTTCTATGTCAATTGTTTGCAATAGCTTTTCTGCAAGGCCGTGCAAGGCCATTGCTAGGACAAGCACTTTTTCTCATTGTCCCAGTTGTTCGCACAAGCAGCCATTTCAAGCTGTTTATTAAATGTAGGCCATGAGGTCTGGCCATCGAATGAGGGAGGCTTCAACTCGTTTCCCTTTGGACCCCTTAAAGAATATTCTCGCATCTTACGTTTTCGCGCTGTGTCGAACTCTTTTGCCTGTTGCTCAACTTTGCTGTCCATTTGTTCGATTTCTTTGAACTTTCGCTGGAGAATGTTCTTTTGTTCTTTCAGATTTTTCTTTTGATCGTCCATTTTTTTTTCTAGGGTACCCTTACGTATGTCGAACTTTTTTTCAATGCGGTTCCTCTGTTCGTCAAGCTTTTGCTCGAGTCCATTCTTCTGTTCGTCGAATTTTTGTTGGAGGCCGTTCATTTGTTAATCTATTTGCGACAAGAGGAGGTGCATCAGCGCAACCTTATCGTTACTGATACTCATTTGTTCTTCCTCGTCAACGTCAAAAGAGTATGTCCATCATGTCCATCATGTCAGAACACCAAGTCGCATTTTTCTCCACTGGATCTGAAGTTTCTCTTGTTCAACTCGGTTTTGAGTTGAGCGAGGGTCAACTGCAATAGTCTTCGACCATTACAGCTTTCCAAATCAATACCAAACCCTTTTTTTTACGAACGATAAGTCCTATCCCACTTCTGACACCAATATAAAATGTTTGTGTGGTTACAAATGATAGAACTTAACCCTTTCAATACAATCGCTTTATTCAATACAATTACAATTCAATCCCTTTCCTCAACCTGTTTTACTTAAACCTTTTAATCACACTTTTAATTCACTGTTCAAATTCCACTTTAGAACTGACTTGCATATCTTGGGGAATGGAGATATTTGAACTCTCCTGACACCTTTATGTACCATCCAGCGTACCATCCATTTTCCATTTTGCTGAAAAAAACGCAAAATGTTTCCAATCTCAATTCACCGACGTTTGAGTCCGCTGCTCTTCAAATATGGAAATCGTCGCTATTCAAATATGTATAAATGACGCTGTACACATTTAAATGGATATAATAGTATTTTGATTGACTGCCGATTCGATGGTGCATATTATCAAAGTATTTAATTAGTTCGGAATTCATTTTAACTCTAGTATTATATTATCCACAAACCCATAAGTAAATTGGTTCCATTTTCTGCTAAAATAAAGCTTACGATACCATCCACAAACACGATATACGATTCGTTTTACTTTTCTAATGTGTGGATGGCTAGTTGTCGAGTCCAAGTGTTGAAGTCAGATAGGTAAGACAAAAACTAAATATTATTTTTCAGCTCTCAGCTCTCAAGTCTCATTGATAGAACTTATTCCTTTCAATATAATCGCTGTATTCAATATAATTACAATTCACAATTTAATCGCTTATCTCAATTATACGTACTTATACTTTTATATTAAAATCACTACTTATAATTCATTCTTCAAATGTCACTTCTGAACTCACTTGCATATTTTGGATGCTGATATTTAGCTCACCTGACCTCTTTCGAGAATATTCTGTACAATCCAACGTTCCATACAAATTTCCATTTTGCTTGGAAATTCGATTCCATTCTCCATTCACCAATGGTTGGGTCTTTTGCTATTCAAATAAGGAAATATTCCGCTATTGAAATGTAGATGGCACTGTTCACCTTCAGATATCACATTGCTCTCTCCCTAAAAGTAGTTCGTCGCAAATGACGCATTCTATCCAAATGGATCACCTTCATTTTTCCTCGATCGCCACGCTGAAACCGGTAGACAACGTCATTAATCCGGGTTATCACCTTGTATGGACCTTCCCAATCCTGTTGCAATTTTGGTGATTTGCCTTTCTTACGCAGAGGATTATAAAGCCACACCAGATCTCCTTCGTTGAAGCCGGAGGATTTCGCTTTGCTGTCGTACTTAGCCTTTATGCGGTTGCTCGCGAGCTTCAATTTGTCTTGGGGGATGGAAATATTTGAACTCCCCTGACATCTTTCGAGAACATTCTGTACCATCCAGCGTACCATACATTTTCCATTCTGCTAGAAAAACGCTAAATGTTTCCAATCTCAATTCACCGATGTTTGAGTCTGCTGCTATTCAAATATGGAAATCGTATGCTATTGTGTTGTTGTACGTATTTATTGTTTGTATTGAATACCATATAAGCGTGAATGCTTACATTTGTTTTTTTTTTTCATTCGTGTATGTAAAACCGTTTTGTTTTATTGCGAAATAAAATTTCGTAGTTGAAGTTTTTATTTTATGTCGTGGGCCGCAATAACAGGGATGGCCTTGCGTTCGAAAGCCCTGTTGCATATTATCGAAGTGCTTAATTAGTTCGGAATTCATTTTAACTCTAGTATTATATTATCCACAAACCCATATGAAAGGGGTGCCGTTTTCTGCTATAATAAAGCTTAGGATACCATCCACAAGCACAATACACGACCTGTTTGTCTTTCCTAATGTATGGATGGCTAGTTGTTGAGTCCTAGTGTTGAAGTCAGATAGGTATAACAAAATTTAAATATTATTTTGTCAGCTATCGGGTCTTGGGTCTCCTTGATAGAACTTATTCATTTCAATGCAATCGCTTTATACAATACAATTACAATTCACAATTTAATCGCTTATCTCAATTAATCGTACTTATACTTTTCTTATCTTTTACTTAAACCGCTTAATCACTACTTATAATTCATTCTTCAAATGTCACTTTTGAACTCACTTGCATATTTTGGGATGCTGATATTTAGCTCACCTGACCTCTTTCGAGAATATTCTTTACAATCCAACGTTTCATACAAATTTCCATTTTGCTTGAAAATTCGATTCCATTTTCCATTCACCAATAGTTGGGTCGTTTGCTATTCAAATAAGGAAATATTCCGCTATTGAAATGTGGATGACACTGTCTACATTCAGATATCACACTGCTCTCTCCTTAAAATTGTTAGTCCCGACCAACTTCGTCATTGGTTGTTCTGTTAAAATGATACATTCCATCCAAATGGATCACCTTCATTTTCCTTCGATCGCCACGCTGAATTCGGTAGACAACGTCATTAAACCGGGTTATCACCTTGTATGGACCCTGCCAATCCTGTTGCAATTTTGTTGGTTTGCCTTTCTCATGCAAAGGATTATACAGCCACACCAGATAGCCTTTGTTGAAGCCGGAGGATTTCGCTTTGCTGTCGTACCTAACCTTCATGCGGTTGCTCGATAGCTTCATCTTGTCTCGAGTGTTTTCATGCAATTTACGAAACCTGCTGCACAAGTCATCCACATGGTCGTTTACCTCGTTGGGCTCCGTGGGTGGGGATCCGAATTTCGTTTCACTTGGCAACCGAACTGTTTGGTAAAATAAGGTCACGGATGGTGTATGTCCTGTTGAACTATGGACCGCGTTTCGGTAGACCATTAAGAAGAGAGGTATGTGTTGACCCCAGTCCCACTGGTAGATGCAGACGACCTTAGACCGATGCTCATTCAAGTGCCTATTGAATCGCTCGACCATTCCATCAGATTGAGGGTGTAGTGGCGTTGTCCACTATGATTCAAAGTTTCACCTTTGATCAGAGTGCAGTTCCACTTGGACCCCAGTTGATGACTATCTCCACAGCTACGGTTTTAGCCTCTTGATTTGGGATGTCAAACACTTCGACAAACTCACTGAAGTATGCCATTACTACGAGGGTATATCGGTTGAAATTAAAGCTTTCGGGATGGCTATTCGTTCCAATGGTGCTCAGACATTGTATTGTTACACTTATCCCTTTGGCTTTACTCTTGGGCCCTTGGTAGCCACACAGCTTACCCACATATTGCACCAATTCTCGACACCTTGTTTTTCACTTAGCCAATAGAAACGCTCCCTTACCTTCTCCAGCGTCTTGTTTATTCCCAAATAACTTCTTGAGATTCCGTCATGTACTTAATGGAGCATTTGGCTGACTCTGCACCGTGGCACAATAAGCTGCATACGAGAAGTTTTTCCATCAGCACTTTCCCATTTGCTCTTCAGCAAACCATCTTGTACACAAAGCGAGTCCAACTGTGCTAAATATGCCTTTTGGTTCGACGAGAGAGAGCATCAGCATTTGAGTGGAGATTTCTCTTGCGGTTTTGCACTTCAAAGTCCTAGCCCTAAAACTGCTCGATCCATGTTGTAACTTGGCCTTTAGGGTTCTTAAATTGTAGTAGCCATTTGAGATCTGCGTGCTCTGGGCGCCTGCGTCCACGATGAACACTTCTCCGGGTGTGGGGTAACCCAAGTTAGGGGCATTGCACAGCTGTTGCTTCAGTTTTTAAAATGCTTTTTCACACACTCAGGACCACCTGAACTGTCGACCTTTTTCCGTAAGTTGATGCAGTCTCTTTGCAATACCAGCAAAATATTTTACGAACCTTCTGTAGTGCGTGGCAAGTTCCTAAAAGCTTCTCAGTTGTTGTTTATCTTTTGGGATAACGACTGCGATTTTGTCAGGATCCATCCTTACTCCTTCCGCTGATATTTCACTTCCGGACGGGACAAGGCATACTTCTCAGAGTTTAGCTTCAAATGAGCGCTCAGCAGCCTCTCAAACACTTCTTTTAGGTTTGCTCGATACCCTTCGAACGACTTACCTACGATGATAACGTCGTCCAAATACACTAGACAGGTTTTCGACGTGAGCCCTTGGTGCGTACATTCCAAGGTGGCCGGAGTGTTGCACAGTCCAAACGGCATCATCCTAAACTACCAAAGAACACATTCTTTAGTGAAGGCCGTTTTTTATGATCTTTTCAATCAATCTCCACCAGCCGGTAACCGCTTTTTAGGTCTAGTGTAAGGAACCATTTCCCTGCAGAAAGCGTATCCAAAGAGTCTTCAATTCTCGGTAGTGGATAGCTGTGCTTTTTTAGTGACACCGTTGAGATGTCAACTGCCTTTCTTCTTCACGAGAACCACTGGAGAGGGCCACGGACTCTGCGATTCTTAAATAAGCCCCTTAATTTTCACCTTCGACACCATTTCGGCAATTTCTGTTTACTTTGCCAATGGAAGACGCCTTGCAGGTTGACGAATTGGTCGGACATCTCCGGTATCAATGTGGTGTTGAACAAGTTGCGTACGTCCATATCCTCCGTCTTGTGTAGCAAATATGTCAGCGTACTCGCCGAGTAGTTTTTCTGCCAGGATACGCTGCCCTTGATCTAGATTACAGAGCCTGATGATTTTGTTTTTGATTTTCATACTTTGGACACTCCGGCTCAGACCCTCCAAATGTCGCTGTCGTGATTTGCGACCGGTGTTACGCGACTCGTTTCCGTTGCGGTCATTATAGCCACCAATAGGTTCAAATTTCCCCACTATCTCTCCTTTTTTCACCTTTACGCGGATTTAGAATCCTTGTTTGGATTTAGAATCCTTAGAGGAACCATGTTGTTCTTTGGTTCCACTAAGGTCTTTCCCACTATGAAGACTCTCCTATTTTCTGGCTCCATCAAATAGAAATCGACGAAGGCTCTGGTATCTGGTTTCTATAGACGACGACTTTTAAGGTGGAAGTGTTCGCGTTTCCGTATATCATTGGTATCTCCATGTTTCCGTATTTTAGGGTTTGTGCCCTAAAATTCATAAAGTAGAATTTAATGCTTCCAAAACTCAATGCTGTCTGCTTTCGTTAAAGCGAAATCTAAATATCCAAATCAAAAATGAGTTGGACTCTATGTTTGGAGACTCTGCACCATCATTTACCACAGTGAAATTTTGGGCAGCTGAATTTAAACGTGGCCGTAAGAGCTTGGGAGATGATGAACGTTCTCGACGTCCAAAAACTGCAACCACTGACGATAACATTGCTAAAGTTCACCAAATAGTGTTAGACGACCGCCGAATTAAAGTGAGAGAGATAGTAGAGATTATGAAAATGTCCAAAGAAAGTGTTTGTTTACATATTAAATCAAGATTTAGGCATGAGAAAGCTTTCCGCGCGTTGGGTGCCGTGTTTACTTACGTTAGACCAAAAAAGTGTTCAAATGAACATTTCCAACGCTCCGATTAATTACTGTAAATGGAACTTGGATACACCATTATACGCCCGAAACAAAAATTCTGTCAAAACAGTGGACTGCAAAGGGCGAGACGGCTCCAAAGAAAGCAAAAACTGTTTTTTCGACTGGGAAAGTGCTGGCGGTTGTTTGTTGGGGTAGTAAAGGAGTTACCTTAATCGATTATCTTCAAAAAGGAAAAACCATTACAGGAGCATACTACGCATCATTACTTGCCAAGCTGAAGGCAGGAATTGCGGAAAAACAGCCACATTTACAGAAAAGGAAAATCCTGTTGCAGCAGGACAACGCGCCATCTCACACATCAGCGGTTGCGTTCTTGCTTCGGCAGAACATATACTAAAATTGGAACGATACAGAGAAGATTAGCATGGCCCCTGCGCAAGGATGACACGCAAAATCGTGAAGCGTTCCACATTTTTTGGAATCGGGGGAGAATTATTTTATAATCGGCGGGGATTTTAACGCTAAACACAGAGATTGGGGAAATAATTTGCCAAATACTAGAGGGAACCTACTACTCGATTGGTGGGGTCAGCACGATGTCATGTACAGACTCGGTCTTAAAGCGACGGATAACCCGTCGTTTCCCAGAGGCGGGTCTTATTTGGATCTACTGCTGTACGACGAACGTTTACGACTGACTGGTACGAATCTACAAACGCTAAACTGCCTGCGCACATTCGTGTATGACAGCGACCATTGCGGTTTTAGCACCAAAATTACAGTTCCTAACGAAATTGCGGAATTGGAGGAGTTTGTCCAAAGATATTCTTACAACTACAGTAAGACTCGATGGACACGCTTCTCCGCAACCTTGACAAGAGCACTCTCCTCGAACACGCTCCACCCACCGTCCAATAGGAATTTGTCAAACGAGGAGATCGACAATTACCTAAAACAAATGGACGAGACAATTAAACAAACTATGGACACTACAATACCGCGCTATCGACATACGACTAACGAAGACCTGTTCCGCAATCCTACTATTGACGCACTGCACCGACAGAAAAGTAGACTTCTGACAAGACTCAAAAACTTGTACAGACAGTTAACTGACAGACAAGACCCGGAGATTAGGACACTGAAGGCATCGATTAAAAATATTCAAACGTTAATAAAAGAGAATTACAGAATTTCTGTAAGTTCGTATTGGAACAACAGGATTCGGGCTGTAAACACCAGCAACCCGAATATGTTCCCGCAAATAAATAAAATATTTCGGAGAAAAAATCAAAACGACCTTCAGTGTCTTAAAATAGCCCGGACAACAGACAACGAACGGTTACTGACAATAGCAGGTATTGATCCAAATGAGGCCGCTGATGATGACGACTTCTTTGTGATCGAGGATCCACAGGAGAAGGTTGAAGCCATAGGGGCGACTTTCCAGGAAATATACAAGGCCACTGATACCATTGGCCCTAATTATGACCTGGACAATCGCGTCTTGGTGCACGACTTCTACATTCGAAATGAAATAGAGAACTGGCGATCCGAGGGCTCTGGTTTCACCCGGTTCAGCGACGAAAATATGGCAAATAATGTCATTACCAGAGAGGGTGACCTACCCCCGTTCATTTCGAAGGAAGAGCTCCATGAGATCTTCGACACAATCAGGGCTAAGAAATCAGTGGGGACCGATGGTATTCCGAACATCGTGCTTCGACATCTTCCTCTAGAAGCGGTGGACATTTACACCACCCTGTTTAATAATGCAATGAATAATGCACATTATCCAGCGCATTGGAAAACGGCGGTGGTGCAACCTATTCCCAAAAAGGGAAAGGATATATCCAATCCGGCGAATCTCCGGTCGATAAGTCTCCTTCCGAATATCAGTAAGGTGTTTGAAAAAGTAATCAATAGAGCTCTGTCTAGGTGGGTTGAGGACAAACATATAGTTCCGGATAATCAATTCGGTTTTAAGGCGGGACATGATATCTCACATGCCGCGTCTAAACTGGTGTCCGATATCCAATGGAATAAAGGCAAAAACCAATGCACTGGTGCCTGCCTTGTTGACTTGGAGAAGGCCTTCGACACCGTATGGTTAGAAGGTCTTTTTTATAAGCTGACTAGGCTGGGGATCAGTAAACCACTCTTGTACATTCTTTATAATATGCTAACCAACAGACAGTTCATCGTGCAAAATGGTGATGTGACTTCTGTTGGAATATTTCAAATTAAAAATGGTCTTCAGCAAGGCGCGGTCAATTCGCCGATCCTATTCAACATTTATACAAGCGACTTGATAGGTTCACTTCCCCATACTATTGCGTACGCAGACGATTTGATAGCGTACAGAACAGGTCCAAAAATCGAGGTCATTAATACTCTCTTGCAGCGTGACTTCGATAAGATAAGACGATTTTGCGATGACTGGAAGCTGAAAATCAACTTTCAGAAGTCGGAAACCATTCTCTTTAGGACGCCGTTGTCTAGAGCCTCTAGGGATACCAGAAAAAATTGGCGAAAGTTCTCGATCATTGGACAACGCGGACAGCCACTTGCCTGTCGAAATGTAGTCAGATACCTTGGGATCTGGCTAGATCAGTTTCTGTATTTTGACAAAAATGTAGATGCTGCTCTGACCAGAGCCAAAGGAGCTTTTGCCCTTACAAAGAGACTGTTTTATAGCAGCCAACTCGATGCGAGGGTAAAGGTAATCTGCTACATGGCCCTTATCAGGCCCATGCTGGTATTTGGTTGTCCCGTGTGGTTCAATGTGCGAGCAAGCTTAATGGAAAAGATTCGGGTGTTTGAGAGGGCTTGCCTTAGGGCTTGCCTTCGCTTGTACAGAACACCAGAGTCGGAGTACAAAAAATTTTATCGTAATGAGGTCCTTTACAACAGGGCGAACCTAATACGAGTGGACAACTTCGTAATTAAGCTGACTCGAAGGCACATTGCAAGAGCAATGACCTCGACGAATAACCTGATATATGGGGCTTACTACCCCAACTACCTTTACCACGAGAGTGTGCGCTCTGACGGCTTCGTTCCACCGGAAGCATTCCTCTACCTAGATCAGATAGGGTTGATCCAGGATAGATCAGCGGTCCCGTTAATCTTCCATGTCGCTCGGAAAGCTGGGGACAGGCGACTCAACTACAACAGAGACGTCGCACACGGCAGTGTGGATCGTCTCAGGTTCAGTAGGGCGGTGGGGAATCGCGATAAGAGGGATGTCGTTCAGCAGCACCAGCATTTCTGGTGGTTGAATGATGGAGAAGATGTTTCGTCGTCGTTTCCGTCAATTACGGACCAGCCTCACTAATGAGGCAGAGCTGACCAGTCTATTTGCTCTGTAAATAGCGATGGCCAGCTTGCATAGGTTTAGGTTAGCACTTAAGAAATATATATATATATTAGTATATATAAAGGTATATACTAGTATATGTATGTAATTGTGTATAATGGCTATGTGTGTGTATGTGTGTATTGTATATGTAGGTTAGGTAGACTAAGGTTTATTTTAAGTTAGATATTAAGATTTTATAAAAAATAAAAAATTACGTCCGTATGCTAAGTTTTTGTTAACAATTTTTTTCTTAGCCTTAAGTATAGAAAATAAATATTCCTAAGTAAAATGTTAATAAAGTCGAAAGACATAAATATAAGAATTTAGAGTAGCTTAGAGCGCCTGTGTGGGGCCAGTAAGTTAGTATAAGGTTGTTAAGTAATTTTAAGCTAGCATTTAAGCATTTTCTGTTAGTATGTAAGAGTTAATGATTTAGAAAATAAAATGCATTTAAAACTAACATCAGCGGTTGCCATGGCAAAAATCCATGAATTACGGTTTGAACTGCTTGACCATCCGCCTTATTCACCAGATCTAGCCCCAAGCGACTTCTTTTTGTTCCCTCATCTAAAAATTGAGCTCGGAGGACAGAGATTTTCGTCAAATGAGGAGGCAATCACCTTCGTGAACAATTATTTTGCAGAGAAAAACGCCAAGTACTATTTGGACGGGTTAGAGAGATGGGAGTATCGATGGGAGAAATGTGTAGAGTTACAAGGAGACTATGTAGAAAAATAAAAATAAAAATTTGAGAAAAAATGTTTTGTATCATTGTTCTTTTCGGACAACCCTCGTATTAATTTGAACACAACAGGCTTTCTTGATGAGATTGAAGTATGCAATTCGATCTCGTTCATACGAGTATGCCCACCGCGAGCATGTTTGCAGCGATCGATATTTTGGATCTAATTTTCCACCACTCTTCCACACATATCGGCCGGAACGTTGGCAATTTCGCGTTCGATATTGTTCCTAAGCTCCTCTAACGTTATTGTCTTGTTGACATTAAACAACGACTTAACGTAAGTCCATAAAAAGAAATCCAATAGCGAGGTTGGCATTCGGCCAGACTATTCCTCGAGATTGGAACCACATGTCACTGATGTTAAGTCCATTTAATTCTGGCTAAAAATAGTCTTCCAACAGAGAACGATACCGAACTCCACTAACCGTAACACTCATACAAGGCTTGTATTTGAAGCTTAAGGCTTCGTATAAAATGCTTCCAAAGAGTTTGGATATATGAGAGAGTTTAGCAATGGGACGATAATTAATAATTCCAGGCTTAGATCCATTTTTGTGTATCGGGATTATAAAAGTGTCCTCCAAATCTGCGGAAATTCTCCCTGTGTAAGGGATAGACGAAATAGGTAGGAAAGGGGCAGAGACAGACTGGAAGAGCATAGTTTGAGAAAAACGGGCAGGTCATCTGGGCCAGGTAAAAATCTTCCTTATGATGTAGTAACAGTTATTAACTGTAGGATCGAAATTTTGAGTGAGAAAGGGACGAACGGAGAAATTTGGTAGGTCATTGAAGTACGTTCAATGAAATGAGGGTAATATGTACCTAGATAATTTGACTAGTCGGAAGAAGAGTGGGTGCGAAGGAATACCGCCCATAGTTTATTTATTTTGTTTCGTAGAGAGCGGGGTCTACGATTATAACAAGGAGGGGATGTAGAAGATATTTTGCGGCGGGAATATAGCACATGAAGGGAGATGGATTTGAATATTTCTCTGTAAAAAATGGAGAGGGAGGAGAGCGACCACAGATACTCGTAGATTGGTAAAATCTACCTATCCAAGAAGCTCTACTTAGATAGGTATTGATTTTAAGGAAACTAGCTTTGTGAAAATTGTAAGAAGAGAGAGTTGTGGTGGCAGGCAACTGGGGAGAGAGGGAAGAGGGTAGAGTTTTGGAAAAATGAAAGAAGAAGAGGAGGATGAAAGTTATCAACATTTGAAAGAGATAGGGGACAACACGATACTAAGGAGTTGATGCGAGCAGTTGTGAAGATAAGGTCTAATTGGCTTTCAATATAGTTGGAAATGCCACTGATTTTACATAGACTAGGGTCTATTATCTAAGAAGAGGCATTCCTTTGTACAAATGGGGTTAGAAGCGATGAAAAAAGATAGGTTTTCTTATGGAGTCCATTTTAGCTGAGGGGGTTTAAAATTACCAATGATAGTGATATCATCAACCGAGTCCGATAAGTCAAACAAATTGACAATTGCATCAATAGCAAGCTGGTACGATTCAGTATGTTGTGCCGGAAGAATGTAACACACTTCCGGCATCTACGAGTAAGTGTTATTTTATCTAACACAAAGTGGAGCTTAGAAGAAGACAAAATTGCAACAAGGAGTCAAAGCTGTTGCTAGTGGCCAGCAGGACACCTTGTCAAGGTGCGATCATTATCCCGAAAAACATTAAAAGAAAGAAGGAATAACTCCTGGTTTTTTATGCTGGGGTTAAGATTAGTTTCAGTCAGAGCGTAGATATCAATTGCGAGAGCATGAGATTGGGTTTTAGAACGTAGTCCTGATACGTTTTGGTAATAGAAGGTGAGGGGAAGGTTTTTGCTTGACTTTTTAGGTTCGAAAAAATTTATCGTGGTCAAGTCAACTGCGTTGGGGGTGTAGGACTCTTTTATAGTGTACATAGCGGTGAAGAGCGGCAAGATCGTTTGAAACTTTTTGGGGAGGCGTATTGAAATTCTCGTAATACTTTATATAAAGCTTCCTGAGACTGGTAACGTCGGCAGGGGTTCCTTCCTGCTGGATTGAAACCATGACACCTGTTTTTGTTTTTACCCTCGCAACACACCGAGTCGGATTTATCGTACAGATCGACGAGATATAGATATATCTTTTTATCCCTAAGCCTAGAGAGCTCATAGCGACATTCGGTGGTATTGCTAGTTTGCTGCGTTAGGATTCTTAGCTCCAGTTTCGCGTTTATTGTGGGAAGAGGAGGTGGGTCTTAGCAATCTGGATTTACTCGCTAACTTATTAGCTGGTTTTTGTATGACGGACCGCTTGACTTTATCCTGCTTCTTGGACGTATTTTCCAACCGCATCTTTCCAAGATTGAAATTGTTGCTGGCTGCATTATGGAATAACCATTCATATTTAGCCTGAAGATTGATTCTGTGGTGAGATGTTGGAATCAAATTGCGGTGGCTAATGGTGATGCCATATCAACATCAGCCTTTGATAAGAAACGATCAATTGATCCGTCGAAGCAATCTTATCAAGTCTACGTTGCCATTCGGAAGGTGTCCATGTAGAGCTTCTGTGGGGTGGCGACTGAAAGAGTTGACATAGATGTGCTCTCTGTTTTCTTCTCTGTTGGAAGAAACTTCGCAGGAATCAGTAAGTTGAACCGTCCGCAGATGACTTATATTTGGAGGTGAGCGTGAATCTAATTCGGGTTCCATTAATTCAGCGATGAGCTATATATTAAAGTGAACATTCTGGTAATTCTGCGCGAAATTTGGTGTGTCATCGATTTTGCTGTTTATTGTTGGTATATAATGTTCATTATCGTCTACGAGGGATCGAGTTGCAGTAAGTTCATCACCGACATCGTTCATTTTATCGAAGATAACTTCGAGCATAGGACCAGATTGTTTAGGAGAGAGTTGTCTGTGTGACGAAGACTCGAAATGAATGTCAATGTGGTTACGCAGAGAGCTTATCAATCAACACGTTTTTTGGTTGACTATAATCTGCGTAGAAAAGATAGCTTTGATGGCACACAATAATTTATCCAGGTGACGTAAGGGATTTTCTTCCTTCCTGGATCTCCCGGAGTCTAACTGGATTACGCCTACAATTTTTTTACCCATGTACTTTACTTTGGATTTTTTAAGATCGGCTTAGTTTAGTGACCCTTCAACACTTTTAACACTCTTTTCAATAACTGAGATTTTGTCCGTAATATTTTTGGCGAGTGGGTCTTGGTGGATCATTAGAATCGCTTAGGCATTTTATAGCCAAAAGCACATGCGAAAGGAAGATACTCTTGCACTCATCACAAAAGAAAAGGCGGTAATCGGCAAATTATTAGATAAACGCCGTATTTCTTTTGTTTAACCCGACATAAACGGCATGAAATGCTTTCCCACAGATGCCCTTCTTGCAAACAAGCCAGTCAGTATTGTTGTCATCGATTACATAATTAACAATTCCGCAAGAAATTTTTAAAATTTGAAATGGGTGATGTTGCACTAAACACACGGGGGTATAAATATACTCAAAATTGTTTATATATATATTTTTTTTTTTACTGTTTGGTTCCAATTTCGGGGCTTTGCACTGAAAACTTGTAACAGCACTGGGGGTTAAGAACCAGAAAATGCAATTTGACGAAAATTTAAACTGAAAATTGAACAAGTGAATTGAGAGAATAAAAAAAACACGTTTGAATGGTTTGAATAACTGAGTATGTAACATAGTTGCAATCAGCCATCGTCTCTGCACAGAGCTACGAAGAATTAATGTCGAGCTCAGAGTTGATATAGAATTTTAAATGGAATCTAAATAATTTAAATGGGAATAGTATCGGATTGCAGGGGACAAGTGAGATGCCAATGTTTGTTTATAGTATAGTCACAGCTTTGCTTAAAAGTTTTGTTTTTTTCTTTTACACAATACATTTGTAAAACAAAATATATTCCGTATAGATATTGTTCAGGTGAAATACCAAAACGTATGCTGAAATCCTACTTTAATATTAACATGGAATAATAGATGGCACTCTGCTAACGTCTCATGTAAACTCCATAAGCTCAGTGGCTTAATTAAGCACTCGGTCTTTTTCCTTTTCCTTTCTGTTCCTGACTCGCATAGAGGTAAGACGCGCTCTGTAATAAAAATATTGTTCACCGCTAAACACTTGTTTCTTTCCTTACTCATACTTTTTTCTTCGTTTGATTTTCCTTCCATACATTCAATTCTCCAATTGCGCCCGGCAATTGGCGTCCACCGAATTACGACGAAGAAACCAGCGTATTTCCTCCGAAACCAAAAACTATCAAGCTACCCTGCAACCCCCCTAACCATTTGGTCACATCAAGCCGGATTTTCAAAAAAAATCATCGAAGAGAAAGAAGATCAACGCATTTTTTTTTACACGATCATTGTGGGCACCGATCCCCACGCTTCCCAAGCTACATACTTCGACGCATTGCTGCATCGATGCCACATCCAGAGAACACGATATTAAATCGGAATTGGAGTTGATCAGGTGCGTACAGTATTTTTTCTTATCAGTGCGAGTATTACCGAGTATTTTTTTTGCGTAAATTAGTTTTTTCTCTTTCTCGTATTCAATTTTCGATGCAATACGAGTAAATCAGAGACAATTTTACATAAAATATCATGTGCATATTACCTATTTGTGAAAAAATATATACTCGTATATACAAATTTATCTATTCGTGTAAGAAATTTTCTCCCAAAACTACTTAAAACTGAGTGATTTTCCAATTATCCATTACATATTTCAAATTTATTTCATATTGACAAGTATCCACCGATCCCACAATTTTCAATATGAGCATTTTAGATGCATTCATTTTCTCCGCAGATCAACTAGTTGAGTTTCGCGCCTCCTTTAAAGAAAAATATATAGTTGATCATACTGTTTCGTCTTTGCAAGCATATAAGATCGAACTTAGAGATCTGTGGCTTGAGGTGAAAAAGCATTATGAACTGTGTGTGTGTTCTGATGAGGCTGCTAATAAAAGTCAGGAAGATTTTCTTGACATCGTTAAGGCGAAATATCGTTCCTCTTCGGATACTTATGTATCGTATCTCGGTGAAATAATCAATTCAATTGAAAAATTAGAAGCAATAAAAGAAAGTCCCGTAAGCCCAATTTTGCCATCTCCAATCGATAATTGTTCCTCGCATTCCATAAAGTTACCCCCGTGTGATACCGAAGTGTTTTTCGGCAGCTATCTCGAATGGCCCTCCTTTAGGGACATGTTTACTGCCGTGTACATTAAGCATGCCAAATTAAGTCCGGTCCAAAAACTTTTCCACCTTCGATCAAAAACTAAAGGTGACGCGTTCCATATTGTGAGCAAATTTTCCCTCGTCGACGAAAACTTTGATGTTGCTTGGCAAGCATTAAAGGATCACTTTGAAAATGAAAGGGTTCTAGTAAATAACCAAATAAAAATTCTTCTCAATTTAATTGAGAAGATTCAAATTGAATCTGGTAAATTAATAAAAAAGCTGCAAACTGATATCAGCGATTGTTTAGTTGCTCTTAAAGCTCATGGTATAGACACTGATTCTTGGGACTCTATCGTTACTTTTCTTTGCTCTAGTCGTCTTCCAGAAGCGACGTTATCCCTTTGGGAACAGTCACTGACTCGTCCCACCGAAATCCCCTCATGGAAAGACATGAGTATTTTCCTTTCCAATCGCTATCGCGTTCTCGAGACTGTTTCTGATATGGCTATTTGCAATAAATCTAAAGAAGTTGCTACCAAAATGCAGCAACGCCAAAATAATCTTCGTTCGAAGAACATTAAAACATATTACGGAAGATCCAATATAAACAACTGCAAGCTTTGTAGAGGTCAACATCCCCTCCGTCTTTGCCCCGAGTTTTTGAACATGAGTATTGGCTGTAGAATTTCGTCCGTTCGAAATCATAATTATTGCTCTAATTGCCTGGCAATTACCCACACACACGCGGCTTGTAAAAGTAGCAATATATGTTTCCGATGTAAGAAACGACATCACACATTGTTACATCTAGACACCATCTCTTCTACTTCCTTCAGTGAACCCGCAACTTCAAGCCCTACGCCAGCTTCTCATGCTGCCTCACCTCCAAATATACAGTCCATTCCAAATACGAAACACCAATCCCATTTTTCATCTAACCATCGGCAAGAGATTTTAGCTACCGCAATGGTGAAAATATCCCATCATGGGACCCAGTTCAATGCGCGGGCTCTAATTGATCCCGGTTCAGAGGTATCGTTCATCTCTGAAGAGATCCAGAACATCTTAAATCTAGCCACCCAGCCTATTCACGCACAAATTTCGGGTATGAGTACAACTATCACCGCCTCATCATCAAAACTATGCTCGTTTACTCTTTGTTCAAGTCGTAGGAATGATTTCACTCTCAATGCCCAAGCGTTGGTCCTTGAACGATTAACAGGTCATCTCCCTTCACAATCGCTAAACATTGGTGATCTCAAAACTGAAATTGATTTTCCTTTAGTTGATCCTTTTTTTGATCAAAGATCCAAAATAGATATGCTCATCGGAGCTGACTTGTATCCATCCATATTACTAGATGGTGTCAAAAATAAAATATTGAACACTCTTATGGCGCAGAATACAGTTTTCGGCTGGGTATTGTTAGGTCCCGTTGACTGTTCAACAGCGCATAACTCTTCTTACTCTACGTTTGTATCTTATTTCAATGAGATTTCTCTCGGTAAGCAAATTGAGAAATTTTGGAAGCTAGAGGAGTTGCCACGGAATCCCTCACTTTCACTGGCGGATCAATTCTGTGAGAGTTTGTACGCAAAAACCACTCGGCGGGACTCTACAGGTCGTTATATTGTGTCCCTGTCATTCCAAGAAAGCTTTCCCAATGAGATCGAAATAGGAACCTCAAGAGACATTGCATTAAAGCAATTCCTTAGGACTGAAAGGCGCTTATTATCCAAACCTCAATTCAAAGATCAATACTATTCAGTGATCCGAGAATATCTCACCCTTGATCATATGGAACCTATAAGTTCATCTGAGGTATCAAAATCGAATAAAATTTATTCTTATTACTTACCTATCATGTTTCGTGAAACGCCACAAGATACCAAAGGCGATTTTCAACTCAAAACTATTACATTTGGAGTGAATTGCGCTCCGTACTTAGCTATTCGAACCCTACGCCAACTGGCGGACGATGTTCAGAATTCGCACCCTCTCGCTTCGACCATTCTGCGGCGAGATTTTTATCTAGATGACGTACTGTCAGGTGCTCATGATATTCAAACAGCACAATCTGCTCAGCATCAACTAGTATCTGCTCTTTCTTCAGCTGGGTTCAATCTCCGAAAGTGGACTTCTAATTCACCTGAGTTGCTAAGCCACATCCCAAAAAAGCATCTTTTTAATGAAGACTTTCTGCTAATCGATCAAAAAAGTTCAGCAAAAACTTTAAGCATCTGTTGGAAGGGCATTTCAGACACTTTTTCTCAGTCTCTACACACACTTTGCTGGGCTCTACAACCAAACGATCGGTCCTCTCTGTTATTGCTAAATTATATGATCCCGCAGGACGGCTTGCTCCGATCGTGATTTCAGCAAAAATAATCATGCAACAGATTTGGAAAGATCGGACAGAATGGGATTAAAATCTCAAACCCTTAACACTACAAATGTGGCAATCATTTATAACTAACTTTCCTGCTATAAAGACAATCTGCATCCCAACGTGGATTGAATATGCCCCCTGGGCTCCAACCCAAATACATGGTTTTTGCGACTCCTCGGAAAAGGCATATTCTGCTACTTTATATATAAGAGTCTAACATAGCACATCTTCCTTTTCTTGTCATTTGCTATCGGCAAAAAGCAAAGTTGCTCCGGTCCACTCAATTTCATTGCCACACCTAGAATTGCTCGGAGCAGTATTACTCTCGAACATGGTGCGAGTGGGACTCGAAAAACTGCACTTCATTGAAGACCATGAGATATTTGTGTGGACGGATTCCACGATTGTTTTGTCATGGCTGAGTAAACCACCATGTACTTGGAAAACGTTTGTGGCCAACAGAACTTCCGAAATTCAAACTAATATGAAGAACGCTTCTTGGCGCCACATTTCTTCTTCGGACAACCCTGCGGATCTGCCTACTCGTGGTTTAACACCCGACGATTTACGCGAAAGCAAGCTGTGGTGGCATGGTCCAAGTTGGCTGCGAGATCATCCAAGTAACTGGCCAATTTCAATCCCATCCCCCCCAGAAGAGTCATTACTAGAACCAAAAACTCTTAAAACATTTGCTATAACCACAGATGATGACTTCGAACTCATCCTTCGTAGATTTTCCACATGGCATAGAGCAGTTCGTGTCCTTAGCTATATGTTTCGATTTTTTAAAGCAACTCGATTTCGTCAAAGGAAATATTTATCCCATTCGCTCTCTCCGGAAGAGATAATATATACCAAAAATAAAATGATCATGCTCTCTCAACAAATATTCTTTTAGTTAGAATATAATGCTTTACTTAAAAGTAAACCCATCCAACGAAATAGCTGTTTATTGACATTTAACCCTTTTTTGGATTCTCAACAAATCCTTCGAGTTAATGGGAGATTAACTTCTTTTACGTTAACGTATAATGAGAAGCATCCTATTTTACTTCCATATAATGCTTACTTTTCGAAACTAATCGTTGCATTTGTGCATCAACTTTCTCTGCATGGAGAGATACAGCTAATGGTTCGTATACTACGATCTGAATTTTGGATACCCAAACTGAAAAATTTGGTGAAGAAATGTATCCATGATTTTACTTAAAAAGAAAATGTGTACTCAACTAATGGGTGCACTACCCTTGGAAAGAACAATATTTACGCTGCCCTTTACAAATGTGGGCATTGACTTTGCAAGACCTTTTCTTATTAAGAATTACTGCGGAAGGACTTGTCGATTGGAGAAAGGCTACGTGTGTCTGTTTGTGTGCTTTTCAACGAAAGCAATACATTTAGAAGCCGTAAGTGATCTGTCAACTCATGCTTTCCTTGCATCTTTTGCTCGTTTTGTTGCCCGTAGAGGTATGCCTGATCAGATATTTTCCGACAATGGAACCAATTTCGTCGGTGCATCCAAATCAATTCTACTAGATTTTCAAAAGGCACTCAAAGCTTACCCAAATACCAACTTTTCTCAAATAAAATGGACATTCATACCTCCTGGTGCTCCGCATATTGGTGGGTTATGGGAGGCAGGAGTCAAAAGTTTTAAGGCACATATTCGCAAGACAGTAGGTAGTACTAAACTTACGTTTGAGGAATTTTCAACGTTGCTTGCACGTGTAGAATCTTGCCTTAATTCCCGACCGATTTCCCCAATGTCGGAAAACCCTTCTGACATTGTCTCTCTCACTCCTGGACATTTCCTGAGAGGTGGTCCCTTACTCAGCGCTCCCGAGCCATCCCTGGCAGATAGTTCCTTAAATATTATTAACCGATGGCAAAAACTTAAGATTTTTCACCATCAGTTCAGCTGCAGATGGAAAGAGGAATATTTAAAGGAACTCCATGAACGGAATAAATGGAAGTATCCACAGAAGGATGTCGAAGTGGTCGATCTAGTTGTCATTCGAGACGAACAGCTTCCCCCTAACGAATGGCGATTAGGTAGAGTGGTCAAGACGCATTTCGGCTCTGACCAACGAGTCAGAGTAGTAGACATTAAAACCCAAAAGGGACTCATCACTCGTCCTGTAGTCAAGCTTTGTGTCCTTCCGATAAATGCAATTTAATCCTTGTCATTACACCCTCATTTTAATAGCAGGTTAATATGCACTTGTGTTTTTTGTTTAACCTTTTGAAATTACTTATTTTTAATCGAATTCTCAGTGAATTATCTATGACTTATAAATCCGCTTATCGCACTTATACTGAAGAATAATGTACGCAATTTACTAGCTCTTAAGAATTATGTACTCATTTGTAAACAATCGAATAATTTTGGATTCATTCTTGTTCATCATACTATCGTTATATATTTCTATACTATTATGATTTATAAGGAGTGAGTGGAGCCCCGCCATAACCAAAGGCTCCCCCCTAATTTTAAGTTAGGTTAAGTTTCTATTGTACTGTTTAGCAGCGTATGCTGCAAGGCGGCCGGTAATGTTCAGGTGAAATACCAAAACGTATGCTGAAATCCTACTTTAATATTAACATGGAATAATAGATGGCACTCTGCTAACGTCTCATGTAAACTCCCCAAAATATCCCCAAAAAATTCCCTATTTCCGGTTTTTAACATAAGCTCAGTGGCTTAATTAAGCACTCGGTCTTTTTCCTTTTCCTTTCTGTTTCTGACTCGCATAGAGGTAAGACGTGCTCTGTAATAAAAATATTGTTCATCGCTAAACACTTGTTTCTTTCCTTACTCATACTTTTTTCTTCGTTTGATTTTCCTTCCATACATTCAATTCTCCAATTGCGCCCGGCAATTGGCGTCCACCGAATTACGACGAAGAAACCAGCGTATTTCCTCCGAAACCAAAAACTATCAAGCTACCCTGCAACCCCCTAACCAGATATAGTTACAAAATATGCCTTATTTTGTAAAGTTTCGCAGCTTTGATAAAAATATCTAGAGCCATCATCAGAGCTTTTAGAAGCTTTTAAGAGTAGATTTTGATCAAAAAACTTTTTTTCACACAACTTATACTAACTTTTTCAACTAAAACGACAGAACTTACCTATTCTGTTGCTTTAGTTACTTTTTTAATTGTTAACATTATGGTTTTCCATTCGGCAAATCTCTTCTTTAAAACGACTCAACAACTTGAATGAAACCATTCGTGGGTCATCTATATTAAGTGTTATGTCCGGGTTCAGTTTGAGGTTTACTTTTTCTTGCAACAGACCTGCGGCTGTAAAAACGTCATTGAACTCATTGACTATACTAATTTCATATGTTCTTTTAAGAATTTTAAGCTATTGGTATGTCTTTAAACCAATAATTGGGGTGCTATCAACATTTTTAGCGACATAAAATTCTATATCTACATTTAATTTATTTTCTAAGGTATACTTCAAATAACAAACTACAATTGTTTCTATCTTTTCACCTGTGTATGACAATATCTAAGCCATGCTTGTTTTTAGTTCTAGATTTAACAATTTTAATGTTTTTTTCTGACAGCAAATTACCCTGTGCTCCGAAATCCAAGACACAAATAATTGTCTTATTATTAATCAATAATTCAATTTTTCTCATACCACTGTAATATTTACTTTTATCCTTTAGACTATTGGTCCTAGTAATAACTCTTCATTTTCTTCCGAACGTAAAGATCTAATATGAAACTTACTTTTACATACATATCTTCGCGAAGTAATTTCGTTCTACCCAAATTTTGACTATGACATCTATTGCTAGACACTTAAAACGATGCTGTCATCCGCAACGATTACATTTTCTCAATGAGCTGTTATTATTTTCCTTAGCGTTACTTTCTCCCATTGACGAAGTTTTTCGTTCGCAATCTTTTCTTGAATTAATTCTGGTCTTGAATTTACTGTTATTTCGTCTTGATGATGATGAAGTATGTGTGTGTCCTTTGTCAAGTCTTGGTTTCCTCCATCACCTTCGAAATATCAATTGGTTTATCAATGGAAACTTTCCCTTTTTGCAGAAGTCTCTCCCGTACGAAATTATTTCCTTGCTAAGAAAACATGTGAAAATGTTTTTCACTATGTCATCTTGTAATATTCCAAGTTCACATCAGTTACTCAGATTTTTTTAATTCGTTACAAATTCAGTAATGGCTTCATCTGGCATTTGCTTACGAGAAAAAAAATTGTGCCTCTTCATTGCGAGATAATATTGTACATATTGAGCGGATCTTACGTTAAACGAATCGAAGACTGGTAATGCATTTGAGCCAAATTAATGTAACAAAGCCGCAAATTTTCTTACACCAAATTCATTTTACATGTTTGAAGCTCGCGTGAATATTTTAAATTGTAAAATATAATTTTTACACTAATCAGCAAAGCAAAATTTTGACGGCCCGATATCAGGAGCACGCAGGGGTAGTTTGATGGATCCTTAACTAAATGGTAAGGATTTCACGACCGCTTTGTGGTAGTGATCCATCAGAACGATTAAGTTGCTCCAGCATTCAAATTTGCGCACATATGCAAGTTACTCACCTTGAAAGCTGCTCAGACAATGGGTGAGTGGCAGTCTACCAATGACAACTACTATGAAGCACTGGATCGACTCAACAAGTTATACGATAAGAAATTCCGCGATTTTAAACTCTATATAATTATTATTTAATCAAGAAGTGCCGGGCACCAAACTAAACTTAGAAAAGACTTACAATCTGAGAGGAGAAAACCGCAATCACGCGGGTGGTGCTTGGTGAGCGAATTAAGTGAAGTACGCAAAAGGAAATGTCGGTCCAAAGGGGAAAAAAGAACGGAATTCCAACCAGCAGCAGTGAAACAGGAAGGCAATGGGAGTTATAACGACAGACCCAGGCACCGACAACAAGACAGATGTCAGAATTTTTGGACAAGCAGGCAGCCGCGTACAGCTGCTCGGCATACAATTACCGTGCCAACAACAGCGGACAGTTAAACCGAGTGACCATTCGCAGACTTCATCGGTTCGTGAACGAACGTGCTAATCAGCGGGAAAATAACGCCAGCAAGTTGTCGAACAGTTTAACCAGCACACCATCCAAGCTTTGCGAGAACTGCCTTAAAAAAGGGCATCACGTTAACAACTTACCAATAACCATGCCCAAGATTTTCAAGAAAACGACAAAAATGAGGTTTAGTGAATGCAATAGGAACCGGTTTTAAAGTGCTCAGTATTATTAGAAGGCTATCCAAAATGTTTCAAGAACGAACAACGTTTCAAAAAGTATTGAGTCAATTAAATAAGCAAGTTCTAGACAGTGTTAGAAATAACAAGGTGACAGCTAATAAAACTAATGAGTCATAAGTGAAATTAATAAAATTAGGGATAACCAAGGAGGTTTTAATCAAACACTTCTTATCATTAAATACTTTGAGGATATTAAAAGCAAAACCGTTCATAAGTTTACGCATTTAGCATTAAACATAGAGTAAGTTATAAATAGCCTCTTATTCCCACAAATGGGGTGGCCGTGGTGTAGTGGTACTAGCAATCGCTTCTCACTCGGAAGGTCAAGGTTCGAATCCTAGCCACGGCAAGTTTTCATTTGTGCAATTGGAACTCAGTCAGAAAAATCTGCGTGTGAAGGCATAACACTGACATGTAGATTTGGTTGTTGTAGGGTTTTCAAGCACAAAACAACCGTTAAAATTCACAACCTCACCATTCCGAGTGAAGAAAATCTCTCCGTCCTATTCGGACTCCCACCCCTGGAGAGTCAATATCGAAACCAAACGCACCTGAGTTTCAAACCACTACATCACAAACTTTCCTTTCTCCTCCTTCTACCTTTCCGCCCGCTCCCTGGCAACAGTGTAAGGGTATTCATAACCCCTTTGGCGCGCGTAAATTATAAAAAAAAAAAAAAAAAATAGATATCCTACACCCAAGAATAATAGGACCACTGGACTTACTTAACGAAATCCGAGAATTAAAGGACACCATTGTACAATAAATTATTTTCAATAGAACTTAGTGTAGAGAACTACTCAGATATTCTAAAAATGATTGACTTGAAAGCTTTATGAAAGAATAAAAGTTTATAATCCTTATTTCTATTTCGACAGTGTAACGAGAGAGTAATTTGACATTTATGAAGTACTACCCCAAAAATTATAAAAAATGTAATTTTAATATTAGAAGTAAGCCATAAATTTTTAATAATAAATAAAAATAAAGGAGAATATGTCTTAAAAGATAATTTAAATGATTGTAAGATAGTTAGTAATGTTCACGTTTGTAAGCCACAGTTGTTACGAAGTACTTTAAATAAATATTTTTGTAAGAAATAGGGCTGAAAATTGTAAATTCCCAAATTGAGATTTTCCATAAAATTAAAGAAAATACATTTTTATCTACCATAACAGAAGAGAATAAATGTGGATGTAGTAACAAAATAAAGCAAGGAAAACTTATTGGATCAGGTTTAGTTATTTTTAAAAGTATTATAGCTGTAAGCTAGAAACCTAAGACACAATCCTAAGAACAAGCGAAACTGATTTGAAAGGCTGCATAGCTACTAAGCTGAGAAATGTAAGAATACACGAATAGCAAAAATTTCTTCCAACGACATCTATGAACTTTGAGACTAATCTTCAGACATTCAAAACCAAAGAAATTTTTGGTCAAAAGCATTAGAAAATATTCCAGAATGCTCACAGTGAATACTAATGTCCTTATTTGGAGTCATTACCTACTCAGTACCGCCTACTTTATCTGGAAACACAATTCTAGAAGAACAACTTTCGTAATCTGCAATAAATGCTTTAATAGAAAGACCGAGTTAATCCGGAAATAATGTTAAGGATACCGAAAGCCAGCACCTAGACAGAACCCTTGGAATCACAAAAATCAAAATCCAATCTAAAGGCAAATTATCCATATATAGTATATGTTTTAAAGGGGGAGGTTTTATACAATCACCCAGTCGAAACGTCAGCATTGGAATCGTTTCTCGCAAAATCGATAAACTTAAGTTGCAGAAATCATTCTCACGCTGACTAAGCAACACAATCGTATTAATAGAGGAATACTTGTAACAAACTCCGAAGTTGGAGTCGAACCTTGCTCCCTTTCAAAACTAGCAATTTAGTTTAAAATTATTTGTTAAGAGAATAAATAGAATCTTTGGATTCATTTCTGTGGTCTTATGTGTGTTGTTGAAATCGCTGGAAGTCGTTATAAAATTGTCAACGTAATTCAAAGAAAATCATTGCCGTATTTCCTGTCAATCACTGTCGAAAATGTTGCATGAGACAAGCGGAGCATCTGCGCTCTTAAGGGCAGTTTCGTTTTTACTATACCATAATCTCCACAGCGGACACCCAAGAAACATATAATATGGGACTAAAATCGAAGATTTGCAGTTCCTTAACACCTGCTGATGTTTCTTAATTCTGCCCCATTTTGTCCTATGGGCCGATTTCCTATGACCTACGTAAGGTCAACAGATTGCGTCCGCAGGTGTTCTTTGAACTTGAGCCGACTTTCAAATACTTCCATCTGCGCTACAATTTTGTTTACATGTCCAGTTGACTCAATAATTATTGCATTCTCTGATTTTGCTCTTTTGCTTAAAATAGGGTCATCCAATTCGTGATCTGGATTTGACTATTTCATTCATATATTGTACGTCCAACCGCACCGCTATCTGGACTATATGTTTAGTTTAAGGTTTGTCATTTTACAATATGGATAGTCTTAAAATCGCTGAACGTGCTAATTGTGAAAATTTACTCCAAAACAGTGATCTACAGTAGGAACGTTTCGGACATTATGAGCAGATTATGGCCGGTATAATCGTCCATTTGAGCGTACTACATATAGGCAAAACTGCATAAGAATTCGAAGAGACGGGCTCTGTTATAGATGTCTTATGGCCCATCCATCATCGAAATGCACACTTTACAGAAAATATAGTTTCTTACACTAGTGTTGAAGAAGATCCAAATTTATCGATTTCACGGCGAGCATAGCATTTGGGCTTGTCTTACGGCACCTTATGGCGTATTTTGCATTTGGATCTGCATCTACACCCTCATGAAGTTCAACTCACTCAAGAATTGAAGCCAGCTGATCATACGCTGATAGAGTGCTTGAACATCAGCGTTTGGATGACCACAAAATTTCCCTCAGCAATGAGGCGAATTCACTCAGTGCATACGTTAGCAAACAAAATTGTCGCATATGGGGAAGTAACTGTCAAAAGGCCATTGCAACCACAAAAAGTCATTGATCCATACTTATTCGTAAATGAGGATGGTGTAACGGTAACGGTCAATTCGCATCGCTATAACCAAATGTTAACCGAATTTTATTGGCCTCAAATCGAAGATATGGATGTGGAAGTTATGTGGTTTCACCACCCGTTTTGACTTTATTGCAAGAAAATTTTCCTGGACGAGTTATTTCCCGTTTTGGTGATGTGAACTGGCCACCCAGATTGTGTGATTTGTCGCTGTTGGATATCTTTTTGTAGGACTATACAAAAAAACGTGTTTATGAACACAATCCGCAACATCTTGGCGCATTGAAAACGAATATTCGTCAAGTTATGACCGAGTTATTGTTCGATATGTATCGAAAAGTCATCGAAATATATCTTGCCAGAATCAAGCCCTGCAAGAACTCCCGTGGAGGACATTTGAAAGATATTTTATTATATTCATAAAGGCAAAATCCAAACTATTGAACTAAAAATTTGATCGAAATGTAAATCATAAATGTGTTCTATTTAAATTTACTTTCAGAAACCCAAAATGGATGATCCTGTATAATTGTTATCTTTTTCAACGATTATCAAACTATCAACAAGCTTTTGGAACATTTCAATTCAATTTGATTCTTTTGCATTATCTTATAGCAGTGAATCAAGATTCTAAACAATATCGCCTAGCACATTAATTTTGTTTTTGCTTTCCTATAAACACTGTTCTGTTTTTATTCCCTTTTTAGTTCTTTTAGTTTTTCTATGCTATGGAGACAATAAAAACAAAAATATGTATAAAAACTATTATACCGAGTTCGGGAAAATTGTGCTGCTCCTATTACGTGTCCTGAGTTTATAATTTCTAGTAACTTACTAACTGCACGATAGCCTTCCACATCGAATTCCTTTATCATCTATTGATCCCCATCACTCGCACAAAAAAATGTATTGAGTGCTGTTGTCCTAGAAATTTGTTGTCGTATATGAAATGAATGTTTTAGTATTCTGTGTATATACCATCTGCATAAAAATAATCTCAATATTGACATTTTCTTAGGAGAATTGAACAGTTTATTGAATGACGTAAATATCTTTCAGTGGTAGGAGATATGAACATTGACATTTTAAAAAAACAATAATGACTCATATATTTATTTATCCTTAATACCCTCATTTGGTTAGAAACCAATTGTTTTACAATCAATTAGAATAACAGATAAAATACAGACTTGCATAGATCAAATTTTTATTAGAGTAGGTTCAAATTGTACACATAACTTGACTATTGAAGTAACTGACTGGAAAATATCTGATCATTGTATTACTAATATAAATGTAAAAGCTGCTGCGCTGAGTAATGCTGACAAATATGTACCTTTTAAAATTAAAAACAAAACTAGCATTGACAAATTAATAGATAGTCTGAAGTTCGAATTTTGGGAAATCGTATACGCAGAAAGTAATCCATCAACTGCCAACGATTAACTTATAAACACCCTAAAAAGGCATATTTATAATTGCACTGTTACTATTAGATCAGACAACTCAAATCTAGAACGTCTTAGGCCGTGGATTAACAAAAAGTTGCTTGTAAAAATAAACAACAAAAATTCGCTAAGAAAAAAATGTCAACGTCACCCTCGAAATATAGCACTAAAATATATTTATTTGAAACTATGCCAAGATATAAAGAAAGAAGTAAAGGTTCGTGAAGATAAATATTATTCAACTAAACTTCATAATTGCAAAGCTGATGTAAAACAAAAGTGGAGAATAGTAAGCAGCATCCTCAACAGAGGATGTAGCACATTACAAATCAATTTAATGAGTTCTTTACCACTATCGCTTCAGATATGAAACCCACTCTTAGCCACTACAGCTGTAATTGTAATATGTTTCCTGACTTAGTGAATGATATTTCTTTTAGTAATAGTTTCGTTTTCCGTCCATTTACAAATGTCGAGATACATAAATGTGTTATGTCATTCGATAATAAAAATTCTTGTACATCTGACTGTATTACAAATAAACCTTTTGAAGCGTATTTCTTTTTATGTAATTGATGTGATATGTCATGTTTTTAACTTAAGTGTTCATTATGGTATTTTCCTATCTTCAAAAAAGTAACCGAGCGCTAATGACTCAATATAGGCCTATCTCCTTACTTCCAACATTCAGTAAAGTTTTTGAAAAACTAATAAAAATAGATTGTATCATTTTTAAACAAAAACAAATTTTTCAGAAACGAACAATATGGTTTCGTGAAGGCAAATCCACTGAGGATGCTATCCTTAAGCTCTGTACAGAAATACATATATGACAGTTTTAATAAAATGAACTCTAGTGCTTTTCATAGACATGACGAAAGCTTTTGATATGGTCAAACAGGAAATTTTACTCGATAAGTTATACAGGGCAGGTTTAAGGGGCGTAATTCATAAATGGTTCTCTTCATACTTATCTGGAAGGACTCAGCGAGTTAAATTAAATGGTGTGTTAAGTTTATGGGTGGCAGTGGCTCAAGTGGTAGTGGGCTGGCTTCCAAATCGGAAGGTTCGGTGTTTGAATTCCAGCCTCACCCGAAAGACATATCATCCATTTTTTTCACTTAACGAAAATTAAGTAAAATGAGTAGTTGACTAGAAATCAATATCAAGCCAACTTCCACTAAGAATTTAGTCTCCCCATTAAATGTTGGATGCCACCCAAGGAGCGAAATAACCACTGAGCCCAAACATCTTCCTTTCTCTCTCTATCCCATTTTTTAAAAAACTTAACACATGCTGAGGCATTATAAGTGTATTCATACCCACTTGGGTGTTAAGTTCTTTTAAAAAAAAAAAACAAAAAAGTGATACGTTAAAAATTAGTCAGAAGGAGCAATATCTGGGCTATAAGGCGCGTGGGGTAAGACTTCTCATCCACTGTTTTCCAAATAGTTCTTAACCGGAATAGCAACTTGGGGCCGAGCGTTGTCATGATGGAGAATTATTGCCTCGTGTCTGGTCGCTGCTCTCTTCAAACGGATTAATTGTGTTCGGTAGCATTGTCCATTGATGGTTTCACCCGGTTTTAGCAGCTCATAGTACAGCATACCCATCTGATCCCACCAAATACAGAGCATTACCTTCGCGCCATGGATATTCGGCTTTGCCGTTGATTTGGCTGGTTGGCCGGGTTTCACATATGATTTTTTGCGCTTGGGGTTGTAATGGATCCATTTTTCATCACCAGTAACAATCCGATGCAAAAATGACTTCCTTTTGTGGCGTTCCAGCAGCATTTCGGACATGCAAAACCGCCTTTCGACGTCGCTCGGCTTGAGTTCATGTGGAACCCAATTTCCTTGCTTTTGAATATATCCAGCTGCTTTTAAACGTTTTGAAATGGCTGCTTGAGTGACACCCAAAGATTCTGTGAGCTCTTCTTGTGTTTGGCAACAATCTTCATAGAGTAATGCTTCCAGTTCTTCATCTTAAAACTTTTTTGGCTGCCCAGGACGTTCATCGTTTTCCAAGCCAAAATCACTACTTTTAAATCGTGCAAACCACTTTTGGCACCTTTGCTCAGGTAGCGCATGTTCACTATAAATTTCCACCAAAATACGATGACTTTCGTCAGCAGTTTTCTTCATATTAAAGGAATGAAGAAGAACTCCCCGCAAAAAAACTTTCAGGCACAAGGTTCGACATAATTTAGCTGAAGGATCATTCGCCTCTTGTCACTTATAGACTATAGGATGAATCCTATTTTTGGAAAAAAATAACAATAAAAATAAATAATTACGAGGAAATAATAAAAGTAAAAGAAAAGTCTATTCACAAAGTTTTTACTTTAAATTTATTTTCTTAGTTTTAGTTTTAATAAATGTAAATTTAAAAATAAAAATATACTGTAAGATACGTCGGAAGACATAATATAAATGTTAGATTTAACTTATAGTGCCCGCATGAGGACAGTAGGTTATAATAAGTTATTTAAGCTAATTTTTAAGCATTTTTTTTGTCGAGCAAGCAAGGGTAAATTAATAAAAATGCATACAAACTGAAAAAAAAACTCTATAGCTCGATTGTTTGGCGGGCTGTGGGAGAATGTTGAGTATTGCATGCACTCCGGCCAAAATAATGTTCCAACACGTCCTGATGGTGAATACCAAAGCTGTAACCTGTCACCCATCATCACCAATGAAAAAATATGGTCCAATGACGCCGCCGGCATGAAAACCACACCAAATAGTAACTTTTTGTGGATATATGTACAGTAGTCTCATGAACCACACGTTGGTTTGTATCCGTCCAATAGCGCATATTTTGCTTGTTGACAAAGCCATTTAGCCAGAAATGAGTTTCATTGCTGAAGATGCGATTAAATTTCGAACGGTTGTAGCCATTTCCAGAAACCAATTTGAGAAAGTTTGACGCTTCAAATGGTCATCTGGCTTTAGTTCCTGAGTCCAATTTGGTGTTATGCGGGTGTAGGCCGCGAACCTTCCGAAAAATCCCCGCTAACGGCATGGAATGGATTGACTTGGGTCGCTGTTAGCAGATGGACTTATTGCCTTAATATTTTCAGCATTCCTTGCTTTTCTTCCTCTCACTGGCACCGGAAGATTAAACGGCAAAAATGTTAATTCAAATTTTTGCACCAAATTACAAATTACTAGCCGAGTTGTGCGATTATAACGACCAGAGATTGGTGTTAGCACTCTCAAATTTGATGCCACCGATTCCGAAATTTAATTATAAATTCTAATAATTTGTAAGTCTTGGCAGTTCGAGTACTGAACTATGACCAAATAGTAGGTATTGACAAGCAAATTAGTAAAGTTAGTTCACAAAAAACAATAAGGGCGCGTATAGTTCTTAATGGAAATCCCAGTATAAGTGTATTTGGATGCAATCAATTGAAATTCGACACTCCTATAAAAAGTGGCATTGTTGAAGCACAAATAAGCGAGCCAATATTTTTTATAATGCTGCTCGACGACGCGAGAGTTCTACTCACTTATAAAACTATTCGTCTTCTCCCATACCATTTCTATGATCAGATTTATTACTTATAATCGTGTTATTTATTTATTTATTTAATCAAATAAATTACAAATAAATTTACAAATTATTTTAATAAGGCATATGGGTAATAAAACCATAAGTGATGCCGTCTTTAATAAAAATCTTATTTAATTAATGAAATATTAGTTGAAAAAAAGTTGTAAGGGGGGGGAAAAAATAAAATTAATTTTTACAAAGAAAATTTCAAAAAGTTAAATAGTAACAGGCATAAGTAATTTTATTTCGTTGAATTTGTTATGAAAATCTAAGGCTAGTTTTATTCGTTCGATTGTGTTGTAATCTGGGGGATTAAGTATATTTGCTAATTGCTGTGGTATAGGTGTACTTTCCAGTGAAGGGTCTATCTGACGTGATAGAGGGCATCCGACAAATATATGCCAAATAGATAGTTCAGTCTGACAGGGTTCACATACTTCTGGGTTCTCGCGAGTGTATAGATGTTTAGTGGAGAATAAAGTTTTTCCGACTCTGACTCGAAGTATTCTTATGCAATCTTCTCTGCTAAGCTGATTATTGTATGGTATACGATGGTTGTGGGGGTTGTGTGTTTGAAGGAATGTAAGACAATTTTTCCAACTGTCAGCAAGCTCCCCCTTCAGCTGTGTTCGAAATATTTGTCGAGTCAATTGGTAAAAGTTTGGGGACTCAATCAGTGGGTAATTTACAGCATCTTTGGCTTCAAGATCTGCAATTTCGTTGCCTTTGATACCGATATGTCCTGGTATCCATGCTAGTGTGATATCTCCTGTTAGATTATCTCTAAGAAGTTCTAGTGTATGGCATTTGTTGGTTTCATTTCTGAGGCCTTTAAGAATGCTTAAGTTATCTGTCAAGATTATACTACGTCCAGAATAAATTTGTGCTACAGATATAGCCTTATTTATTGCAGCCAATTCTGCAACGTAGCTTCCTGCTTCCTTAGGTACGAGTAGAATTCCTTCCCAGATCGAGGGTGTTTGTTTATTTATTTCCCATTTAACTACAGCATACGACGAATGGCTGTCACTATGCGATCCATCTGTATAAAAGATATGTTCAGGGCCGATTTTTTCTATCATCTCGTGGTGTAGCATTTGGAAAAATCCAACAGGGGTATTCTTCTTCTTAAATTTAGCTAGATCCGTATTAATTTGTATTAAGTTTCTTTTCCAGGGCGGTGTACTGTATACTATTGAACTATTATCAGCAAAAAAGTTCTCTTGGTCAGCTATTAAGCTTAGTATTCGAGTAATTGCAGAGAAGGAGTTTTTTCGTTTACTTCCTCGTGAAGTTAAAATTTCCTTTGCAGCACCATAGAGGGGGTGTGTTTGATCGAATACTGCCTTACTAACCAAGTTAACAGATCTTATTTCACCAAAATTCTGGAAAGCCTGATACCCAGTTTCAACACGTAAAGCTTCGATTTTAGTTGATTTAAGGCATCCTGAGGCTGTTCGGAAGCAATTATTAATTCCAGCGTCGATAGCGTTGCAGTTTTTTATTGTTGTCCACATGTAGGTGGTAAGGCCGTGTTGCAAAGTACCTTCAACAAGGGTTTTTGCTATCCTCAAGGCTGTTTCCAGATGGGGTCCTTTTTTCTTTGAGCATATCATTTTCAGAAGATTGTTTCTTTTTTTTAATTGGTTAAGAATGTTTTTGACATTGAGATTCCATTTAAGATTCCCACTGACGATAACGCCTAGGATTTTAAATTCTTTTGAAAGTGAAATGCAAGTGCCTCGAATGTCCAGCGGAGCTGGTTGACAATTTCTTTTTCTGCATACGTGTAATACTCGTAGATCTGTACTATGTATGAATTGCTCCATCTGCAAATTCCAAAATAGATTTTACTGTCGGCGGGTTTCCAGATGCGGCTAAGTAAATATTATCGGCGTATACTCCAACGAAATCGAGGTATAAATTTGTTTGCGATAATTCGGTTATTAGCGAATCTATGTAAGAGTTGTATATAACAGCGGACAGAGGAGATCCTTGTGGAGTTCCATTTTCCAATCTGAATCGAGAGGAGTTGTATCCGTCGATATTGACTCGAAAGGTTCTTCCAGTCATAACGGACAGGATAATTTTTAAGATCTGATGTGGAATTCCCCACAAATTCATCTGCTTAAGAACAGGTGTCGATGTGACCCGATCAAAAGCTTTTTGTAAATCAGTTGACATGACTACGTTGTGGTTAGTTTTTGAAAGATTTTCTGCGAGCCTATGATCTAACAGGTGGATAAGTGTATGAACACCTCTGTTCTGTCTGAAAGCATGTTATCCCGGATTCATCTTTTTTTCCGCAAACCAAATTATTCGTCTCGCAATAATTTTTTCAAAAATTTTGGAAAGAATGGGAAGCAGCGAGATAGGTCGATACTCATCGACACTGTGCCGATTCCGAGAATCTTTAGGAATTGGTTTGAGCTGAGCTTTTTTCCAATCGTGTGGAATAACGCCAGTCATTAAAATATTTTTGTATAGAGTACAGAGTCTATCTTTGAGGTTATCCGAGCATTGCTGAACCAACCTGTAACTTATCTTATCCTCTCCTGATGTAGTGCCTTTTGCCATTCTTAGAGTCATGTCAAGTTCCAGTCGTATTATTTGTTCATTAAGAAGTTCGTGTTGGTTCTCATTGAGATTGAAATTTGTTTTTTCCTCGATAACGGATTCAGGATAAGTGATGTCTTCACTCTACTCCTTCCATTTCTTTCCAAATATATTAGCTAGCATCTCCGGATCGTTTTGTACTCTATTACGAGTATTATCGAGGATCATGTATGGAAACTCTTGATGCGATCTGGAGTATTGTAATGATCGTATTCTGTGCTACAGAGTACGCATATCTAGCGCTGGGTTTATTGAGTTGACAAATTTTTCCCAAGAAGATCTTTTTGACTGAATTGATTCTCGTTTCAATTTAGCGCAAATTCTCCTGTAAAAAATGCAGTTTTCAGTTGTTGGAAACCTTCGAGCTGGTTTCCAGGCAAATTTTTATTTTTGACCAGCTTAGCAATGGCTGGACTAAACCATACCGGGTTTGTTTTTTAGGTGTTTTTCTATGTTACAGGGATTGATTTTGCTGCGGCAGTTCTAATTATCTTTTTGATTTTTGGTAGGTTCCTGGTTGGTGTTTTGGGCTGTCGAAATTGTCAGTCAGATAGAGTTTTTGTTGTTTTTTCAAATAAGTTCCAGTTGGCAAGTTCTTCTTTAAAGCGGGCTGTTAATTTGGTGTTAAGTCTCCGTTCATGAGAACGAATTATGTGGTCTCTACATTCTCCCTGGGGAAGAACCTTCCAATGAAGGTTGGAGAACCATCGTTCATAATGATAAGATTTCGATCGTTGACAAAGCTTTCAAGCTATGTACCTGCACTGTTTGTGGTATCTGAGCCCTAAAGAGAATTATGAGCATTTATATCACCCAGAATAATATGATGACATCCATCATTAGTTCCTGGGATACCATCTAATATATAAATATTTACTTGTACATCGTGCTCCCTGTAAATATTGCTTATTTTTATGGGAATTCTATCTGGGATTTCTATGGTATTATAAAGCAAATTGGAGGAGGAAGTTGTGTGCGACGTTACAGGAATATTTTGTTTAACGAGAAAACCTATGCCTGCTTTACAATAGTCATAATTCTTATTAAAGTGAAATGGTTTGGAATTTTTCATTTTGAATAAGTGCAATGCTACTATGTCTGGATTGTATTTAGCGATAATTCGCTCCAGAGTGTGTTTGTTATTGCAATAGCCTTGTAAGTTCCATTGGAGTATAAGTAAATTCGAAATTATTCTGGTCATTGTGATTGTTTATTTTTTATTGATGTAATCGATGTATTTGGAGTGTTAGTAGTTTTTTGGATTAAGGGAATAGAGTCATTTGTGTTATTTCAGAGAGTTTGTTTTGTTTTGAGAGAGTAAGCAGGTGTCTGAGGTACTTTCTCAGAATCATCAACTTCCAAGTCAACGTCATTTACGGAGTCCGAAATAGGTGTTTTGTGTTCGAATAATGATATTTTTTTGTTGTTTTTGTGTGTTTGATAGATGGATTAGTTGTGAACTTGACAGTTTGACGGAGTGAGAGGGTTCAGTGTTGGTTCGTTTTCCTTTACATGTTGTTTTGATTTTTCTATGCGAGTTTTTATTATATCTGCTATTGTTGTCTACCACCATTCCTTTTCTTGGGAGCAGGGAGTTGGTGGAGAGATGGACTGTCGTTGTAGATTTGCCAGGCGTCCCGAACGGTGCATCGACGATCAATTTTGATCTTGTTGACGGATTTATATCGGAGAAAAGCGGGATAAGAGGGATCGGAGGGGGTGTGGCCTTCGGTGTTACAATTGATACAAAAAACGCGTGTGCATTCTTCGTGGGGGGGAGGAGAACAGCAATTTTTACATAGAGGAGCTCCTGTACAGCGATTCTTGGTATGTCCAAGTTTTTGGCAAGATACGCATCGCATAGGGTTGGGTATGTACTCGTCAACCTTGCAATTAACGCATCCAATTTTGACTTCATTTGGTCGCCGAATTAAGTCGAATGTCAAAATAGCAGCACCTGTTGGCACTAATGTATCATCTTGTTTTCTCAACATTTTCTTAACCTCAATAACTTTGAATTTTTTCAATTCCAAAAGAAGCTCTTCTTCGCTGATTTCAGTAATGTGCTTTGAGAATATTCTTCCTTGAATAGAATTAAGATTTGAGTGACTTATAACTTTAACGGGTATGGAATCTATGAGCTTGGTTTTAAGGAATTTATTTGCTGTATCAACGTTTAGTACTTTGAGAATAAGGTCTCCCGATCTCATGGCTTTAACTTCCAAAATATCCTTTGAAATAAATTCAAGCCCACGGTTGATTTGGATGGGGTTATAAGAAGAGAAGAAGCGGGTACTTTCACCTGTTTTTTCCATCCCTGTGATAACTATATATCTAGGTATATTGTTGTCATTGTTTATGACAGGGAGCTCTGGGAACTCATCTCCTGAGTGTTTGCGCTTTGTCTTTTTGGTATGGTTCTGGTTAAGGCTAACCGCAGGTTGTAAGCCTTTGAACCAGTTTTTTCTAGGGGGATCTGTACCCCCGTCCATAATTTTTTACTGCAGTTGTGGTTGTTTGTTGTCTATGTAGGTATGTAGGTTGATAATTAAATTTCATTTACCCCGAAGAGTAAGAATAAATATAGAGACGTCAAATGAGAGAGCACAAGTCAATCAAATTAAATTCGTTAAGCACTAGGTGTAGACACGGCGGTTGCCTGAACAGAAGTGTTATATAGTCGTTTTATGTATTTCAAATATTCAAAAAAGTAGAATTTGAAAATAAAAATTTGTGAGATTTTGGATTCTATTTTTTGTAACTCCTGATGCGTAATATCTCGTTTAATTTTCTAAACATATGTATGCTTAAGTTCTTAATTTGCCACCTTAGTTCCAGTTTTATTTATTTTAATTTTGCAAGATATATTCCTAATATTTAAAGTCTAAATAAAATCTGTTATAGAGCTTAAAGTTATACTAAAGGAATTGAGTAAATACTAATTTCCGCATTGTTTGCCACTGACACACTTATTATGAATGAACAGGTTCTTTTAACTGATAATGACTGATGATAACTTGTGATTTCAATCGCATTTGACTACATCAGACATCAATGTGTTTTGGAACCATGTACACTCCATTCTTTATCCTGCAATTAATTGTGCTATAACTTTTTAAATTATACGAGTACGTATTAACAAAGAAACTTAAACTTGGCAACTATGATGCATGCTAGAGGGATTAACGCCAGCAAGAACAATTTTTTATTACTAGACTAGCATCTTTAAAGTAAATTACAGAGCGAAGTGCAATTTTTAATCAAAGGAATAAGCAACTCATTGATTCCAAGTGCACGCATTTTCGATAAAGATTCTGATGCTTAAATGCAACTACAGGTCTTGTTACTATAAAAACTGAACTTATTAACTACCAGTGTGTATTATAATAGTATTTTTATAATTATTTAATCTTGGAGAGAGAAAACATTGGTGCAATGGGTTCGTAAAAGGGGGAAAAAAATTCCCAATTTGTATAGTCTGTCCATGCAGAGCTGCTAATTTCTGCATCTTAAGATCTCCGTGAGTATATTCACTAATTGCTCTTGGGATATGACGTTGCTATTCCTACGAATAAGATCATACACACTCGTACATTGATAGTAGTACTCCTGAAGGAGTGTAATAAAGGATCATTCCACTATCGCGGTGGTAGTATTTGTACAATTTGTTACTGTTATTCTTTTACGTTACTCCAAAATTCATGCAACTTAACAAAAACAGTATTTTTTACTTTTTATATTTCCAGATTCTGTAAATTTAAAAACAAATGCTCATTTTACCAGTGAAAAGTATCCCTCGAATATATTGAAAAGTGTGAATAAAAGTGGTAATATAAATAATTATACAACGGAAAAAAATATGAATAGAGAAACAACGGTCATGGATAAGCCTACAAATACTGCCTTAAATGCACTATCGACCACTTCTTCGTCTAGTTTTCAGACAATGAGCACATCAACAGTTGAATCACCTAACAAAGTAGAACAATCAATACTTCCAAAATTGCAAAAAACTGATGCTCCGATGCTTAATTATATATTTGACATTTTTTCGACTGCTAATAAACATCACCACCATGATCAAAGGTAATTCATTAATTTTATACAATGTAGTATGTACACAGGTTTTCTTCGATATGCGGTAATATGTGCAACAAATTAAAATGTGTATTTGAAGGTATTTTCAGCAAGAAAAGAAGAAAGAAGGAATAGAAATTAAAAGTAAATAGCCAAATGATAATTTGTTCCATAATATAAAATTAGGGGACAAATATAAATAAAGTAAAGTGTTAGCAAAAAGAAAATTGGGTTGTAGGAACTTTGTATTTTCTTTGCACATATGTATGGTATATGCACCATATATAAAATGAATCACTCAATTAATTGGAGCATTGGTATTTATATGTTCAATGCACACGACGTCCTCTATTTCCCTCTTTTCAGCTTTTAGCATATGTTTAAATGAACTGGACTTAAGGTAGGATTGGGATTCACATAATATTCGTTGTTTGAGTATAAAGCTTTGTTCAACTGTGATGCAGGGATACACTTGGGTTATTCTTCAGTGATCTCTTCAATTCCACAATTATTGGTTGTGAAGTTTTTTTCTGATTGATGAATAGACGGATAGTCTGTCGTTTCCCAGACACGGGTCCCATTTGGATCTCCTGCTGTTCGACACTCGAATAGACCTAACGGGCACTAACCAACATACCATAAACTGTCTACGCACTTTTATGTATGACACTGACCATTGCTGTCTCAATACCGAAATAACCGTTCCGAACCAAATTGCGGAATTGGATGAGTTTGTTCAATGGCATTCCTACAACTATGGTAGGGTGCGTTGGGCACACTTCTCCAGAACACTGACGAGAGCACTCTCCTCAAATTCGCTCTACCCACCGTCCAATAGAAATCTGTTAAACGAGGATATTGACAGGTATCTAAAACTAATGGACGAGATAATCAAACGCACAATGAACAAAACGATATCTCGGTATCAATACACTGACAACGAAGTTCCGGAACGCAACTATTGACGCACTGTATCGACATAAAAGTAAGTATTCAAGGCGAATGACATCATTGGCCCCAACCACGACCTGGAAAATTGAGTCCTTGTGCACAATTTCTACCTTCGAAATGAAATTGTGAACTGGCGATTTGAGAGCTCGGGTTTCACCCAGTTCAGTGACGAGAATATGGCAAATAATGTCATCGCCGACGATAGGGCACTACCCCCGTTCATTTTGAAGGAAGAACTCCAAACGATCCATTTAAGAAATATATACATATATTGGTATATACCTTGGTATATACTAATATATGTATATAATTGTGTATAATATTTGTGTGTGTGTATTGTGTATGTAGGTTAGGTAGACTAATATTTATTTTAAGTTAGATATTAAGTTTTATAAAAAATTAAGTCCATATGCTAAGTTTTTGTTAACAATTTTTTCTTAGCCTTAAGTAAAGAAAATAATTATTCCTAAGTAAAATGTAAATATAGTCGAAAGACATAGATATAAGAATTTAGAGTAGCTTAGAGTGCCTGTGTGGGGCCAGTAAGTTAATATAAGATTATTAAGTAATTTTAAGCTAGCATTTAAGCATTTTTTGTTAGTATGTAAGGGTTCATGATTAAGATAATAAAATGCATATAAAGCTAAAACTAAACTCCAAACTATCTTCGAATCGCTTAGAAGTAAGAAATCAGTGGGAACCGATGAAATTCCGAACATTGTGCTTCGACATCATCCATTAGAAGCGGTGGACATTTATACCATCCTGTTTAATAATGCAATGAATAATGCACATTATCCAGTGCATGCGGTGGTACATCCCATTCCCAAAAGGAATAAAGATACTTCCAATCCGGTCGATCAGTCTTCTTCCAAACATCAGCAAGGTTTTCGAGAAGATGATCAATAGAGTCTTGACTAAGTGGGTTGAGGACAAACATATAGTCCTGGATAATCAATTTGATTTCAAAGCGGGGCACGATATCATTCACGCTGCGCCTAAACTAGTTCTTGATATCCAGTGGAACAAAGGCAAGAACCAGTGCACTGGTGCCTGCCATATTGACTTGCAAAAAGCTTTCGATACTGTATGGTTAGAAGGACTCTTTTTCAAGCTGGACAGGTTGGGCATTAGTAAACCACTACAAGAACCAATGTACGGGTGCTTGTCTGGTTGACTTGGAGAAGGCCTTTGACGCCGTATGGTTAGAGGGGCTTTTCCACAAGCTAACCAGAATGGGCATGAGGAAACCTTTGCTATATATGATTTACAACATGCTTATGGAAAAAAAGTTCGTTGTCAAATGTGGCAACGTGATTTCGAGTACAGTTTTCAACATTAAAAATGGCTTACAGCAGGGGTCGGTTATTTCTCCGATACTGTTCAATATTTACACAAGTGATCTAATAGGTACCCTCAATCACGCTATAGCGTATGCAGATGATTTAGTGGCGTACAGATCAGGACCGAAAATCGAAACCATTAACACCCTTTTGCAACGTGACTTCGATCATATTAAGGAGTATTGCGATGATTGGAAATTGAAAATTAATTTCCAAAAATCAGAAACAATTTTATTTAGAACTCCATTGAGAAGGGCGTCTTGGGATACCAGAAATAACTGGCGAAATTTGGCCATCGTTGGACAGCATGGACTACCACTAGCTGTGAGAAGCGCAGTTAGGTATCTTGGTATCTGGCTTGATAAGTATCTATATTTTGATAAACATATAGATGCTTGTCTGACTGGGACCAAGAAGGCTTTAGCTTTGACAAGAAAACTGTTTCAAAACAGTCAACTTGATTCCAGGGTGAAAGCCATATGCTACGTGGCTCTAATCAGGCCAATCATCGCTTATGGTTGTCCGGTGTGGTTTAATGTAGCGCCATCTTACATGGAAATGATTCGTGTGTTTGAGAGACAGTGTCTTAGAACCTGTCTTCGATTGTACCGAACACCAGAGTCTGAGTACATTAAATATTATCCCAACAAAGTCCTTTACAAGGGAGCTGGACCAAATAGGATTGAAAATTTTCTAATTAAGGTGATTCGAAGGCACATTGCAAGAGCAATGACGAGCGATAATAGCCTGATCTTTGGGGCATATTACCCCAATATAATGTACCACGAGAGTACACTTCAATCTGGCTATATCCCGCCTGAAGCATTTCTCCATATTGACGCTAAAGGGTTAGTGCAAAGTAGGGATGGTATTCCGGTATTATACCACCGCCACCGCGGTTAGAGGGAAAAGCGGCTCAACTACGACGGGTACGTCGCCAGTGCTCAGGAGCTCTTCCGTTTTAACCCTGCAATCGCTGACAGGGATAGGATCGATGCCGAAAAGCAGTACACCGAATACTGGTGGCTTAAAGAAGGGGAGAGAGGCGATACGCTCTCCTAGGTCGGTGTGTTACTTACGTAGCTTCTCCTAGGTATAAGTAGATTAGGGTTAGCTAGAGGGTTTTCGTATAGAGGCTTGTTATCACGTAGTGGTACCCCCGAGAGTTGAACGACGCTAGACGGTCTCGATGAAGTTTCGGAGGAGCATGTGCACCGTGATGACGACTGCCACGCGTCCGAAAACGCAATCGAGATGGTGACCACTCGGAGCAAAAGAAAACGAGTGCTCGCCATCTGCATTACAGTTAAGTTAAATTAAGAAGCATAGGTAGGTTAAGTAGATAGGTAGCTGAAGCTTTAAATAAAATTTAAAAAAAGATAAACCATCTAAGTTTTTTTTTGGCAATAATTTTCTTAGAGAATCATATATGTAAATATGTTGGTTATATAAGCTAAGTCCTAGGATAGATTTAAGGTCGAAAGACATTAATTATAGTAATATCGTTAAGTTTAGAGCGCTCGGTAAGAGCCAGTAAGCTAAATTCAAAAACTTTCACTGTCAAATTAGATTTAATCATTTTTGTCTAGTATGTAAGTTAGCATATAAAAAGAAGCAATAAAAATGAATTTAAAAGTAAAAAAGTAAAAGTAAGTAAGTAAACCACTACTGTATAGTATATTCTCTTTGATATGTTCTCCAGTAGACAGTTCATTGTGAAGAATGGCGATGTGACTTCTGCTGGAATATCTAACATTAAAAACGGTCTGCAACAAGGTGCGGTAAATTCGCCGATTCTATTCAACATTTACACAAGTGATCTGATAGCTTCACTTCACCATGCCATAGCGAACGCAGACGACTTAATCGCGTACAGATCAAGTCCAAAGATTGAGGTCATTAATAAACTTTTGCAACGTGACTTCGATAAAATTAAGCGATATTGCGATAACTGGAAGTTGAAAATCAACTTTCAGAAATCGGAAACCATTTTGCTTAGGACGCCTTTGTCTGGGGATACCAGAAAGAATTGGAGGAGGTTCTCGATCGTGGGACAGCACGGGCAGCCACTTGCTTGTCGAAGTGTAGTCAGATATCTTGGGATCTGGCTAGACTAATATCTGTATTTTAACAAACATATAGATGTTGCTCTGGCAAGAGCCAAAGGCGCCCTTACAAAGCGACTGTTTTATAACAGCCAACTCGATGCGAGGGTGAAGGTGATCTGCTAAATGGCCCTTATTCCGCCTATGCTTGTATTTGTTTGTCCTGTGTGGTTCAACGTGAGAGAAAGCTTATTGGAAAAGATTCGGGTGTTTGAGAGGGCTTGTTTTCGGGCTTGTCTTCGCTTATACAAAACACCAGAGTCCGAGTACATAAAATTCTATCGTAATGAGATCTTGTACAATAGGCCGAACCTAATAAGAGTGGACAATTTTGTCATTAAGTTGACTCGAAGGCACATTGCAAGAACGATAACCTCATCGAACAACCTAATCTCCGGGGCTTACTACCCTAATTATATGTATCACGAGAGAGTTCGTGTTGGAGCACTTTATCAACAACACACAACAACGATATTTATTGAATTGTAAATTGTGAATTGTTTGAATTATATCAATTATCTTCATTGTACTAAATTTCGTTAATGTTTAAACTTGGCGCCTATGAATATCGAGCCGCCATATTTATTGTATTTAATGATTGTTAACTTTCGTTAAAATTTATATCAATTGAATTGTATAAAAATCAATAAACGCTCAGTTTGAGCCTCTTTTTTCTCTTGTTCACGCTTGGCTTTTTTTCATTCGTCATCTCCTGTCGCTGCGTCATCTGTCCTCTCGCTGTGAAAATAAATCGTAAAAAACAGCACACCCGGAAAGACCCACAGAATCCACAACCCCCAATCCCATTTTTGATGTGAATTTTCCTACAAAATATAAGTAAATTTTTACATCAAAACGGTCAGAGTCGCTGATCGTACAGTTCGCTTAGACGGCTTTATTCCGCCTGAAGCGTTCCCCTACCTAGATAGTAAAGGTCTGATCCAGGACAGTTTGGCGGTGCCGTTAATCTTCCACGTCGCTCGAACAGCTGCGGACAGGCGACTCAACTACGACAGAGACGTTGCAAACGGCAGTGCGGAGCATCTCCGGTGGTATAGAGCGGTAGGGAGTCGCGACATGAGGGACATTGCTTAGCTGCACTAACAATTTTGGTGGCTTTTTGAGGGAGAGGATGCTTCGTCGTCGAATTCCTCCAATGCTTCATGTGAAGCAAATGGATCGCCTTATTTTTTTAGCCATTGCCGGCTTACATAGTTTTAAGTAGCAGTAAGTTAGATTTAAGAAAAATAACTATATAAAAACAAAAAAGCAAATTAATAAAAATAACAAATTAAAAAAAACATATATGTATACATATATATATACATATATAGATGTAAGTAGGTTAAGTAGATTAAGATTTATTTTTATCAAAAAAGTCATGTTTCTAAGTTTTTTTTTTCCAAAAAAACGTTTTCTTAGTTTTAATTATAATGAATAGAAATAATGTAGTATAGTAGTAAGATACGCCGAAAGACATAATTTAAGTGTTAGGTTTAACTTAGAGCGCCCGCATGGGGCCAGTAAGTTAGATTAAGATAATTTTAAGTTAATTAAGCTAATTTTTTTGTCTAGCAAGTACGAGTAAATTAAGTGATATGATAAAAATGCATACAAAATGAACTGAACTGAACTGGGGAGACTAAATTCTTAGTGGAAGTTGGCTTGATATTATTTTTAGTCAACTATTCTTCTTACTTGATTTTCGTTAACTGAAAAATGGATATGTCTTTCGGGCGAAGTTGGGATTCGAACACCGAGTGGCTTTTAAATGGCGCTCGAAATATGGAGAAATTATGATAACCTTCATATTTCTAGAATTTCACAGTTCTATTTCTAAGTACTTTTAAAGTTTTAGTGAATAAACTAAATCCTAGACGAGCGAATCCTTGCAGAGGAACCACCACCATACAAAACAAATGTAGAATGTCAAATTTGAAAACAAAAAAGTATTGGTGTATTACGCCATCTTCATATATTTACTGTTAAAGATGAGCTGATTGTCATATCGGTGTACATGATCTTCAACACCCCTTATAAAAAAAAACGACCCTATAGTTTCCACACTTCACCAATTTTCCAGACACTTTTCAACTAACGTATTGATATTCTGCTGAAATTACTAACAGGGGCGAATTATGAAAACTGTGTAGTGCACCTATGCACATAATATTTATATGTTTACAAATAAAAAACATTCCGATTGTTCTCAAGCAATTGTGGTCATGGGAAACCACACTCGTGTGAGCATGGTCAGCTTTCTGCTGAACCATCACACTCAGGTCGTCTGGTCATCGGAAACCACACTCATGTATGTGTGAATAATTATTAAGCTAGAGGCACTATCACAAAAGAATAACTGATCAGTAATAAAGTAACCATCAAACAAACAAGTCGAGTTTTTATTACTCCGCTCCGGACATCCTAAAAAGTAATATATTCACCCTTATTCCGCGTGTCGTTTTAAAGGCGTTTTAAAAGCGTTTCGTAAGTAAAACGCCACACTGCAATTATGTGTGACGTTTTTACATCGTTAAACGCCATTTGTCGTTGAATGGTTTTTGGAACCCATTGTTTGACGACTGAAGACGTCTGAGCACTTTGACTGTTATTCTGTGAGGCGTTTGACGACAGAAAAAACGACTGTATCTGTTGATCATAAAATAGTGAACGCCTGAGTGAGAACATCAACTGAATATGTAAGTTTTCTTAATTTGTTAACTTATTTGTCAATACACATTAATTTATTTTGTTTGGTAGGGTCAAAATAACGAATCAAAAGCAATTTAAAGCCTTGGTGGAACTAATGGAAGCCATTAAACCTTTAGCTAACGGATTTAAAAGAGGATGTGTAAACGTTGATGTTAAAGCCGAATGGGACAACATAGCCAGAACACTTAACAGCCTAGGACCACCGACAAGAGACGGGAAAGAATGGCAGAAAGTATGTCCTTAATTTATTACTTGCAAATTTTTCTATAACTAAGTGCATAATCGAATTCACAGGTCAAATTTAAATTAAAAAAGAAGATTTTATATAACAAAAAGGAGTGTAAAGCCACTGGAGGAAGTGAATTCAGACAAAAATATTTCTCAGATTTGGAACAAGTGATTTCGAATCTTCTCTGTTATGAGAAAATAATCAATCCGAAGGGAAAAACTTTGGGTTTCGCGGAGAATCGTTGCATTCCACAGCCATCGCAAGATATATCAAATACAGCATCCACATCAAATCCCATACCCGTATCAAATTCAACATCCGCTTCAAATCAAAATACATTTTTTTCAGATTCTCCCATCGTTCCAAATGTGAACGAGAGCACCAGTGTCTTTGCAGAACTAACAAATATGCAAACAATTGTAGAGGTTCAACCCGAAGCAGAAAAAATAAGCCGTCAGAAAATACCAAAGTCCTCAGATAAGAACAGGATGTTAGAATTGCTACAGACGCAGACGCAAGTACAGGAGAGTTTGTACAAAGAAGTGAAAGTGTCCCTAAAACGCATTGAAAACTATTTAAAAGAAAGTAACAAGTACGACAAAAAGCGGTTCAATTTGGAAGAAGAAAGACTCAAATTGTACAAGGTGCAACTAGAACGTGAAGGAACACAAAGAATCGAAGACAACAAAATCAGAATTTTGGACTTGGAAATAAGGAAAAGGCAATTGGCTATCGAAGAGCGGAAAAGACTTGTTGAGGAATCCAAGGAATACACACCTTAATATGAAATTACTTGGTTTTTTTCTGATTACTTGATATTTTTTAATTTATGTTCTATGTATTTTACTTTTTAAGTTTTCTATATACATACATATGTACGTATAAATACCAGAACTGAATTATGTATGTTCTTATAATAAATTTTTTAAATAACGTTAAGCAATTGATTCCTTATATTTGCAGCTGTTTGGTCATCGTTGGTGCTTGGGCTTATATCAATTATATTTGAATTTGAATCGTTTGAAGAATCTATTACATTCGCATCTTGTTCTAAGTCTAATCTATAATGCAGACATATGTTGTGTAAAGCTGCATAAACGTTGACAATTTCTGTTGATTTCTCAGGTTTATAGGGCAATTGGCGCGCACCAAGAAGACACCGAAAACGATTCTTTAAAACACCAATTGTTCTTTCGATAATGTTTCTAGCCTGAGAATGTTTCCTATTAAAGTTGCTTTCATTAGTCCCTTCCTCTGCTGATTTGTATCCGTGAGAAAGGGTTAAAGTATTGTAAATTAAAATACTTGTTAGCTCAAATATATGTAAATAAATAAAGGTTTTTATTCTAACCTAACAACCATGTATTTCTTTCGCCACTTTGCTAATTCCATTGTAGTAATCGTCAAATCTCGCTTGAGTTCCAAACGAATGAGTCATGACTGGTACCAGGATACCTAGCATCTACGTGTCTGATGAACATTCGATGATCACAAACTTAAAAATAAATTCCTCTAGACATTAAATTTTATATGCGGTATTTATGTACATACAATCATTGCATTCAGACTATAATATCCTTTTCTGTTATAGTATAAATATTGTTCCGTTTTGTTGGGTGCCACGATTTTTATGTGAGTCCCGTCAACATAGCCAATAATACCTGGGATTCCAGCTTTTTCAAAAAAATATAATTTGGCTTGATTTTTCTCTTGCTCGGTATACTCTGATTTTACCAATTATATCTAACATTTCTGTTAGTATTTTGCTAAAGGTTGGCTGTGCTACTCCTAAGTTGAAATCAATCCCCACACCCTTTTGGTGCCCACTTTCAACCAAAAAGCGCAAAGTAGCAGAAAGCTTCAATATTAAAGGCACCGATGACGAACTCTTAGTTTCAGGGATACAATTCTTTGTTTCGTTCGGCAAATATACTAACGCTTCCTTGGACATTCGAAAAAACATTTAAAATCTGAAAATTAGGCAAGATATATCGGTTTTGAAGTGAAACTTATTTTACCACTTACTTTGCATCCGGAAAATCTAATGGATTAGATTTTCTTCTTATATTTCTTCGTATGCGAATAAGTTCCTGTTTTCGTACATACTCCTCTTCATCGCTACTCCAAAAGAATGCAATACTATTCATATTTATTTATTTATTTATTCAACGTATATTTTTGAAAACTGTTTTTTGACTAATTTGAAATTTATCTGTCATGGAGGAAAATCAGCTTTTGCAATGACAGTGGATCGTATGTGGAGTGTATACCTACTTACCGACGAGGGCGTTTTGTGGCGTTCAATTTCTGGAATAACTCTTTAAAAACAAAACGCCTTAAAAAACGACAATCTGCGCTTAAGTAAAACGAGACGCGGAATAAGGGTGATTAAATCGTTACATGGCGATCCTGACAGTGTGTGACCAATGTTCGATACACGTGGGCCCAATCCCATATCCTTAGAAGAATACAGGGCAGGACGGAGTAGTTGTGTAAGAAAGGAGGCAACTGGCGAACTTAAGGGCAAAGGTGCACACCGATCCACCATCACCGTCGGAAATAGCCAACGAGTTATGGGAATAAATCAATAAAATAACTCAAACACGACATCAAACACAACAACAAAAGCGGAAGGACACAACTCTAAACATCATTAGATCAACTTAACAAAAAAAAAGTCTACGTACGAGTATTTTAAGAACTATGGTACAAAGCGTGCTCTAGCCGCATTGTTGTAGCGGATTAGAGAGCATCTTTAAGAGCACATATGTATTGGCATAAATCCGTTGCCGAAACCCATATATGTGTATATGTTATAAAATTATATTATGATTACTCGAAAAAAAAATATATACCATATGTTAAAATAATGTTTTAAAGATTTGCATCTGTTGCACAAATCTAATTGAAAAATGAAAAGTATAAAATAAGTGAATGTAAAATGTATATATGTATAATACGACATTATTCACATATACGACATTAGACGACTAGTGACGACCCAATGACGGTCTAATATGCTACTGTTCGAGCAGGCACTTGCCATCTTAGCTTACATGGGCAACAATTTACTCATGCTGTTACCGTGGACCAGCACGGAGAGAACTACGCTGATGGACCAATTGAAGTTACTAGTATAAGACAGTCAGCAGTTTCCCGATTAATAAGTGACGAGGTTATGAAACTGTCAAACTGTTTTGTACACAAATTCCGTAGAAAGAAAAAAACTGTATCGAAATAGAAATAACCTTTCATCTGTGCTTTCGTGTAACATTATAATATTGAACCTATTTTATTTACTTGTTGGATGATGATGTTTGACTTTTTGAAATCATATGTACGGGTACCGTTGACTATGGGTAGTATTGTTAGAAAAGTTACGTGAAATTCTATATTTAATCATGCGTGATTGTAAGGTTGACTTTAAATTTACCTATTTTATTTAAGGTTTGAATGAATAATTTAAGGGTTTGAGTTAAATGGGACATAGCCGTGAACTTTAGTGGCTATAATTCGTGAAATACATATATGATATGATACAATAAGTAGTTGAGAAATTTAAATTGGTGGTTTATAGATACTCATGTTTCATACAAGTAAGTATGAAAATTACTTGTACACCATATTATAATTACCATTACAAACCTATCATTTTGTTTCCCACCAAGCTGTGAAAGGGAATCCCATGCCCAATTTAATACTCATATTCCCATCACCATTCCCATTGTCTACCTCATTGGCAGCCGAATAATACATACGCGAATGTCAGCTATACATACAGATGGTATGTGCATTCCAGCAACTTGCACGATGTGCATTACACAAAACTTTAAAAATAACGTTCCTATGGTGTCGTATGGACACCACGCTTAGATAACATGATCATTCCACGTCAGTTCCGACACCAAATCCCGTTTCCTTTCCTACGACCACCTACGACCTTAATGTACTGGTTTATGTGCCTTTACATCGCCATCGATATCGACAAGTTTATGTGCTTGGCGAATTTAATTTATTCTAGTTTGGCTAATCAAAATAGGTTCTCCCAAACATTAGCCGTTTAACAAACTGTTAAAACCCTGAAAAAACTCCAGTAGTGTCGTCCGCTTGTAGTAAAAAGTGAACTAAAAATGATATCAAAAGGGCCTCTTAGTAGAAGCGTCGAACGCTAGCGACGGAAAAGTTTGGACCAAAGCATTGCCTACATATATATTCGTTTTGTTAGTTTGGAAATTACGAATTTTATTAAGAAGAAAGTTATATCAAAATGATAGTAAAAAACAGAAAATAGAAAATAAAATTTATATTGGTATTGAAACTAACAAAACTAAGTTCTATGTACTAAGAAATTTAAGCAAACTAAATTTAAGATTAAATTAAATTTAAATTGAAACTAAAAAATAAGAGCAGTGATAAAAAATAGATTAGTTAATTTAATCTATTTTACATTACCGTATTATACAACTGAATACATAGAAAAAAATATATCTAGTATATACTATACTTCAATGAAGGTGCTAAATTACAAATGTCATAATAAGTAATCGAAACTATAACACCCCTCAACTCTCTTAATTCTGTTGTGGATTATGGAAAAGAAGAAGACACTTTACTCTCTGTACTCTCGTTTATTAATCTTTAAACAATTGGTTTTACATTTTCTTAAATAGGCAAAAGCAAGCGGGACAATCTAACGACCGAGGTTCAATGAAATTTGTTATAACAAGCGGTTTGTTATTTACTTAAGTACATGAACATTAGATATCTGTTTTTCACAGGGTGAACGTATTTAGTTTTTGACGAAATATGAATATCACATTTCAAAACGCCTATAATTCTAAATTTTTTTTTTTTTTTAAATCAATATCGAAATTAATATGAAAAACTCAAATAATATTATCAGACCCCTGTATCAAAAATAACCCATTTTCAAACCAAAATTCGCTAATTTCGGAAAGCGATCATCGAGGAGCTTAAAAAAATCTCTTCCAATTTCCACTCTGGTTTTGTAGGAGGGGTCGGATTGTAGGTCACACAATTCCAATTGGTAGTCAATCGTTATACTTTAAATGGCCAGTGTTAATGGATGAGTGAAAAGTGACAAATCGGTCTCTAATTTCTAAAATCTATAAATTGATTTTCAAACTCCAAAATTACCTCGTCAATGTACTCTATGTGCTCAGAAAAGTGGCATCTTTCGAAACTTCTCATCTCCATGTAAAGTTCTTTGCAATTCGGGAAAAAAGAAAGATCATTCTTTTCTAAAGACATTTTAAACAATTTAAGTTTACTTTTAAATCCATTTACATGCCCGTACAAGTGTTTGCCTTGTAACTTCAAATTTAATTCGTTCATCAGCGAGGAATTGGTTTGTTTCCGCCCCTGATCAGATTTGTTGTTTTGACAGCCACCTGCATTGCGTCCATCTGGCGCAAAGATTTTCCACATAAAGCTTCTTGGTGTATGATGCAGTGGATTAAAGGACAATGAATACCAGTTTGTTTAAGGAGTCCAGAAAATCCTGTAACTGTCACTGTCCCTGTCATTGCTTTAACTCCATCAGTCACAATACAGGAACATTTTTGAAACCCTCCGTAATATATAACAGTGGTACTGACAGCTTCATAGATATCACTTCCTTTAGTTGTTCCATATAAGGGCACCAAATTCAAAACTCCTTCCGTAATAGTATAATCTTTGGAAATGCAGCTGACGTATGTCTGGTCCGTACTTTCATCCAAACATATTGAAAAATATTCACATTCCGCAACGGAGTCACACAATTTCTTAGAAACATACTCGCCTATATCATCTATTCGTAGCGCCACTGTTTCATGTGATAGTGCTACAGATTCAAATTTTTCTGCGAACTTAGGCTACATAAATCGTTCAGCCATTTTAACGTTTCTTTTTATTAAAACTCCATCACTGAATGGTTTTTTAGTTTTGGATAATTGTAAAGAAACCTAGTAGGAGGTAGTTAAACTCAGTTCATTATCTGTGTTTACTTTTGAAAAAGTGCTTGTTTGCTGCACCAGTTTTTTCTTATATTCGGCTACAATAATTTTTCTAGCTTCACATTTATGTTCCTTATACTTTTCTTCATGCAAAGTTGTGTAATGCCGCCTAGCATTGTATTCCTTAGCCACAGACAAAACTTGCATACAAATCATACACTGAATTTTATTATTATTGTTGCAAATAAAATAGTGCAGTTCCCATTTCTCATTAAAAGCACAATTTTCATAGCTTACTTTTCGCTTCTTTGTAGGCATAGCATAAGTTTTTATTCGACACTAACGAATTGTATTATGAAACACAAACGAATGACTTTCGTAAAATACATATTTTGTATACAAAATACAGTTTATTAACTCGCGGATTCTTTCGCCGATAGAAGTGCAAAGCGGACAAAGTGCGTTTTTTCCACTACTGAACACACTTCACAATTGAAACTCAATTTTGCTCCATCAGCTCAAAATAACTCCGTTATTTTGCGTTACCGATATTACCATACCGAGAAGAAAGAATGTGTGTATGTATTGTATCTCAGTATGTATTGTATATAAGCTTGAATGCTTAGATTTGTTTTTTTTTTTCATTCGTGTATGTAAAGCGGTTTTGTTTTATTGAGGAAAAAGACTTCGTAATTGAAGTTTTTATTTTGTCGGCCGCATGCGGCCCGCGATCCTTGCGTTGGACAGCCATGTGGTATATGATCATTTATCATGGATTTTAAACAAAATAGGTAATTTAGAGATTGATAACGAGTCATTAAACATTTTGACGCAAACATACAGAGACAATGGCTTAAACACCTTTGTCAGAGGTCTGAGAGGAGGTCTGCCAATACTCCTTGGCAGAAGGAAGTCAGCTGATCTACCTCAAGCATTACACATTTCTTTAGAACTCGAGAACCGAAATTACAGAACTCAATATGCCATCTCTCAGTTTGGCCCACCCCGTGGACCTCACAACCAAATTGTTCCTCAACTTCCTCCACAAAAAAAACTTCGTCCTCAAAGGTCTTCCTGGAAATAAACCAGTTTTCTCTGCTCCACACGTTCCACAATTTAACTAGAACCATTTCATGTGCAGGCAAACCCTTCCGAATCATCAAAATAATCAGGTCCAACAGCCTTCCCACTACGTCCAATGGACATCAGCTTGAAAAAAAACACAAAAGTTAAAGCTCACGTTATAATCAGCGATTTATTGATCGGAATCTCGTATGGCACAATCGATTGAGCGGTATCAAAAATTAACTGGTCAAGGTTAATTTGATGGCAGTTAAAACTATCGAAATGGAAACCGCTTCAGAGGGGGCCGCTATCTTCGGTCTTCCCGAACGGTAATAAGAATTTTTTCTAGTGTAGTGGGTAGCGTGTCCCGTTTGTCTTTCGGTTTTTTTTTTCTTTTGTTTTTGGGAATTTTTTTTTTCTGTGCGATCGAAAACCCACCGGGATCTCACTACACAAACTCACAACACAATACTTAGCTGCTATTTGGTATCCTTCTTCCCTCGTCTTTCTGACTCTCCCTATTGTTCCCTGATCCTGTCCCGTTTCCCCTTGATTTTCCACTGGTATTTTTTTTTTTTTCCTTTTGTCCTCCTTTTCAATTTTGTACGTAAACTAACCTTCTTTCTCTTTTTTTTGTCACTTTGACTTATCTCTTGTTTTTTTGCTTTTTTTTGATAAACCTCTATCAAGTATGCGGCCAACCAAGAAGTGGCCATCTAATCGGTTCTTAGCGGGCCCAATGTCTGGTATAGGTGTACAGCACTCCGCTACTTAACTGGAGAGTGTAACCATGTCTTGGAGCACTGTTAGACTGCTCTTTCGTACACCCAAGTACGCCACTTTCACTACCCAGGTTCACGGGAAAATTTCCGAGAACATTTCCCTTGAATTGTCTTGGATTCAAATAACCTCTTCTTTGTATTTGTATTCATTGATATGAAATTGCTTATCACAGTAAGATAAATCTTATAATACATATAGTGAAAGCCTAAAAATTAAGTTTACAAATTGAACATAAAAAAAATATTTGAATAAAACACATAACAAAAAAATAAGAAAAGAAAACAAGATTCAAATAACAAACATGTGTATTTAACAAAAGACCATTAATTAAGAATTTAATCAAAACAAAAACAAATACTAAATAAATACTTAACAATTTAAATTGAATACCACCTTGATCAAAAAGTTCCCGGGGGACACCCACATTGTTCCGATTTGAGTTCTGTTTTTTTTCTTAAGTTGGTAAATCTGTTGTTGATATTCTCTCTTAGCGTCATAGCTTGACATTTACAAAAGTTACTCGTACGTAGCCAAGAGTGCATCTATCTTTGTGTGTTTTGGCGATTTTTTACAATTTTAGAAATGGATTTCAATTTACAACAACGAACTTGTATTCAATTTTGCATAGAAAACGGATTAAATGGTGCGCGAAGGTTGGACATATTGTGTTTCGGCAACGATTATCTAAAGAAAACGGTCCTTTACCAGTCTCACAAGCGGTTCAAAAGTGGTCGTGGGTCAATCGAAGATGATGAACGCAATGGCAGACCATCGACATCGAAAACCAACGAAAACATTGATGAAGTAAAAGAAATGTTGGTCAATAACCGCAAATTAACCATCAAAGAGATAGCGAAGGACTTGAACATTGCCTATAGATCCGTCCAAGACATTTTGGTTAATGATTTGGGTTTCTGTCGTGCAGCAGCAAAGTTGGTGCCAAAAGACCTCAATTTCATGCAAAAAAGACTATTCCTAGATATATCAAAAGATTTTATTACAGAAATTACAAAAGACTGGTTTTCGAGGTTTCATGCTCGAATGGTGTCGTTCGTATCTCTCAAACAGATATCAAGGAGTGAAGTTTAGGGAAGCGAGGAGTGAAGTACGATTTTTTAATTTAGGTGTTCCACAAGGTTCAGTTTTGGGACCTATAATATTTCTTATTTATATAAACTCCTTTTTTTCTATAAATTTTAAGGTTAAACCAACTGCTTTTGCTGATGTCGTAGCTTACTTGTATGGATTCGGAAGTTATTTGGAACTCATTTCCAATATTAATTGGGATCTTAGCCTAATACGACTGTGGTTTGCTAATCATAGCCTAATCATTAGTTCCAAAACTAAAATAATGTTCTTTAGCTTAACAAATCAACATCTTATGAACGCAACGATTAACTATCACGCACCAAACTGTCTAAGGTACAAAGTAATTTGCCGCATTTGTGCCATAAGCTCATCATCACATAGTTTCAGTGGTGCGCTCAACTGCAGTGATAATTGTTTTTTGATTAAGGAAGTAAAGGAATTTAAGTATTTGGTGTTTATTACTGAGTACTTACTGAATTTTTACAGCAAATTGTGACTGGAGGTCAGACTTGGGTCCAGTATGTAAACTTAGAAAGCAAAGAACAGTCAAAGCAATGGATGCACACTCATTCCCTAAACAAGCCAAAAAAAATTCAAACAAACTTTTTCCTATCGAAAAATGCTGGCCACAGTTTTTTGGGACAGTAAAGGCATATTGTTGACCGAGTTTATGGAACTTGGAAACACAATAAATGCAGCGGTTTACTGTGAAACTCTTTGTAAGTTGAGAAGAGCAATCCACAACAAAAGACAAGCAATGCTTACCAAAGGTGTGGTGCTTCTGCATAACAATGCACGACCACACACTGCTGCACGCACAAAAACTTTAGTGGAGGAGTTCAATTGGGATATTTTTGGTCACCCTCCCTACAGTCCTGATTTGGCACCAAGTGATTATCACCTTCTCCCAAAATTGAAATCATCCATTGCATCTCAACATTTTGGAAGTAATGAGGAACTTATGAACGGTGGGAATCAATGCCTCAACGCGCTGACGGTGCCATTTTTTAAAGACGGTATACAAATGCTCGTCCCACGTTACCAAAAGTGTATAGATTTAAACGGAGACTATGTAGAAAAATAACTTAGATGTTACTAAAACTATTTTGTTCAAAAAATTAATGTTTTTGGTTTTTTTAAAAAATATTTTTCACTCCGGAGGTTGATTTTGGAATAGCCCTCGTATATCGCTTGCAAAGATGTATCTCATTTTCCTGTTCTGTTTCATCTATTGGATTATTTGTATAATACTTGAATAATGTAATCTTTCTTTCTCTTTTCTTTAAATCTATGTTTTGAGTCACCCCACCCACATTCGTTATGTTTAGTAGAAAAGCCCGTTGAAGTGGCATTTAACACTATTTTCATTACTCACATATGTATGTATAAAAAATATAAAATGTCACAAACTTTATTTCATTCATCAATACCTTACGTACACTATCTTTGTTCTACGTTTAATGATACATATATGTATATAAATAGTTGTAAAATGGAATAATGAAATAAATAAATAAAAAAATAATGATCTTCGCCTCATGTGCCACCAAAACGACGATGCAGTTGCGAACGAGCTACGCTTCAAATACTGGAGCGTGCGTTCTGGTGTCAAGAGGGCAAATCACCAGTGTCAATATTGTCGCTTCTACGTCGTCTTTTACACGGTATGAGATGACTCGGCCCGCTTTTTGTTATTCTCTTTTGGACTCGTCTCGAACTTCTACACGTTGCGATATTTATTTTTTCTGTTTCTCCCTTCATTTGTAATTTGTTACATTCAGAAAGGGTTGTTATGTCAGATTTTATAAAAACAAAAAAGGGCTTGTCTTGATAATGGAGTGGAAAATACTGAAATGTTGTATAATGTGATGAAGTGCGTTAATGGTTTTCTTGAAATTATGGATGTGGATGACACCAATGATCAACAAATACTCCTGGCTTTACTTGAATGCTACGAAAAATCAATAGTTTTGTCTAGGAAAAGGAAGAAGAGATTGTGGATACAGCCTTAGAGGAAAGAAAAAAAAAAGAAAAGGCTCATATGCTTTTATTATATAGTAAAATTAAGAATTAATGATCAAGGATCCTTTAATAATTATTTGAGATTAACGGAAACAAAGTTTAAAATACTACTGTCCTTGGTTGACGAAGATTTGCGGCGAGAAAATACGTTAATTAGGAATGCAATTACTCCTGCGGAAAAACTCTCTGCAACATTAAAGATTCTGGCAACTGGTGAATCGTATATTAATACTAATTACCAGACACGCCTATCCCCATCTATTCTGAGTAAAGCAGTACCGGAAGTGTCTACAGCCATATATAAGAAATTAAAAGCAAAATATTTAAAAGTAAGTAAATTATACATTTTGTTTTATTCATTTAATAATGGATCTACATAGTAAGGAAAAACTTAATACTAAAAATCGAAGTGGTCAAATATCCCCTGCTTGGACTCTTCCAACAAGTCTGGCTCCTTTGGGGTGCATTTGATTGCGACGATGACTCAGTCGTTTGAACTCTTAAAATTCGAAAATTTCGTGGCTGCTTTCGAAATTTAAAGGTGACGATGGGATTGAACTTAACCGTAGTCCTGAAGAATTTCTTGAAATAGATGTATAACTGCTTGAGACCAGTGCAGTCGAAGGTGATGAAGAAGGTAACGATGAGTATTTTTTTGCCGGCGCAATAATTTATTTTTGCATATATTTTGCTGAAGTATGGATTGTATAGCCCAAGCTGTCTCCTGTTGGAGACTTACGTCATCTATTTTGTTTGCATCAAAAACAACTCGTTTTCCGAGCCAGTCATACTTCATTGCGGATCTATTTGCCAAAAGATCTCTAATGTCAGAAATTTACGTATTCAAGAGGTTTTGTGTTATGTCAACCTAAAAGTAAAAAGAAATTTGTAAAATTAATTTAATCTATTTATCTATTTATCTATTTCTAGTTTCCTAGTACTACGGAGGAATGTGAAAGGATTGCGGACGAATTTTCCTTAAAATGGCTATTTCCTAATTGTTTGGGAGCACTCGACGGAAAGCACATCAACTTCAGATCTCTCCGTAAAAACGAGGCTTTCTATTACAACTCTAAGGAACAAACAGCATAATTTTGCTTGCGCCTTTTGATGCAAATTGACGATTCATCTTTACTGATGTAGGATGCAATCGGCGCACAAATGATGCAGGTGCTCTACGACATAGTTGCTTGAATAATATAATAGAAAATGCAGACACAAATTTTCCACCGAATAAAGTCATTGGACAAGGAAGAAGTCTACCGTTTGTTATAGAAGGGGATGATGCGTTTCCTTTCAAGAAACACATTTTAAAACCTTATACCTATTCTACCAATATTAAAGAGAAAAAAATCTTTAACATTCGCCTTACCCGTGCCACACATGTGGTTGAACACGCATTTGGAATTTTATCAAATAGATTCAGAATTTTTCAAACAATTATAAACTACGGGTAGAAGCAGTTGAGATATTGGTTCTTGCTTGTTGTGCTCTCCACAACTTTTTAATGGAAGAAGAAAATTCCGGAATGAATTTTCAACTACCAAGCACATCGGGTACATGTCGTACACATTTAACATTGCAGAGTATTGAAAACCCTCGCAAAGGAGAAGCAGAAAACATCCGCCGAGGTGTGGAATATTTAAAAAAAAAATGCTTACTTTTCGCCTCTTCGAAGCTGGTGCAAGTAACATCCTACAATACAAAGAAAAAAATGTTTGTTATATTTAAACGATGTAATTAAAAAACAATTAAATTACCTTATCAATATTTGAAACTGAATTTCTAATCTTGCAATGAGCTGTTAAGAAGCTCAATTACTCGTAGCACTATAATTTTGGTATATAAATTATATAAATTTTTCCGGCAGCCATTCCGCTTTTTTTTTAGAATTTTCGACCTTCCTGTATTCTTTAAGATATTGGGTACGGAGACTGTTAAAATTCGTTTTTATATTTTCTGTGGTTATACCACAAGCTATCACTTTTAATTCAATTAATAAAAATTTTAATTGCCCATTTAATTCTATTTACATAGTCGGAATGACTTGACATGTTCATTCAAATCCAAAGTACATTTAAAATTTACCATGGTTAAAAACTGATAACACACACTGAACACGCCCACTTCAAAAATTCTTGCGCGCGACACGAACTCTACGGCTAGAACACAAGAATAAAACAAATGAATGCAATTACGAAACGAGATAAAATAGAACACGCAAAAATCGGTCCCATCGAGTCCGACTACCCCCTTTACTTCTTCACCCCTTTTCCGTGACATTGCAGAATCGGACCGAGTCGTCTCGTACCGTGTAAAAGATGACTATCTGTTCAGCCATTACCGCCGCTGATGGGACAGTTACAAGTCTCAGTTTATAAGGCCCTTCACATATACCGGTCTTGATTATTTCGGGCCAGTTTGTGTCACAGTAAGACGTCAGAAGGAGAAGCGCTGTATCGCTCTATTTACTTGTTTGACGATAAAAGCCGTGCATTTCGAGGTTGCAGCAGATTTGTCGACGGTTGCTTGTATTGTGTGTATCCGGAACTTCGTCAACAGGACAGGGGTACCAGTCCGGATCGGAAGCGATAATGGGACGACCTTCATAGGTGCAAAGGAGCTGTTGACTGTCGGCGCTTTCGACAATGAAGCCCTGAAAGCAGATTTTGGCCCAAAGGGAATTGATTAGGTTTTCAACTGTCCTTCAACTCCACATGCGAGAGGATGTTCGGAATGGCTCGTTCGTTCGGTGAAGAGAGCTCTTTCCTACACACTCTGTGAGATAGCACCGAGACCTGACACGTTATTGAGTAGCCTGTTAGAAGCAAAGAACATCGTGAACATTCGCCCACTGACGCACCTGCCTGTGTCATCTGACGATGAAGATCCCTGAACACCAAATCATTTTTTGTTAGGTGGTTCGAACTCAACTCAAACCCCAGCCGAAATCCACAAGAAGGCGATATCTCTCCCTAAACAATGGCGTGTAAGCCAACGAATCATTTTTGGAGACGCTGGATCTGGGAATATTTGTCAGAACTCACCAGACGGAGTAAGTGGTTTGAAGAAGTTCGAGCTCTTGTAATAGGAGACTTGTTTATTGTATGTGATGCAGATTTGCCAAGAAGCCAGTGGAGGAGAGGTAGAATTACGAAAGTGTTTCCAGGACGAGATGGCCAGGTTCGTTGTGCTGAAGTAAAAACAGCCACATGGATTTTCCGAAGGCCTGCGGTGGGTTCAGGTGCTTCACGGGGGGTGGGATGTTAAAAAAGAAATTTGATTCTAAAAATTATGTCTCAAACAAACAATGCCATTAACGATTCAATAATTATAAACGCCGCGACTTGGCCTCAGTCGAACAGTACTAATTTCGTTTATTCTTTCTCTCCTTCTAACATTAAAAAAAGTGCGCAAAACACGGTATAGGAATGCACGAATCCCTCTATTATAAACATCTGTCAGCTTCAAAAAAGTGTAATTTACCATTTGAGAGCCCACGCCGCTGGACGTGTCTACTTATAAAGTAAGTTACTTGCACATTGAATATATTATAAAACTTATATGTATTTCCTTGCAGAGAATAAACCCTTCTTTTTCCACTTGTTAAAAAACAAATAAATCACACTTGCCAAGAGTTGTCGCCTTTCTTGTCACGAAGGAAGTTAAAATTTCGTACCAATCTCTGTCTAGTTGGAGGCTTAAGATCCAAAAGAATGTACTCGCGCTCAGTCTTTTCCACGGTGCGACAAAGTGCCTGCACACTGAAACCATGATGACGACCGGCCTCACGACGAAATTCACGTTGCGCATTTACAATTGAGCCGAAATTTTGATAATATTTTTTTAATAATTTCCTCACTTTCGGTAAGAGTAAAGCAATGCTTGATAAAATGGCAAGCTGTTGTGAATATTTTGATAGCTCGATGTCACTGGTAACTTTGACAGCTTGTAAAACATAACAATTGGAAAAATTATTATTTCTATCAGGTCACCCGTTATAATACTCGTAATAAGGACTGAAACGAATAAAATTTGGAAACTTCAAAGAAAAAAAAAAATATTTTCATAATGCATGTAAATTTTTTTTATTTGCTTTAAAACGCTGTTTTTATTAAATTCATTCACAATTACAAAAAATAAAAAAAATTATTTGGGCTACCATTCTTTCCTCAACTTCTTTCGAATGTCCTTCATAAGGTTGGTGACAGTTACATCCGTGATCGTTTTGGACGCTCTTTTCCATTTAGCACTAAAATCTTTTACGTTCTTTGCACACTGCTCACTTTTCCTCAATTTAGCTTTGACCAAAGCCCAATACCTTTCAATGGGACGGCACTGTGGAACATTGGGTGGATTCATGTCTTTTGGGACAAAGTCGACATTTTTAGCAACAAGAAAGCTCAACGTCGCATGAGCATAGTGAGCTGAAGCTAAATCTGGCCAAAATAATGTTGAACCCTCGTGTTTGTTTAAGAAAGGAATTAACCGTTTTTTTAGGCACTCGTTAATGTACACTTCTCCGTTAATTGTTCCCGTTGTAACAAACGATGAGCTTCTGCGTCCACATTGGCAAATAGCCTGCCAAACGAGATATTTTGACCCGAATTTTTCCATCCCAATCGATGTTGTTGATTGCGGAAGAATCTCAGCTTCAAACGAGTTGTAAAACTGCGTACCTGGAAGAGTAGTAAAATCGGCTTTGACATAAGTTTCGTCATTCAAAACCAAGCACGCGTTCTTGTTGCCGATCAACTCGTATAGCTTTCGGGCTCGTGTTTTTATGATTTGTTTTTGCTTTTCAGTAACTTTCAGTAACTTTTAGTATTTTTGTTTTTTTTCGTGTTTTTAGACCGTTACGTTTTTAGATCTTTGTACCATTGTTTGGTTGGTATTACATTTCCGAGCAACATCTCTGGATGACATAGTCCGGTTTCTTACGATGGTACCCACCATTTTCCTGTCCAAATTTGTATCATGTGCTCCACTTTTAGCTCCACTCTTAGCTCCACTTTTCTGTTTTCGCTTAACTATCAACGTCTCCAAATATCGTTTAATAACAAAATCCATTGTACTGCGTGCTATGTTTAAATTTTTGCGATGAAATGGTTTGGTTTGTTTTGTTTATTGTTTGTTTTAATTTTGTTTTGTTCGTGAATTTCGTGTAGGGAATTTCCGCCAATTTTGGGTGAAGTTTTGTGGCGCTTTTGGATTCCAATATGAGTTGTACACATTGTCTTGTACCTCGAACAAAAACTTAAAGAAGTGCATTAATGAAAAGTGTTTTTTTTTTTGTTTAACATGTGAGAAAAAGAAAAGAAAAATTGCTTGTAAAAGGAAACGGCTACGCGTTTGCGTATATTTTTGTATTTTAGTGACGGTTTGGTTACTATGTGTACTGTAATATATGCGATTGAGATGCGGTTACATATACCCACATATTGATTGAGTGTGACTGGTGTGTGCTTTGCTGATTTGCGGTCAAAGCAAATGGGATTTGTAGTGTAGTCGTAGTTTGTACTGCGAGTATGTATCATGCTAGTTGTATAGCGTGAGAGTGCGATTAAATAAATCTATTTAAGAAATTATAGTTGAAATTATTAATCACCCTTTTGTGTTTCTATTTGTGGTTTTGAATGAAAGAACATTCGGATAAGCTTTGGAGAGTTGTATTTGCCGTCGGCACTTTGAAAGTTGATAATGATGAGGACATATGGTACCAATTTGTGTGTTTTACCTTTGGATCCTGAGTTGATGGTCGTGACGAAATATAAGTTATCACAATTTCTAATTAGATTGTTGAGCGTATGTATTGTTGGAGGGAACCAAACAAAATTTTAGTGATATGCCGTTAGATTTCTCTATTCTATGTTTTCAGGGTGACGGCTCGAATTAGTTTGTCTGCCCTGGCTGGTAACTGATGACGCGAGCTAAACTCCACTTTGCTGGTGGTAACTGATCAGCTTAGATAAAAACTAGATCTCCGATATTTGGTTGGTCCTTAATTTTCAGCCGCTTTGGATGCTGCTGAAGTCGTGTCAGCCATTCCGATTTCCACTTTTTAAAGAAGAGTTGTTATATTGTAACTTCGGTAGCTTCTGCCGTCGTTGCGGATGTCCGACTTTCGTGTCTGAGATCTCATAAGTCATTGATGTCTAATAAGTCTGATAAGTCAGCTGAGGGTAGTTATTGCTCGGCCGATGAGTAAGAGTTCAGGAGTAAGGGTTGGGAAGTCATGTGGATTGTCGGTCATTGGACATAGAGGCCTCGAATTTAAACATGCTTACACTTGATGCAAAAGCGTGGTGAGTTCCTCAAACGTGTAAGTCTCTACACCGATGATCCTTTTAAGGTGGTATTTAATTGATTTCACTCCAGCTAGCCAAAGTCGGCCGATGTGAGGGGAAACCGGAGGAATAAAATGCCACTATACGAGAGTTGTCTGAAAAGTGATACAAGACATTTTTTCTCAAAATTTATTTTTATTTTTCTACATAGTCTCCTTGTAACTCTACACTCTTCTCCCAGCGATGCTCCCATCTCTCTAACCCGTCCAAATAGTACTTGGCGTTTTTCACTGCAAAATAATTGTTCACGATGGTGATTGCCTCCTCATTTGAGGAAAATCTCTGTCCTCCGAGCGCAGTTTTTAGACGAGGGAACAAAAAGAAGTCGCTTGGAGCTAGATCTGGTGAATAAGGGGGATGGTCAAGCAGTTCAAACCGTAATTCGTGGATTTTCGCCATGGCAACCGCAGAGGTGTGAGACGGCGCGTTGTCTTGCTGCAAAAGGATTTTCCTTTTCTGCAAATGTGGCTATTTTTCCGCAATTTCTGCCTTCAGCTTGGCAAGTAATGATGCGTAGTATGCTCCTGTAATGGTTTTTCCTTTTCGAAAATGATCGATTAAAATAACTATCCCAAAAAACAGTCGCCATCACTTTCGCAGCCTAAAAACATTTTTTTTTTTTTGGAGCCGTCTCACGATTTGCAGTCCACTGTTTTGATTGAATTTTTGTTTCGGGCGTATAATTGGTGTATCCAGGTTTCATCTACAGTAATTAATCGGCGCCAAAACTCGGATTTATTGCGCCTAAACTACGCCAACAGAGAGTTGGAGATGTTCATTCGAACACGTTTTTGGTCTAATGTATTAAACCTTGATTTAATATGTAACAAACACGTTCTTTGGACATTTTCATAACCTCTACTATCTCTCTCACTTTAATTTGGCGGTCATCTAAAACCATTTGGTGAACTTTAGCAATGTTATCGCCAGTGGTTACAGTTTTTGGACGTCCCGAACGTTCATCACCTCCCAAGCTCTTACGGCCACGTTTAAATTCAGCTGCCCAAAATGATGATGCAGAATCCCCATACACAGAGTCCAACTCAGTTTTGATTTGCGTAGGCGTATTGCCTTTCAAAAACAAGAATTTAATTACAGCTCGATACTAAATTTTTTCCATTTCTACAAAAAACACTCACATCGACTCACTCAAACGACTGTCAACTAAAAACTGCGCCTCCAAAATAACTGAAACTTCGGCAAGTAACTGCCAAAGGATGCACAACTAGCATTCATTAGCAGTCAGTTCAGTTTATATGCATTTTTATTGTTTAACTTAATTTACTCTTACTTGCTAGACAAAAAAATGCTTAAAAGTTAGCTTAATTAACTTAAAATTATCTTATTCTAACTGACTGGCCCTATGCGGGCACTCTAAGTTAAACCTAACACTTAAATTATGTCTTTCGACGTACCTTACTACTATACTATACTATTTCTATTCATTATAATTAAAACTAAGAAAACATTTTTTACAAAAAAAAACTTAGTAACATGACTTTTTTTTCTATTTTATTATAAAAATTAAAACTAAAATCCTACAAACTACCTACAAATAAATTGTAATCTACTTAACCTACTTACATACATCTAATACATACATATACATATATATATATACACACATAATATATATATACTTAATATATATATATATATATATATGTTGTTTTTTTTTTAATTTTTTTATTTTTATTAATTTTTGTTTTTGTTTTTATATATATTTTTTTTTCTTAAATCTAACTTACTCATACTTAAAACTATGTAAGCCGGCCATGGCTAAAAAAGAATTAGGCGACCCACTTTGCTTCACATGAAGCTATCAAGTATTGGAGGAATTCGACGACGAAGCATCCTCTCCTTCAAAAAGCCACCAAAATTGTTGGTGCTGCTGAGCAACATCCCTCATGTCGCGACTCCATACCGCTCTACTGAACCAGAGACGCTCCGCACTGCCGTGTGCGACGTCTCTGTCGTAGTTGAGTCGCCTGTCCGCAGCTGTTCGAGCAACGTGGAAGATTAGCGGCACAGCCAATCTGTTCTGGGTCAGACCTTTACTATCTAAGTAAGAGGAACGCTTCTGGAGGAATAAAGCCGTCAAAGAGAACTCTCTCATGATACATATAATTAAGGTAGTAAGCCCCGGAGATCAGGTTGTTCGATGAGGTCATTGCTCTTGCAACGTGCTTTCGAGTCAACTTAATAACAAAATTGTCCACTCTTATTAGTTCGCCCTATTGTACAAGACCTCATTACGATAGAATTTTATGTACTCAGATTCTGGCGTTCTGTATAAGCGAAGACAAGCCCGAAGACAAGCCCTCTCAAACACCCGAATCTTTTCCAATAAACTTGCTCTCACGTTGAAAAACACGGGACATCCAAATACAAGCATAGGCCGGATAAGGGCCATGTAACAGATCACCTTCACCCTCGCATCGAGTTGGCTGTTATAAAACAGTCTCCTTGTAAGGGCAAAAGCACCTCTGGCTCTGGCCAGGGCAATATCTATATGTTTGTTAAAATACAGAGGTATCTGACTACATTTCGACAAGCAAGTGGCTGTCCATGTTGTCCGACGATAGAGAACTTTCGCCAATTCTTTCTGGTATCCCTAGAGGCCCCAGACAAAGGCGTCCTAAACAAAATCTTTTCCGACTTCTGAAAGTTGATTTTCAACTTCCAGTCATCGCAATATTGTTTAATTTTGTCGAAGTCACCTTGCAAAAGTGTATTAATGACCTCAATCTTTGGACCGGTTCTGTACGCGATTAAGTCGTCTGCGTACGCTATGGCATGGTGAAGCGAACCTATCAGATCACTTGTGTAAATGTTGAATAGGATCGGCGAATTTACCGCACCTTGTTGCAGACCATTTTTAATGTTAAATGTTCCAGCGGAAGTCACATCGCCATTCTTCACGATGAACTGTCTACTGGAGAGCACATCAAAAAGAATATACAGAAGTGGTTTACTAATGCCCAACCTGTCCAGCTTGAAGTAGAGTCCCTCTAATCATACGGTATCGAAGGCCTTTTTCAAGTCAATCAGGCAGGCACCAGTGCACTGTTTCTTGCCTTTGTTCCATTGGATATCAGAAGCCAGTATAGACGCGGCATGAAACCCAATTGATTATCCCGAACTATATGTTTGTCCTCAACCCACTTAGTCAGGACTCTATTGATCTCCTTCTCGAAAACTTTGCTGATATTTGGAAGAAGACTGATCGAGCGGAGATTCGCCGGATTGGATGTGTCTTTATTCCTTTTGGGAATGGGATGTACCACCGCATTATTCATTGCATTATTAAACAGGGTGGTATAAATGTCCACTGCTTCTAGTGGGAGATGTCAAAGCACAATGTTCGGTATTTCATCGGTTCCCACTGATTTCTTACTTCTAAGCGATTCGAAGATCGCTTGGAGCTCTTCCTTCGAAATGAACGGTGGTAATACCCTTTCATTGGTGATGACATTATTTGCCATATTCCTGTCACTGAACTGGATGAAACCCGATCTCTCGAATCGCCAATTCACAATTTCATTTCGAAGGCAGAAGTTGTGCACAAGGACTTGACTCTCCAGGTCGTGGTTCGGGCCAATGATGTCATTCGCCTTGTACACTTCCTGGAAAGTCGCTTCTATAGCCTCTACTTTCTCCTGCGGATCCTCGATCACAAAGAAATTGTCATCATCAACTGCCTCATTTGGATCGATACCTGCTGCTACAAGTATTTGTTCGTTGTTCGTCGTTCGGGCGATTTTGAGACATGGAAGGTCGTTTTGATTATTTCTCCGAAATATCTTATTTATTTGCGGGAACATATTCGGGTTGCTGGTGTTTACAGCCCGAATTTTGTTGTTCCAATACAAACTTACAGAATTTCTGTAATTTTCTTTTATTAATATCTGGAGGTTTTTAATCGACGACTTCAATGTCCTGATCTCCGGGTTATGTCTGTCTGTAAACTGTCTGTACAAGGTTTTTAGCCTTGATAGCAGTCTGTTTTTTTGTCGGTGCAGTGCGTCAATAGTTGCATTGCGGAATAAGTCTTCTTCGTTAGTGTGTTGATACCGAGGTATCGTTTTGTCCATTGTCCGTTTGTTTGTCTCGTCCATTAATCTTAGATACCTGTCAATCTCCTCGTTTGACGGATTTCTGTTGGACGGTGGGTAGAGCGAATTCGAGGAGAGTGCTCTAGTCAGTGTTCTGGTGAAATGTGTCCAACGCACTCTACTATAATTGTAAGAATGCCTTTGAACAAACCCGTCCAATTCCACAATTTCGTTGGGAACAGTTATTTCGGTGCTGCGACCGCAATGGTCTGTCATATACGAAAGTGCGTAGACAGTTTGTAGTTTGTTGGTTAGTGCATGTCAGTTGTATTCGTGAGTCGAACAGCAGAAGATCCAAATAGGACCCGTGTCTGGGAAACGACGGACTATCCGTCGCCTTAAGCCCGAGTCGATACATTATACTGTGCTGATCCCACCAATTGAATAGTAGGTTCCCTCTAGTATTTGGTGTATTATTTCTCCAATCTCTATGTTTGGCGTTGAAATCTCCGCCGCTAATAAAATAGTTGTCTTCCAATTCCAGCGTCAGGAATCGAAAAAGTGTCTCGAGCTCTGTGATGAATAAGGTGGATTAAATAGCCTTAGGTGCATAGACAGACACCATGTATAATCGCTTTCCACTACGGAGAGGAATGTACATGACGCATGCTTCCAGCACCCGAAACCCACGTACTACACGACTGTATACTCTTTTGAAACGCAGTCCCTTTCCTACAAAGATCGCAACACCTCCTCCTTGAATGGAATTGGGTCGGTTTCTTCGTAATATTTCATATCTTCTGTGTCTCATTTTGTGTCTTTTGGTAAGCTTAGTTTCGCTAACCAAAAGCACATCAGGGGCTTGGTCTTTAAGCAACTTAAACACTGCGGCTCTTCGTTCGAACCTAATCAGTGAATTAACATTCACTGCAAGGACCTTCAGGGTTTGCTCCGCCATGTAAATACCCATTACAACTGGAGGGGCGTTAGGCCTGGCAGCAGCGCGTATATTTGATCTACCCGCGTAGCCTGTTCCTGTATTTGAAGCTGAAGCTGAGCCATCTGCCCCTGAATAGAGAGCAGGATAGCCAGCATGTCAGGTACAGGTTCAGGTGCTCTAGGCGCTGGGGCCTGAGAAGCTACCTTTGCTTGTTGTACCGTAGTTCCCCTACCTGCCGCCATTTGGGCGTAGGTAACTTGGGGAGTAACGGCTGGTGTTTGTGCCTGCACGAGTGGACGTTTAACCTCCACTTTCTGCTGCCGAGCCAGATTTACTCTTTTTATATATTGGATTTTGGGACAACCCCGATAGTTTGCGGTGTGTCCCGTGTTCCTGCGTAAGGCACAAGAGAGTTGGCTTTTTTCCGATGCTCCGTCCTTACCTAGAGCGCATTTCTCTGACTTGTGGTTCTTTCCACACTTCACGCATCGAGGCTGCATTTCGCAGTTCGAAGCTGCGTGCCCGAACCTTTGGCAGCTCTTTAATTTTTCCCAGTGTACAACCTGGTAGTCTAGGACTTTTATACTCCTTAGACCATCCAGTTTACTGTTTGAACTTAGCTGGACCAGGAAGAACGGTAGTTTCCGCTTCTCCCTTTTGGCTCTAGCCATGACAAATGGCTTGACCCCCACTAATTTGAGCCCTTCGCACTCCTTCTCTTTCAGCAGTGCAAGGAGCTTCTCCGGATCAGTCGACGGTTCTAACCCCCTCAGCAGCATTGTCTGCAGCTTCTCCCCCTTCGGGGTGTAGGAGAAGAACTCCGTCGTCGAATCCTTCAATAAACTTTTAATTTTATGGTAGCGCTCCACTGTATTACAGTGGATCGCATGCCTATCTAATGATAATCTTTTTATATAAAAATTATTTCCTATGGCCGACTTACATAGTTCTTTTGTTTCCTTTAATTCCATCTTGAATGTATTAATAGGTGGAACCCTTTGTTTAGTAATTTGCTGTTTCTGCTGTTGTTGTTGTTGCTGCTGCTGTTGTTTTTGCTGCTGCTGTTGTTTTTTCTGCTGCTGCTGCGGTTTTTGCTGTTGCCGTTCTTGTGGCTGCTCTTGTTGTTGTTGCTGGTGTTTCTTGAGTTTTTGTTAGTGTTGTTGTAGCACTTGTGCTATTGTATTTGCTTGGTGTTGTTGAGTCTGCTTTTGAGCTAGCTGCGTCTGTTGTTGCTATTGGGATTGCTCATGCTCTTCCCTCCTCCTTCTTAGCATTTGCTTTCCTTTTATGGCTAGTACTCTTTGTTGTAGCATTTTGATGCTACTACTAATTGACTCCATTTTTTCCTCTTCATCTTCCGATTCGGTTGTCGCCAAGGAAGCGAAGCTATTGTCTTTCAGATGTTGGTGAACATCTAAGGCGAATGGGTTGTTGTCTGTAAATTGCCCGGGACGATTCACTGCTGCCGTTGATTGCATCACTTCCCTCACTCCACCAAGCAGCTTTACAGTGGAAGTTGGTAGGGAGGGACGTTGTTCTAAGGTGACAGAGTTTCAGTCTGGTGTGGGTTGCAGGTGTTTCATTTACATAAAGGGTTCCAGACCGTCCATCTGGTTCTAGGCGTATAGTCCAAATAACGTGACTGCCAGCCACATGTTCAGAGTGTTCCGCCTGGCTCAGACTTTCCAGGGTGGACCTACTGGTTGTCACCTCCAAGGAATGTAACGGCCCTTCCACAAATACGTACACAACAGACAAGGCGGGTCAAAAAGTGAAGGGGTTAGGAGCTGGAGGGATGGAGCGGAATGCCTTGGCTCTACTCGAGGCTGGAGACTACCTATCAGTGGAAACAGAACAAGAAGCCCAGCCTGTTGTGGTAAATTTTACAGCAACAAACTCCACCCTTATCTCTGAGGAAATGTACTCAGGAAATGACAACGAAAGCCATTTCCCTAGGCACTTTATAGTATATTCGGGATATTGGGATACATCAGTGGCCAACATGCCAGTCTGTATCCGCGAATTCGGCATCAATAATTATTAAGATAACAGATTATCGCGAAAATGATGCATGGTTTGTTAATGGCTTAAAAAAGGAAATCCAAAAGTCAATGGGAAACGTTACGATCCGAATAAAATAAAGCATTACTCTCAGTTGACGCTTCGGGACTTAAGACTTTCTTGTTCATACCGCTCGTATACGGTTTAAGGTCCTTCTAGTGTCACGTACCGCGTTCTTTCCCGTCGTTATCTTCGAGTACGTAAGTCCATGGAGACACTCATTTTCGAATTCTGTAAGGACCGATAAATTTAGGGGCCAGCTTAGCGGCATAATATTTCGCGGCATCCGATAATAAAAAATTTCTTCGCCATACCAGTTTGTTCGGGAGATACTGGGTATCTCTCCTTCGAAGATTGTAGGCATTCGCGGACTTCTTGGGTGCCGCTTCAAGCTCTTCCCCTATATCTATCCTCAACCTCCTAAATTTGTCACCTAACCCCTCTGCGTCTAATTCCCTATCCCTGTCATGGCCCCACACTTTGGGCGCCACTTTTATGCAATTTTATTTGTATCTTTATATTTATTTTTCCCGGGGTTGTAACAAAATCTAAATTAAAATTTACAAATTGGTAGTTGGTCTCTCGCCGGGAATAAAAAAAAAAAACAATTTTTTTCAAAGAAAAAAAAACGGGCTCGAACCTCACAGGTGGTGGTTTGATCGATAATAGCGGAATGCGCTGTCAACAAAGAAAACCGAAGGGAAATTTACAACAGGCAGCGGGTTAAGTGATGCCACTTTCGGCTGCTCAGATAGGGGTGGGTGTATGATTAAAAGAAAATAATCTGCGGCAGTAGCAAAGCCAAAAAAAAAAATACCCAAATAAATCCGTAGGCTCCACGCAATCTTTTTGGTAAGGAATTGCGAAGCCTTAAAAACGCATGAAAAGAAAAAAAAACTCAAAAATTAAAACTCACCTTGTAGACTGCGATTTATTGATCGAAATCTCGTATGACACAATCGATTGAGCTGTATCAAAAATTTCCTGGTCAAGGTTAATTTGATAGCAGTTAAAACTACCGGAATGGAAACCACTTCAGAGGGGACCGCTATCTTCGGTCTTCCCGAACGGTAATAAGAAACGTTTGTCTTTCGGTTTTTTTTTTCTTTGCACAACTTTTTATTATTTTTTTTCAGTTATTGTTTTGTTATCGTCTTGTGTGTCATTTGCTCCTGTTATTTTGTAAATGTGTTGTGTGGTCTTTTGTGCCTGCCTTTGATTTTGCGCATTCTCTCTTATTCGATATATACGCTAACCAAAAGCACATCAGGGGCTTGGTCTTTAAGCAACTTAAACACTGCGGCTCTTCGTTCGAACCTAATCAGTGAATTAACATTCACTGCAAGGACCTTCAGGGTTTGCTCCGCCATGTACATACCCATTACAACTGGAGGGGCGTTAGGCCTGGCAGCAGCGCGTATATTTGATCTACCCGCGTAGCCTGTTCCTGTATTTGAAGCTGAAGCTGAGCCATCTGCCCCTGAATAGAGAGCAGGATAGCCAGCATGTCAGGTACAGGTTCAGGTGCTCTAGGCGCTGGGGCCTGAGAAGCTACCTTTGCTTGTTGTACCGTAGTTCCCCTACCTGCCGCCATTTGGGCGTAGGTAACTTGGGGAGTAACGGCTGGTGTTTGTGCCTGCACGAGTGGATGTTTAACCTCCACTTTCTGCTGCCGAGCCAGATTTACTCTTTTTATATATTGGATTTTGGGACAACCCCGATAGTTTGCGGTGTGTCCCGTGTTCCTGCGTAAGGCACAAGAGAGTTGGCTTTTTTCCGACGCTCCGTCCTTACCTAGAGCGCATTTCTCTGACTTGTGGTTCTTTCCACACTTCACGCATCGAGGCTGCATTTCGCAGTTCGAAGCTGCGTGCCCGAACCTTTGGCAGCTCTTTAATTTTTCCCAGTGTACAACCTGGTAGTCTAGGACTTTTATACTCCTTAGACCATCCAGTTTACTGTTTGAACTTAGCTGGACCAGGAAGAACGGTAGTTTCCGCTTCTCCCTTTTGGCTCTAGCCATGACAAATGGCTTGACCCCCACTAATTTGAGCCCTTCGCACTCCTTCTCTTTCAGCAGTGCAAGGAGCTTCTCCGGATCAGTCGACGGTTCTAACCCCCTCAGCAGCATTGTCTGCAGCTTCTCCCCCTTCGGGGTGTAGGAGAAGAACTCCGTCGTCGAATCCTTCAATAAACTTTTAATTTTATGGTAGCGCTCCACTGTATTACAGTGGATCGCATGCCTATCTAATGATAATCTTTTTATATAAAAATTATTTCCTATGGCCGACTTACATAGTTCTTTTGTTTCCTTTAATTCCATCTTGAATGTATTAATAGGTGGAACCCTTTGTTTAGTAATTTGCTGTTTCTGCTGTTGTTGTTGTTGCTGCTGCTGTTGTTTTTGCTGCTGCTGTTGTTTTTTCTGCTGCTGCTGCGGTTTTTGCTGTTGCCGTTCTTGTGGCTGCTCTTGTTGTTGTTGCTGGTGTTTCTTGAGTTTTTGTTAGTGTTGTTGTAGCACTTGTGCTATTGTATTTGCTTGGTGTTGTTGAGTCTGCTTTTGAGCTAGCTGCGTCTGTTGTTGCTATTGGGATTGCTCATGCTCTTCCCTCCTCCTTCTTAGCATTTGCTTTCCTTTTATGGCTAGTACTCTTTGTTGTAGCATTTTGATGCTACTACTAATTGACTCCATTTTTTCCTCTTCATCTTCCGATTCGGTTGTCGCCAAGGAAGCGAAGCTATTGTCTTTCAGATGTTGGTGAACATCTAAGGCGAATGGGTTGTTGTCTGTAAATTGCCCGGGACGATTCACTGCTGCCGTTGATTGCATCACTTCCCTCACTCCACCAAGCAGCTTTACAGTGGAAGTTGGTAGGGAGGGACGTTGTTCTAAGGTGACAGAGTTTCAGTCTGATGTGGGTTGCAGGTGTTTCATTTACATAAAGGGTTCCAGACCGTCCATCTGGTTCTAGGCGTATAGTCCAAATAACGTGACTGTCAGCCACATGTTCAGAGTGTTCCGCCTGGCTCAGACTTTCCAGGGTGGACCTACTGGTTGTCACCTCCAAGGAATGTAACGGCCCTTCCACAAATACGTACACAACAGACAAGGCGGGTCAAAAAGTGAAGGGGTTAGGAGCTGGAGGGATGGAGCGGAATGCCTTGGCTCTACTCGAGGCTGGAGACTACCTATCAGTGGAAACAGAACAAGAAGCCCAGCCTGTTGTGGTAAATTTTACAGCAACAAACTCCACCCTTATCTCTGAGGAAATGTACTCAGGAAATGACAACGAAAGCCATTTCCCTAGGCACTTTATAGTATATTCGGGATATTGGGATACATCAGTGGCCAACATGCCAGTCTGTATCCGCGAATTCGGCATCAATAATTATTAAGATAACAGATTATCGCGAAAATGATGCATGGTTTGTTAATGGCTTAAAAAAGGAAATCCAAAAGTCAATGGGAAACGTTACGATCCGAATAAAATAAAGCATTACTCTCAGTTGACGCTTCGGGACTTAAGACTTTCTTGTTCATACCGCTCGTATACGGTTTAAGGTCCTTCTAGTGTCACGTACCGCGTTCTTTCCCGTCGTTATCTTCGAGTACGTAAGTCCATGGAGACACTCATTTTCGAATTCTGTAAGGACCGATAAATTTAGGGGCCAGCTTAGCGGCATAATATTTCGCGGCATCCGATAATAAAAAATTTCTTCGCCATACCAGTTTGTTCGGGAGATACTGGGTATCTCTCCTTCGAAGATTGTAGGCATTCGCGGACTTCTTGGGTGCCGCTTCAAGCTCTTCCCCTATATCTATCCTCAACCTCCTAAATTTGTCACCTAACCCCTCTGCGTCTAATTCCCTATCCCTGTCATGGCCCCACACTTTGGGCACCACTTTTATGCAATTTTATTTGTATCGTTATATTTATTTTTCCCGGGGTTGTAACAAAATCTAAATTAAAATTTACAAATTGGTAGTTGGTCTCTCGCCGGGAATAAAAAAAAAAAACAATTTTTTTCAAAGAAAAAAAAACGGGCTCGAACCTCACAGGTGGTGGTTTGATCGATAATAGCGGAATGCGCTGTCAACAAAGAAAACCGAAGGGAAATTTACAACAGGCAGCGGGTTAAGTGATGCCACTTTCGGCTGCTCAGATAGGGGTGGGTGTATGATTAAAAGAAAATAATCTGCGGCAGTAGCAAAGCCAAAAAAAAAAATACCCAAATAAATCCGTAGGCTCCACGCAATCTTTTTGGTAAGGAATTGCGAAGCCTTAAAAACGCATGAAAAGAAAAAAAAACTCAAAAATTAAAACTCACCTTGTAGACTGCGATTTATTGATCGAAATCTCGTATGACACAATCGATTGAGCTGTATCAAAAATTTCCTGGTCAAGGTTAATTTGATAGCAGTTAAAACTACCGGAATGGAAACCACTTCAGAGGGGACCGCTATCTTCGGTCTTCCCGAACGGTAATAAGAAACGTTTGTCTTTCGGTTTTTTTTTTCTTTCCACAACTTTTTATTATTTTTTTTCAGTTATTGTTTTGTTATCGTCTTGTGTGTCATTTGCTCCTGTTATTTTGTAAATGTGTTGTGTGGTCTTTTGTGCCTGTCTTTGATTTTGCGCATTCTCTCTTATTCGATATGGTTGCGGTTTTTCGTGGATTAAGTAGTTTTTTTTGGTTTTTTGGTTGCAGGTAGCTCGGCACCCTGCTCTTTACAGATAACTGTTTAAGCTTTTTAAATCGCGGAATTTTGCAACAAGATTTCGCGGATCCTGACTTTAAATCGAAGGAATACTGTGGGATCATTAAAACAGTCGAAGACAATAAAGGTGAGCTGCCTGATCTTGTTTGAATAATTTCGTCTACATGAAAGTAAAACACAGTACGGGAAATCCACTGCATGACTATATAACTTGGAAGCTTTGGGTTCCAGCGAAACTGACCAACCGACTTATAGCCTTGGCACATCGACCGCTCAACTCCTCCCATGGAGGCATAGCTAGAACTTCATATAGACTTTATTGCCCAAATATGTCAGCTCAAGTAAAATTATTTATTGGATGCTCGAATTCAAAATTAAGCCCCCCAATGGAGGAAGCATTCAAGCCTCGAAATCAAAATTAACACCCCTATGGAGGAAGCGTTCAAGGTCCAACGTCCATTTCCAAATCGGGTAACCCTTCCATACTGATCTGGACCAACTTCCCTTATTTGTATTCTTGCATCCAATACGTTAGGCGACCAGCCTCGCAACTATTAAATTTTTACAAAACCAAATATTTTTAATATATGGCTTCCCAGAAAGCATTCTTACCTATAATGGTTTGTCAATTCCTTCGGCGTTCGTCCGATAAGAACTACGTGATATTCGCTTCAGGCCAATGCCAGTGAGCGTGTAAATCGATCGATGTTGGCAGCGATACGCACACACCTATCAACTCATCAGATTCACTGGGATGAGCAATTACCCGCTACAGGGTGCGCTCTTCGATCTACAGTTTATTCAGCCCTTGGTCTTTCCCCATATGAAGCCCTGTTTTGCCACACTATGGTTGAGCACGGTTCCAGTTATGAACTTCTCCACAAACTAAATGCTTTAAACAATTCTGATTAGAGGGTGTTGCAAAAATCTGCACTTGTTTTTAACTTCTCACGCTGATAAGTGCACCGTTGATGTGCTCTCCCCTCTAGGCTGGTCAGACCATTATGTCATATCAGCTAATTTCTCGTACACCTACCACACAGTTAGAGAAAAGATTCCTAAGAGAACCGTATGGCAATACGAGAAAGCCAACTGGAGCGGTCTTAACAGCTGCTGACATGATCACAGAAACTATTCTCTTTGGAATGAGATGCTTTATCCCTCATCGGATGAAGAGTATCAAACCAAAAGAAAAGGCATGGTACGGCTCGAGCTGTAAAGAGGCTGTCAGGGTTAGAGAAATGTTTTTTTCGGTCCTAGAAGACCAGCCCAACAGAGAAAAACCGAAAAAAGTTTAAACGAGCCAGGAATGACTGCAACGTCTTTCTAAAGCCTGTGAAATTCCAATACGATCAAAAACTGAGGCAAAAAATACTGCAATGTCCCAAAGGCGGTACAAATTTTTGGTCATTCGTCAAAAACATTAGAAATTCAGCCTCTTCAATCCCAACGCTCATTTACAATGACATTCCGGCTGTCACCTCTTTGGACAAGGCCAACCTGCTTGCTGCACACTTTTCGGCTAGCTCAACACTCCCAGATGGTGCTTTGTGTCCCCCTTCAATCGAATTTTCAATGGGACAAATTCACTTTCGCACTCATGTAGTAGAAAGAGTTCTTAAAGAAGTTAATATTCACAAATCCGCTGGTCCTGATTGTCTAGCTCCCCTCCTTCTGAAGAGGTGTTCTTCCAAGCTGGCAAAACCACTGCATAAGGTTTATCACCAATCCTACACCTTAGGACACTTTCCGAGAAGATGGAAAACAGCATTTGTATAGCGCATTCCTTAAAAAAAGCGAATCTTCCTCTCTCTCTCCTCTTACAGACCCATTGCACTAACGTCTCCTCTTACCAAGGTCATGGAAACGTGAAAAACTGCCAGCTAATGAAATATCTCGAAAACGAAAACATGGTTTTCGTAGCAACAGGTCCACTGGTGATCTGACGGCTTGTCTCACCGAAAAGTGGAACCAAATCGTACATCAATCCGGCGAAAGCAAAATAGATGCACCTGATATTTTTAAGTCATTTGACAGAGTTTAAAATCAGGCTCTTTTGTCGAAAATGCGTGCTTTTGGAATCGACGACTCTCTTCTTCAATGGATTAGAAGCTACCTTTCGGAACGTTCAGTTCAAGTTGTCTTGGATGGTTTCAAGTCTGACATTCACAAAATAAATGCTGGTGTTTCCCAGGGTGCCATTCTGTCTCCGAAACTCTTTTTAATTTTCATCAACGATCTCTTGTCTGCTACCTCTAATCCAATATATTCTTTTGCTGACGACAGTACTCTCTGCTTTTCATACTCATTTCCGGACTCATGTCCCTACCCTTCGTCTGTAGAACGGGAACGGCAGCGTATGTTGAGCTCATTAAATTCTGATATTAACAGTATAACCAATTGGGGAACCACTAACAGAGTATAATTTTATGCTTCCACAGCACAATGCTGTCTGCTGTCGTTAAAGCGAAATTTAAACACCCAGCCATTTTCCATGGATGGCACTTACATCGTCGAAACCGATAAACTTTCCATTCTCGGTATATGTGTCAATGACAACTTACGTTGGAATGACCACATATTCGGTGTCGTCAAAAATGCTGCGAAATGTCTAGGTTACCTCAAGCGATGTACGTAAGAAATACTTTACCCCCTCTGATCTGGCCTCAAGGTATAAGGCATTTGTCCGCCTAAAATTGGAGTACAATGCCCACATCTGGTCGGGTGCGCCCGAAACATCTCTGCACCTGCTATATAGGATTCAAAACCGTCCGATAAAACTCATAGGTGATACTAATATCACTTAAACAATGGACACCCTCGAACATCGACGTAATGTCTCGTGTCTCACTCTATTTTATCGCTATTTCCACCACCAGTGCTCCATAGAAATCGCTAGTAGGATTCCGCCCTTCAAACTTTTAACCGTAACACCCTCTATGAATGCTCATCAGTATATCCTCAAGCCCACTTTCGGACGTACTCTAAAATATCGTGATTCGTTCCTAAGCCGTACAACTCGCTTATGGAATACCCTCCCTAGCTCTTTATTTCCTAGTCATTATAACCTTCAAACATTTAAAACCAATGTTCACCTGTACCTCATTTTCCATCCTCCCTGATTTTCCTTCGTCCGCGCTGTGTGCAAACATTTTAAGGGTACTTAATCCCTTGAGCGCTCGCAAATTATAAAAAAAAGCTAAGAGACCTCTCTGGCAAAACAGCTGGAATTTTCTACCTGAAAGACCTCGAAAGCTAATTCTCAACTGAAAGCTAAAGTTGCGCTCACGAATAGCTGTGGGTTGAAGATGATTTCAGCGTTTATCCCGTATGCATTTATTTCTTTTCTTGTTGTTTTCACTGGCACAATGTACTAGTAAAAACAATAAGTTGTGTGGGAACGACTGTACGACCTAAATGGATTGACTATCTCTGTTACCAACTCCTAGGACGACCAACATAGCAACCTAGCGAATACAGCTACCCGTAATTTGCTAAATTGGTTCCAGAATAGAATAAAACAAAAAAACTTGAAAAAAAAAAAAAACAAACGGAGTTTCCCATCCTTGTTGAAGCTTTCATTATTTCCCCCTAGCACTTAGCCTTTCCACCATACTATTCGATTAGTATGCCTTGCTAAGCACAGCCTACACCCACATAAGTGACCAGCTGTTCTGTACCATCAGGATGAATGACCCTACAAGATTCCATATTAAAGAGAAAAAATAACTAAAAATTATGGATGAAAATTCGGTACTTTTGACTGATGATCGTCTTTTGGTTCGGATGAAAGTTAAGCCAAATGTTGTCAAGAGGAGATTAAAATTTCTGTGGTGGTCGACAGAAGCGAAAGAAGAAAAAAAGCAAAAAAAAAAAACATTTCAAAATTTAAGTGAAAATAAAAAGAAAAGTGGAAGAAAGACATAAATGCCGTGAATAATTTTTTTTTTCGAAAAGATCTAGTTCGGTATTAGTCAAAAAAAAGACAAAAAAAGAACCATAGACGTTACAAATCACATCATCATATTAAAATATAGAAAAAGCATTATTACCAAGAACATACATACTTATCATTTACTTATCTAAAATTTCATTACTTAATACTAAATTACTTATGTAACATTTGTACTTTCACAACTTACTTCATATTGAATTGCTAACGTATATAAAACACTACACATCAAATTTTGAATTAAATACAAATTTAAACTTTGCGCCCAAAAACCAATGTTCGCCATATTTAATAAACATTATTGTACTAAAACATAAAAATGTATGAACAAATTTGTACTAAAATAACTTCTTCTTGTGTCAACACTCAATAGCAACAGTTGATTTCAATTCTCGCTGGTGCGTTTTCAAAATCTTTTTTTTTGCCAGTCGTAGTCGATTTCGCTCCGCATGTTTTCTCGTTTTCTTCGAACTTCGTGAATAATACCTCTTCATGAAAATATTGGAAGAAATATTCGTACCAATCTTTCAATGAAGAGCAGTCAAAAAACCTTCTGACTGTACAAGTACAAATTAAATTTTGCAAAAAAAAAGAAGAGGCGCGATTAGCGCCTGCGGGGCAACTTCAGCTAAGGTTGCCACATCAAATACGCTTGCGACAATAGCCAAAGCCAACAGTGGTATCCACGGCCGTCGCGGTAACCCCCATTACCATCGCCATACCTGCTTAAGGGGCAGTGGCACCCACTGTAATAATCACAGCCAAACTACCACCTCAAAAAGTTCCCGGAATAACCACCGTGTGGCGCTCGCATTGTTCCGATTTGGGTTCTGTTTTTTTTCTTAAGTTGGTAAATCTGTTGTTGATATTCTCTCTTAGCGTCATAGCTTGACATTTGCAAAAGTTACGTAGCCAAGAGTACATCTATCTTTGTGTGTTTTGGCGATTTTTTACAATTTTAGAAATGGATTTCAATTTACAACAACGAACTTGTATTCAATTTTGCATAGAAAACGGATTTAATGGTGCGCGAGGGTTGGAAATATTGTGTTTCGGCAACGATTATCTAAAGAAAACGGTCCTTTACCAGTCTCACAAGCGGTTCAAAAGTGGTCGTGGGTCAATCGAAGATGATGAACGCAATGGCAGAATATCGACATCGAAAACCAACGAAAACATTGATGAAGTAAAAGAAATGTTGGTCAATAACCGCAAAATAACCATCAGAGAGATAGCGAAGGACTTGAACATTGCCTATGGATCCGTCCAAGACATTTTGGTTAATGATTTGGATTTCCGTCGTGCCGCAGCAAAGTTGGTGCCAAAAGACCTCAATTTCATGCAAAAAAGAGACCGTGTTGAAGTTGCAAAAGAGATGATTTACGGGGCTGAATCCGATCATTACTGGAAACGAGACGTGGATTTATGAGTACGACACGCAATTCAGACATCAGGCAAGTGAATGGCGTTCACCAAATGAGCCGAGACCGAAAAAGAAAAAGTCAAAAAAGAAGGCAATGCTCACAGTTTTTGCCAGAAGGCCAGACAGTAAACAAAGAGTATTATTTGGGCGTTATGAGACGATTGCGTGAAGCAATTCGCCGAAAGAGACCAGAATTGTGGGCAGAAAACTCGTAGGTTTTGCACCATGATAACGCACCGTCGCACAGTGCCATCATTATTCGTAATTTTTTGACGAAAAATGCAACAAATACCATCCAACAGCCACCGAATTCACCTGATTTGGCTCCCTGTGACTTCTGTCTGTTCAATCGAGTTAAAAAACCACTACAGGGAACGCGTTTCAGCAACCAAGAGGAAGTAATGGAAAATTCGCAGGAAGCACTGATACCGAAAACCGAATATAAAAAATGTTTCGAGGATTGGATCAAGCGCTGGCAGAAGTGTGTTGCAGTCGATGGGGATTACTTTGAAGGGGACAATATAGATGTAGATGAATAAACTTGTATTTGCAATTTTCTGAATAAATTCCGGGGATTGATCAGGGTGGTATTGTTTGTACGTATAAATAATACTCCTACAGATCTGCTGGTTTGATTTTAAGGCTTCTGTTCGTGAAATTATTATTGTCAAGTCTGCTACAATCGCAAATACGACAACATGGGTATTGTTAAAAGTTAACCATTGGTTTACGTTTACTTGGTTGATTATTAATTTCGCACGTGCACTAATGATCTTTTTTGTTTTTGTTTAAGAAAAGTGTAATAATCAGAGCACAGTAGTGTTGCTATATGCAGTCCCTGCTTGGGTGCCAGCTAATAAACATACCTACAGTTTCTTAAAAAAAATTAGTTAAGGCAGGTAGCATCACATAATATCAAATGAAATGATTATGAATGAAAATAAAGCAGTTCGCCAATGTAAGTAAATTGTAATAAGATTAAATCAAGTCAACTTATATGTGACGCAACATATGTAATGACATACAATATAATGGATTTAAATACGAGTATATGTATTGCATAAAATGTTTTTGTACATAACAAATATTCGGTATTAAATTGAATGTCAGGGAAATATAACCAATATATTATATTAATTTCAAAAAAAATGCGTTTTCGTTTAGCTTTTATTCTTCAAACATAAAATCTGCTCCACCTGTTATACTCGTATTCGTAGTCGAATGAACTATTTAGTCACATATTTTTTAATTTCAGATATGGTCCACATTTTGAAGACATACTAAAAGAAGGAAAATCTTCTAATATTACTGTCCAAGCTGGTGCGGCCGTTTATTTAAACTGCCGGATTTCTTTGCTTCAAGATAAGACTGTAAGTTCAATCTCTGTTGTACAATATATTATATTATAAATTTGTACATAACACCGTTATCGTATAAAGACATTATTGGATAGATTCAATCTTTTAGTTTTTTACAATTCTACATTAAGCATGTAAATTTGAATACTATTTTTTTGTAACAACTGGCAGCATTTCGATTAAATTTTGTTAGAAAAGAAATAAAAGTCAATTTTGTTACATTGTAAAATACAGACGTACCATATGTGTGGTTAAACTCAGTCCTTCTTATGCAATGTTGCTAACACTAACAATGACCTTTTTAGCATAAAGGGATGAGACTGAATTTGCATTTAAAAAAAAAAAACTAAAAACAATAGGTGACAATGAAGAATCATCCTCGAACAGCCTACCTTAGGTAACAACTAAAGTAAAACTATATCAACAAATTCCATATGATAGTACGGCTCAAAATGGTTGAAGAAAGCCTGAAAAACGTACAACGCACGCACAAATAGCGCTTATGCTAAATCGGTATACTTAATACATATGAGTATAGTAGTTTTTGTACAGAGAAAACTGTTAAAAATTTTTCAAATCTTTTTTATCGTATCTTTACTAATTATTACTTACTAAACCAGGCACTTTTTTATTCACTTACCGCTCCCTTCAAAAATCACATCTTCTTAATTTTCAACTACAAGGTGCGTTTTATGTTCCAGGTCGTTATTGTTTGGCCGTCATTTCGGTTTTACTGTTATTTGTCTGCTAATACTGGACAGTCGGTTGATAAAAATTTATTGTAAAATATTGTACTTTACGCCGCATTTCCAGAGTTGAATGAGTATCGGGGTAAGAGGCAACAAGTGAAGCATAAATTCTCCTGGAGGCCACTGCTTCATAATGTCCGCACATATTGTTGTTTATGCGTGGACCTTCATGGTTTCCTACCCTTCGAGCATCATAGTGGCCGTTTGGTTATACCTTTGTTACCTTGTAGGGGCTAAGAAATTTGGGGCATATGTCGGCAGGGTTAGGGTGTATGTTTTCCTTGTGACAACGGGGTGGGCCACGCTGGAGATGTTCGCCAGAAACTCGTCGGACTAGGGCGGATCTTGTTGTCACTAGAAAACTGATGCTTTTTTTTTATAAATATATTTTTTTTTTTGTTAATAAGACTTGGCACGTTTCACTATAGGTTAAGTTAAGTTAGGATTGAACATTTTAAGTGGACTTGGCAAAATTACATTTTACATTTTAGAATATTTTTTTTTGGTAAAACATATGATACATGTATACAATTTTTGTGAGGATGAATGTTCCTTTTGTTTTCTATACACTATGAGTTTTTAGAAAATTTATTGTTGTATTTATTTAGTATCCGTTGACCGCAGCAATTGGTTTAGCCGTTCTTTGCCACTGCCATAGCTGAACTTGTCGAGTCTTTGGCGACTTTTTCCCAAATCACGTAGTCTGAACAAACCGTGCAAGGCTCACGTCATTGAGTGGATGTATCCAGATAGAGGAAATTTTTTATTATTTTTTTTTTTAACTAAAACGCATCAATTTTTCGGTTTTATTATTATTTTTTTCGGCTATTCGTCGTTCACACCCTGCGACTGCTGACGGAAAAAGAAAGTGCCTAGGATGCCGGAAGAGCCAGCAATTGCCAAAAAGATCGCGCTTACCAATTACCATGGCGAGCTTCTTAAGGAAACCGTGGCGCTTAATGAATGTGAAGTAAATTCAATTGGTGACGTGAAATAAGGCCCAACGAAATAAAGCCAACAATGAAAAATTTGGCCTTATTTCGTTTTAAATCTGGAAATAACACTAAATTTCCGATTTGGCTTTATTTCGTTTTAGAAAACGAAATAAGACGAAATATGGTGTTATGTTTGGACTATGTTTGGTCTTAGACGTCGCTCCGCTAAGGGTATCCCAACAACGGTCAGGCAGGCGCCTATGTAAACAAAAAGAAAAACATATTGCTGTTTCTTCCTAAGTTTCAAATTTGGTCTTATTTTAGAGTAAAATTTGGTCTTATTTCGATTTGGAAATGGAAATAACACCAATTTGGCCTTATTTCTATTTTCGTTGGGCCTTATTTCACTTCGCCAATTCGATTACATTACTTTTTGAAAAAAAAATACTATTTTATTTTAAAGGGATTGCTACAAAATTGAGAATATGGATTTGACGATTGTCTTGTTCCAAAAACACGAAAAACGGAACCTTATAACAAAAGTAGGTACCCTTAAAATCTACCCGCGATCCATTATTATATATTATAATTTTTTTAAATCCTTGGCGTGATATACACCAACATTCCTTCCTCCAACATTCTACACTTCGTGCACCAATCTGTTTGAGTATTCTCCATTTCACAAATTTCCTTACTAAGGCAGCGCTACAGTCCGGGGCGGACCTGGGCCTCAACCAACAAGCCAGCTAGATCTTTAGCTAGATTGGCAAGAGTTAGCCTTCGTTTGATCTCCGCTATGGTGTCATTGTCTGAATTGGTAGACAAAGTCATTAATTGCCTCAAAGTTATATCTGTTGAAAGTGACGTTCTTTCCGAGACGTCGATGTTGGGTGGTTGACAGCATTGACAGCAGCGTTAAACACATCTTCACCACTTCCGTCTCAATACTCGCGAAAGGGCCACTGGCATCACGCTGCTTTCTTAGGATTATGCCAATATCATTGGCGTATGCGAGTAATTGGACGGACTCTTGAAAGATTCTGCCACGTGTGTTGATGCCTGAGCTTTGCACTATTCTTTCAAGAATGATGTTAAAGAAATCGCATGGCAGCGCATCGACTTATCTAAATCTCGGTGAGTTCTTTGCCGACCTTGATGGAGCGTGCATTCTCCATCGTCATCCTGCACAACCGGATGAGTTTGGCAAGTATACCATAACTAGGCATTGCTCTATATAACTCGTCTCTATAGATGCTACCACATGTGGCGTTAAAATCGATGATTAGGTGGTGTGTATCGATTTGCAGCTCATGAGTTTTTCCCAATATCTTCCGTAGTGTGAACTTTCCTGAAACCACACTGAAATGGACCAATCAGGTTGTTGAGGAACGGCTTCAAACGTTCACACAATACGGGGGATGCTATGCGATCATAAGAAGACTGATGCCTCTATAGTTGTCGCAGTTTAGAAAGTCTCCTTTCTTGTGGGTCGGAAAGACAATACTGACATTCAACTCATCGGCCATACTTTCGCCCGACCATATTTTACAGATGAGTTGGTATACGTTCTTTACCAAGTCATCGCCTTCCGCTTTGATGAGCTTGGCAGTCAGGCCATCCACTCTAGCAGCTTTGTTATGTTTAAGTTTAGATATGGATATCTTCACTTAATCCAGGTCGGGTAGACTTCGTTCAGGTTGAAAGGTTCATTCTGTCTGACAGCGGCACTTGGTTCGTCATCGCCGTTATACTCGTACAGTCTACAGACATGCTTATCTAAAATCCTCAGCATCGACTAGGACTCTACTACGGTGTTCCCTTGCTCCTCTCTACAAGCTTTGGTTCGGGGTTGGTATCCGTGGCATGCATTTTATTACTTTTTGGTAAAACTTCCGAATCTCATTCCTGGAGCAGCATCTGTCAATTTATCGAAGACTCGCTTCTCATGCCCCTTCTATTTACTCCTGGGAAGCTGGTGTTCGTCTATCCTCTTCTGTTTAGTTTTAAATGCATTTTATTATCTTAATCATTAACCCTTACATACTAACAAAAAAATGCTTAAATGCTAGCTTAAAATTACTTAACAATCTTATATTAACTTATTGGCCCCACACAGGCACTCTAAGCTACTCTAAATTCTTATATCTATGTCTTTCGACTATATTTACATTTTACTTAGGAATAATTATTTTCTATACTTAAGGCTAAGAAAAAATTGTTCACAAAAACTTAGCATATGGACTTAATTTTTTATAAAACTTAATATCTAACTTAAAATAAACCTTAGTCTACCTAACCTACATACACAATACACACACACAGATATTATACACAATTATATACAATTATATAAATGTCTATCCTCTTCTGCTCCTAGAGCTCGTGAGCAGCTCTAGTCCTTCTATGCAGCGCCGCATTGTATGCCTCTTGCTTAGCTGCTTGTAATTGCTGACACTCGTCGTCCAACCAAGGGTTTCGTTGTGATGGCCGAGTGAATCCCAGCAGATCAGAGGCGGCATCTCTGATACCTTTTGGGCAATCTTATCACTAATCGTAGATACTTGATGCTTGCGGTATAGGACATCTTAAGAGATTAAGAGGGAGACTCCATATGGCGATTCCTCGCGATTGTATCTGTCCGATGTCGAACTTACTCACAGTATTAGCTTGCCTTTGCCATGATCGGGGTATCGGCGATAGTTCCTTGGCTATAACAAAGTAGTGATCCGAATCGATGCTAGCACCTCAAAACATTCGGACCTCGATAATACTGAAGGAGTGCCTTGCGTCAATCGCAGTGTGGCCAATCTAGTTGACGGTTAATTGTTCAGGAGTTCTCCCAATCACCCGTGCTACATTTAAGTTTAAATTTACCATAAAATTAATCAAAAATATTGCACAGTGTTTATGTAATCTGAAATACTAGATAAACATACATACATACTTATACCACCATACATATTTTTGGTGCTTGGTCCGCATAACATAACATAACATATTTTTGCGGTCAACCTAACATGTTATGGCTAAGTGTAGGAGGTGCAATGATACCCTACCAACTGATGGAGATTACATTTCATGTTCGGCATGCAAGGGTCAATTTCACTTTGAATGTTCCACTGTCTCGTATACTACACACAGAAAGATAGCTATACAAACAAAAAGTGCATGGAAGTGTGGGATATGTAGGGGGGAAACTAGAAGTGAAGAAGACACCCAACTAGCAAAAACTGAGTCTCCACGATCAGTAGCAGGAACAAGTGCACAATATGACTCATCGCAGTAGCAACCATCTCCATTCATAGAAAACGAATAAAAAGAAATAAATGAACTTTTAAAAGAATATGCGAACGCGGTGGAGTTCATGCGAGGGTAAAAGTAATTTGCTACATGGCCCTTATCAGGCCCATGCTGGTATTTGGTTGTCCCGTGTGGTTCAATGTGCGAGCTAGCTTAATGGAAAAGATTCGGGTGTTTGAGAGGGCTTGCCTTAGGGCTTGCCTTCGCTTGTACAGAACACCAGAGTCGGAGTACAAAAAATTTTATCGTAATGAGGTCCTTTACAACAGGGCGAACCTAATACGAGTGGACAACTTCGTAATTAAGCTGACTCGAAGACACATCGCAAGAGCAATGGCCTCGACGAATAACCTGATATCTGGGGCTTACTACCCCAATTACCTTTACCACGAGAGTGTGCGCTCTGACGGCTTCGTTCCACCGGAAGCATTCCTCTACCTAGATCAGATAGGGTTGATCCAGGATAGATCAGCGATTCCGTTAATCTTCCATGTCGCTCGAAAAGCTGGAGACAGGCGACTCAACTACAACAGAGACGTCGCACACGGCAGTGTGGATCGTCTCAGGTTCAGTAGGGTGGTGGGGAATCGCGATAAGAGGGATGTCGTTCGGCAGCACCAGCATTTCTGGTGGTTGAATGATGGAGAAGATGTTTCGTCGTCGTTTCCGTCAATTACGGACCAGCCTCACTAATGGGGCAGAGCTGACCAATCCATTTGCACTGTGAATAGCAATGGCCAGCTTGCATAGGTTTAGGTTAGTATTTAAGAAAGACATATATATATTAGTATATACATAGGTATATACTAGTATATGTATGTCATTGTGAATAGTGTCTATGTGTATATATGTGTGTATTGTGTAGGTAGGTTAGGTAGACTAAGGTTTATTTTAAGCTAGATGTTAAGTTTTTATAAAAAAATATGTCCATATGCTAAGTTTTTTGTCAAATTCTTTTCTTAGCCTTAAGCATAGAAAATAAGTATATATAAGTATAAAATGTAAACAAAGTCGAAAGACATAGATATAAGAATTTAGAGTAGCTTAGAGTGCCTGTGTGGGGCCAGTAGGTTAGTGTAAGATTGTTAAGTAATTTTAAGCTAGCATTTAAGCATTTTTTGTTAGTATGTAAGAATTAATGATTTAGAAAATAAAATGCATTTAAAACTAAAACTAACCGGCACAATTTATGACGAAATTAACAGCGCACTAACAAAAAACAACGAACTAATAGGAAACTTGATGCGGGAAATCCGCGAATATAAAAGACAAAATCAAATCAAAGATGCAATTATCGCAAGTCTACAAACGAAGATTAACGAACTACATAGATCAGAAACAAATAGAAAACAGTGACTAATATGGCAGTTAGTTTTTCGCGAAAACAAACAAAACAAATATTTCTGCAAAAATCGAAAGCTAAGGGGTCACTTAAATTTGAAGAGGTATGCGTCGCAATGAACAGGGAACAAAACCCGATGTATGTTAAACAAAGTGTTTTCATAAGCACCCAGTTGACAGCCCACAATAAATAAATGCTGTGGCTGGCTAAACAATGACCTCCTTACAGAGTCTGACCTCATCCAACCCAATACAGTTCAGGGACTTTAATAGCATTGACTTCGCTATGCTCGAAAGAGACATGCGTGATATAAACTGGGAACAAATTTATTACATGTCTTCACCTAATCTACAAGTCGAGTTCTTACAGTTGAAAATGGTTGAACTATTTGAGATCCACGTACCCATACGAACGAAAACTTTTAAACCTAACCAAAATTCCTGGTTGACCTTAGATATTCGCCGCCTATTCGTTTACAACAAATGGAACCGTTTCAGAGTGGAAGAGTTTCATAGAACATATCGCTCACTTCGTAATACATGTAGTTGTTTGCGAAATACGGGAGGGCAAAATTCGATTTTACTCAAAACGGTTGAATACTTCGTCAACCCGGAAACAGTTATGGAACAATCTCAAGGACATTGGGGTGGGAAAACAAAGCAGCAGACATGTAACTATCGACGACGGAAATAAGCTAAACAGGAATTTCGTATCCCATACCCCCTCTAGTGATGGCTCCAAATTATACTACAACTTCACACGTTCTATCTCCTCCATACGAATCTTTCGCTTTTTCTCGTATCCAACAGGTTGACGTAGCTGAGAGCTTGCTTTCAATTAAATCCAACGCTGTTGGAGTGGGCATGGTCCATCCCAAGTTCCTAAAAATCATCTTTCCCGTACTCCTGCCTCACATTACTCATATTTTCAACCAAATCCTCACAACAAGCGTTTTCCCTTCAGTCTGGAAGTTGTCTAAGATAATACCAGTGCCAAAAAATCCCTCGTGCAGCGAATTCCGCCCTATTGCTATACTTTTCGAGAGAATCATGTCAAAACAAATAAATAGGTTTCTTCACCAACACAATTTTTTAACTTCTAGGCAGTGTGGTTTTCGCCCTAAGCATAGTTGCTCGACCGCTCTGCTTGGAGTTGTCGATGACATTAGACAAAAGCTTAATATAGGTTATCTTTCCTTTCTGATACTTCTCGATTTCTCTAAGGCGTTCGACACTGTTAATCACTCCATTCTATGCGATAAATTATCCAGGATATAAAATTTTCGAATTCCGCAGTTCGTCTAATATCCTCATACTTGGATGATCGCCAACAAGCGGTTTTTACTGAAAATTCCTTGTCAGATTTTCTTCCCAATCCGTGTGGTGTACCTCAGGGATCTATTCTAGGCCCTATTCTATTTTCCTTATATATTAATGAATTACCATCCACTCTTTCGTACTGCTCAGATGAAATGTACGCCGATGACCCCCAATTACACCTTAGCTGTTCTCCTGAATCTGCAGGCCAATGCATTAATCACATAAACTCCGATCTGGATAAAATTTTCAAGTGGGCGAGTCAGAATCTACTACTTATTAATCCGAAGAAATTGAAATGTATTGTTATATCTAGAAAGCCGTTAATACATCCCTGCTTCCTCCGATCTCTAATAACAACGGTCCTATTAAATACGTTGACAATGCCATAAACCTTGGTATGATTTTTAAATCAACTCTAACCTGGCATGATCACATAAAAAGTTGCGTTGCCAAGGCGCATGGGGTCCTCCAATGCCTATGGGCTTTACAACACCTTATACCTATAGCAACCCGATCTCTGTTAGTCAAGACCATCATTTCACCTATTCTTACTTAGGGATGTGAAGTCTACGGAAGATGTGATGAATTTAGTAGACATAAGCTAAATGTCGCATATAATAATGCTGCTCGCTAAATCTTATGGATAGAGCTGGCTTCTTTTGAAAGAATATTTTTTTGCTCCTGGAAAGTTGCTTTTTGCTGCGCACCTCACTGAAAAACTGAACCCTTATAATCGGGCACTAATTACCTAAAGCAGCAATTTAGGCCTAAAAACCTTTCAACCTTTTGTTTTGCAAACTTCAAAACCGCTTTCCTCTTCGACTAGTCTTACATATCTATCTTCAATCGTAAGTCTGAAAGAAATTGTCACTTTTAACATTTAAATTGTACCCCATATCCGCTGCCAATCTTCAGAACTTTCTTCAGGTTTTGTAACGTCTCGTTTTCATTCAACCAAATTATCCATAACAGGATCTTCTTCCTTTGCTCTAAAAGCAGCTTGTTATCATGACGCTGAAACACTGCCGATGACCATCAACCAAAAGAAAAGACATGGTACAACTCGAGCTGTAAAGAGGCTGTCAGGGTTAGAGAATTGTTTTTTCTGTCCCACAAGGCCAACCCGACGGAGGAAAACCGAAAAAAGTTCAAACGAGCCAGAAATGACTGCAACGTCTTTCCCAAGCATGTGAAATTACTATACGACCAAAAACTGAGGCAAAAAATACTGCAATGTCCCAAAGGCAGTAAAAACTTTTGGTCATTCGACAAGAACATTAGAAATTCTGCCTCATCCTTCATCCCATCACTCATTTACAATGACATTCCAGCTGTCAGCTCTTTGGACAAGGCCAATCTGCTTGTTGTACGCTTTGCGGCTAGCTCAGCACTCCCAGATTCTGCTTTGTCCCCGCCTTGAGTGCATCGAATCTACAATGGGACGAATCTACTTTCGCACTCGTGTAGTAGCAAGAGTATTTAAAGATCTCAATATGCATAAATCCGCTGGTCCAAATGGTATATCTCTCCTTCTTCTGAAGAGGTGTTCTTCCACGCTGGCAAAACCACTGCGCAAGCTTTTTCACCAATCCTACTCTTTAGGACTCTTTCCGAGCAGATGGAAAACAGCATTTGTCCAGCCCGTCCCTAAAAAAGTCGAATCTTCTTCTCTCTCCTCCTACAGACCCATTGCACTTACGTCCCTTCTCTCCAAGGTCATTGAAACTATTACCTAATCTTACAAAAATATGGTCGATGCACGTCCGCGTGTCATCTATGATACGAGTTGGTTCCATTACTAGAGGTTCTAAGCCATAAGATGACATTAAAAGCATATAATTATCGGCGTCATATGTACTTTTCAAAATATCTATATTAATATCACCTACAACTAATAAATTCTTACTCCTTATATCTTTAAGTAACGTGTTCATTTCATCTACGAAAATGTCCTTGCTTAGATTATTTGAGCTGTTATTATGAAGCCGGTAAACGCAAAAAATTGTAAATTGTTCGTTAAGTATATGGCAGGTGATTTTTAAAACATCGGCACTGTTCAAATTCTTTTTTACTACTTCACAATCAAATTCTTTTTTTATATATACTATGGTACGAGTACCACCAGATCTGTAAGAATTATTGCAATTATCATATTGATCATAGCCATGTACTCGTATGTTATAATTGGATAGTTCATAGTCAAATAGCCAAACTTCAGTTAAAACAATTACTTCTGGTTCAAAGGTACAAGCATTTAAGTGTGTTAGAAACAAATTGTTTGCTCTCATACTACGTATATTTTGGTGAGAGACTATAGTGTACAAATTGGTGGAAATATCCTAATTTTCTGCGTAAGTTGAGTTGTTTTTATTCATTTTAGTTTTGATTGAAAATATGTATGTTTAAAGATGTCGAGGTCATCATGACACCTCACTTTAAAAGCTGAATCACCTTCATTCTTACGCAGAAATATTATGTTATTTCTCATCCACACATACTTATAATTTTTTTCGTTTTTGATTTTCCGTGCTGCATTGAAGAGAGATCTCATGTGGGATGTTAGGCTGTTGTTTATGTAAATTCGGGAGCCGTCTTTATTGTTTCCTAGCAAGTTCGTGTTTAAGTTTTGAGTCTTTGCACTTTTTACTCTCATGATTTTCTCTTTCGTTAATTGCTGAATGAAACTTACTGACACAACGTTTATGCACTTAGCTGAGTTACTCAATGTTGGTGTTCTCTTACTTTTTATTTGTTTCACGAAATAAGAGTTAATATCACTTTCACTTATTTGTACGTTTAGTCCTTCGCGCAAAATTTGCAGTGTAGCTTGCACTGCGTTTGAATTGTTGACGTACTCGTAAGGCACATTATAAATTTCAATAGAGTTGTTAAGTTGTGCCTGCTCTAAGAAATTAACGCGCTCCTGCAATGCATACACAGTCCCCTTTAGTTCTTTATTTTCATTTTGTAACAAATTAATGTTAACTAAACAGTCCTTGAGAGGGCCTTCCTAAGGGCTTGATTTTGGTTGTACAAGACACAAGTATTATATTCTGATGAGGTGACTCGACTCACATTGCGAGAGCGTTTTAAACGTTTTTGAATTTTTTTTTTTTTTAGTTTTTTTATTGTTTCGTATAGTTTATCGAGAAAAACTAACCAAGATATACAACTTTAAGTGTTCAAATTTTTCATGTTTAATAATGGATTTTCTGGTATACAAAACTTTAAAGCGACTTTCTGTCACTTATCATTTTTGAAGCTGGTGAGCGGGTTAAATCAAAATCTAGACCAATTCTTTTGACCACACTTTAATACTTGAACAGACTAGCTTGACTAAGCTGCTCAGAGTAATCGCATATCGTTGAAGATTCGTATCAAATGCGCAAAATTTACCTAGTGCTCGGAATTTTGATTTACATTCTCCAGCTCAACTGTGTTCTGCCACTTTTTTTTCGCGCAACCAGAGATGTTTCTTTCAGATGCTGAGGTCAAAGCTCTAACTTCACTCTGTCCTTTTACTGACTCCGGTGGTGTCACATGCGAGTCGGAGGTAGGTTGCAACCCTCGGAGCTTCCATTTGAGCAACGACATCCGATCATCTTCAAAGGAAACCACGACTTCACAAAACTGTTGATAGCCGACGCTCATCTGAAAACGCTACACGGAGGGCACGGCGTATCTTCGAAACACATACTGGATCCTGAATCTCAAAAGCTGCGTCAAGGGTGTCATAACTGTATCATATGCTTTCGGTACAGGGCAAAACCATCGAACCAGCTCATGGGTAATCTACCAGCTCCAAGGATCCGCATATCTCAACCCTTTACGTAAACTACTCCGGGCCGATCGGCATTAAGGCGTGGAAGAGTCGAGGTGGCAAAATCTACAAAGCTTATTTCGCCATATTTGTATGTCTGGCTACCAAGGCCATACATATTGAATTGGTACACACAGACTTAACTGCGCAAGCTTTTATTGCAGCCTTACGCAGATTTACTGCCGGAAGAGGACTTTGTTCACATAACTTCAGCGATAACGGGAAGAACTTCATGGGAGCCAACAACGAGTTAAAGAAATCATTTGAAGAAGTCAAGTTCAAGTGGAAGGACGTTACCGAAACAATCTCCAAACACGGTATACGAGGGTTGTCTGAAAAGTTTCCGACCGTAACGTAAAGATAGTGGCACTCGTCAATAAAAGCTAATGAATACTCAGTCGTTCATTGAGCTCCGCAGAGTATTGACGTGTTTCGGCTTTCGGTTGTGTAGTCATACCAATAGAAAAGAATTAGACAAAATTCATATAGGGCTCCAATTAGCCCAGAGGTAGTGTGCCCGGTTACCAAGTTAAAGGTTGCGGGTTCGACTCCGGGTCGAATAGACTTTTTTTTTTTTGTTTTTTGTTCAATTAAAAAAAACAAAATAAATTGATAGTGAGAGAATGATCACGCGATGGATTGTGAAGAGCGGTCCGTTATGCCAGTAACGGACAAATCAGGCGAGGCGTCAAGCGGTTCAAGCCAAACAGAACCGAAGACGAAGAGAAGGAGGGCGCTAAGACCAACTTCCACCTTAGCACAACGTCCCTCCCTACCAACTTCCACTGTAGAGCTGCTTGGTGGAGTGAGGGAAGGGGCGCACTCAACGTCATCAACTGCAGAAAATAATTGTCCCGGGAAAGTTACTGACAGTAACCCATTTTTCTCAGATCTTCACCACCACCAGAGAGAGAACAGCTTCGCTTCTTTGGTGCCAACCGAATCGGAAGATAAAGAAGAAGAAATGGCGTCTATAAGTAGTAGCATAAAAATGCTGCAACAAAGGGTACTGGCCATAAAAGAAAAACAAATGGTAAGAAGGAAGAGGGAAGAGCAACAGCAATCCCGGCAGCAACAGCAGACGCAGCTAGCTCAAAATCAGAGCCAACAACACCAAGCAAACACGCTAGCACAGGTGCTACACAAACAACAACAAAAACTTAAAAACTACCAGCAAAAACAACAAGAGCAACCACAACAACGGCAACAGCAAAAACAGCAGCAGCCACAAAAACAGCAACAGCAAAAGTAGCAGCAGAAACAACAACAGCAGCAGCAACAACAACAACAGCAGAAACAGCAAATTTCAAAACAAAGTGTTCCACCTATAAATACATTTAAGATGGAACTAAAGGAAACAATAGAACTATGTAAGTCGGCCATAGGCAATAATTCTTATATTAAAAGACTTAGCTTAGATAGGCATGCGATCCACTGTAATACAGTGCAGCGCTACCATAAAATTAAAAGTTTATTGAAGGATTCGACGACGGAGTTCTTCTCCTACACCCCGAAGGGGGAGAAGCTGCAGACAATGCTGCTGAGGGTGTTAGAACCGTCGACTGATCCAGAGGAGCTCCTTGCACTGCTGAAAGAGAAGTAGTGCGAAGGGCTGTGGGGGTCAAGCCATTTGTCACGGCTAGAGCGAAAAAAGGGAGAAGCGGAAACTGCCGTTCTTCCGGACGGAAAAAAGCCAACTCTCTTGTGCCTTACGCAGGAACACGGGACACACCGCAAATTATCGGGGTTGTCCCAAATTCCAATACATCAAAAGAGTAAATCTCTAAAACACCAGCCGTTACTCCCCAAGTTACCTACACCCAAATGGCGGCAGGTAGGGGAACTACGGTACAACAAGCAAAGGTTGCTTCTCAGGCCCCAGCGCCTAGAGCACCGGAATCTGTACCTGACATGCTGGCTATCTTGCTCTCTATTCAGGGGCAGATGGCTCAGCTTCAGCATCAAATATAGGAACAGGCTAAGCGGGTAGATCAAATATACGCGCTGCTGCCGGGCCTAACGCACCTCCAGTCGTAATGGGTACATACATGGCGGAGCAAACTCTGAAGGTCCTTGCAGTGAATGTTAATTCACTGATTAGATTCGAACGAAGAGCCGCACTGTTTAAGTTGCTTAAAAACCCCTGATGTGCTTTTGGTTAGCGAAACTAAGCTTACCAAAAGGCGCAAAATGAGACAGAGAAGATATGAAATATTACGAAGAAACCGACCCAATTCTATTCAAGGAGGTGGTGTTGCGATCTTTGTAAGAAAGGGACTGCGTTTCAAAAGAGTATACAGTCGTGTAGTACGTAGGTTTCAGGTGCTGGAAGCATGCATCATGAACATCCCTCTCCGTAGTGGAAAGCGGTTATACATGGTGTCTGTTTATGCATCTAAAGCTACTCAATCCACTTTATTCATCTGAGAGCTCGAGACACTGTTTCAATTCCTGAGGCTGGAATTGGAGAAAACTTTTTTATTATCGGCGGAGATTTCAACGCCAAACATAGAGATTGGGGAAATAATACACCAAATACTAGAGGGAATCTACTATTCAATTGGTGGAGTCAGCACAGTGTGATGTATCGACTCGGGCTTAAGGCGACGGATAGTCCGTCGTTTCCCAGACACGGGTCCTATTTGGATCTTCTGCTGTTCGACTCACGAATACAACTGACATGCACTAACCAACAAACTACAAACTGTCTACGCACTTTCGTATATGACAGACCATTGCGGTCGCAGCACCGAAATAACTGTTCCCAACGAAATTGTGGAATTGGACGGGTTTGTTCAAAGGCATTCTTACAATTATAGTAGAGTGCGTTGGACACATTTCACCAGAACACTGACTAGAGCACTCTCCTCGAATTCGCTCTACCCACCGTCCAACAGAAATCCGTCAAACGAGGAGATTGACAGGTATCTAAGATTAATGGACGAGACAAACAAACGGACAATGGACAAAACGATACCTCGGTATCAACACACTAACGAAGAAGACTTATTCCGCAATGCAACTATTGACGCACTGCACCGACAAAAAAACAGACTGCTATCAAGGCTAAAAACCTTGTACAGACAGTTTACAGACAGACATAACCCGGAGATCAGTACATTGAAGTCGTCGATTAAAAACCTCCAGATATTAATAAAAGAAAATTACAGAAATTCTGTAAGTTTGTATTGGAACAACAAAATTCGGGCTCTAAACACCAGCAACCCGAATATGTTCCCGCAAATAAATAAGATATTTCGGAGAAATAATCAAAACGACCTTCCATGTCTCAAAATCGCCCGAACGACGAACAACGAACAAATACTTGTAGCAGCAGGTACTGATCCAAATGAGGCAGTTGTTGATGACAACTTCTTTGTGATCGAGGATCCGCAGGAGAAAGTAGAGGCTATAGAAGCGACTTTCCAGGAAGTGTACAAGGCGAATGACACCATTGGCCCGAACCACGACCTGGAGAGTCAAGTCCTTGGGCACAACTTCTGCCTTCGAAATGAAATTGTGATTTGGAGATTCGAGAACTCGGGTTTAACCCAGTTCAGTGACGAGAATATGGCAAATAATGTCATCACCAACGAAAGGGTATTACCACCGTTCATTTCGAAGGAAGAACTCCAAGCGATCTTCGAATCGCTTAGAAGTAAGAAATCAGTGGGAACCGATGAAATACCGAACATTGTGCTTTGACATCTCCCACTAGAAGCAGTGGACATTTATACCACCCTGTTTAATAATGCAATGAATAATGCGGTGGTACATCCCATTCCCAAAAGGAATAAAGACACATCCAATCCGGCGAATCTCCGCTCGATCAGTCTTCTTCCAAATATCAGCAAAGTTTTCGAGAAGGAGATCAATAGAGTCCTGACTAAGTGGGTTGAGGACAAACATATAGTTCGGGATAATCAATTGGGTTTCATGCCGCGTCTATACTGGCTTCTGATATCCAATGGAACAAAGGCAAGAAACAGTGCACTGGTGCCTGCCTGATTGACTTGAAAAAGGCCTTCGATACCGTATGATTAGAGGGACTCTACTTCAAGCTGGACAGGTTGGGCATTAGTAAACCACTTCTGTATATTCTTTTTGATGTGCTCTCCAGTAGACAGTTCATCGTGAAGAATGGCGATGTGACTTCCGCTGGAACATTTAACATTAAAAATGGTCTGCAACAAGGTGCGGTAAATTCGCCGATCCTATTCAACATTTACACAAGTGATCTGATAGGTTCGCTTCAACATGCCATAGCGTACGCAGACGACTTAATCGCGTACAGAACCGGTCCAAAGATTGAGGTCATTAATACACTTTTGCAAGGTGACTTCGACAAAATTAAACAATATTGCGATGACTGGAAGTTGAAAATCAACTTTCAGAAGTCGGAAAAGATTTTGTTTAGGACGCCTTTGTCTGGGGCCTCTAGGGATACCAGAAAGAATTGGCGAAAGTTCTCTATCGTCGGACAACATGGACAGCCACTTGCTTGTCGAAATGTAGTCAGATACCTCTGTATTTTAACAAACATATAGATATTGCCCTGGCCAGAGCCAGAGGTGCTTTTGCCCTTACAAGGAGACTGTTTTATAACAGCCAACTCGATGCGAGGGTGAAGGTGATCTGTTACATGGCCCTTATCCGGCCTATGCTTGTATTTGGATGTCCCGTGTTTTTCAACGTGAGAGCAAGTTTATTGGAAAAGATTCGGGTGTTTGAGAGGGCTTGTCTTCGGGCTTGTCTTCGCTTATACAGAACGCCAGAATCTGAGTACATAAAATTCTATCGTAATGAGGTCTTGTACAATAGGGCGAACTAATAAGAGTGGACAATTTTGTTATTAAGTTGACTCGAAAGCACGTTGCAAGAGCAATGACCTCATCGAACAACCTGATCTCCGGGGCTTACTACCTTAATTATATGTATCATGAGAGAGTTCTCTTTGACGGCTTTATTCCTCCAGAAGCGTTCCTCTTACTTAGATAGTAAAGGTCTGACCCAGAACAGATTGGCTGTGCCGCTAATCTTCCACGTTGCTCGAACAGCTGCGGACAGGCGACTCAACTACGACAGAGACGTCGCACACGGCAGTGCGGAGCGTCTCTGGTTCAGTAGAGCGGTATGGAGTCGCGACATGAGGGATGTTGCTCAGCAGCACCAACAATTTTGGTGGCTTTTTGAAGGAGAGGATGCTTCGTCGTCGAATTCCTCCAATACTTGATAGCTTCATGTGAAGCAAAGTGGGTCGCCTAATTCTTTTTTAGCCATGGCCGGCTTACATAGTTTTAAGTATGAGTAAGTTAGATTTAAGAAAAAAAAATATATATAAAAACAAAAACAAAAATTAATAAAAATAAAAAAATTAAAAAAAAAACAACATATATATATATATATATATATTAAGTATATATATATTATGTGTGTATATATATATATGTATATGTATGTATTAGATGTATGTAAGTAGGTTAAGTAGATTACAATTTATTTGTAGGTAGTTTGTAGGATTTTAGTTTTAATTTTTATAATAAAATAGAAAAAAAAGTCATGTTACTAAGTTTTTTTTTGTAAAAAATGTTTTCTTAGTTTTAATTATAATGAATAGAAATAGTATAGTATAGTAGTAAGGTACGTCGAAAGACATAATTTAAGTGTTAGGTGTAACTTAGAGTGCCCGCATAGGGCCAGTCAGTTAGAATAAGATAATTTTAAGTTAATTAAGCTAACTTTTAAGCATTTTTTTGTCTAGCAAGTAAGAGTAAATTAAGTTAAACAATAAAAATGCATATAAACTGAACTGACTGCTAATGAATGCTAGTTGTGCATCCTTTGGCAGTTACTTGCCGAAGTTTCAGTTATTTTGGAGGCGCAGTTTTTAGTTGACAGTCGTTTGAGTGAGTCGATGTGAGTGTTTTTTGTAGAAATGGAAAAAATTTAGTATCGAGCTGTAATTAAATTCTTGTTTTTGAAAGGCAATACGCCTACGCAAATCAAAACTGAGTTGGACTCTGTGTATGGGGATTCTGCATCATCATTTTGGGCAGCTGAATTTAAACGTGGCCGTAAGAGCTTGGGAGGTGATGAACGTTCGGGACGTCCAAAAACTGTAACCACTGGCGATAACATTGCTAAAGTTCACCAAATGGTTTTAGATGACCGCCAAATTAAAGTGAGAGAGATAGTAGAGGTTATGAAAATGTCCAAAGAACGTGTTTGTTACATATTAAATCAAGGTTTAATACATTAGACCAAAAACGTGTTCGAATGAACATCTCCAACTCTCTGTTGGCGTAGTTTAGGCGCAATAAATCCGAGTTTTGGCGCCGATTAATTACTGTAGATGAAACCTGGATACACCAATTATACGCCCGAAACAAAAATTCAATCAAAACAGTGGACTGCAAATCGTGAGACGGCTCCAAAAAAAAAAAAATGTTTTTAGGCTGCGAAAGTGATGGCGACTGTTTTTTGGGATAGTTATTTTAATCGATCATTTTCGAAAAGGAAAAACCATTACAGGAGCATACTACGCATCATTACTTGCCAAGCTGAAGGCAGAAATTGCGGAAAAATAGCCACATTTGCAGAAAAGGAAAATCCTTTTGCAGCAAGACAACGCGCCGTCTCACACCTCTGCGGTTGCCATGGCGAAAATCCACGAATTACGGTTTGAACTGCTTGACCATCCCCCTTATTCACCAGATCTAGCTCCAAGCGACTTCTTTTTGTTCCCTCGTCTAAAAACTGCGCTCGGAGGACAGAGATTTTCCTCAAATGAGGAGGCAATCACCATCGTGAACAATTATTTTGCAGTGAAAAACGCCAAGTACTATTTGGACGGGTTAGAGAGATGGGAGCATCGCTGGGAGAAGAGTGTAGAGTTACAAGGAGACTATGTAGAAAAATAAAAATAAATTTTGAGAAAAAATGTCTTGTATCACTTTTCAGACAACTCTCGTATAGTGGCATTTTATTCCTCCGGTTTCCCCTCACATCGGCCGACTTTGGCTAGCTGGAGTGAAATCAATTAAATACCACCTTAAAAGGATCATCGGTGTAGAGACTTACACGTTTGAGGAACTCACCACGCTTTTGCATCAAGTGTAAGCATGTTTAAATTCGAGGCCTCTATGTCCAATGACCGACAATCCACATGACTTCCCAACCCTTACTCCTGAACTCTTACTCATCGGCCGAGCAATAACTACCCTCAGCTGACTTATCAGACTTATTAGACATCAATGACTTATGAGATCTCAGACACGAAAGTCGGACATCCGCAACGACGGCAGAAGCTACCGAAGTTACAATATAACAACTCTTCTTTAAAAAGTGGAAATCGGAATGGCTGACACGACTTCAGCAGCATCCAAAGCGGCTGAAAATTAAGGACCAACCAAATATCGGAGATCTAGTTTTTATCTAAGCTGATCAGTTACCACCAGCAAAGTGGAGTTTAGCTCGCGTCATCAGTTACCAGCCAGGGCAGACAAACTAATTCGAGCCGTCACCCTGAAAACATAGAATAGAGAAATCTAACGGCATATCACTAAAATTTTGTTTGGTTCCCTCCAACAATACATACGCTCAACAATCTAATTAGAAATTGTGATAACTTATATTTCGTCACGACCATCAACTCAGGATCCAAAGGTAAAACACACAAATTGGTACCATATGTCCTCATCATTATCAACTTTCAAAGTGCCGACGGCAAATACAACTCTCCAAAGCTTATCCGAATGTTCTTTCATTCAAAACCACAAATAGAAACACAAAAGGGTGATTAATAATTTCAACTATAATTTCTTAAATAGATTTATTTAATCGCACTCTCACGCTATACAACTAGCATGATACATACTCGCAGTACAAACTACGACTACACTACAAATCCCATTTGCTTTGACCGCAAATCAGCAAAGCACACACCAGTCACACTCAATCAATATGTGGGTATATGTAACCGCATCTCAATCGCATATATTACAGTACACATAGTAACCAAACCGTCACTAAAATACAAAAATATACGCAAACGCGTAGCCGTTTCCTTTTACAAGCAATTTTTCTTTTCTTTTTCTCACATGTTAAACAAAAAAAAAAACACTTTTCATTAATGCACTTCTTTAAGTTTTTGTTCGAGGTACAAGACAATGTGTACAACTCATATTGGAATCCAAAAGCGCCACAAAACTTCACCCAAAATTGGCGGAAATTCCCTACACGAAATTCACGAACAAAACAAAATTAAAACAAACAATAAACAAAACAAACCAAACCATTTCATCGCAAAAATTTAAACATAGCACGCAGTACAATGGATTTTGTTATTAAACGATATTTGGAGACGTTGATAGTTAAGCGAAAACAGAAAAGTGGAGCTAAGAGTGGAGCTAAAAGTGGAGCACATGATACAAATTTGGACAGGAAAATGGTGGGTACCATCGTAAGAAACCGGACTATGTCATCCAGAGATGTTGCTCGGAAATGTAATACCAACCAAACAATGGTACAAAGATCTAAAAAACGTAACGGTCTAAAAACACGAAAAAAAACAAAAATACTAAAAGTTACTGAAAAGCAAAAACAAATCATAAAAACACGAGCCCGAAAGCTATACGAGTTGATCGGCAACAAGAACGCGTGCTTGGTTTTGAATGACGAAACTTATGTCAAAGCCGATTTTACTACTCTTCCAGGTACGCAGTTTTACAACTCGTTTGAAGCTGAGATTCTTCCGCAATCAACAACATCGATTGGGATGGAAAAATTCGGGTCAAAATATCTCGTTTGGCAGGCTATTTGCCAATGTGGACGCAGAAGCTCATCGTTTGTTACAACGGGAACAATTAACGGAGAAGTGTACATTAACGAGTGCCTAAAAAAACGGTTAATTCCTTTCTTAAACAAACACGAGGGTTCAACATTATTTTGGCCAGATTTAGCTTCAGCTCACTATGCTTGTTGCTAAAAATGTCGACTTTGTCCCAAAAGACATGAATCCACCCAATGTTCCACAGTGCCGTCCCATTGAAAGGTATTGGGCTTTGGTCAAAGCTAAATTGAGGAAAAGTGAGCAGTGTGCAAAGAACGTAAAAGATTTTAGTGCTAAATGGAAAAGAGCGTCCAAAAAGATCACGGATGTAACTGTCACCAACCTTATGAAAGACATTCGAAAGAAGTTGAGGAAAGAATGGTAGCCCAAATAATTTTTTTTATTTTTTGTAATTGTGAATGAATTTAATAAAAACAGCGTTTTAAAGCAAATAAAAAAAATTTACATGCATTATGAAAATATTTTTTTTTTTCTTTGAAGTTTCCAAATTTTATTCGTTTCAGTCCTTATTACGAGTATTATAACGGGTGACCTGATAGAAATGATAATTTTTCCAATTGTTATGTTTTACAAGCTGTCAAAGTTACCAGTGACATCGAGCTATCAAAATATTCACAACAGCTTGCCATTTTATCAAGCATTGCTTTACTCTTACCGAAAGTGAGGAAATTATTAAAAAAATATTATCAAAATTTCGGCTCAATTGTAAATGCGCAACGTGAATTTCGTCGTGAGGCCGGTCGTCATCATGCTTTCAGTGTGCAGGCACTTTGTCGCACCGTGGAAAAGACTGAGCGTGAGTACATTCTTTTGGATCTTAAGCCTCCAACTAGACAGAGATTGGTACGAAATTTTAACTTCCTTCGTGACAAGAAAGGCGACAACTCTTGGCAAGTGTGATTTATTTGTTTTTTAACAAGTGGAAAAAGAAGGGTTTATTCTCTGCAAGGAAATACATATAAGTTTTATAATATATTCAATGTGCAAGTAACTTACTTTATAAGTAGACACGTCCAGCGGCGTGGACTCTCAAATGGTAAATTACACTTTTTTGAAGCTGACAGATGTTTATAATAGAGGGATTCGTGCATTCCTATACCGTTTTTTGCGCACTTTTTTTAATGTTAGAAGGAGAGAAAGAATAAACGAAATTAGTACTGTTCGACTGAGGCCAAGTCGCGGCGTTTATAATTATTGAATCGTTAATGGCATTGTTTGTTTGAGACATAATTTTTAGAATCAAATTTCTTTTTTAACATCCCACCCCCCGTGAAGCACCTGAACCCACCGCAGGCCTTCGGAAAATCCATGTGGCTGTTTTTACTTCAGCACAACGAACCTGGCCATCTCGTCCTGGAAACACTTTCGTAATTCTACCTCTCCTCCACTGGCTTCTTGGCAAATCTGCATCACATACAATAAACAAGTCTCCTATTACAAGAGCTCGAACTTCTTCAAACCACTTACTCCGTCTGGTGAGTTCTGACAAATATTCCCAGATCCAGCGTCTCCAAAAATGATTCGTTGGCTTACACGCCATTGTTTAGGGAGAGATATCGCCTTCTTGTGGATTTCGGCTGGGGTTTGAGTTGAGTTCGAACCACCTAACAAAAAATGATTTGGTGTTCAGGGATCTTCATCGTCAGATGACACAGGCAGGTGCGTCAGTGGGCGAATGTTCACGATGTTCTTTGCTTCTAACAGGCTACTCAATAACGTGTCAGGTCTCGGTGCTATCTCACAGAGTGTGTGGGAAAGAGCTCTCTTCACCGAACGAACGAGCCATTCCGAACATCCTCTCGCATGTGGAGTTGAAGGACAGTTGAAAACCTAATCAATTCCCTTTGGGCCAAAATCTGCTTTCAGGGCTTCATTGTCGAAAGCGCCGACAGTCAACAGCTCCTTTGCACCTATGAAGGTCGTCCCATTATCGCTTCCGATCCGGACTGGTACCCCTGTCCTGTTGACGAAGTTCCGGATACACACAATACAAGCAACCGTCGACAAATCTGCTGCAACCTCGAAATGCACGGCTTTTATCGTCAAACAAGTAAATAGAGCGATACAGCGCTTCTCCTTCTGACGTCTTACTGTGACACAAACTGGCCCGAAATAATCAAGACCGGTATATGTGAAGGGCCTTATAAACTGAGACTTGTAACTGTCCCATCAGCGGCGGTAATGGCTGAACAGATAGTCATCTTTTACACGGTACGAGACGACTCGGTCCGATTCTGCAATGTCACGGAAAAGGGGTGAAGAAGTAAAGGGGGTAGTCGGACTCGATGGGTAAGAAGAATCGGACCGATTTTTGCGTGTTCTATTTTATCTCGTTTCGTAATTGCATTCATTTGTTTTATTCTTGTGTTCTAGCCGTAGAGTTCGTGTCGCGCGCAAGAATTTTTGAAGTGGGCGTGTTCAGTGTGTGTTATCAGTTTTTAACCATGGTAAATTTTAAATGTACTTTGGATTTGAATGAACATGTCAAGTCATCCCGACTATGTAAATAGAATCAAATGGGCAATTAAAATTTTTATTAATTGAATTAAAAGTGATAACTTGTGGTATAACCACAGAAAATATAAAAACGAATTTTAACAGTCTCCGTACCCAATATCTTAAAGAATACAGGAAGGTCGAAAATTCTAAAAAAAAAAGCGGAATGGCTGCCGGAAAAATTTATATACCAAAATTATAGTGCTACGAGTAATTGAGCTTCTTAACAGCTCATTGCAAGATTAGAAATTCAGTTTCAAATATTGATAAGGTAATTTAATTGTTTTTTAATTACATCGTTTAAATATAACAAACATTTTTTTCTTTGTATTGTAGGATGTTACTTGCACCAGCTTCGAAGAGGCGAAAAGTAAGCATTTTTTTTTTAAATATTCCACACCTCGGCGGATGTTTTCTGCTTCTCCTTTGCGAGGGTTTTCAATACTCTGCAATGTTAAATGTGTACGACATGTACCCGATGTGCTTGGTAGTTGAAAATTCATTCCAGAATTTTCTTCTTCCATTAAAAAGTTGTGGAGAGCACAACAAGCAAGAACCAATATCTCAACTGCTTCTACCCGTAGTTTATAATTGTTTGAAAAATTCTGAATCTATTTGATAAAATTCCAAATGCGTGTTCAACCACATGTCTGGCACGGGTAAGGCGAATGTTAAAGATTTTTTTCTCTTTAATATTGGTAGAATAGGTATAAGGTTTTAAAATGTGTTTCTTGAAAGGAAACGCATCATCCCCTTCTATAACAAACGGTAGACTTCTTCCTTGTCCAATGACTTTATTCGGTGGAAAATTTGTGTCTGCATTTTCTATTATATTATTCAAGCAACTATGTCGTAGAGCACCTGCATCATTTGTGCGCCGATTGCATCCTACATCAGTAAAGATGAATCGTCAATTTGCATCAAAAGGCGCAAGCAAAATTATGCTGTTTGTTCCTTAGAGTTGTAATAGAAAGCCTCGTTTTTACGGAGAGATCTGAAGTTGATGTGCTTTCCGTCGAGTGCTCCCAAACAATTAGGAAATAGCCATTTTAAGGAAAATTCGTCCGCAATCCTTTCACATTCCTCCGTAGTACTAGGAAACTAGAAATAGATAAATAGATAAATAGATTAAATTAATTTTACAAATTTCTTTTTACTTTTAGGTTGACATAACACAAAACCTCTTGAATACGTAAATTTCTGACATTAGAGATCTTTTGGCAAATAGGTCCGCAATGAAGTATGACTGGCTCGGAAAACGAGTTGTTTTTGATGCAAACAAAATAGATGACGTAAGTCTCCAACAGGAGACAGCTTGGGCTATACAATCCATACTTCAGCAAAATATATGCAAAAATAAATTATTGCGCCGGCAAAAAAATACTCATCGTTACCTTCTTCATCACCTTCGACTGCACTGGCCTCAAGCAGTTATACATCTATTTCAAGAAATTCTTCAGGACTACGGTTAAGTTCAATCCCATCGTCACCTTTAAATTTCGAAAGCAGCCACGAAATTTTCGAATTTTAAGAGTTCAAACGACTGAGTCATCGTCGCAATCAAATGCACCCCAAAGGAGCCAGACTTGTTGGAAGAGTCCAAGCAGGGGATATTTGATCACTTCGATTTTTAGTATTAAGTTTTTCCTTACTATGTAGATCCATTATTAAATGAATAAAACAAAATGTATAATTTACTTACTTTTAAATATTTTGCTTTTAATTTCTTATATATGGCTGTAGACACTTCCGGCACTGCTTTACTCAGAATAGATGGGGATAGGCGTGTCTGGTAATTAGTATTAATATACGATTCACCAGTTGCCAGAATCTTTAATGTTGCAGAGAGTTTTTCCGCAGGAGTAATTGCATTCCTAATTAACGTATTTTCTCGCCGCAAATCTTCGTCAACCAAGGACAGTAGTATTTTAAACTTTGTTTCCGTTAATCTCAAATAATTATTAAAGGGTCCTTGATCATTAATTCTTAATTTTACTATATAATAAAAGCATATGAGCCTTTTCTTTTTTTTTTTCTTTCCTCTAAGGCTGTATCCACAATCTCTTCTTCCTTTTCCTAGACAAAACTATTGATTTTTCGTAGCATTCAAGTAAAGCTAGGAGTATTTGTTGATCATTGGTGTCATCCACATCCATAATTTCAGGAAAACCATTAACGCACTTCATCACATTATACAACATTTCAGTATTTTCCACTCCATTATCAAGACAAGCCCTTTTTTGTTTTTATAAAATCTGACATAACAACCCTTTCTGAATGTAACAAATTACAAATGAAGGGAGAAACAGAAAAAATAAATATCGCAACGTGTAGAAGTTTGAGACGAGTCCAAAAGAGAATAACAAAAATCGGGCCGAGTCATCTCATACCGTGTAAAAGACGACGTAGAAGCGACAATATTGACACTGGTGATTTGCCCTCTTGACGCCAGAACGCACGCTCCAGTATTTGAAGCGTAGCTCGTTCGCAACTGCATCGTCGTTTTATTTTTTTATTTATTTATTTCATTATTCCATTTTACAACTATTTATATACATATATGTATCATTAAACGTAGAACAAAGATAGTGTACGTAAGGTATTGATGAATGAAATAAAGTTTGTGACATTTTATATTTTTTATACATACATATGTAATGAAAATAGTGTTAAATGCCACTTCAACGGGCTTTTCTACTAAACATAACGAATGTGGGTGGGGTGACTCAAAACATAGATTTAAAGAAAAGAGAAAGAAAGATTACATTATTCAAGTATTATACAAATAATCCAATAGATGAAACAGAACAGGAAAATGAGATACATCTTTACAAGCGATATACGAGGGCTATTCCAAAATCAACCTCCGGAGTGAAAAATATTTTTTAAAAAAACCAAAAACATTAATTTTTTGAACAAAATAGTTTTAGTAACATCTAAGTTATTTTTCTACATAGTCTCCGTTTGCATTTGTATACCGTCTTTAAAAAATGGCACCGTCAGCGCGTTGAGGCATTGATTCCCACCGTTCATAAGTTCCTCATTACTTCCAAAATGTTGAGATGCAATGGATGATTTCAATTTTGGGAGAAGGTGATAATCACTTGGTGCCAAATCAGGACTGTAGGGAGGGTGACCAAAAATATCCCAATTGAACTCCTCCACTAAAGTTTTTGTGCGTGCAGCAGTGTGTGGTCGTGCATTGTTATGCAGAAGCACCACACCTTTGGTAAGCATTGCTTGTCTTTTGTTGTGGATTGCTCTTCTCAACTTACAAAGAGTTGCACAGTAAACCGCTGCATTTATTGTGTTTCCAGGTTCCATAAACTCGGTCAACAATATGCCTTTACTGTCCCAAAAAACTGTGGCCAGCATTTTTCGATAGGAAAAAGTTTGTTTGAATTTTTTTTGGCTTGTTTAGGGAATGAGTGTGCATCCATTGCTTTGACTGTTCTTTGCTTTCTAAGTTTACATACTGGACCCAAGTCTGACCTCCAGTCACAATTTGCTGTAAAAATCCAGTAAGTACTCAGTAATAAACCCCAAATACTTAAATTCCTTTACTTCCTTAATCAAAAAACAATTATCACTGCAGTTGAGCGCACCACTGAAACTATGTGATGATGAGCTTATGGCACAAATGCGGCAAATTACTTTGTACCTTAGACAGTTTGGTGCGTGATAGTTAATCGTTGCGTTCACAAGATGTTGATTTGTTAAGCTAAAGAACATTATTTTAGTTTTGGAACTAATGATTAGGCTATGATTAGCAAACCACAGTCGTATTAGGCTAAGATCCCAATTAATATTGGAAATGAGTTCCAAATAACTTCCGAATCCATACAAGTAAGCTACGACATCAGCAAAAGCAGTTGGTTTAACCTTAAAATTTATAGAAAAAAAGGAGTTTATATAAATAAGAAATATTATAGGCCCCAAAACTGAACCTTGTGGAACACCTAAATTAAAAAATCGTACTTCACTCCTCGCTTCCCTAAACTTCACTCCTTGATATCTGTTTGAGAGATACGAACGACACCATTCGAGCATGAACCCTCGAAAACCAGTTTTTGTAATTTCTGTAATAAAATCATATGGTCAACCATGTCAAATGCTTTTGATATATCTAGGAATAGCCCAGCAGTACAGATTTTAGCATTCAAGTTGGAAAAAAGGTTTGAGCAAAAGTTTAGAAGGGCATCTTCAGTAGATTTGCCCTACTGAAAACCAAATTGTTTTGGACTAAAAACCGTAATTTTATTTAAAAAAAAACATTATTCTTTTTTTTATAACCTTCTCAAAGATCTTACTGAAGGACGAAAGAAGAGATATAGGTCTATAATTATTCATGTGACGTACAGAACCCTTTTTATGTAATGGTAAAACATCCGCGCATTTGAGAGCTACCGGAAAAACTCCTGTGAAAACACTAAGATTGAATATATGTGCTAATACATCAACAACAAAGCAAGCGACATGTTTTAAGGTTTTATTCGAAATACCGTCGAACCCACAAGCGTTTGAGATTTTTAGGAGGCCAATTTCTTTTAGCAATTCTAGAGGTGTGATATTTTCGAATGCAAAACTGCTTTCTTGAAATTGACCACTTATATCATCAACATTATTGCAAAAACTGCAATTACTGTTTAAAGAATTAGTGGGTAAAAAGCTTAACAATGACGTAAAGTAAGTATTAAACTCATTACCAACATCTATTTCACCAGAAACTTTACAATTATCCACAGAAATGTAATAGAAAAAGGTTTGGAAGTAAAAGAAGGTTTATTTAATATGTTATTAACTATTTGCCGTTCTGATTTTAAATCTCCTTTTGCGGAATAAACTTTCTGCGGTAGTACATATCACGACAAATAGGAATTTCCTTCTTTAGCTGACTACACATCATATTATAATCGTTTCTTAAACCAATATTAGATGGATTCTTAATACGTAACCTATTTTTTCTTTGGATTTTTTTTGACGAGATGTTCAGAAATCCATGTCTTCAGTCTTTTTCTAATTTTCTTTTGTTGTACGGTGTAGGTTGAAAGTGAGACACTTTTACCTAAAAACCCAATAGAAATATCATAAGCCAAAGAAGCATTATCTTCCAAAAAAAAACATTATTCCATGATTCATTGAGAAAATAGTGCTTTAGCTTTAAGATATCAAATTTAGATCGTATACTGGTAAAGTCAACTTTCGGACGACTATATATACTCGTACATTCAAAAATGTTTACTATAATCCTGTCACAGAGTGATCAGTTATTTATTTTCAAATCATATTCACACCTCTCACAAGAACTGAGTGATACCTTTGAAAAACGGCCATAAATATGATCCAAACAACTACCCTGGCCCGGTAGGTTCATTTATGAAACTTATTAATCCATGTGTAACTAGGAAGGTCAAGTAATTAGACACAAGTTCAATACTTCAAAATAAATTTAGATTGAAATCACCCATAGTTAATAAGTCATTTGATTTCATTTTATCTAGCAAACTTGAGAATTGTAAAACAAATAATTCGAAACTAGATTTGTTAAATCTGTACATACACAATACTAAAATATTTTTCTCGTTTATTTTTAAAGAAACCATCAAAATGTCAGCAGTTTTAAATTTCAAATATTTTAGTTCATTTATTACATGATCTACTTCGATAAAGCACCCAACACCACCTGCAGCGTAACCATCATTTTGATTCGCAAAAAAAGAATAACTTGACATCATTGATGATGCTCTTTCTGTCACTGCCGCTGCTGTTAAAGTCATTTGTAGCAAAAAAGCTCAGCTCTTTTCCCCCATAGTTCTCTGTTTTGTTGACAGGCCGTTGAACTTAACACATAAGATGGACTTGATAGAAGAGTTATTTTTTCTTTCTTTGTTCGGCACTTTTTTCACATAGCAGTTCTCTATACTCACGTCACGAACATCGACAGCGGATGCATTTTTGGTAGGATGATGGGACGTCGGGCGGCGACCATGATCCGACAAATATGGTGTCAACTTGAAGATATCACTGCTCTTTTCGACTGACTGGCCTTCAAGACGAGCAATTTCAGCACCGAAGACATCGTTCTGGGCTTGGCGGCATAATAAAACATCTGCTTCATTGAGTTCAGATATCGACATTTCTCCTTTTCCTGTTGGCTTTCGTTGGCATGCTCGAATAAATTGCCTGATCCAGGCAACTATTCTTTGCAGCTTACGATATCTGGAGAATCGGAAAATGTGAATAAATGATGTACTCACCGGGATTGTATGTAAAAGCGCCCTAGGTTTTTGTTCTTCCGGACACACGTGGGTGTGAATGTCGCCCAGCCAAGCAAGCCAATACTCCTCGGGCATTTGAAGAAACTACGGACCGCTTAACCAACCGTTGCTGACTTGAAGTTTGGGAAGAGTGGCTCAGTAGAATTCGCTCTTGTCGCTTAGTCCGCCGGATTTCGTTTCGTAGGGATCCAACGCTGTGTCGACGAGGATGTGACCGAAGCCAATTAAGAACCGTCTTCGAGTCACTCCAGAATACCGGGCTGTTGGGTGACAAGTCATGGTGTTTAATGATAGTATCACAGAGTCTTACACCCAGTACGAAACTCGAGAAGAGAAGGGGATATCAACTGCTTTGGGGCACACCTTGTTTCGCCGCAGACAAATGACACGCTAATCTGGTCGGAGGATTCAGCCCGAAGGTAATTAACCGCAGCAAACGCCTCTCCACTGACATCGACGAATGTGTGAAGAACTAGACTGTTCAACGTTCGAAAATTTCAGCGGGAATAGTATCCTCCCACCCTACCTCACGCTTCTACACTGATCCCAACATCAACTTGATATGTACTACGTAGTTCGCAACCATCCCAAACGGGTCAAAGATCGACATTGCGATACTCAACAGCCACCTCTTAGTTGGGCAATTATCGTCTACCAAGGCACCTTTGCTAACACGAGGAAATTTTAATCTGAAAGTGAAGACGTCTTCCGAGGGCTTCCAGCACATTCCAAGAACTTTCTCGACTGCCGCATCCATCTTCATGTCGACCACATTATTTTGGGCTTGCGTCATGCAGTTGGGAAATTTCTCGCAACATCTCATACGAATTCGATGCAAGATTGCGAAGTTAAAATCCTCCAGTCCTGTGAATCGTGATAAAAGCGTTTGTGGCATTAACTACTTTCGCTATGCTGTCGAAACTGTCCACGTAATCATCCACTGTTCCACTATCTCCTTGACGGCTCTTGGATGATCATTTTGAAATCTCAGGGCGTTAAGATTTTTGACGAAGTTTGCCGAATATGGCTAGCAGTTGGCCCCAAATATCATAGATTGCATGATATAAACGTCGATTGGCAGATTGTTACTTTCTCTCCACAGGAGTCGTTGCGAGCACTGGTCTTCCACACCTAATGAAATATCTCTTTGATGTCTCCAGTCACAGCTATAGGCCGCCTACGAAAGTTGAAGAGAATGGCCAACAGCGGTCGTAGGTTGTCAGAACCCTTTAATAAAAATGTGTTTAGCGAACTAACCTTGGCGGCGGCTTCAAATACCAGTCTGAACTTATCTGACTTATGAGGGTTCCTAACTCTGAAATGTGGCGGCAAGTTCCGGGTTCTAGGCGTACTCTGTCTTACCTGAGGATCGGTCAACTTCCTGGCATATCCCTTCTTCAAATAACTTGTTATTATGTCATAATAAGTGGCAGCGAAGTCCGGTTCCCTACGCAGCTTATTTTCAAGGCATAGCAACCTTCGTTTAGTACCTGTTTGGTAACGATTGCCGAGATTTATGGTGGTATCAGACAGAATTCATAAGGCTCTTTTATTAGCAGGTAACTGCTTCGTCGGCTTTTCGACTCCAAAATTCTCCAGGGTAAAGTGTTCTGCTAGCATCGTGTCTAGGCGGATATCATTTTCTGGCATTATCTCGTTGATATGGAAGACAGCAGCATCCTTGTAGCTCTCGCCTACTTCTGTTGAAATTCTGCTGTAAATCACCCATCCAAGCTTGGTCTCGGTGATGACTGCTTCGGTGTCTGCAGGCTGTATAGTGCGTAACGGTACACCAAAGTGGCAGTTATCAAGTCCGATCACCAATTGCGGTTTTGCGTTTTTATACTCACACTGCTGCAGATCGGCGTCCGTAAGCGTTTGAATTGGCAAATCTAATGCAGTGATGGTTTGCACCCTACACAAAGTAAACCTCTCCATATGATCCTTGTCCGCACTTATTTCAAAATCTGCAACCAACGCCTGTTCCGTTAACGTCTCCTTCCCAACCCATTGAAAGTTTAATGCTTTCTTATGACACCGCAGCTTTAGTTGTTTGGCTAAGCACTCATGTTCGTAATAGACGAGCCCTCATCCAAGAGAGCATCAGTCTTCACCATGATGTTATTGTTGTATGTACAACCACACCGGCAAAACACGAAACAGGATTTTGGGGTTGGCGTTTGGATCGCAGCTGTGTAATGCCTTCTTGGGTTCCTGATAGACAGTTTCGTCTGGATGCGTGGTAATTACCTTCAGGTCCTGTGGCTCATGCAAGGACGAACGGTGTATTCTGGGAGAGCCACTAATTCCGCATGGCTTTCGAGATCTACAAGAACGTGCAGAGTGTCCATATTTCAGGCAGCAGAAACAAAATCGACTATTCTTCATGAACTCCCACTTCTTCTGAAGGGCCAGACATGTGTAGGCACTGCAACTGGCAACTTGATGTGACTTGCCCTTACAGTGGCGACAGGAATTATTGCTGGCCGCAGCTGCTGGATTGGGCTGCTCCGTAACATTAACAGCATTTCTCGGCTTTCTGTTCTCAAGTCTGGCTGGCTGATCCAATGAATTAGTGGTGACCAAGCACACTAGTCTGGCAATTCTACTGAGCCACTCGTCGAAATGTTTCAGCGTGGGATATGGTACAATGCAGACAATCCTTTAGGCCCACTCCAAACGCTTACTCATTGGCAGCTTGACCTTCCAGTGAATCCGGGAAGGTCATGTAACTTTCTGCCACTGTGTTGTGTTGGCTGACTTGCGCTGTAGGCGGACTAGAAACTACCCTTGATTTTTACCGTCTACCAATTTTTTCGCTTTAATAATGAATCCGCCCTCAGTGGATGATCGACTACGGTATAACGGGTATCCGTGCTCGCCATTATGAAATTATATCCTCGCTACCATTTCATTGACAAAATTCTTCGGAAACCTTTTTGAAAACTGGCCGTTCCTCATACACGGCGAATTTCTATTTAATAGGCTACAGGAACCGTGAATCATATGACTTTTAACGATTGGTGGAGAGCAGAGTCTATTTTTGGGCCAGACAAATCAGCTCTGATGACTTGTTCAATGTCGTTTGACCCAATCTTTTCTTCCAACCATAGAAAGATGTATGCATATGACAAGCGACGTTTTTGCCACTCAATTGAATACATGCAGCATCGGGTCGCCCCAAACTCGTTTGCTTTTGTGCGAAGGTCCATCAGGCGCTTTAGTTCCAAATTAAATACCCCAGCTATCAAGTCATTTTTATCGTAAGGCTTCTGTCCTGGAATAAGTACACTAGTTATTTCAGTCCGCTTGGGATTCATAGTGATGGCGATAAACAAATCCGGTTGGCCATAATTTCGCACATAGCAAAACGCGTCCTGCGCGCTTTCTTTCATATATCGGAGATCTCCTGTGGAATTCGAAGGAAGAATTACCAATCTCAATCTCAGCTGAATCAAATAGTTATAAAATGCATCGCAGATGTATTAATTAAATTATATATACTTATAATATACAAATATTATAAATTATTTCCCCAGCGGAGAGATAGCGGCACTCGTCAATAAAAGCTATTGAATGCTAGTTGTGCATCTTTTGGCAGTTACTTACCGAAGTTTCAGTCATTTTGGACGCGCAGTCATTTGAGTGAGTCGATGTGAGTGTTTTTTGTGAAAATGGAAAAAATTCTTGTCTTTGAAAGGCAATACGCCTACGCAAATCACAAATGAGTTGGACTCTGTGTATGGGGACTCTGCACCATCATTTGCAATAGTGAAATTTTGGGCAGCTGAATTTAAACGTGGCCGTAAGAGCTTGGGAGATGATGAACGTTCGGGACGTCCAAAAACTGCAACCACTGGCTATAACATCGCTAAAGTTTACCAAATGGTTTTAGATGACCGCCGAATTAAAGTGAGAGAGATAGTAGAGGTTATGGAAATTTCCAAAGAACGTGTTTGTTACATATTAAATCAAGGTTTAGGCATGAGAAAGCTGTCCGCGCGTTGGTTGCCGCGTTTGCTTACGTTAGACCAAAACCGTGTTCGAATGAACATTTCCAACTCTCTGTTGGCGTAGTTTAGGCGCAATAAATCCGAGTTTTGGAGCCGATTAATTACTGTAGATGAAACTTGGATACACCATTATATGCCCGAAACAGAAATTCAGTCAAAACAGTGGACTGCAAAGGGCGAGCCGGCCAAAAAAAGCAAAAACTGTTTTTTCGGTTGGGAAAGTGACGGCGACTGTTTTTTGGGATAGTAAAGGAGTTATCTTAATCGATTATTTTCAAAACGGAAAAACCATTACAGGAGCATACTACGCATGCTCCAGAAGCTGAGGCAAAAATTGCGGAAAAACGGCCACATTTGCAGAAAAAGGAAATCCTGTTTCACCAAGACAACGCGCCGTCTCACCGTCTCTAGATCTTATTCACCAGATCTAGCTCCAAGCGACTTCTTTTTGTTCCCTCATCTAAAAACTGCGCTCGGAGGACAGAGATTTTCGTCAAATGAGGAGGCAATCACCTTCGTGAACAATTATTTTGCAGAGAAGAACCCCAAGTACTATTTGGACGGGTTAAAGAGATGGGAGCATCGCTGGGAGAAGTGTGTAGAGTTACAAGGAGACTGTGTAGAAAAATAAAAAAAATTTTGAGAAAGATTGTCTTGTATCATTGTTCGGAATTTTTTCAGACAACTCTCGTATAAATGGATACTGTAGAGAATTGTAGGCGCGTTGAGTCTGGTTAATCCTTTGGAGACAACATAGGTGGCACTCCACTAATACTTTTCCATTCCTTAAACTCCTCACAAACACTTTGTAAGTGAATTACCAACACTTACTCAAGCTTGTAAACTGCTGGAATGACGGTAATTTACACGTAAAGCTCACTATGGATGTGTAATATAAAGTCCATTTTTGTGTAAAATGTGAGGGAATTGGCATTGGCGACAATTCACAGGCAGGGTCACACGGATAGGAGCAATTGGTGGAAAGCGTTTTTTGGGACGGGCAAAATCTGGAAAGTTTTCCATCTAAGTTAGTTCTTCTATGATGACAACATATATATACGCACGGATGTGTAGATCAGAACGAAATGTTACGCTTTGCAGTACAGCAAGCAGAACATAGATAAACTAACCTAGATGGCAATCTTCCTGGATATTGGAAAATCAAAACCGGTTTTTTACTGATCGCCTCGATGCGTGTGACCCTGTCCGTGAATACGTATGAATTGTCATCTGTGGCAATTTCCCTCCCATTTTACCCAAAAAACACGACCATTTTACTTAAAAAACATCATCGACATTACACGCTCGCATGCAAATCGCTCTCAATCTAGCAACTTTACTTGTAAATTGCTCTCATTCTAGCAACTTTGTTTGTAAATTGCTCTCAAATTCTGACAGGTTATAGAAATATTAGTAATTCACTTACAGTGTGTCTGTGCGAAAGTTAAGGGTTTGCAAAAGTATTAATAAAGTTTGCCATCTAGGTTAGTTCATCTATAAAGTAGAATGATTAACACATTTGCGTACACACACATTGCTACGTTCAAACATACATACATACTTCTGTGAATAGTATCTTCCAAACAAAGCAGAATGGAAACTTCTTACAGGTTCTTGGTTGTGCATTAAATTTGGAGGAATATAAAAGAGAAGACAGGAACAAAAACCGACAGCAGAAACAGAAAATACAAAATTAGGGAGTAAAGCAACAAAAATTAATTTTTTTTTCTTCTGGTCACACGCAGCACTACTGGTGAGTTGCTCATTGCAGTGATGTTCGCTTACGGGTATGATTAAATCTGGTAAAAGGTAAAATAAAGCTTTTAATTTCTATGCTTTTTAAAAAATTGCTACCTACCTCAAAATGTTTCTTAATTCAAGAACTTCAGGACAAATCGTATGTGTTTAAATCAGTTTAATAGTAGCTATAGGATGGTAAAGTTTTTGAACCAACGCAGAGTACACGAAAAGGATGGTTACCACCCAACAAATCAACCCCTCTGCATAATATCGAAAAAATATTAATTACAAATAATTACGAGCCTCTTAAGTATGTAACTGTAAAGTTTCCTTAATATCCGTTCGGTTTTTTCTGTATGATGTACGCCTAAACACGCATGTCGTTACCATTTTATTATATGAATAGATTAAAGAATGACAGTTCTTTTTACGCTTTTTTCAGTATAATTTTTTAATCACCATGGAAAGTTTCACACTTGGACACATCAGAACCACTCGAAGAAATCTCTGAAATTTAAGATCGTTTGGACTGATCAAATGCGCTATTTAATAATTAGCTGTGGTTGTTATTTGTCGAATACTATTATGAAAATATACATATACAATACAAAATATGTTTAACAATATACATATATATGAGGCACCCTAGAAAAATCCTCATGTCTTCAAAAAAAAAGTAAAATAGAATAAATAATAGTATTCAGTTACGTTATAAATAAGGTTTTGTTAAATAAAAAAATAATATTTGGTGTTGCTAGCTTTTGCATTAAGACTGCTGCTATTCTTATTGGAGTGGATGTTAAATGCTTGCGGCACTCGTCTGAACATATTTCATTCCGAATTTAAGTGACTTTTTAGATGTTATTCTACGATACCTAGCTCTTTGTAAAAAGCCGATAGCCCTTGGACACCCTCAAGTGATGAATCACTTAGCCTGCTACTGGGCACCCACTTTTCAGGTAGTTCCCTATTCACAGCTGGTAACAACCTTGGAAGGACTATTGCTACAGCGACTAAAATTCACGCTCTGATTTCAAGAGACAAGCTGCTCTGGGCGATGCATAGCTTCAAACCACGCTAGGCCAGATGGTATACGTGCTCGAACTACAAATGTCTTCACATATCATCCTGCCATCTCTAATACATATCGTGAGAAGCTGCGTAGAAATGATCCACACTCCCTTGTCATGCAGAGAAGTTAATGTAGTTTTCATTTCCAAAGCCTGGACACGTTCTCATGTCGTCCCATAACATCTCAGACCTATAAGTCTATCATCTTTCCTTCTGAAAACTCTATAACCACTGATTGTTGTCCATATATGATCCAGAGTTAATCCACGACTTTTGCCTGCGGCTCAACATGTCGGGGGAATCGGGGGAAATCGGGGGAAACGGCACTACATTCACTGGCTAGCCACATCAAACATTCTCTACATTATATAGAGCAGACAACGGTCGCGCTTCTGGACATAGAAGCCTCTTCAACATGAAAGAAGTCTGACTAATAGGTCTGAATCTCTAGACGAACCTACATATAATCATCTTTTCCGATTTTCGGTATAAAGGCTGCGCTTGCTGTTCGTTAGTGCTGCGGTGTTTGTGCCAGTACAAGTATAGCAGTGAAGATTCTTTTTGCAATTTTCAGAACCTGGTCTATAAAACTGGATATACCCCATCGGTACCAGAGGACTTGAAGGCACGAAAGAAACAACATCATATTGGATGGCCTTGTCTGTCAGAACAACCGATGACAGATACGAGTACCAGCTACAGCATGTTATGCTGCGTGTTGTAAGCTAGTTCTGATCGGGTTATCTCGGAAGTGAATCTTAAGCATGAAACAGATAGTGAGTGAATATGCTATCAGATCTCCTGAGTCTTTCCAGTCCGCGAAATTTCCCCCGTATTAGAACTTTGACTAGCTGATTCCACAGAGACTTGCCAAACTCCTGTTTAAATCGCGTCCCGTTTGTTTGCGGCAGATTCTTCCTCTTCCCGAAAGCCGAGACCTCACGTCCAATTCTAAATTCGCTGTAATTATGGTATCCAGGGTAAAACAACGCATCAGTACATCCTCCGTTTCCCTCCATTTCCACATAATCAAAGCGATGGCGCACGTATCCCTCACGCATGAAAATATCAAACGTCTTAGTTACCAGAGGGTTTAGGGCACGGACTTTAAGAAATTCAAGCGTTTGTTACGTGGAGCATTTCCGCGTTCCATTTTACATATCACAGCCCCCTGCTTGAATGCAAACATTCCCTGCTTTAGCTAGCGTTGATAGGTGATTAATATCTTGTGATGAATATCATGTATTGTACTTCACAACAGAAATTAATAATTTCTTATTTAATAAAATAAATACACTTAAAAAAGGGCCAATGAAAACACCCATCGTTCCATATGATCAAGGTTTTTTTTGTGTTTTTTTTTTATGATTATATTGTACATATATAAATGTTTCGAATTATACATGTAGAAGTCTTTAATTTTAGAATTCAATTGAAATGACAAAACTTATTTAGTACAAAAAAAATTCCAAAATTAACTTACAACTACGACAGAATTAACTTAAAACAAAAGACATGACCAAATTAACTTAATGCAAAAGAAACGACAAACTGATCTGATCATCCCACCCGCCGACTCTCGTGAATTGATCCATGATACCACGAATGCAACTCCGCAAATTCCTTCTGTTAATAATATCGCTTCCCTCCAATTTGCCATTCTTGCAAGTGGTTACTATCTGGAACGATTGTGCTTCCCACTGCACAGTGGTCGCTGCCATACGACAAAAATACAAAAACCGAACATAAAATTTTCCAATTTAAAGCATGTATATCAAGTCATGAATGAAGAAGCTTCTCGAAAATAAATTTTTTTTTCTTCGAGACCATTCGCTTTTTCTAGGAAATTCCCTTAAAGTAAGACCACGTGTTTGGCAATTCAGTGCCATTCATCATTGAGTCAATTTTGCGAACACAACATTTCAACGAAAACGACTTCCAACAAATTATTAAAAATATGGATATAACAAGTACGGATATCAATTTAAATTTAAATTAATAAACAACTTTAATATTGTAGGGAACCATATGGTATGAAAAAAAAACAACTTCCCAAGTTGCCTTTTTTCAGTGTTTTTCGTCTACCACTTGTAATTTCTTTTAAAGCGTTGGTTGTGTTCCCCCCGACCCCTGATTCCCCGATTCCCATTTGTTTCTTACTAATAGTTAATGTTTATAGATTTTAATATTCCTCGAGTTGGTTGCCAAAAAAATGCCAGGCTTCGTAAAATCTGGATGGGAGTGACGCGGGTTGTGCTTCCGTTATGTGTTTGTTATTGTTCACAGGTGTAGTATATGTCAAATTATTTTATTTTTGCTATTATTAACTGATTTTGTTTCTGATTTGTATAGGCTCTTCTTTTCAGTGCAGCGTTTCGCGCAAACTTATTTTGCAAGAGTGGTGCTCTGTAAGAGACACTAATGCTAAAAACGCTCGGAATGTGGTTGGTTCGATAAAATTAGGTGTTGAAAATAAGGGCTATTTTGCAGACCAAGATGAAATACAGAATTATGTCAACGACTTCTGCAAAAAAATGCAACCGCACCAAAGACGTTGTTTTGCAACAGCACTCGAATTGGCTTGAGATAAGAGAGAGCTTCACTGTAAGAGAAAAGGCTAAAAAGTCGATTTCAGCTAGAAGTCATGGGCGTCCCAAATCAGAATTCGGTTAGTCTTCAAAACGTACAAAACAACGACAAATAGTTAAGGTATCAAAGGTAGATGAGTCCGCTCCAACTGCTTTTCGAAATGTGTGCCTAAAGTCAAATCAAAACATTAGCAAATGCTAATGAAGTTGTTGCTCTTATAATGGAAGCCAATTTAACTAAATATCAATATTTAGTGATTCGAAATTTTATAAACTCCAAAATTTCATATTGTTTTTTAACCAGCTACGAAACAAAGCTAAAAAACAAAGTTACCCAAGCAATATAAGTGTAAACGAATCACTCGCTGAAGTTGAACTACAAAGCTTACTTGATCATACAGCATCGCGTATACTGGAACTCCAGATGGAGGTTGTCAATGAAATAAAAGATGATTCGGTGAACACGCTTACTTTAATTGGAATATGGGGCTTCGATGTGAGCTCTGGACATAGCGAGTATAAGCAGAATTTCGTCAATAATAGTTGTGAAGACAACTCTTTATTTGTAACATCTTATGTGCCCCTCCAACTTATAACTAAATCGGATGAATTACACAGCCCCAGAATAGTATGGAAAAATCCTAGGCCATCATCCACCCGCTGTCCATTGCAGAAGAGAAGTACATTAAGCAGAAAATAAACGGTTTGCGGCACACAGAGATTGTTACACCTAAGAACATTCGCGTAGAGCATAGTCTGCAGCTTACAATAGTGGACGATAAAGTTTGTAATGCTTTGAGGGGAACACCTTCAACAAAATGTTACATATGCGATGCGAAGCCGTCAGAAATGAACAGTATAGACGACTGTCAGAGAAAAAAAGTTCACGAAAGTAGGTATGAATTTGGCTTATCACCTCTACATTCGTACATACGATTTTTTTAGTATTTCCTCCATGTATCATATCGATTGGAGATAAAATCGTGGCAAATCAGGTCTCCAAAAGAAAAAACTGAACGAATCACACGAAAGCGAAAGCTTCAATTGAAGTTCCGAATGAAATGGGACTGCTAGTGGACGAACCCAAGTTTGAAGGCAGTGGTATATCAAATGATGGAAACACAAAAATTTTTTTTAGAAACCCTGGCTTGGCTTCAAAAATAACTGACATTGATGATGCACTACCATTTTGCAAGCTTTAAATTCGAGCTACAAAATAAATGTGGACAAATTCAGGGGTTATGCGCTAGAGACAGTTAGAGGACTAGTTGCAAAATATCCATGGTACTACTTGCCACCTTGAGTCCACAGAATATTGATTCATGCTCCTGAAGTCATTGACCGAGATCTAGTTTCAATTGGGGAACTCTCTGAGGAAGCTGGAGAGGCCAAAAATAAAGACTTAAAAAAATGTAGACTCCAACACACTCGATAAATTTCCGGCGTCTTAACAAACACAGACTTAATAAATAGATTACTTCTTAGTTCAGACCCTTTTATAAGTGGATTAAGAAAACTGCCTTGCAAAAAAGGTCGAAGTTAAATAAATCCATGGTTGATTTACTTCAAGAATATTAACATCCAAAGTGTAATTTTTGACAATTTCTTTATATAGAAATTTAGTTTTCACTTTTGTTTATATCTTTTATTTTTCAATTATGAATTTTTTTTATAACTTTATTATTTGTTAATAAATTTTAAGATTTGAAAATATTATAAGAAATATTTTTTTTTGTTAGACTTTATATGTCTAAATGGATGGGAAAAGGCGTGTCGGTGAACAACCACGCCCATTTTTACACAATATCATTATGATATTTTTATAAGCTCGTGGCAACAATTTTAGACCTATAACATATCTTACGTAGAAGTATTTTTGTCGCCTACCTCAATACAGTTTCAGTTTCAGTTTTTAGGCATTTTTATTTATATCACTTATTTTACTCTTAAATGCTATACAAAAAAACGCTTAAAAATTAGCTTAATTAACTTAAAATTATCTTATTCTAACTTACTGGCCCCATGCGGGCACTCTAAATTAAACCTAATACTTAAATTATGTCTTTCGATGTATCTTACATTACATGTTTATACTATGGCTATTCATTATAATTAAAACTAAGAAAACATTTCTTAAGAATTTTAAGAATTTTTTATTTTTTTTTCTCTTTTAAATCTAACTTAATTCTACCTAAAACTATGTAAGACGGCCAACGCTAAAACAAAAAAATTTAGGCTGACCCACTTTGCTTCGCAAGAAGCTATCTATTGCTGAAGGAATTCGACGACGATGCATCCTCTTCTTCAACAAGCCACCAAAATTGTTGGTGCTGCTGAGCAACATCCCTCATGTCGCGACTCCCTAACGCTCTACTGAACCGGAGACGCTCCGTATTGCCGTGTGCGACGTCTCTGTCGTAGTTGAGTCGCCTGTCCGCAGCTGTTCGAGCGACGTGGAAGATTAGCGGCACCGCCAGTCTGTCCTGGATCAGACCTTTACTATCTAAGTAGAGGAACGCTTCTGGAGGAATAAAGCCGTCAAAGCGAACTCTCTCGTGATACATATAATTAAGGTAGTAAGCCCCGGAGATCAGGTTGTTCGATGAGGTCATTGCTCTTGCAACGTGCTTTCGAGTCAACTTAATAACAAAATTGTCCACTCTTATTAGGTTCGCCCTGTTGTACAAGACCTCATTACGATAGAATTTTATGTACTCAGATTCTGGCGTTCTGTATAAGCGAAGACAAGCCCGAAGACAAGCCCTCTCAAACTCCCGAATCTTTTCCAATAAACTTGCTCTCACGTTGAAAAACACGGGACATCCAAATACAAGCCTAGGCCAGATAAGGGCCATGTAACAGATCACCTTCACCCTCGCATCGAGTTGGCTGTTATAAAACAGTCTCCTTGTAAGGGCAAAAGCACCTCTGGCTCTGGCCAGGGCAATATCTATATGTTTGTTAAAATACAGAGGTATCTGACTACATTTCGACAAGCAAGTGGCTGTCCATGTTGTCCGACGATAGAGAACTTTCGCCAATTCTTTCTGGTATCCCTAGAGGCCCCAGACAAAGGCGTCCTAAACAAAATCTTTTCCGACTTATGAAAGTTGATTTTCAACTTCCAGTCATCGCAATATTGTTTAATTTTGTCGAAGTCACCTTGCAAAAGTGTATTAATGACCTCAATCTTTGGACCGGTTCTGTACGCGATTAAGTCGTCTGCGTACGCTATGGCATGGTGAAGCGAACCTATCAGATCACTTGTGTAAATGTTGAATAGGATCGGCGAATTTACCGCACCTTGTTGCAGACCGTTTTTAATGTTAAATGTTCCAGCGGAAGTCACATCGCCATTCTTCACGATGAACTGTCTACTTGAGAGCATATCAAAAAGAATATACAGAAGTGGTTTACTAATGCCCAACCTGTCCAGCTTGAAGTAGAGTCCCTCTAACCATACGGTATCGAAGGCCTTTTCCAAGTCAATCAGGCAGACACCAGTGCACTGTTTCTTGCCTTTGTTCCATTGGATATCAGAAACCAGCTTAGACGCGGCATGAATTATATCATGCCCCACCTTGAAACCGAATTGATTATCCCGAACTATATGTTTGTCCTCAACCCACTTAGTCAGGACTCTATTGATCTCCTTCTCGAAAACTTTGCTGATATTTGGAAGAAGACTGATCGAGCGGAGATTCGCCGGATTGGATGTGTCTTTATTCCTTTTGGGAATGGGATGTACCACCGCATTATTCATTGCATTATTAAACAGGGTGGTATAAATGTCCACTGCTTCTAGTGGGAGATGTCAAAGCACAATGTTCGGTATTTCATCGGTTCCCACTGATTTCTTACTTCTAAGCGATTCGAAGATCGCTTGGAGTTCTTCCTTCGAAATGAACGGTGGTAATACCCTTTCGTTGGTGATGACATTATTTGCCATATTCTCGTCACTGAATTTGGTTAAACCTGAGTTCTCGAATCTCCAATTCATAATTTCATTTTGAAGGCAGGAGTTGTGCCCAAGGACTTGACTCTCCAGGTCGTGGTTCGGGCCAATGATGTCATTCGCCTTGTACACTTCCTGGAAAGTCGCTTCTATAGCCTCTACTTTCTCCTGCGGATCCTCGATCACAAAGAAGTTGTCATCAACAACTACCTCATTTGGATCAATACCTGCTGCTACAAGTATTTGTTCGTTGTTCGTCGTTCGGGCGATTTTGAGACATGGAAGGTCGTTTTGATTATTTCTCCGAAATATCTTATTTATTTGCGGGAACATATTCGGGTTGCTGGTGTTTAGAGCCCGAATTTTGTTGTTCCAATACAAACTTACAGAATTTCTGTAATTTTCCTTTATTAATATCTGGAGGTTTTTAATCGACGACTTCAATGTCCTGATCTCCGGGTTATGTCTGTCAGTAAACTGACTGTACAAGGTTTTTAGCCTTGATAGCAGTCTACTTTTATGTCGGTGCAGTGCGTTAATAGTTAAGTCTTCGTTGTCAGTGTGTTGATACCGAGGTATCGTTTTGTTCATAGTTCGTTTAATTGTCTTGTCCATTAGTTTTAGATACCCGTCAATCTCCTCGTTTGACAGATTTCTATTGGACGGTGGGTAGAGCGAATTCGAGGAGAGGGCTCTCGTCAGCGTTCTGGAGAAGTGCGTCCAACGCACCCTACTATAGTTATAGGAATGCCTTTGAACAAACTCATCCAATTCCGCAGTTTCGTTGGGATCTGTTATTTCAGTGCTGAGACCGCAATGATCACTGTCATACACGAAAGTACGTAGACAGTTTATGGTATGTTGGTTAGTGCCTATTAGTTCTATTCGAGTGTCGAACAGCAGTAGATCCAAATAGGACCCGTGTCTGGGAAACGACGGACTATCCGTCGCTTTGAGGCCGAGTCGATACATCACACTGTGCTGACCCCACCAATTGAGTAGTAGGTTCCCTCTAGTACTCGTATTTGGTGTATTATTTCCCCAATCACTATGTTTGGCGTTGAAATCTCCGCCGCTAATAAAAAAGTTCTCCTCCAATTCCAGCTTGAAACAGTGTCTCGAGCTCTCAGATGAATAAGGTGGATTGAGTAGCCTTAGGTGCATAGACAGACACCATGTACAGCCACTTTCCACTACGGAGAGGAATGTACATCACGCATGCTTGCAGCACCTGAAACCTACGTACCACACGACTGTATACTCTTTTGAAACGCAATCCCTTTCTTACAAAGATCGCAACACCTCCTCCTTGAATGGAATTGGGTCGGTTTCTTCGTAATATTTCATATCTTTTGTGCCTTATTTTGTGTCTTTTCATAAGCTTAGTTTCTCTAACCAAAAGCACATCAGGGGCTTGGTCTTTAAGCAACTTAAACAGATCGGCTTTTCGTTCGAACCTAATCACTGAATTAACATTCACTGCAAGGACCTTCAGGGTTTGCTCCGCCACACACGTAACTATTACGACAAAAGGTGCGTTAGGCCAGGCAGCAGCGTGTATATTTGATCCACCCGCGCGGTCTGTTCAGTTAAATGACGTTGGATCTGAGCCATTTGCCCCTGAATAGAAAGCAAGATAGCTAGTACGTCAGGTACTGGTTCCGGTGCTCTAGGCGCTGGGGCCTGAGAAGCAACCTTTGCTTGTTGTACCGTAGTTCCCCTACCTGCCGCCATTTGGGTGTAGGTAACTTGGGGAGTAACGGCTGGTGTTTGTGCCTGCACGAGTGGACGTTTAACCTCCACTTTCTGCTGCCGAGCCAGATTTACTCTTTTTATATATTGGATTTTGGGACAACCCCGATAGTTTGCGGTGTGTCCCGTGTTCCTGCGTAAGGCACAAGAGAGTTGGCTTTTTTCCGACGCTCCGTCCTTACCTAGAGCGCATTCCTCTGACTTGTGGTTCTTTCCACACTTCACGCATCGAGGCTGCATTTCGCAGTTCGACGCGGCGTGCCCGAACCTTTGGCAGCGAACACATTGCAAAATGTTTTGCAAAATGTTTTCGCTCTTCTTTAATTTTTCCCAGTGTACAACCTGGTAGTCTAGGACTTTGATGCTCCTTAGACCATCCAGTTTACTGTTTGGACTTAGCTGAACCAGAAATAACGGTAATTTTCGCTTCTCCCTTTTGGCTCTGGCCGTGACAAATGGCTTGACCCCCACGAATTTGAGCCCTTCGCACTCCTTCTCCGAGCTGCTCCGGATCAGTCGACGATTCTAACCCCCTCAGCAGCACTGTTTGCAGCCTTTCACCCTTAGGGGTGTAGGAGAAGAACTCCGTCGTCGAATCCTTCAATAAACTTTTAATTTTATGGTAGCGCTCCACTGTATTACAGTGGATCGCATGCCTATCTAATGATAATCTTTTTATAAAAAAGTTGTTGCCTATGGCCGACTTACACAGTTCTATCGTCTCTTTGAGTTCCATCTTGTGAGTGTTGATAGGTGGAACCCTTATTTTTGGAGTCTTTTGTTGATGTTGTTGTTGTTGCTGTTGTTGTGATTGCTGTTGTTGCTGTTGTTACCGTTGTTGTTGTTGCTGGCTCTTCTGCTGCTGTTGTTGTAGTTGTTGTTGTTGCTGGCTCTTCTGCTGCTGTTGTTGTCGTTGTTGTTGTGGTGCCTGCTGATGTATTTTTTGAGCCTGTGTAGGTTTAGGCTGCTGTTTTGATTTTTGTTGTTGCTGTTGTTGTGGCTGTTGATAATCGAGGAGTTCTCCTATCTGCTCCTTTTCCCTTCTTGCTATTTGCTTAGCTTTAATAGCTAGCACTTTTTGCTGGAGCTCCTTAATATCGTTGTTAATTTTTTGTACTTCATATTCTTCATCATCTGACTCAGAAGCCGCCAGAGATGCGAACATATTTTTATCTTTCAGTATCTTTTGCCTCGTTTGCTGTTGTGCTGCTGTCCTTGTTATTATAGTTGGCGCCTCTTACCTAGCTCCACCAGGCAGCTTTTCTGTTGGTGCTGACAGGGAAGTGCGCTTCACTGCGTTAGGAGTAGGTTGCATCTTCCTCCTCCTCTTCATCCTTGGCTCGACCACTACCGCTGGTTGCCTTGAACCACTGGAAATATCGCCTGACTTATCAGTTGGTCCCGCTATTAGCATAGCGGACCGCTCTCCAAAATACATCGCGTGATGTTATTATGCACTTTTAATTATTTATTTTTAAATTAAAAAAAAAAACAAAGAAAAGAGAAACACGAGATCTGTTCGACTCGGAGTCGAACCCACAACCCACAACCCACAACCTGGCAACCGGGCGCACTACCGCTGGGCTGTTTGGAGCCCTATATTAAATTCGTCAAATGTCGTATTTATCAGTAGCACTACTCAAATAAAACCCGAATCACGTCTTATCTCCACGGAGGTCTATGAACGACTCCACTTACCTCAATACAAGCTCGACCACTGTGCACTGGTTTTATTTATTTCTCTTTTCCAGGTCATCTGAATCGTATTGCCAAGATAGCTTCATCGTAACATTATTGTCATGGAATGTGTAACACGAGGGTGGTGACGAAGTATTTGTATTATGCTCAGCGATCGGTTAGCGGTCTGGAATGATTCACATAGTTAATTAATAACTTAATTCCTACATACATATGCGAATGAAAATGTTCAATTCGCAACATCTATTTCGGAACGGTAGCACTCAGACACGAAAATGATCCGCTGTACTCCATGTGTTTCGAATGCCAGTAGCACGCCGGAGTATTGAGTTCCCACGCGGTCGTCCCCCATCTAAGTACCTACCGCGCCCAACGTTTATAAATTTCAGTGATCTTGTGGGCACCGGTGCTTTTATCGTTGCTGCCAGTCTGTTGACTTGATTAAAGTACTCGTAAATCTCAATTTAAGCAAACGTGTTGGCAAATATTGAATTAATGTATTTGTTATATTTTCTACAATATCTCATCTAAGGCAGATTACAAATGCGTACTTATCTTCTTTTTTTTTGTCTGCCTACGAGTATTTGAAGTCGCTTTTACTTCTATGTCTGGATTCAGAAGGGATTGTACTTCCTGTCGCAAACAATAGGGTTCTCGTTTATTTGCTTGTGTGTAGTGTCCAGTCGCTCGGTTAGGGTTTGATTGCTGCTTTTTTGGTTTCTTCTTTGTATTTCTTTCCTCTGGGATATCGCCGCTGGCTTGATTTTTTCGATGTTGATAGGTATTGGGGGTGTTTCCTGTTCATATACGGGGTGTCACCTAATTCATCAACGATAATTTGGGGAATGAGTCCTGGGCGGTCCGCACCTAATTCTATGAAGAACAAAGCTTAAATGCCTTTTTATTGTACAGAAGTGTTTTCGTGAACATATTTTCTTCACTTAGTCTTTTATAAAAGAATATAAATACAAGAGTGCATGCCAATGCCAATATAAACATATAAATACAATATTTAAATTTTGAAACCAGTAAAAATTAGGACAAACATAATTTAAGATAGCATTGATTGTCGTAGGTTTCCTGGGTTCGAAGGAATTCTATGGGAGAAGATGCACTTGAGCTATTAACTGTTGGCCTGCATACGTATACTGGTGATAAAAGATATACGATGGAATTTCAGTATCCAAATAATTGGAGGTTGAAAATAACAAGTGCAAAAAAAGAAGATGAAGCAACTTATGAATGTCAAATATCAACACATCCGCCCAGAGTCATACAAATTTTTCTGCATGTGAATGGTAATATATTTAATTAATTTTATAATTCCATATTTTGTAATTTCAATATTTTTAGCGCCGAAGGTCATTATTGTGGACGAGTACAATATACCATTACAAGAAAAATATTATGAAATTGACTCAACGCTGCAATTATTTTGCATAGTTCGAAATGTCTTAATGACTTCATCGGTAGTATTCTGGCGACATGATGAACAAATTTTAAATTATGATACATCAAGAGGAGGGATAAGGTAAGCTCATATTCTCAGATTACTTCAAGAAGCTTTGGAACAAACCGACTATTTGTTCTTATCTTGTGCAGTAAAAACGTTGCAGCAAAACCAGATGACTTGGTTTTCTATACAAGCAAACACTTATTTTACTGCACACCATGTTTTGCAGCTATATCTTACATTGCTAAAATTAATCTTGACGTACACCGAGGGTAATTGAATTGAAAAATAGCGCAATTTATTTTATTTTAACTCATGCGATGTTTAGCGAAAAATTAAACTGGCAGATTTTTCTCTAGCGACTTCGTCAAAATATTGGACCCTACTTGATTACCGAAATCAAGCAGCTTTGGTTGCGCGTACTACAATACTAAGATGAATGACCGCATGGAAACCCTGTGTGATTTTTAGGTATAAAATACACACTAGTATTGCACATTATTCTTATTAAAAAGGCATTGCTAGTAAGAGTAGTTTACAGTATTTAATAACTTTGAAATAAGTTTTCAGTTTTATAATTAGCAATGAAGGGATGACTCATCGATTTCCTAAGCATTAAAAAACAATACCAAACAATTTAAGCGAACAAATGTCAAATACTATTGCACTTGTGCCTTTTGTGAGTCACTGTACGCTTTAATGCTGTGCGTCATTCATGAAAAGTAATAATCTTGTATATTAGTTACTTTTAGTGCGACGAATAAACTGGAAATTTGGAATTTTGTTAATAAGTTTTTTATGTTATATGCTAATCTGAAATGCTTAAGTCTCACCGAAGTTTAGTTAAATATCTAATATTTAATATTATTTATCCTATCATTAGTGAATATCAAGCAAAAAATTGACGTCTGCGTAAACGTTGGTACCAAGTGCAGAAAACAGATTCCCGTTTTTGTGTATAGGATTCGTAAAAAAGTGATACGGTTTTTAAAAGTAGATTGCGTAAGGTTTTTTGATTCTCACTTTTGTCAATTACATATATACTTTTTTCTTTTCACATTTGATAGCTGTTACTTTAAGCTAACTTTAGAAGAAAGTCGTAGTTAATTCTGTTTACAACTGTCAGTACAGTGTCAATTTTAAAATGGAATGCAAGAACAAATATTTTTGACACATTTTGCTTTTTTATTTCCGTAAAAACAAGAGAGCTCCTGATGTCACCTCACTGGTAATGAAAAATGGATCGTCTACAATAAAGTCCATCGAAAACGATCATGGTCCAAGCGAGATGAGACAGCATAAGCCACATCTAATCGAAAGCTGAACTGCATCAGAAGAAGGTTATGTATCCAATTTGGTGGTATTATGAAGGTGTCGTGTATTTTGAGTTGCCAGAATTCGTAAATCGTATTCCACCATGAAAACGCACCTTTGCTAACTCGTGAAAAGTTATTGAATTTTGGTCAAGAAGTGATGTCATAGCCACCATACAACCCCGACCTTGCATCGCCAGATTTTCATTTCTATTGAAGCTTGCAAAACTCTTTGAATAAAACTTTACCCATTGATGATAGTCTGACATCGAACTCGGTTCAGTTTTGTGCTAATAAGCACTGGATTGAAAACAATTTAAAATACATAATTGACTTAAGTTGATTATTTGCATGTAGAAAAAGAATAAGAGTTTTATTCCACACAAAGAAACCGGAGTTACTTTCTTGTCATCCCAATAATTCAAAGAAGAGATTTTTGCATGTAACCTTATTTAAGAAATTTATCACTTACCTTTAAGATATGTACGCGTATGTATTGAAAAACAAGTATGTTGTATTTGGATTATTTTGCTGTCATATCGCAATTTGTGATATCACAAGCTCTGTTATAATTACTGCCTATTGAGAGATTAAGGTCAAGCAAAAACACGTCTTAATACAATATTTTCTATATCTATTTATTCATTATGCACCTAACTTATTTTCTAAGTAGTATTTTTATTTTCGTCATAAAAAGCTTATACATTTAAGTCGCACAATTTACAATATAGAGATTCGATATACAAAAATATCTTTCTGCTATTACAAAATTTTACATTTTTCTTTAAAGATTACAGTTCGAAAATATTTAGAAAAACAAAGGAAAAAACGAATAAAACCTTTATGTAAAAAAAAAAAATAATAATAATAATTGGTAATTATAACAAATAAATAAATAAATAATTAATTTTAATAATAAATAAATAAATTATTAATAGGTATTAATAATAAATAAATAATGTTATAAATGAATGAATAAATAAATAAATAAATAAGTAAATAAATAAATAAATAAGTAAATGAATAAATAAATAAATTATTTTTACATTAATAAATAAAGAAAAGAAAGAAACAAAAAAAAAAAACGCAAAAGAAACAAGGAACTAAACACTGTCATGTTTCACTGATTGAGTTTCTTATTAGGGGATTATCATGTTTTTTTTTTTTTTTTTAAAGAACTTAACACTCAAGTGGGTATGAATACACTTATAATGCCTCAGCATGTGTTAAGTTTTTTGGAAAATGGAATAGAGGGAGAGAGAAAGATGTTTGGGCTCAGTGGTTATTTCGCTCCATTTGTGGCATCCAACATTTAATGGGGAGACTAAATTCTTAGTGGAAGTTGGCTTGATGTTGATTTCTGGTCAACTACTCATCTTACTTGATTTTCGTTAACTGAAAAAATGTATGTCTTTCGGGCGAGGCTGGAATTCGAACACCGAACCTTCCGATTGGGAAGCCAGTCCACTACCACTTGAGCCACGGCCACCCATAAAACAACATTCCTAGCAAAAGATGCTTTTAATTTATAAGTTCTTTCGGAAATCATCTCAACATTTGATAACTTATGCAGGACTCTAGTGGAGTAGGAACGAGGTAGATTAAGCATCATCTTAAGAATTTTGTTTTGTATACGTTGAAGATTTTTTTTATGACATATTGCACAATCTCCCCAAACCTGGCATTCAGAAAGCAGAATTGCCTGAAATATTATTTTGTATATTGTCATTTTGTTTTTAAAATTTAAACTCGATCTTCTGTTAATAAAAGGATAAAACATTTTTATTCCAATTTGAATTTTTCTACTGGTTTGTGCAAAGTGTTCCTTGAATGTTAACCTTTTATCCAAATACATTCCCAAATATTTCACATGTGATTCCATTGTATTACTTGACCTCTCACTTGAAGAGGGTTACACGGAAGATAACAAGGTTTTCTTTTTCGAGTAAAAAAGATTGCTTCAAATTTACCTGTGTTGACTTTAATTTTCCATTTCGTGTAATAATATAACAATATTTCTAACGCATTTTGTAAATTTGTCTCGATGTTGAGACCAAGTCTATGCGAAGAAAATATTGCCACATCATCAGCATAGACTGCGTATTTACATAACGAAAGCTCATGATGTAAAGATATTATAAAGAATCGGACCAAGAACTGAACCTTGTATTACGCCTGAGAAAATTTGTTTGAGTTCAGAAGGACAATTATTGACATGGACAATAAAACTTCTATTACATAAAAAAATTTGTACAATTTTGACGAGATATACAGGGAAACCAAACGAAAGCATTTTGTATATTAGTCCATCGTGCCAGACTGAATCGAATGCCTTTTCGATGTCCAAAAGGACTAAACCGGTTGATTCACCAATAAGTCTTTTATTCTTAATGTACTGACAAATTCTGTTTGCTTGATGCAACGTGCTATGCTGACTTCTAAAACCAAATTGTTCATTGGGAAGAATACATTGGCTCTCAATGACTGATAACAGTTTGTTTTTGAGGACCCTTTCCAGAACCAGAGTCCAGTTTGTTTTTGTTGACCCTTTCCAGAACTTTGCTTATACTGCTAAGCAAGCATATGGGCCGGTAGCTAAGCCGATCTTCCAATGGCTTACATGGTTTGGAAATAGGAATCACTTTAGCCATTTTCCAACTATCCGGAAAGTATTGTAATTTTAGGCACGAGTTTATAAGAAAAGTTAAAAATTTTATTGCTGACATCGGCAATTTTTTTAAATAAATATTTTTTATACAGTCAATGTCATCGCTTTTCTTAATTGTTAAGCTTTTTAGAACATCTTTAACATTTTCCAGAGAAACATACTCTACATCAGACAAACACACATTTTGTTGTGACAGGCTGATGGACGAAGTATTTACCAAAGCACTTGTTATTGCATTACCGATATTTTGAGCCACACATTGTGATTTTTAATGAAATTAGAAGCAAGGGTATTGGCTTTTTCTTTGTCCATGTGGTAAACTTGACCATCACTTATAAGACTGGGAATAGGGTTGTTTTTATTTTTAACTACACGCAATATATTCCAAAAAGGTTTGGCATTTTTTTCTGGAGTGCTCAGAGTTTACCCCCATTTTCTGTTTCTGTAGCATTGGATTTCATCAGAGATCATTTTATTAAAATATTTCATCATTGCATAGTGAAAGGGCTGGCGATTTCTCTGCCATGAACGCTTATGAGAATTTCTGATTCGAATATATGAAAGAATATAGTCTGGAATTTTTAAGTATGCGCTGTTGTTTTTATTATTAACCCTAGGTATACTTAGATTTGCAGAATGCAAAACGCTTTCTGAGAACACCTTAATATATGTGTCTATATTTCCCTTATACAAAGTATTTTCTAAATCAATTTTATTATTTAATTCTCTTTTGAACATTTTCCAGTTGGCTTTTTTGTAATTAAGAGAATAACATTTATTTTCAAAGCAAGGCTGCGATAACTTACAAGTAACTAGATTATGATCAGAGTTTAATTCTTGAAAGGCGGTTGGATCAGACAGTAAATTCGCTACATTTGTTATAAACAAATCAAGAACAGATGGGACATAACGCGAACTACACGGAACATAAGATGGACTTGATGGAAACAAAACGGAAAACGGAAAATAGTTCGAATGTTCCTTGAGAATATTTCCCCAGGAATTTGCCCTATTGCACCCCCAGCTTCTATGCTTACAATTAAGATCACCACCAATGACATATTTTTCATTTCTGGAAAAAAGCAATCTCAAATCATTTTTAAACAATTTTACACGCTCTGTAGATCTGTTTTTCCCAAGAAAGTAGGCACAGTAAATGTGTATACTAGTTAAGTCGTTGAGAAATATTTTAATTCCAACGTTTTCGACTAACTTTGTTCTTACAACAGGCAAAGCTTCATGCCAAATTGATTTCCTAATCAAAATTGCTACACCTCCATCTCTTCTCCCAGTTCTGTCAACACGATAGCATTTATAATTTGAGTTAGACAGATTTTTATTACCTTGTAACCCAGTTTCGGTCACTAAGCCAATGTCAATATTTTTGCTATTCAGAAAATTTATGAATTCAACTACTTTGTTTTGAATGCCTCTAGCATTCCAAGTTACAATATTAATTGGACTGATTAACATACTATTTAACATTACTATACATAAACTTAGTTGCTAATTGTGCGACTGTGTAGAATTGTTCATATTTTGTCTTACATTTACCTACACCATTAATCATTTCCATGACAAGTGCATTAAGTTCATCCAGTGAGAACAAGTGATTGCTGTTCACTGGGTCTTGTCGAGTGAACTCAGAACGATTGGAGCCGGTGTTGTTCGATGAGTTAATACATTATTATTTTGTGAAAGTTTTTCCCTTATTTCTAAATATTTATTTCTGCTCACACAAGTAATGTCAGTGGATTTGTGATTCCCATTACAATTTGCACATTTTATTATCAAATTTCCGTTGCAATCATTAGTTGAATGGGGTCCAGCGCAGTTAGAGCAGTACGGTCGTATGTGGCAATTTATTTCCCCGTGGCCAAACATTTGGCATTTGTGGCATTGGGTCAACTTGTCCTTTTGTTTGCGTTGGAAGTTCCACTTAATTTGTGTGTGCATTATGGAGCTAACATTTTTCCTTAAATCTATTAACTTTACAGAACCACTTTCGAATGATATTAAATAGAATACGTCCGTGTAATGTTCATAGTTCTTTTTTTATGATTTTCACTTGCAAACATTTTAAACCACGACTAAGTAGTTCATCTTTGAGTTCATTCTCGCAAACCGAACCTAGTCCATACAGAACGACTTTAAATGCTTTTTCTCCTCTCAGATCGTGGGAGAAGAACTGGCAATTTTCTTGTTTTAAAAAATTTAACACTTTTTTGTATGTTTCGATTCACTCACACATTATTTTGATGCCTATAGACCCCCTTTTTATTGAATAGCCTTTTAAATTCAATTTGGAAAACAGATTATGAACATATTCACTGGGTTTTTGTAACAGTTTGATTGGGGGAATGGACACAATTTGCTTTGGCTTGGGCGAAATAATTTCGTCCATTTCTTCCTTGTTACTATCACCACAAATCTGAGTCTGCAAGGGACTCCAGTAATTTCTTCCGGAATCACTATTTTTCCCGCTCATTTTAATAGAGCTAGATTTAGCCTTTTTATTCTGAGGACAGATAGTAGTCCTCAGATATATTAGGCGATCGCGCGCGTTTCGAAATTTTAAGCAAGATTTTTATTAGCGGAGAGAAAATTTGACAACCGACGCCGTCAAAAGCTTACACTCGACTCCCTTATTTTCTAAGTTAATATTTTTTTAACCGTTTATTCTCCTGCACATCATCACAATGTATAGCAGTACGAGCACTATATCAAATAACAAATAACTTAAGTTTAATTTTCTTTATATAAAATATAATAGTAAGGTTTAGCACAGTAGTAGAGACAATAAATTTAAAATGGTTCGTTTATAATTCTGTTTCTATAAGCTACTGCAATTAATTAATAATGCTCAATATCTCAGTCTCTGATTTAACATTACTGCCTAAGAGATATCTTAGTGTTGCCCTCAGTGTTGGGCATTTTCCTATAAAATGGATTATGTCTTCTCCCACCGAAAAGTTACACATACTGCAATATATGGGTAATTTTTTGCGGTGTGGTATACAATTGAGCTTTATCAGTTCCCTTCTCATTTAGAAAATTGATGAAATTAGTTCTTGGTTGTGCTTGCTGCGGAAGTAGTTTTTTTCGTTTAAATTGTGGTTATAGCGGTTGTGTATTGTTAGATGAACGGATGAGGTAGCCTGATTGATGCAGTCTTGTCTATATTGTTCATCTTCTTTAGGTATAAAGTCATATAATTTACGCAATCTATCACTCTCCATAAAATGGAGTTCACTTCGGCAGTGACTTTCTAGATCCTTTAGTTTCAAATACCATAGGTTTTTCTCCTACATCGCTACTATTTCTGGGAGCCTATTGTCTGTCATTTCAAGAACATTCGCTACATAGTCCGCATGAAGCTTAAGGGTTTTCACAATAAGTGGCGACAATCCCGTTTCAATTATTATCATGTAGTTGAACGTATGGAAGTTGTGGGGAATGGAAGCATCTATTTACATAATATCGTAGTAGTTTTTCAATTTCTTCGTACTGCTATGAATACTTTTTATTTCACGTTATGTGCAACTTTTTTATTTGAGAAGAATTTTCTTCCAACTATCACTGACCACACTCTTTGCCTTTAAGTGTGTTTTCATGTTAAGATTGCAAGTTATTGTTACACCAAGATATTTATTGTATATGCGCTAACTCTTTCGATTGCTTCCTCTTATAGTGCCACCTCTCGTTTCTGCAGTTGCACCTTTTTTTAAGACAGATTCACCGTAAGAATCCGTAACCGGAAGTACTCTTGAAGTCGGTTTATCATGAGTTGAAGAGTTTCAGGTGTATTCGCGAAAAGTACTACGTAATCAGCAAACAGAAGGGCTTTGATTGTAGTTCCAGCAAACACTAATTCTCCCGGTAGAAACTCGATAAGATCATCAATAAAAAGTGATCAAATGAAAAGGCTTAAAATACACACTTGTTTGAGTTCCATTTTCGTTTCAAACGAATTCGAGGTTTCCAGGGCGTTCCATACAGGCGAACGGTTACCCTTGTAAATATTTTCGAGAACCCTTCCAAGCTTGAATGACATTTCCACGTTATAGAGTTTAAAGAATAGGGCTGCTCGCTTAACTATGTCAAAAGCAGCCTTGAAATCGGCAAAGCAAGTGTATGCTCTTCTTTTTGTGCTGTGAATCTCCCAGCAACTTTTTGTAATATAGAAATATTGTCTGCAGTAGAATACCCGCTGCGAAATCTAGTTTGGAATTCACTCACTTCACTTGTAAAAATGTTGTATGAATTAAGAAAAGATATTCCACGATAGTTACCTAGTTCGAAAATGTTTCCCTTTTTTGGATAGGAAATATTATAGATTCCTTGAATTGGTGTGGCATCCATTATTACATTACAAGCTGCAGTTAGTTTTTCGGTGAGCCCATCTGTTCCATACTTAAAAAATTCTACCGGAATTCTATCCGACCATCTTTGAGTTTCCTTATAGTAAAGCGTACTTCCTCATGTGTTATACGTGGATCCAATATTTCATCATTGTATGATGGTACTACACGATGTAAATGTGATAGGATTTAAGACTGATTTGTAATTTGTTTGCGTTGATTTTGCGACTCTAAAATTCTTTAGAGTCCTTGCAGCGTGCAAGCTTTAGAGCCCTAGTTTCGAAAAATTGAATCTGTTTATCTTTTCATAATTTCTTAAATACCTTGTTTGCTTGCATATAAATTCTTTCGAAGTAGTTGTTGCTATATTTTCGATATATTTTAAGCCATCCATCCCTGTTTATGAAGCCATTTATCTTTATTCTTCAAAATGTCCTTATTGACAGGCCTGGGATCCAGATAAGGCGTTATAATTGTACTCTCAATTATGCTTATGGTGAGTTGCCCTACAAATTATAAGTTTTGCTCTAGGTTGCTCCTATAATTTTTCGCATTAGAATTCTTTCAAAACAGTGTTGGCGATAATTTCACGTTTCTTGTTTCATTTTGAGTAAGCGTTTCTTAGGCAAACTCAGCAGTGATTGACAGATGTTCCGAAAATGGCGCATTCAATACTTCAAAATCCGCCAGTATCGTGCTCCAATTCCCTCCAATTAGACAATATTCCACTACTGAAAAACCTTACTGTCCCAAAAATGTATACTCAACATACCGAGTATCGATTCAACGGTTGACGAGTGCACATGTTACCCAGTGCACTCCTAAATTCTCGTGTGTTTTGGAAAGAAAAAAAAGCAAACCGCTCAGCTTAGAAAACAAGCAACAAACAAAACCACCGCGCCAGTTATACTTTGAGAGAATCGCGGAGCGTCAAAATGAAACAAATCAAGTAGGAGGTTGAAGTATAACTACTCATAAATCTTTATTTTTTTGGTTACTTTTCTATTAACTTGATTCTTAAATCTAAGCTAATTTCTTCCCAGATTGAATGTCTCACTTTTCGATGGAAACGCAAAACAAAGGGATACACCGCATTTGCGTTCCCACGTTATTGCAGACTTGCATTTAAAATCTGGTGGGAATAATTGGTGAATCGGGATTTATGATGTCATCACTAAGACGAACTTTGGTGGTCATCATTTACAGCACCTCCACTGCCAAATTTCGAATTCTCCTGAATCCTTGTATCTTTAATATTTACTGTTAATTTATTTCTTTTAGATTTTAAAAATATTACGACTACAGCTATTATATCAATTTTATATTGATGTTGTATAACACATTTTTATGGAACTTCAATTCTTCATCTGTTTTATATTTTCCAAATGTTTTGTAATTATTTGCTCGAATGCTATCAATTTAGTTTGGATTTGACTAGGCTCCACACTTCTTGACAAAGTTCAATAGTATATTTATAAAAACTTATAAAATTATTTCCATTTAACAATACTGATCGATCGTCACAATCTTGGATAAGTTTGTCTTTTATAGCATTCTTAATTATAAGTGATTCATCATGTAAAGTTTCTACCCTTGTTTTATTATTAAATTTTAATTTGCATTCGTTTTTCCAAATACAGTTATTGCTTAACTTTAATTAATTTTAAAAATTAATTTTCATGATAAACAAAGTTTTTAGTTCTTATTGTTACAACAAGTTCATCACTTTTACCTATTTCAAGAAATTCAGAATTACGAAGTTGTATGATTAATTTCAGGACAACGCTAACACAATTCTTGGGAATATACCCACATTAATTAATTTTAACTTATATAAATCTTTGTTTATTTTTGTTACAAAGGCATGCTTTTTAAAGTGGAATATGGCAAGGTGAATGACTCCATTCTTTTCAGTCGGTGTTTCAGTTAGCTCAAATTTAGGCTTAATAGGTTTTTGACCATAGTTTATCTATTATATGACGAATTTGTCCTCGTAATTTCGAAAAATATATTTTATCTTTAAGGCTATAATAACTCTCATTTGTAACACTAAACATAGATTCCTTAGGATGATATATCGCCAACTGTTTATGCATTTCCTCATCTGTTTTGATTTCTTATGCCCTTTTAGAACATTGCTTAAATTTTACATTTGTATCTGAATTGAATATTGATATTAAAATTAATTGCACTCAGACTATCGTCGAGTCTGAAACTTCTGAATAAACATTTGTTCGGTATTATCTTCTTGCTCTAATGGGCTTACCTCGATAATCGTTCTTTGTGATGAGTCTTGACACAAGAGGTTGGACTATAAGTCAACCAAATTTTGTGATCGGTACTTATTCACGATATGGTCTTCTATGCTTATATGATCTAGTTTTTGTTCATCAGCAGAATGCTGAGTTGAACTGGGAAATTTCTTAGTTGGATTCTTCATCATTGTCCTCATTTATCCTTTCTGAATTATCTAACCTGCTCAAAAAATCCACTACTTTGTTTTCTTTGATATTCAATCTCATAGTTAAAGTCCTGAAATTTTAGCAACCACCTTTTATGTCATTGCGAAAACTTTTAAGCGTATACTTTTTGCTCAAGTACTTAATCGGTGCATGATCAGTAATAATTTTAAACTTATTTATATATACTCGTAAATATGGCCGAAAATAGTTAACAGCATAAATTACAGTTGAAACTCGATTATACGGAATGTTCGGGACCGAGCTCATCACGGATAATCGAAAATTCCGGTTATTGGAGTTTTTTTTTCAAAGAAAAAAGTCTTTTAATAAACAACATTGTTACTCAAACTTCGAAAAAGAAAACAGTATGCAACAAAAAAATGCTTTATTCATTTTAATAACAAAACAAAAGCTAGGTATGTATTCAAAACATTCGTAAGGTTTGTACATACTCGTACAAATTTCAAAAATCAGAAAATTAAGGAACTTTAAAATTAAAAGAATTTTGTTAGAGGTTTAACTCTTCATTTTCCTTTTAGAAGATTTTCGTTAATACGATAAATTTACATTATGTCCTGGGTTGTTATTCCCGGGCAATTAGAGTTTCCTAAGAAATTCAAAAGCATACAACTTCCTTTTATTGCGTCATCAATCGGAATTTTAGCAACTTCGACGTCTGATGATTCATCCGAAGTAGCTTCTATCTCATAGTCTGACTCAATTGGGTTATTTATCATCTCTATTATTTCGTCTTCCATTAGAGATCCAAACGTAGGAGCATTTGCGTCTAAGTTGACCCAATCTCTGATTTCGTTAGCATCGAAATTCTCATAATATTCCATTATTTCTGAAACCGGGTCAAAAGAATCTTTTTCTAAAAAAAAATTTGAATTTGAAAAAAAAAACATAGATATCAAACATTTTTTAGAACATCGGTGGTGACCAAATGACAGAACTTAAAAATGGCCCATAAAGCAGTTTTTATGTTAAGTAACTTGGAAAACTGGTGCCTGTTTTCTGAAGTCACTAGCTTTCAGATTATCTCTATCAGCTAAGGACATTTCAGACTATGAATCACGCCCTGATCCATTGGCTGGATCAATGAAGTGCAGTTTAGTGGAAGGTATCTCACAATAATATTAGGACTCTTAAAATCGTTCACATCAGTTATCCAAGAGCAATACAACTTTTGAATTCTTGTCGAGATTCCCTTTTTCCATGTGGTCTTTTACTTCTGGAACAAAGTGTTTATTAAGCCATTCCAGAAATAGTTCTTGGGTTACCCATTCTCGCTTATTGGCTTTGTAGATCGCTGGAAGATGGCCAGCATTTTTTAAAGCCCTTGGTCGAGCACTCTTACGAATAATCATCAACTTGCATTTATGAGTTCCTGCATCGTTGGAGCAAAGCAGTACTACGCTCCTTCGACCCTTTATAACCACTTACTGAACTCTGTTCATTGCAAGACAAAGTATTTTATGGCAAATACTTCCAAAAAAATGTCATCAGCGTTGTATACTAGATGGAGTGAAAAGTAACCTCCTTGGGAATGAAAAAAAATTTTTTTTAAATGTTTTTTTTTTTTATTCAATATAGTCTCCTTTTAGTTTGATACACTTATTCCAGCGATTTTCCAACTTCTTGATCCCGTCCGAAAAGTAATTTTCCTTAAGGTCTGCAAAATACTCCTCCGTGGCGTCGATGATTTCCTCGCGTGAGCTGAATTTTTTTATTGATGAGTCATCTTGTGAGGTTTGGGAAGAGATAATAGTCCGAGGGATCCAAATTCAGTTACCAATCGATGTCAAAAGTCCGCCCGTTTTGCCCCCACGGAGCATTAGCCCCATAATATTTATCCAGCTTTTCTTTTGTTTCTTTCGCCGTTTTGCCTCTCAAAAAATAATGTTTTATGTGAGAACGAAAATCGTTTTTGTCCATACTCAACATGATGCCAAACACGTCAACAACAATCAGCTGTCAAAACAAAACTAAAGACAGTATCGCAATGAAATTTGGCATGTCTGCCTAAATATGAACGGACTCCAAGGCACCATAACTTTTTTTGCAGTAGCAGGGCATTCTTTTTTAATAAGCTCGAAAAATTCTTCGGCGAAGAGCGTGGCACTTTCGTAGTCAGCAGATTCTTTTTTTCCTGTAAATTTCAATGCATGCTTCTTTGAGGATTTTTCGGTTCCTCAATCCCTTAAAACAATAGCTTTCTGCGAAAAATTTCAAGATTTTTTCCTTATTTTTTAAGATGTCATAAGTTGTTTCGGGGAGAGTACTATGACTTAGGCGCCAAAAATTGATAACGGGTTTTTGTAGAACAGTTCAATACTAGCATTTTTTACGATGGGAGGCGGGGGTCTATCTCGCCCCGTTTAGGAGGTAGGGGTAATTTAAAAAAAAAATTATTTAAATTGAAAAAAACTTATTAAAAAGCAACGGCAACACTTAAAATGAAGTACTATTTTGGTTTTGAAAGCCAGAAGCCTGTTCTTTAATCCTAAATTTAAATTAAACTATTTATGTCAATAGTTTTTGAAAAACTCACATGCAAACTCAAAATTTTGATAAAAAAAATTAACTTTACCACCAGTGTATCAAAGAAAACAACTATACAAAAGTCAAACGTTTGTTCGGTTATATTTTTGCATCATTATCAAGTGCATCACATATCACATAAGCACAAACATACATATTTACATAAGTAAATAATTTGAGGCAAAATTCGAACATGTGAATTTTCTATCATGCGAATCACCAAAACTTTGTAATTTTGGAATAAGTACTGTAGATGAAGAGTATTGATGACATAGGCGCCTGCCTGACGAAAAGCACCTACCCCGAGCGGAGCAACGAAGTTGCCTGAGCGGGACCTGCAGCATGCGAAAAAGTTGTCTTAAATCCCTTAATCCCGCGAAGCGGGCCACCCGGGTACTTTTAATTAAGAAAACTGTCGATATAGGCACCTGCCAGACGTTTAATCTATTATTCATTCACTTACCTCAAAGGAAGACCACGTAAATGCTAAAAAAGCAAAGCAAAAATAGTAATTTTCAATTTTCTCAAAAAACTAGAAGACAGAAGGCGATTTTTTGTGTTCGATTCAGAATTCATATAAGCATTGACCACAAAAAGCCAATTTAGAACTTCATTTCACAATTTTGAAAAAAATTGGTCTAAACTTTTTTTTTTAATTTTTTTTATCAAAATTTTGAGTTTGCATGCGAATTTTTCAAAAACTTTTGACAGAAATAACTTATTTTAAATTTAGGATTAAAGAACAGGTTTCTGGCTTTCAAAACCGGTATAGTACTTCATTTTAAGTGTTGCCGTTGCTTTTTAATAATTTTTTTTAATTTTAAATAATTTTTTTTTTTAAATTTCCCCTACCTCCTAAACGAGGCGAGATAGACCCCCATATCCCATAGTAAAAATTGCTTGCATTGAACAGTTCTACAAAAAAACGTTATTATTTCTTGGCGCCTAAGTTATCGTACTCTTGCCGCTGTTTGTGTCCCGATCTTATATTTTTTTGCTAGCATTTGCACCGGCGCATTGTTTTTACAGTGTTCATTAATTAATTCCACCTTTTCTTTTATTGAAAGAACTTTACGCGATCTTTTTAGTTTACGACCCGTCGCATAAACTTTCTACAAAAAACTGATTAGTTACTATCAACTACAAACGATATGGAATACAAGTCGAAAGATAATCGAAGAACGAACAATGCAACTTGTTTGGTTTTGTTTCAGTTACGGATAATAGAGTGAATCCCGGTTAATAGAGTAAAATATACAAAATCATTTCCGAAAAAAAATACCCGTTAATTGAGTGTCCCGGTTAATCGGATTTCGGACAATCGAGTTTCAATGTATTGCCAAAAATTTCTCATTCGTTGTACTCGTACTATAATTTCTTTCGTGATTGTTAAGTGTCCTGGATATGAAACATATTGGGTAGCCTTTCTGTGAAAGAGTCGTTCTGATAGGATTATTGCTATTATTCGTAAATCGATAAAGTCTTGGATTTATTTGCTCATTGGTTGTCGTACGAAGCTCATAAACAACACTGTTTGTTTTAGTAAGGATATCTCCTTCACTATACGAAACTTTACTTAATTCTTTATTGACAACCTGAATTTTATTTTTCTCTTCATCATTTAAATTTCATATCATGCATTTTATTTACTTCGAGTACAATACTATCTGCATTGTTCCTTATCCAATCCATTCTTAAAATAAAATTGTATGGTTTACTTATTCCTAAAACAATCCATTTTATTTTTGCATTTCTGCGATATTTGAACTCACTTGAACAAACTGATGCGACTGTTTAGGCTTTGTATTTTCTCCTTATATCGTCGTTATCGCCGTTCAGTTTACATATAACGTTTCATATTTACGATGTCATCACTAAGATAAACTTTAGTGATGTCATCGTTTACATACAATATATACTATGCTGAACAAAAGTATTTTGACTAAGCTTCGCGGATCCTAATATCGGTTATCATTATTAACTAAGAGAAGTAACGGTTTTGTATTGATTTTCAAAAGAAAGAAGCTGTTTTTTGCTTTAAGAGTGCAAAAGATAACGGTGATTACTTCATGCGTTTCTTTTCTGTGCAATTTAGCATGTGAGATTATGCTTACTTGGCTGGACAAAAGTATTTTGACATTGCTTTCATTTTCATTTTCTTTGTTTCGCGTGCGGTACAAACAACGTTTTGCAGTTGAAAAAGTTATTTTTGGTTATAATTTGTATTTATATTTGAATTTTCAGCTCAGGTTTCTTAAAATAATGGGTAAAATACGTGAATTAAGCCAAGATCTATGAAATGAGATGCTTATGAGATACTCGTATAATGCAGGTATCTCGGTAGCATACCTTAGTAAATTATACAAAGTGCTTCGTCAAACTATTTATTACCAAATTAATAAATATAAAAAAATTCAATCAACAAGTAATTTGGCTAGATCAGAAAGACCACGCAAAACAACTCCCAGAGAAGACCGCACTATTTAGTTAAGGATTACTCCTAAAGCTGTATCAATTTCGATGAATGAATATAAATATAAAATATCTGTCAGCAGAAAAACATTTGACAGACGTCTGAAAGAGGCCAATCCTGTAACCTATGTAGCCCGGCAAGTACCCCATATATCACCAAAAAATAAGCTTAAGCGTTTGGCATTCGCTCAACAATTTGTAAGCAAGCCTCAATCGTTTTGGAAAAAAATATTATGGACTGATGAAAGCTTATTTGAATATCATGGATTAAAAAAGAAAATTTTCTGCAGATTACTAAAGAAACTTCGAAAAAAAGTGGCGCCTGTATGCGAACGCATACCCCATGGTGGAGGATCGGTTATGTTTTGGGGATGCATGTGCTTCAATGGCTTAGGCAATTTGGTGCCAATCGATGGCACTATGAATTCAGGAAAATATTTTACCGTCCTCAATGACCACGCATTTGCCTCCGGTGACAGACTAATAGGGCCGTTTTTTATATTGCAACAAGACAATGCGCCATGCCATAAAGCCGAAATGATCACCAATTTCTTAAGAGACATGAAGGTAAATACTTTAAATTGGCCACCCCAGAGCCCTGATTTGAATGTAATCGAGAATCTGTGGACTTATATAAAAAGAAAAAGAAGCTCATGCTTAACTAATACGCGACGAGACAATTGCTGAGGTCGAAGGTCTCTGGAAGGATTTTTCACTAGATACCATTCAAAATTTAGTAAGATCGATTCCTGGACGCCAGCAAAAGCTCATCGACGATAAAGGAGGATACATTTTTCATTAATTTTTGTTATTCTGCCTTATATATCGCACTAATATAATATTAGTAATAAAAACATCTTTTGTTAAATACTTTTGTCCACAAATATTTAAAAAAAAAAATATTTTCTTTTCCGTTAACAGTGAACCTGAACAAAATTATTTTATGATTTCTGAAACGCTTATATCTTTGTAATTTGTTTCAGATTTTTTCATTCCATAAAACAATACGTACAACCGAAACAAAATGATTTTATTTGTGTAACTCGCGTGTAAATTAAAAAAAACAACACACAGTGCGGGTATCCCAACACACCCACTGCTGGTCTAAATACTGTTGCTAGCCGTTACTGTATTTATCATACGGCACAGACAGTGGCTGAGTGTATGTAACAACCGATTGTTAGACGGTTGTGAGTGTGAATTTTGTTGGTGCACTACTATATTTCATAGTTTTATAAGAGCTTAACAGCTACAGTACAGAAAACCAAAGTCAAAATTCTCACTTCGCAACCTTACTTAGCATCGTTGTTTTTTGTGTTTGTTTGTGATTATGACAAGGGAATTCAGGGTGGTCCTACGCGGGCTAAAAAGTAATCACTTTTCTGCGTTCGTCCACGTCTGTAAGTACAGACCACCAGTTATTGCACTTAGTGAAACACAGGTAGATCCAGGAGAGGGCGGGGCGCGAATATTGGCTGTATCCACGCTAAATTCCTGAGTCATTATAAAAAAAATCACACACAGAAAACACACAAACACCGACGTTCCTAAGCACAGCTGTGAACTAAAAATTCAGAACCAATGCATGCTCTTTATTAATATTCTTAAGACCAACCATTATATAAGATCTTAATGCTATTTTACTATAGATGCGAGGGCTGTTATCACCATGGAATATTCCATTGTTTCTTTCTTACTATTATTTGGATAGTTAATTATTTGTGTTGATAATGAATTTCACGATAATGCATTTTAGGTGATGTCGGTGGTAATGTTGTTTACATTCTTAAAAGATGATGTAATCTGGTGTATGTACGTGACTTGATAAGAATGACGGAATAGGCAGAGAGTGATATTACATTATTAACTCCTTCTTAAAATTAAGCGTCCTCGCTTTAACCTAAATTTCCATCTTGTACGAGTCTTTCTTTCTTCTGCTTTCTGTACCTTGTAGCATTCGCAGACTTTAACTGTGCCATAGATGAGTAATGCTAGTGAGTATAATCCCAGGATGTAATAAACTGTGTATTGGACTGGATGTTCGATTTGTATCAGGCAAGTTGCTTGTATATGGCATCTATGAAATCTTGTTGGTGGTTGAAGTAGTGCTCTCTATCGATAGTTGTAGAGTAATTGAATTGTATTAATTTAGGTCCGTCTATTTTTGCATTATTCCAGGTATGCTCATAATCTGTAATAATATTTCCGTTTCCAAGTAGCTGGAGTGGTGCGTTATTTTCATATATCATTTTACATTTGGGTGGCTTATTTTCTAATATATTAATAGTAAAATTGTCAGAGTTTTTTATCTTACATATAATCTACTGCTTCATTGGATAATTTTTGTTGAATATCTTTTAAGTTCTGAGTTCCTGAAGAGAAGTTTCCATTTTTCGCGAAATTAACTGTATTAGCAATAGATAGTTCATTGTATACTTCAGTAATCACAAAATCCTTTGATATACATAGTTTTATAATCGAGAGTCCCTAATATTTTTTCAAACTGTGAGTTTAATTTCTTTGGTTTGTTATTGTTTTCTATCAGCATAATTTAATCCTGTCTTGATTTCGATTAAGTCGACGTAATTAGGTGTACCCGTGACAATTTTAAGAGCTGACTCCTGGAAAGTTAAGTGATCGTCTAGTTCTAAAGGTATAAGGAAGTAACTGTGACTTGAGTGTCTCTATTCTGCTTATTAACACTTGTTTAGTCGAGTTCTGTTGCAAATTATATATGGATCGTACTATTTTCTCATATGGTATGGTATAAGATTGTGGTTTCCTGATATACGTATACCGGGTCTGTTTCTATCATTACATATTTGTTGTCCTTTAAATCAATTAGATTGTCGCAGAGAACGGCAGAGATAAAAAAAAAATTATTATTCCTTGTGTCACCTCTGTCTTCCTTTACTACGCGTTTAGCGTGTTTTTGTAGGTTTTTGCTGCGTAGTGTGTTTTAGAGTACATAACGTCTCCTTTTTTGTATGTGATACTCTTACAATTTGTATTATAATATGAAAGCACTATATTTTGATTTAACTCGAGTTTTTGTTTTATATCAGGATACTCTCCTCGCACTCGGGTTTCTCGCATATGACTGAGTATATTGCATTGTCGTATTGTATTATGATCATACCGCGTCAAAGATTTCGTCTCCTGGTGAAGAATTGTTTTCCTGTACTAGGACTCTAGCGAGTTCGATCACCGTGCTGTGTGTACGCTCAACCGATGGTTGTGGAATGAAATGTCGGTGTATGTACAATTTTTAATTTTTTTATAAATTTGTTTCGCGCATATACCTGTGAATGTCGATTCATTGTCGATCATTACGAACTTGGCCCTTGGGTAAATTTGTGATAATATTTCGTCAATGTATTTTTATGTATTCTTTTTGCTCGGAATTTCACGTACCTAGCAATATTTTGAGTATTTATCAGTTATGCTAATGGAAATGTTTCCGTTCATGTGAAATAAGTCTAAATGTATGTGATCGCTTACAAGGCTTGGGATTAGTGTTGCTCCGATCGGTAGTTTGTTTGGTCAGCGTTCGTATTACTTTGTTAGGCAGATTTCACACTCTTGTGTTTCTTTTTGGCACATTTGGCGTATATTTGGCCAAAAATATGTGGGCAGTATTTCCTGCGCGTTATTTTTATAATTTTTATGTGCTGTTTGCGTGTCTGGATTTTTGTCTACTTAAGTCTTCTATGTCCTCTGTCAGTTTTTGAGCCAAAACAATGGATATATTTGGAAAGGAAGAAATGATGTTATTTGATTCCTAAATGTTTTACGCCTTTTAATTTCTTGGATGGTGAATTTCGACCTGAGTATTGTGAGCAACTCGAAGTATTGTTAATTTGTTGGCGAGACAGTGCATCAGCGACAACATTTTGGTGTCCTGATTTGTATACTATTTTATCGCCATATACTTCTATGAAATTTTTCTATCGTTTTATCCTTGTGTTTGGATTTTTATCCGAAATCGAAAAAATAAGTGACTGATGATCTGTGTAAATTGTTAGTTCTGCTATACCGTACCGGTAAACGGCAGGATTTCGTTAGTTTCGGCCTTTGTTCTCATGATATCTTCAATTTCAGTTTTATATTTATCGTTATTAATTGTATAATTTACTATTTGTTCACTAATTTCCTTCTTGTTATATACATATGTGAGCTTATACTCAAAAAGGTCAATTTGTGCTTTCATGACCCTAAGGCCATGCTCACCCAAAGCATGTAAAACTCCGCTAAGGCTTCAATTTCAAAAAATACTAAATTATGATTAAATAATGTAATAATTTACTTAGCTTTAGTCAAAGAGTATCGATGAAGCGTTTTAATCTTTGCTAGTTGTTTAGATATATGTAGATTCCTATTTTGAATTTAGAACTAATATAATTATTTGTCGCGCCTGTATCAATTAAAATGTTAACGGATTTATTTGTTTTTTGGCAGCGTCTTTGGAGACGTGGTCATCCGTTTACTCTCCTAAAAAAGTACTTCCTGTTTCATAGGTGGTATCAGCATGTGGGACGAGTGATTGTAGATCTTGATCTCTGGTCTGGTTTATTCGTTGTACTTTGTTTGTGTTGGTCTCCTCTGAATGGGTTGCAGTGCTGTTGAGACTGTTGGAAGTTGTTCCTTGGGGGGGGTTGCGAGTTAGGTTGGTTTGGTCGCATGTATTGACGCACCGGTTCTTGGCGTGGTTGATGAAAACATAGTACCTGTATATTTGGATTGTATCTCCTTCTATGCTTATATCTCTGAGGTGGAAGATTTGGTCGTTGATTGTATCGTTGTGATGTAATTTGTGCATCAAGCTGCATGTTCGCGTTATCGCGGTATATTATGCTTGCAATTGTGTATGCCGTTTCTAAATCCTTTGGGTGGTGATTGTATAATGTGCCACTTGTATATTTGCTGTTGAGCCCTGTGTTAAATGTACGGACTGCTTCTTGGTTTGCCTATCCTGACATGGATGCAGGTCCCTGTTCTCCTGATATCTCTATCTTTGAGAGCGCAAGGCTCAATGCTTTACTAACTTCGCTGTGGAATTCCGATAGTGTGCGTATTCCTTGTGTGATTTTTTTTTCATTTCTTCGAAAAGTACGTGCAGTTGTTGCTGGTCGGCATAAGTGTAGTCAACTCTGTTGATGATTGAATAGAAGTTTAACTAGGTGTTGTAGTTAATTAGTATGTCTGCTCCTTCTTCAATAATTTTTGAATGAAGAATTGTAAAAGCTGTATAGTAGTTTGGGTGTTTAGAGAATTGCCTAATATTTTCCTTTTCCTCCAGGTTCTGTATTGATTCTTATCTCCACTGAAGCATGTTATGGCCTCGAAGGCTGTTAAATTTATTTGATTTGCATCTGTAATGTTTGAAGTTAATTCTTCATGTTGATCTATCGTAGTGACTGTCTAGAAGGGTCGTTGAGCCTCCAGTATTTTTAGCTTTAATTGTGTATTCTCCAGGCACTGTGTGAGTACTTCAATCTGTGCCGTAGTTTTACGATGCCTTGAGCAATTGTATTGTCGTTCTTTAGTATTAAGCGTAGAGAAATGAATAATTTCCGACGTTTATTTCGTGAGTCCAGGGTAAGGGGTTCTTTTTGTAGTCAGGGAGCTTATGTTTCACTTTATCTTTCACGATTTTATCCGTTTTGGCTGCCTACTATTTCAAGGTTTGCTTTTTTTAACGAGACTGAATACGCATTATTATACCTCACTTTTTCAGAGTTTGGTTTTATGCTTTTTTTCAAAGCTGTGTATTTTGTTATTCTGTATTTCCAGGATATTTGGCTGCAGTCAGGAGTTGGACCGGTTTGAGCCCACAGTTAATGTTGGTGGTTGAGTAAAAAGATTATCTATTTTATGCTACGCCGAAATGCGTGTTCTTTACTGGTATTCTTAAAACTAACCACTATATAAGACCTTAATGGTATTTATACTATTGATGCGAGGGCTGTTACCACTATGGAATACTCCGTTGTTTGTTGTTTACTATTATGTGGGTAGTAAATTTTTTGTGTTGATAATGCATTTCCCGATAATGCATTTTAGATGATGTCGGCGGTAATGTTGCTTACATTCCTAAATGAGTCCAGTTTTTTTCAGTTTAAATGCATTTTTATTTGACTTCATTTAATTGATGGTAGACAAAAAAACCCTTAAAAATTGGCGTAAATAACTTAAAAAAATAATCATATTATAACTTACTGGCCCTATGCGCGCACTCGAAATTAAACATAATACTTAATCTACGTCTTTCGACGTTTCTTATAATCTATTTAATTTTTTGCATTTATTAAAACTAAAACTAAGAAAATTAATTTTAAGAAGGTATAAAAACTTAGTATCTGGACACTATAAGTAAAATACCTAAAAATAACAAGGTCAAGTTTTCTTTATTGAGACATAAAAAAAATCAATTATAATACATATCGTCCATGTCTAATTTAACTTAATTGTAGCCGACTTGGAAAGCGTATGCCTGGCTAAAGACTTGTAAATTAAGTTATATAACTTCTTAAGCTAACAATCAGTATATATGTGTTATAAAATAAAATAACAGTATAAGTATTTTACTATATGCTTGCTCCCGGCATACTTAAATCAATCCATATTATAACTTAAAATAATGACTAGAATACACTTATGCTTAACCGCGCATACCACAAAGTGCAGTTAATTCCAATATTGATTATTATACCCTATACCCAGAAGATACAGATATGTTTCTATGTGTGAGTTTTCCATTAATCTGCTTAATTGTTAATATATAAGCTATTATATAATCTAAAGCAGAATTAATTTTTCAACATGTACATAACCTCAAAAACTGATATAATGCGAGCATGAATTTCGACCAATAAATTTCTTGTTCATATACATATATGAGTTATTCTCTTAAATTAAATCGTGACGCTTTCAGATAAAAGGGTAACGATAGGTTTCTACTAACATTTTCTTCGATATGAGAATGAGATCTTTCATTAAGAAGGTTAAATGGCAAAAGGTAGTAATTGTCGTCTAAACTTTCATTTTTATTTGAATCCAACAAGGTTTGATTAAATTATTATTATATCTACTCGTTGAAGTTTTCTTAATGTAAGGTTAATAAGGTATGTCGTAAGAGGTGTTACCTTGCATGTGTCGTAAAGAAGTTTATTTGGATACCATTTCTTATCTGGTCTTCGATATTTTCCACAACAGAATTTAAGTATCCTTCTTTCGAATTTTTCCAATTCGTTTGCGGTTGTAGGGGAGACGGTGAGCCATACGCAAAAACCGTAGGCTAAAATGGGTCGTATAAGGGTTTTGTATATGAGTATCTTTGTACTTGATTGTAATGCTTTGGACTGCAATAAGGGCTTTAACGTGGCGGAAACGGCTTTGGCTTTTGCTAAGGTTTTCCTGGCATGTATTTCAGTTCTGAGTGCAGGGGAATGGTGTGGTTGTCGATTTGCAGATTCAACATTTTGCTTTCCTTCACAGCTAGGCGGTGCCCTTTCCCACTTGCATTGCGAAAGCAAGTTATACCTCATTTGCTTAAGTTGAGTTTTAGCCCCCATTTCTCGAAGGAGCCTAACAGCAAAGGAAGCTTTTGTTTGATTTTGTTGAGAGCAATTTGTGGTCTCGAATCGCTAGCTAAAATTAGAGTATCATCTGCAAAGAAAATTTCACCAAAGTCTCTTCCATTATTTATTACACTCTCATATGGATAGTCGTACAAATATATTATGAACAGAATCGGACCTAGGATAGACCCCTGCGGAATGCCCGATAGTATTGGGAATGATTCTGAGGACTCAGATTTTATAACTATTGAGGCAAACCGATTTTGTAGATAGTTATAGACTAGTCGTACAAGCCATGTCGGAAAGTTTAATTTTATAAGTTTAAAAACTATACCCTTATGCCAAAGCGAATCAAACGCTTTCTCAAGGTCAATGTCCAAACCCACCGTACATTTTTTATTCCTGAGATTTTGGATTACCTTGTTACTCAAAATAGTATCGCGTGTTCGGTTGAGTGCTCTTTCCTGAATCCGAATTGCGTGTTTGGGATTGCATTTGCATCTTCACATATAACGAGAATGTGATCGGCTAAAAATTTTTTAAATAATTTTCCTATATGCTTGATATAGGACGAAAGTGTTCGATTTCTTTAGCTGATCTTTTTTTTTCCTACTGGTAAGAGTTTTGATTTTTTCCAAATTGTAGGGAAATATCCATTGTTAATGCAGTGGTTAAACAGAGAGCACAATGTTGAATCCAGCTTAGAGCAACATTTGCGTAAAATAAAATTGGATATCCCATCAATGCCCGATGACAGCTTGTTATTAAGGTTGGCTCTAAGAATTTTGATTTTTTCAGGCATGGTAAAAGGTGGCGTATTTAGGTTCGTAGAACAGAGATATGATGAAAAAGTTGTAAGAGAGGTAATACATTGATTAGCACGAAATTTAGTAACAGTTGACAGAACTTCAGATGTTAAACTGCTATCGAAATGTGGAGTTTTTTCTGAGTTCTGTCATAGAACTCTTTAAAAGTAGTTAACTTAGTATCAATATCAACTAGTTAAAGACCGTTGTATGTTAGAATGTCTTTTGAGATATCTGAATCAAAAAATTTTCTTCCTGTTATTCTATCTACTTCTTTAAAAGCTTGAGGTGAAGATCTTATTTTCTGTATTTTTAATTTGAACCCAGAATTGATATCTGTGTTTATTCTCTCACTTATTATTTTGCTAAGACAATTAATTCTTGATGATAACTCGCGATATTCTTGATTTATTCTATTGAGATGTCTATGGTAAATTCTTTTAAGTTTTTTAAGCTAATGGGAACGTAGTTTAATCAATTTCAATGTAAGAGAACATAGGCTTTTGTATTTGAATTGCTTAGGTTGGTATATAACCGAGTTAGAATTAATACTTGATACCAATGCTGAGTTAATTTTTTCTATAAATGCATCTATTTCTGTATTGGAAAGGTTTCTATTAAATGGAACGTTGAATCGAGAAAGACCATTATGAAGATCGGCTCTGAAAGCTGGCCAGTTGGTATTTTTGAAGCTTCTGTACGCCGTTGGTGGTACCAAAATAGGTGTAAACGTACCAAGACTTATTTTATAGGAAATTCCGTAATGGTCAGATATTGTAGGAAAGGTAAGACAGCAGTTATTATGAGATACATCATTCAGGCTGGACGACAGCAAGAAAAAGTCAAATACGGAGGAGTAACGAGGGAATGTTGGGCTGTTTGATGAGATTAAGTCAAGATTTAAGAAAGCACCATTAAAGAACCAATCATAAACTTTGTTCCCATTTCTGTTTTGGACGCTATCTCCCCAATATTGATGGCGAGCGTTAAAGTCTCCTCCAAATACCACTGCATCAAATGTGTTGGCTACATTATATAACCTATCGAGGTCTCTTACTAAATTTCGGAATGCGTTTGTTGGAATGTAAATGCTTCCTATTAGTATTCTTGATTGTGTTCCTTGTGGATTTTTAAGAGGAACTGAGCCAAAGAAACTGCAAAAATATTGCTGCTAAAAGGTACAGGACTGTATCTGTATTTTTCATCTAAAATAATTGCCGTTCCTCTTCCAACGTAATTGGGAATAGTATTATAGCCATCAAATTTAGGTTTGTGTCTTGGTTGTAATCTAGTTTCCGATAGGAAACAAATTTGAGGTTTCTTGCTTTTAAGTATTTTTAAAATTTCAGATCTTCTTTCGTGGGAAATAATTGAATTACAATTCATAGATATTATATTAAGTTTTAATGGGGCCATTAAATCACGATTTCACGAAAACATTTTTTCTTCCTTCGATTGAAGCTGTTGATATTTTGTCCAAAACTGATTAAGTTTTAGTAAGAGGTTGCTAAAGGGGATGTTAAATAAACTTTGAGATTCATTGAGGAAGTGGCTAAATCCACTTGTTTGTTGGGGCTGCGCCTCATTAAATGTCATTTTAGCTACGTCAGCATAGGAGGCTTGCGGCTTTGTGAGCTGATTTACCGTTTCATGTAAATGCCTTATATTTAGAGCCTTGTTTGTTTTTGAGGTATAGGCTAGGGCTTCCCTTTTTTCTTTATATTTTAAGTACGATGGGCAACTTATATCGCTAGCTGCATGACCTGTTCGGTAGCAATTGATGCATTTAAGTTTTGGAACTTTCTGATTTGTTTCACTACGTTTTTTGTAAGACTCAAAACAAGGCTCTGAGTCATGATTTTCCCCACAAAAAACGCAGCGACTACTATAGGCACAACAGTCTCCCATATGCCCAAATCGTTGGCAGCGGTAACACCTCACAACTACCCTATTATTTTTCCTTTCCCAGTACACCCTTTGATGCAGTAAGCTTCTAATATTAATCAAGTCTTTGATGGACTCCCCAACTTCTAATTGAACAACAAAAATATTTAATTTGATATTTTGTGGTTTAGTTTTAGCAGTGAAAAAACGACTTACTTTACTAACCTTCACATTTGGCGCAGATTCATTAAGCGCCTCCCGAATGCTTTCAACAGATGTATCCCCATCAATACCTTTAAGAAGTATAGAGGTTTGTTTAGTCTCTTTAGGAGAAAATGAATATGCTCCTATACCCGTTTCTCGAAGACGTTTTATGATTAGATTATGAACACTCGCACTATTTAATACCTTTGTTTTCTGATAACTAAGATTTACAAATTTATATTGAATATTGGGAATGTTACTGTTCAATCTCAACTCGAATATGCAATATAATCACATTCTTAAAGTAAATTTCGCTACCTACTTTCTTTAATCTAGTACAGTCCACTAAGGAAAACGAGTTTTGTTGGTTGAGGTTTTTGTCTTTCGCTAGAAGTCGAACCGTCGAGGTCGAGAGCAATAAGTTTATTTTGTTAAAACTAAATCGTGGAGTTTTTTTTTACTTTCGCCCTAACATTGGTCCTCGAGCCGAATCTTTTAGCAAAAGTTTGTAAATTCGTGAGCATTATAGTTAACTCAGATTTGTGCATCTGTGCCCTTATATGCACAGAAATTCGCATAGTTCATCGGGTCATTTAAAACATTATCGTTAATTCGGATGTGTGCCTCGTCTTTGCCGTTATATACGAGAAATTTGAATAGTTCATCGGATCATTTGCAATTTTATATGTATACATATACATATACATATGTCTGAAAATCGTAGACATAACCACGTGCAAAAAATTCTTCGATTTCGTTCGAGAAGATTCAAAAATCTAAGACATTTACCATCTCGTCTGCACAACGTCGTTGCAGTTATCTCGTCTTTGTCTCGCCATTATTGTCACCCTATTTTCAGATAAGGATCGACCGTATTACTATGATCATATTATCTCACTTACACCGTCACCCACTGCGTACAAGGATCAACCCGCAGAAAATAATTCGCTCCTCTTCCCTTTCGTCGGAATATAGAGTAGCCGTAATTATTTAGTCATCATACTGCGTGCTCTTTAAAGAAAAGTTTTAGCCATAACAAAGTCATCGCATCGTCATCCTCACCCATTAGAGAGAAGTTGTTTTCGTCACTCTCTAACCTATTAAGCAGTGAATCGTTGAAACGTCAAACATAAAATATTAAAATCTAAGCGAATTCGTAGAAATTTGAAAATGCCTGCAGAACCTACAATGGAGCAATTAAAAGCATTTCGTGCATCCAGAAAAGGATATATTTAACTCGGTTTGGAAAAATAATCGATGAAAATGACGATCTAAGTGTTATCGATCTCAATTGCCGGTTGGAGTTGTTAGAAGGGTACTTCGCCAATTTCCTAACAACTCAAGATGCCATCGACACACTTCTTCCAGAGGATTCAAACGAGAAAGCTTATCGGGCAAGTATTGAAGATATATATTGTGCACTTAAATCGAAAATTCTTAGTCGCATTGCTAATCTGAATCAAGTTTCAGCCAAATCGATTATTCACACTCAACCGCAAATTTCCTCGTCTGATGATCTTCCCAAAATTAAGCCTCCAACATTCGCAGGAGAATACACGGAATACGGCAACTTTATACAACAATTCAATGCGGACATAAGTTCAAAGCCCATCCCAGCAATTAGAAAGTTTCAAATATTGCTGGACGAGTGCCTCAAAGGGGAAGCCAAATTAACAATCAAATCGCTAGACGTGACTGAAGCCAATTACGGTAAAGCTTTGGATTTGCTAAAAAGGCGATACGACAACAAGTGTATCGTGTTTCAAACCCACATTCGAGGATTATATCAACTACCAGCAGTGTCAAAAAATTCAGGAACTCAACTTCGTCGTTTTGTTGATGCAGTTGAAGGGCATATTGGTGCGTTGAGGAGTTTAGGAACATATGCAGACATTGTCGACGCATTATTAATTTACAATGTATCGCTGAAATTGGACCATGAGACATACGTGAAGTGGGAAGACACAGTGGAGCTGAATACGTTGCCGACGTGGAGTGAATGTGCATTGTTTCTCAACAGAAGGAGCCAACATCTCGATATTAGAAAACCTCAGGCCAAGTCAACATCATCGTCAAGAGTGTTCTCATCTTCTAATGAAGGAAAAAATAAGAACCGTCACGTCAACGCACTAACTCTAGCCGATCCTAAATGCGCATTCTGCAATATGTGCCATCATGCAATAGCAGAGTGTAAGAAGTTCAACAGCCTGTCCGTATACAATCGATTTCGGGCAGTCAAGCGTCTTGAGCTGTGCATAAATTGTTTGCAATTTGGACACATCGTAAAGGAATGCTCTTCATCGAAGTGTACAATATGTAGTCTGCCACATCATCAAATACTGCATCGGTTCCAAGCGCAACCCTCAACTTTAACGATGACAAGTGTTTCCGATGGCAATGCACCAGCCGGGTCAACATCGCACTCTATCAACTTACAGCAATGTACTTCAAGTCATGTGTTCTTGGCAACTGCGGTTGTAGATGTGAAAGGAGCGAGCGGTGAGTACATTCCTACTAGGGTACTCTTAGACTCAGGTTCGCACCTAAATTTACTTTCGGAGCATTTGGCTCAAAGATTGCAGTTACAGCGCAGAAGTTTCAACGGAAATCTAAGTGGCATCGGAAGCATACATCTTCGCAGCCGTCAACAAACATCAACTTCGGTTAAATCTAGGCTAAATAACTTTGAGATGAGCCTAAATTTTTGCATTTTGTCATCTATAACATCAAATCAACCTGATGCTGATATCAAGGATTGGCGCACTGTACTTGCAGATCCTAGCTTCAACAGGCCTCAACGCATCGATATGCTCATCGGAGCGGATATATTTTTTGATCTTTTGGTTGATGGACAAATAAAGTTGGGAGAAGACCTTCCTGTATTGCGAAGTACTGTGCTTGGGTGGATTGTTGTCGGACAGTTCAATCCTCATAGCGCACTTCGTCGAGCTTGCAATTTAGTTTCGAATGGAGATACTAGTGATTACGACAAACTAACAACTACAGACCATTCACTCAACGACATGTTCGAGCAATTCTTAACCATAGAAGAAGTTCATAAAAATACCCCGAACTGGACTGAAGAACAGATTGCATGCGAGAAGTTGTTTTGCAACACAATTCATCAAAGAGTGGATGGCAGGCTCGTGGTACAGTTACCGTTTAAAGAAAGCGCAAGCGTTTTAGGTGATTCGAGAAGAATAGCTGAAAGGAGATTTCTATCCTCGGAAGAACGTTTGGCAAGGTTGCCGGAAATAAAGCAGCAATACATCTCTTTCATGGAGGAATACGAAGATCTCGGACACATGCAAGCTGTTCCAAAGGATGAGATATCGGATATTGGGTATTACATGCCCCACCAATTTGTGTTACGCCCCGACAGTTCGTCGACTAATTCGACGCGTCCTGCCGAACATCGTCAAATGTGTCGCTCAATGACATCCTAATGGTGGGTCCAACAGTGCAGCAGGACTTGTATTCCATCTCGATTCGCTTCCGTTCGCATAAAATATGCCTGACTGCAGATGTGCCAAAAATGTATAGGCAAATTTTTGTGCAGCCTACTGATTCTAACTTCCAGGCAATTTTATGGCGATCAGATCCAAATACAAATATTGGCGTGTTTAGACTGATTACTGTTACGTATGGGACAGCGTCAGCACCATACCATGCCACCCGCTGTTTGCTGTACTTAGCTGAACAAAACCAAGAAAAGTATCCACTGGGATCTGCGGTAATTAAACGCGATTTTTATATCGACGATCTTATCTCTGGGGCTGATACATTGGAACAAGCCGAACGGATTCGTGTCGAGATTGAACTCATTCTCAATAGCGCGGGACTAGAGCTGAAGAAGCGGTACTCCAACGAGGCTAGGGTAATGGATACCATACCAGCCTCAGATTGCGAGAAAACTTTGCGTATAAATGATAGCGATGTCATCAAGGCACTTGGCATAATGTGGGAGCCTATCCAGGATGAGTTGCAATTCATCAACCCATTGGAAGGGGTGCTCGGTGCCAATGTCGTCACCAAAAGGACGGTTTTAGCGGATGTTGCCCGGTTGTTCGATCCCTTGGGGCTGGTAAATCCAGTTATAGTCATAGGAAAGATATTTCTTCAACGCTTTTGGAAAGCGAAGCTTGGCTGGAATGAAGAAATTGATGAAGATATGCAAGAAGAATGGGTCAGTTATCGATCACAACTCTGCGAACTTACGAAGTTACGTATTCCACGATATATATTTTCAACAGATTGCGTTCGTTGCGAATTACATGGATTCTCGGATTCTTCGCTTAAAGCATTTGGAGGATGCCTCTATGTCCGTGTGGAGGACTCGCCTGGAAACATCTCTATTAATCTGCTAAGCGTGAAATCAAAGGTAGCGCCCGTCTCCACGCAGAGCTTGCCAAGGTTGGAATTGTGCGCCGCCTTACTTCTTTCAAGATTGCTTCATCGTATTTTGGATGCCCTTGGAAATAGGTTCGATCAAGTTATTTTGTGGACAGATTCTGAGGTTGTCTTAAACTCACTTGCTGACCATACATCTTCCTGGAACACATTCGTCGCCAATCGGGTATCCATCATCCAAGAGTTGACTGCCGTTGTAACGTGGAGGCACGTCGAAGGAAAGAACAACCCAGCGGACATCATTTCTAGGGGAGCGAAAATAGCTAATTTAATACAACCTTGCTGGTTCACAGGTCCCGAATTTTTGTACAGCTGTTCGACAACTTGGCCTGCAGATATAAAACGTAACAGAGAAGACGTTCCGGAACGGCGGAAAACAGAAGCAGTATTACTTGGAGCGACAAATAAGATAAATGGATCCCAATCCTTTGATTTTGTTGAAACTTCTAAATTTATAAACGACTACAAAAAAACTGTCAGAGTGTTCGCCTACTGAAATAGATTTTTACAGAATTTTAAAAGAAAATTTTTGAAAAAGTGTCCCAATGAAAATTTTTTGGGAGGTGAATTTTCAGTCGAGGAGTACGAAGCTTCCGTATTGAGGATTATATTCTGCATCCAACACAACTGCTTCCAAGATGAATTAACAAGTTTACAATCTGAAAATAGTTTCGTTGGTTCAAAAAGTCGGATTAAAAAACTGAATCCGTTTTTACAACCTGAGTCAGTGGTGCCTTTCTTGATGCGAGTAGGAGGACGTCTTACAAATGCAGAGCTGCCATTCGATGCTAAACATCCTATATTGCTGCCTAAATCGCATCTCTTCGTTAAAAGCTATGTAACTTATTTGCATCGAAACAATTGCCACGCAGGAGCTCAAGCTCTGGTATCCATTTCACGACAGAGGTTTTGGATCGTCGGTGTTCGAAGTTTGACGACGAATGTGGTCCACAACTGCTTGCGATGTTTTCGAATGCGGCCAAGATTGCGAGAGCAGGTCATGGGTGACCTCCCAGCTTCAAGAGTTTGTAGCGCACGCCCCTTTTTGAAGTCCGGTGTTGATTTTTGTGGTCCATTTCACACCAGTTTGGGAATGCGAGGACATCGTACCACCTAGTCATACATGGCAGTCTTCGTCTGTTTTGTAACTAAGGCGGTCCATTTGGAAATAGTGTCTGACCTGTCGTCGAAAGGATTCCTGGCTGCTTTAAAAAGATTTGTTGCTCGTCGTGGGATTTGTCGTCACCTCTACTGCGACAATGCCACCAACTTTGTGGGAGCTAGGAAAGAGTTGGCCGAGCTACGGAAGCAGTTTTATAATGAGCACACTCAGTCATTGATTTATAGGATCTGCGCAGAAGACAACATCGAATTTCATAATATACCAACTCGTTCGCCGCACTTTGGCGGCTTGTGGGAGTCGGCTGTTAAGTTAGCAAAAAGTTTAATGATAAGTACGTGTGACCCCACCACATTGAGCTTTGAGGAGCTTTCTACGGTAGCAGCAGAAATCGAGGCTATACTCAATTCGAGGCCTCTTATACCACTTACAGCAGATCCGAGTGACGAGGAAGCATTGACACCAGAGCACTTTATTGTTGGTGGTGCTCTAAACTCATTTGTGGAGCCTGACGTCACCAATGTTTCCCGTTTATCACGCTGGCAGCAACTTTGTGCTATGCGTCAACACTTCTGGAAGCGATGGTCCCGCGAGTACATTACGCAATTGCAACATCGGCACAAATGGAGTACTACCTCGAAGGATATGAGGTTGGGTACTATGGTACTTGTTTCCGACGACAATTTATCACCTCAAAAATGGCTTCTTGGGCGCATTGTGGAAGTCATCGCTGGAAAGGATGGTCATGTTCGGGTTATAAACATCAAAACCAAGAACGGTGTCATCTCTAGAGCAATACACAAGGTGGCGCCACTTCTATTTGAATCTTAAAGCATCGGTGATTTTCAGAGGCGGCGGTATGTTCAATCTCAACTCGAATATGCAATATAATCACATCCTTAAAGTAAATTTCGCTACCTACAGTACAGTACAGTCTACTAAGGAAAACGAGTTTTGTTGGTTGAGGTTTTTGTCTTTCGCTAGAAGTCGAACCGTCGAGGTCGAGAGCAATGAATTTATTTTGTTAAAACTAAATCGTGGAGTTTCTTTTTACTTTCGCCCTAACAGTTACATTCTAGAGGAGCCAGGTTAATAAGTTCAGTTAATAAACTACAATTAGCACCAAAGATATAAATAGGTGGGCAATATGCAATGCTGTTTCGTTCTGTCACATCTTTTTAGAATTCATTAGCAATTTCTTGCTTTTTGAGGGAATGTCGCGTCTCGTATTACTTACACTATTGACAAAGGAATAATTGTTCATGTCGTATAGTTCGGCTAATAGGGAAAAAGGATAATAATGACTCTGGTCGTTGTCATTTATTCTTTTCCTTTTTCTCATATTCATAGTGTAGCTGTTTGCAGATCGTTTCGAGTTGCCGATGACGAGTGTCCAATCGCTAGTGTTTGAGTTTTTTACTTCTCTCACGCTTGTGCATGGGAGAGCACCACTAGCGTTTGTATTTGAAATAATTTTATTCTCCAGCGCAAAGGCTGGAGGATATTCCGAAACTTTATCACTTTCCACTGTTATGAGTCTTTATCTCGTGAGGAAAATATGAGTTAGGTATTAAAATTTAATGGCAATATCACTAATTTTGTGGAAAATATTTCTACAAATTACACGACTGTTCACTTCAAGAGAAGTCACCTTTCCCTCACCTAAAAATAACTCTTAACCTACTCGTACTTAAGCTACTTAAACTATCTAATTGTATATATTGGGTCTACAAGTAAGTTTCCAGCGTTTTTTTTCCAAAATTTGAAGTTTTATTATGAAAACATAGTTACAATGCTTTATTCAAAGTATCGTCCATCGGAAGCTACAACTTTCCCCCATCCTTCTGGCAATTTATGAATTCCGGACCAAAAAAATTTCTCGTCTTTCGAGCCCAAGAACGTATCGAGCCAATTTTTGATTTCCTCTACTGAGCTGAAGCGTATTCCCGTAAGAGCGTTCTGCATCGAACGAAACAAGTGGTAGTCAGATGGTGCCAAGTCTGGACTGTAAGGCGGGTGAGGCAGAATTTCCCATCCACTATTTTCCAAATAGTTTTTCACCGAAACCGCAACATGTGGCCGAGCGTTGTCGTGATAAAAAATGACGGACTCATGCCTGGTCTCATATTCCCGCCGTTTTTCTTTTAATGTTCGCTTCAAACGAATTAGTTGGGTTCGATATAATGGTCCTTTGATGGTTTCACCACTCGGAAGCAGTTCGTAGTATACGACACCCTTTTGATCCCACCATATGCAGAGCATGACCTTATTCACGTGAGTATTTCGTTTAGGCGGCGATTGGGCGGGCTCGCCGGGCTTTGTATACAATTTTCTGCATTTAGGATTATCATAATAAATCCCTTTCTCATCACCAGTGACAATACGATGCAAAAATGATTTATTTTTATACCGCTGCAGCAACATTTCGGACATGCAAAATCGCCGTTCGACGTCTCTTGGCTTCAATTCGTACGGCACCCAGTTTCCAACCTTTTGAATGAATCCCAGTGCTTTTAGGCGCAGGGAAACGGCTTGTTGCGTGACGCCAAATGATGCAGCAAGTTCTTCTTGAATCTAACACGGATCCTCATCCAGTAAAGGTCCAATTCCTCGTCTTCAAAACTTTTCGGCTTTCCGGGGCGATCTTTGTCTTCAACTCCAAAATCACCACTTTTGAACCCTTTGAACCACTCACGGCACGTCGATTCACCAATACATTCCGCCCCATAAGTTTCCGAAAGCAAACCATAGGCCTCAGCCGCACTTTTCTTCATATTAAAGAATAAAAGCAGCGCTTCCCGCAAATGACGTTTATTTGGCTGGAAACTTTTGATGATTTTGCTCGATAAAATGTACGACACCGATAGATACAAAACCTACAAATAAAACACATGGGGTCTGACATTTCTGCCCGGGATCCACTGGTGGCGCCATCTCTGACAAACGCTGGAAACTTACTTGTAGACCCAATACAATATATATATGCATATGCAGGGTGTCCCAGTTTAGGTTTTCGTCCTGATAGCTGAAGATTCCTGAAGTTATGGCAAACAAAAAATTGTATTGCAGGGTTATTTTCACCCACCCTCCAAGTTATAGGCCGTTAAAGTGACGAACCGCCTATTTCGAAGTAAAACTTCTTAAAAGGTTGTAGCTTTCTAACGGGTTCAACTTAAGAAACCGTTGTGCATATTTTTAAAAGAGAATTTCAGTGTCCATAAAATAATAAAATTTCGTCAAGTTCGATGAACGCTAATTTTTTTTTTTAGCGGTACACCCGTCGATAGAGTGACGCAAGATAACGGGTCGCGTGTCGCGTCTATTCTGCCCACCGAAGTCTCAACTTTCAAAAAAAGAAAACGAACTCCTATTTCTACACCCTTTTTTTCACTATACTTATCTGCTGTTCCTGGCGGTAATGTGCGCCTTTCTGGCACAGTTCCTTAGTCCTTTTGTCCCGCTAGCCAATTCCTCGTTCCTATCCTGCTATTTTCCTTTCTCCTTTTCCCTTTTGTTTGTTTTGCCACCGTCAAAACTCGCAAATCTACGTTATCAAAAAAAAATCTACTCTACTTTATTTTTTTGCTACAACAAAACTCAGAGAAAAAAAATTGCTTTTCGCAATCCCAATCGTCACCAAAGTGACTTCCAAATCTTTTTCGTTCCCCAACTCCCGCCGACTCATACACACATTCCCACACACATTCGCACGCCCGCTCTCTGATACATTCATTTAGCTCTAGCGGACCCAACAACGGGGTTTTTAGCTACAACACTAGCAAGTTTTGCTAGTGTGTCCACCCGTGTCCAAATCGGCCTCTCATTCAAACCAATTTTTTATACTCACACTAAACTCCTCAGTACCGGAGTTCGCTCCCACTTCCCGTAATGACTAGGAACTCCACTGGGAGAGTTTGTGGAAGTTGTGGATCCTAACTATGCCTACTATTTCCCCTACCATTACCTTCTACATACAATTAATTGCGAAAAGCAGAGTTTCTTTCTCTTCTGCTACCCGGACATTTTTCTCCCCATTAGTTAACACGATCGCGAGGGAGAAGGCTGGAGGCTGTATTAATACTTGGCCGTCCGCCTACACGCCTCTGCTGCTCCTTCGGTGCTCCATCGGTGGGGTGCTGGCTTAAAAGGGGTGTCTGTTCCAGGGATCGTCTTTCCCCATCCGTCATCATCGTATTGGGGTGTCTGGATTGAACGACCGTCCATCCCCACCAGTCCTGTCTGATGCAACCCGTCGCGAGTCTTCCGTCTGTCTATGGGCTCCGACAACGGTGTTCCTGGTGTACCTCCTGTCGCACCTGGTTCGTCGTGAGTCTCTCTACTGTCCTTAGGGTTTCACTCACCGAACCTTCTCGTTCTCCTCTGTCGGGCCAACCGCCCGTGAACCTATGTGGGTTGTTTCCGAGGTCTGGGGTTGGTAGGCCACTGGCTGATGGGACCATGGCTGCCTTCCACCTCCGCCAGAGCTAGGTGTTCCGACTCAATAAAAAGAGGGACCGAAGGAAAAAGAGAGCTAAACTTGTTGCGGGAAAATTTACCGCGTGTCCACGCTGACACACGTTTACTACGAATGTCTTCCCTCAATATTTGGAATCTCCAACCTAACTCCAGTATATCTGTTTCCCTATCTTCCTTGTTCCTTTCCCTACTTTGAATGTCTACCTATAGTACCTGTTGTCTCACTACCTGGTACTATATCCCTACACCTACTTCACCACCCTCGCTACCTATCCTACGCTGCAGATATTACCTCGAGGCGTCAGATTCTGTGCCGCAAGTCACCTTCTCCCTCGGGAATTTCACAAATAAGGGGATACCCCCCAGCACCTCGTGTTGGGTCGTGCGAATCGCGCACGCTACCCTCGCTGACTGCGAATCGCAACCTCGGTGATTCTCCTAGACGTACGCTCTGAGCGTTGCCTTAATTATTTGGTTAATCCTCCCCGCAGGATTAGCCTGCGGATGATAATAGGCCGTAAACCGAATTTGTGACTCGTAAGAGTCACAGAGAGCTTTAAGCTCCTTCCCTCGAAATTGGGGACCGTTGTCACACACGACAACCTTGGTTACGACGAACAATAAGAAAACATTTTCCTCTAGTTCCTTGCACACTACCCCTGCAGTTGCGGAACGTAGAGGAAAGAGCAAGGGGAATGTAGAAAAGCAATCAACCACCGTAAGAATGTAATTATAACCCCGAGTAGACTTGGCAAGTGGGCCTACCAGATCTACACAGACCATTTCCCAACACCTTGATACCCCTACCCTCTCAGCCATCAGATCAGCGGGTCGCTCGTTCACAGGTTTCAACTGTTGGCAAATCGCGCAATTTTTTACATATCGCAAATGTTTTGCGGACGCCTATGTGACCCGCTAATGGGTTATCATGGCATGCCTGTAAAATCCCTAATCTACCTGGGTTTCCTACGACTATTTTCCACACGTTACTGTTATCATCGTAAGCTGCTACCTGCCTATCTCTAACAAACTTGAAGAGTTTGCCCCTCTGTACTGTCCACAAGAGGTAGGCTAACGGGTTAGCTTCTACTGCCGCAATCATTTTCCTAATCCAAGAGTCTTGATCCGCTTCTGACATACCAGCCAACTCCGGGACTGCTCGTGAAAGCATGTGGGGAACTACATGCTCTTTCCCCGTTCTGTGGACCATCTGAAAATCAAATTGCTGCAACCTCACTGCCCATCGACCTAGTCTCCCTTGAGGTTTCTTAAGGTTGCTCAGCCACACTAGCGAATAATGATCAGTTACGACCGTAAACCGAACCCCTTTGATGTATGCATTCCTTCTCTATGGTAGAGTAGTTCCTCTCACTTCTCTGTAGGAACCTACTGAGATAACAGATAACCTCTCGCCGTCTTCAAAGTCTTGAGATAATACGGCCCCTATTCCATAATTCCAGGTGTCCGTCTGAACTACGAATCTCCTATCGAAATCTCAGTTTAGTTTTTTTCAGTTTAAATGCATTTTTATTTTCTTGATTAGTTTACTCTTACATGCTAGACAAAAAAAATGCTTAAAAATTAGCTTAAATAACTTACAAATAATCTTATACTAAGTTAATGGCCCCATACGGGCACTATAAGTTAAACCTAACACTTAAACTAAGTGTTTCGACGTATATCACATTTTATATTTAATTTTATACTTATCTGTTAAAACTAAAACTAAGAAAATAGATTTTAATCAAAAACTTAGTATATGGACATTTTAATAGTATTATAAAAACCTAAAACTAAAAACTTACCGACTGCTTAAAAATACTTACATCTAATACGTTCACATATATATCCATATATACACATAATGCATATATACTTAATATATACACATATGTGCATATATATATATAAATTTTTTTTTGTTATTTTTTATTTTTATTTATTTATTTTTTTTTTTTTGTTTTATATATATTTTTTTTCTTTAAAAACTAACCTACTTAAAACTACGCAAGCCGGTCATGGCTAAAAACAAAATTGGCCCGATCTGTCCCGGATCAGACCTTTCCTATCTAGATAGAGGAACGCTTCTGGAGGAATAAAGCCATCAAAGCGAACTCTCTCGTGATACATATAATTAGGGTAGTAAGCCCCGGAGATCAGGTTGTTCGATGAGATCATTGCTCTTGCAATGTGCCTTCGAGTCAACTTGATGACGAAATTGTCCACTCTTATTAGGTTCGCCCTATTGTACAAGACCTCATTACGATAGAATTTTATGTACTCAGATTCTGGCGTTCTGTATAAGCGAAGACAAGCCCGAAGACAAGCCCTCTCAAACACCCGAATCTTTTCCAATAAACTTGCTCTCACGTTGAACCACACGGGGCATCCAAATACAAGCATGGGCTTGATAAGGGCCATGTAGCAGATCACCTCCACCCTCGCATCGAGTTTGTAAGGGCAAAAGCACCTCTGGCTCCAGCCAGAGCAATATCTATATGTTTGTTAAAATACAGATATTGATCTAGCCAGATCCCAAGGTATCTGACTACATTTCGATAAGCAAGTGGCTGCCCATGTTGTCCGACGATAGATAACTTTCGCCAATTCTTTCTGGTATCCCTAGAGGCCGAAGACAAAGGCGTCCTAAACAGAATAGTTTCCGACTTCTGAATGTTGATTTTCAACTTCCAGTCGTCGCAAAATCGCTTAATTTTGTGTTGCAAAAGTATATTAACGACCTCAATCCTTGGACCTGATCTGTACGCGATTAAGTCGTCTGTAAATGTTGAATAGGATCGGCGAATTTACCGTACCTTGTTGCAGACCGTTTTTACTGTTAAACGTTCCAGCGGAAGTCCCTCTAACCATACAGTATCGAAAGCTTTTTCCAAGTCAATCCGGGAGGCACCAGTGCACTGGTTCTTGCCTTTGTTCCACTGGATATCAAGAACTAGTTTAGACGCAGCGTGAATGATATCGTGCCCCGCTTTGAAACCGAATTGATTATCCAGGACTATATGTTTGTCCTCAACCCACTTAGTCAAGACTCTATTGATCATGTTCTCGAAAACCTTGCTGATGTTTGGAAGAAGACTGATCGAGCGGAGATTCGCCGGATTGGAAGTATCTTTATTCCTTTTGGGAATGGGATGTACCACCGCAGTTTTCCAATGCGCTGGATAATGTGCATTATTCATTGCATTATTTAACAGAGTGGTATAAATGTTCAGCGCTTCTAGTGGGAGATGTCAAAGCACAATGTTCGGTATTTCATCGGTTCCCACTGATTTCTCACTTCTAAGCGATTCGACGATCGTTTGGAGCTCTTTCTTTGAAATGAACGGTCGTAATACCCTTTCATTGGTGATGACATTATTTGCCATATTCTCGTCACTGAACTGGGTGAAACCGGAGTTCTCGAATCGCCAATTCACAATTTCATTTCGAAGGTAGGAATCGACTTTCCAGGTCTTGGTTCGGGCCAATGATATCATTCGCCTTGCACACTTTCTGGAAAGTCGCTCCTATAGCCTCTACCTTCTCTTGCGGATCCTCGATCACAAAGAAATTGTCATTATCAACTGCCTCATTTGGATCGATACCTGCTGCTGCAAGTATTTGTTCGTTGTTCGTCGTTCGGGCGATTTTGAGACATGGAAGGTCGTTTTGTTTATTTCTCCGAAATATCTTATTTATTTGCGGGAACATATTCGGGTTGCTGGTGTTTACAGCCCGAATTTTATTGTTCCAATACAAACCTACAGAGTTTCTGTAATTTTCCTTTATTAATATCTGGAGGTTTTTAATCGACGACTTCAATGTCCTAATTTCCGGGTTATGTCTGTCAGTAAACTGTCTGTACACAGTTTTTAGCCTTGATAGCAGTCTGCTTTTTTGTCGGTGCAGTGCGTCAATAGTTGCGTTCCGGAACTTCGTTGTCTGTGTATTGATACCGAGGTATCGTTTTGTTTATTGTGCGTTTGATTATCTCGTCCATTAGTTTTAGATACCTGCCAATCTCCTCGTTTGACAGATTTCTATTGGACGGTGGGTAGAGCGAATTTGAGGAAAGTGCTCTCGTCACTGTTCTGGAGAAGTGTGCACAACGCACCCAACTATAGTTGTAGGAATGCCTTTGAATAAACTCGTCCAATTCCACAATTTCGTTGGAAACAGTTATTTCGGTGCTGAGACCGCAATGGTCACTGTCATATACGAAAGTGCGTAGACAGTTTGTAGTTTGTTGGTTAGTGCATGTCAGTTGTATTCGTGAGTCGAACAGCAGAAGATCCAAATAGGACCCGTGTCTGGGATACGACGGACTATCCGTCGCCTTAAGCCCGAGTCGATACATAATACTGTGCTGACCCCACCAATTGAATAGTAGGTTCCCTCTAGTATTTGGTGTATTATTTTCCCAATCTCTATGTTTGGCGTTGAAATGTCCGCCGCTAATAAAATAGTTGTCTTCCAATGCCAGCCTCAGGAATCGAAAAAGTGTCTCGAGCTCTGAGATGAATAAGGTGGATTGAGTAGCCTTAGGTGCATAGACAGACACCATGTACAGCCACTTTCCACTACGAAGAGGGATGTACATGACGCATGCTTCCAGCACCTGGAACCCACGTACTACACGACTGTATAAACTTTTGAAACGCAGTCCTTTTCTAACAAAGATGGCAACACCTCCTCCTTGAATGAAGTTGGGTCGGTTTCTCCGTAATATTTTATATCTTCTGTGTCTCATTTTGTGTCTTTTGGTAAGCTTAGTTTCGCTAACCAAAAGCACATCAGGGCATTGGTCTTTAAGCAACTTAAACACTACGGTCCTTCTTTCGAACCTAATCAGTAAATTTACATTCACTGTAAGGACCTTCAGGGTTTGCTCCGCCATGTACGTACCCATTACAACTGGAGGTGCGTTAGGCGGCACAGCAGCGCGTATATTTGATCTACCCGCGTAGCCTGTTCCTGTATTTGAAGCTGAAGCTGAGCCATCTGCCCCTGAATAGAAAGCAAGATAGCCAGCATTTCAGATACAGATTCCGGTGCTCTAGGCGCTGAGGCCTGAGAAGCTACCTTTGCTTGTTGTACCGTAGTTCCCCTACCTGCCGCCATTTGGGCGTAGGTAACTTGGGGAGTAACGGCTGGTGTTTGTGCCTGCACGAGTGGACGTTTAACCTCCACTTTCTGCTGCCGAGCCAGATTTACTCTTTTTATATATTGGATTTTGGGACAACCCCGATAGTTTGCGGTGTGTCCCGTGTTCCTGCGTAAGGCACAAGAGAGTTGGCTTTTTTCCTACGCTCCGTCCTTACCTAGAGCGCATTCCTCTGACTTGTGGTTCTTTCCACACTTCACGCATCGAGGCTGCATTTCGCAGTTCGACGCGGCGTGCCCGAACCTTTGGCAGCGAACACATTGTAAAGTGTTTTCGCTCCTCTTTAATTTTTCCCAGTGTACAACCTGGTAGTCTAGGATTTTGATACTCCTTAGACCATCCAGTTTACTGTTTGAACTTAGCTGGACCAGGAAGAACGGTAGTTTCCGCTTCTCCCTTTTGGCTCTAGCCGTGACAAATGGCTTGACCTCCACGAATTTGAGCCCTTCGCCCTCCTTCTCTTTCAGCAGTGCAAGGAGCTTCTCCGGGTCAGTCGACGGTTCTAACCCCCTCAGCAGCATTGTCTGCAGCTTTTCACCCGTAAGGGTGTAGGAGAAGAAGTCCGTCGTCGAATCCTTCTGTATTGTAGTGGATCGCGTGCCTGTCTAAACTAAGTTTTTTAGCAAAAAAGTTATTGCCTATGGCCGACTTACATAACTTTATCGTGTCTTTCAACTCCATCTTAAATGTGTTGATTAGAGGTACCCGTAGTTTGATTGTTTTCTGCTGTTGCTGTTGCTGTTGTTGTTGCTGCTGCTGATGTTGTTTCTGCTGTTCCGGTTGTTGCTGTTGTTGTTGCTGCTGTTGTTGCTGCTGTTGTTGCTGCTGATGCTGCTGTTGTTTTTGCTGCGGTTGTGCTTTTTGTTGTTGTTGTTGTTGTTTTTGTTGTGCCTGTGCCGGTTTTTTCGTTGGCACTTGTACTGTTTTTGTTGTTGTAGAGGCTGTTCTTTTTGTTTAGCTTCGCTAATTGTGGGCTGTTGCTGGGAGCTCAGGAGTTGTTGTTATTGCTCCTTTTGTCTTTTCGCCACTTTTTGGGCTTTAATAGCCAGTACTTTTTCTTCCAACTATTTAATGGTGCTATTTAGTGCATGCACCTTATCTTCATCATCCTCTGACTCTGTGGCCGCCAGAGATTGGAAGGTATTCTCAACACCCATATTGTGACCTTCCCCGCCATCAGACACGTAAGGGTATTCGTCTAGGCCTGACTCAGCTGCCACCTTTATTGACGCCTCTTCCCTTACTCTACCCGGCAGCTTTTCGGTAGAAGCTGAAAGGGAGGGGCGCTTTACAAGATTCGGAGTTGGCTTCAGCCTCCCCCTTCTCTTCTTGGAACTGATATCAGCTGACATCGTACCGTACCATCTGCTGGTCCCGCTATTGGAATAGCGGACCGCTCGTTGTCACTCATCGCCAATCACACTTTTATATTTAATGTCACAATAGTTTCTTGTTTTATTCAACATTTAAAAATGAAAAGTCAATGCAACTTTTTCGGGAATCAAACCCACGACCCCTGCTTTATCGGTCGGACATCACTACCATTGCGCCACCGAAGCACTTGGCATAAACGTTTTTAATAGTTCTTTTGTTATTTTTGTTTTCATTTTTCACTTACAATGAAACACGTCTATCCTCTATCAAGGTCTGTGAACGACTGCCGATCGATTGTCACTTCCACTAGGCCAACTTGCCACTTTCACAATTCCTGTCAAAAACTTTGCTTGTACTATGTGCACTCATTCACAAGAGAATCGAAACCACATCTACTCGCCTCGATGGTAGGTGGACGAATGCGGCATTCCTAAATGATGATGTAATCTGTTGTACATGATTTGATAAGTATGACGTAATAGGCAGAGAGTGAGATTACGTCCTTAATTCGCGCGCTATGTAACAATGTAATTCAGCAACGGGAGTGGCTGAGTGCAAACAATAGTATGACCACAGTCAGAAAGGTTGGGATAGCCGCACTCTGAACGGTGTTTGCTCTGCTCTCGCGTTTTTTTTTTAATTCCCGCACAATAGAGTTTTTTTTTGTTTTGTTTTTTTTTATTTTTTTTGTTCACTCGTGCGCGGGATACGAAATGCTTGTTAACGCTACATCGGCAACACTCAGCAATCCCTAGTTTGGAGACTTGGAGACTACCAACCAAAAAATCTCTGTTGCAGTGCGAATGTCTCCAATTTTGATAAGTGTTTGAAACATATTATTTTTTTTTTTTTCCAAGAAGTGATAAGAGTGTGTCAAGCCATGGTACTATCATTTCCTCCTCCCCTAGCAGCAGCAAGTTTGTGACAAGCCATGGACTTCTCACTGCTAATACTCCTCCCCCTAAGGAGGAATCAGGAGCTCAGCCGCATCGGCAAGCTCCATCTATGGCATTCTACATAAGACACCGAAATGCTTTACACATTATCAAAACCTTCGGATCCATTCCGGATCGTGAGTACGTAAAGAGCAAGATTGGGTAGGCTAACATCATCCTAAAAGACGGATAATCCACTGTCTCCATTGCTCTCAAAACGCTCAAGGACTCCTCCAAGCATCAGAGATCGTTGGAGGAAACCGTGCCGGTTCCCAAGAGGCCCAAAACCCATAACACCAAACCCCTGGGCCATCCAGCAACACATCTCTGAGATCTTTTAGTGAAGTCCCAAAAGGATGCAATAACGATCGCGGTAATCAACAAAGACGACACCGATGGATCAATAACACCTGAACGGTAGCAGTTGGTAAAGCTAAAGCTTTTGAGCAACTTTTTGGCCATCATGCGGGAAAACTCCGGATCCCCTCCCATCACAAGCGACGCTGGCTGACACTAAAGCTACGTCAAGCTTACCGCCAACCAAATATCTCTTGATCTTTTCACCAAAGCCATAGATGGATTATGAGAGATTTGGCCAGGTGCAAAACTCGAGGTCGTGTCTAAGGAGGGTATCCCTAGCAGAGCTAGAACTCGCACCTGGATCTTAGCCGAACCCTCCTCCTCAGAAAGCATTCTGGAGATCATCAGGCTCAGCAACCCGACCCTCTTTTCCAGGAAATACAAAATTTCAATTATAGACCCTCCTTCAATAAACGGTACCAGTTTAGTATTTTCCGATACAGCAAAATATTTGGGTCTCATTTTTGACAGGAAACTAAACTGGAAACTTAAGATCTAAGAAAGAGTCAATAAAGCTACAATAGCTTTATTCTCTTACAAAAACGCCATTGGGAATAAATGGGGCTTTCAACCTCGCATAACCCACTGTCATAAGATCGATACTCACTTACGGGGTGGTCGTCTGCTTTTTTTTTTGTATAATTTGCGCGCTCAAGGGATTTAGGTACTTTTAAAATGCTTGCACACATCGCGTCGAAGGAAAATCAGGGAGGATAGAAAGAGAGGTACCGATGAACATTGGTTTTAAAAGTTTGAAGGTTATAAAGACTAGGAAATAAAGAGCCAAGCAGAGCATTCCATAAGCGAGTTGTACGGCTTAGGAACGAATCACGATGTTTTAGAGTACGTCCGAACGTGGGCTTGAGGGTATACTGATGAGCATTCATAGCGAGACGGGTGTTACGGTTAAAAGTTTGAATGGGCGGAGTGCTACTGGCGATTTCTACGGAATCCTGGTGGACGGCCTTAGACAATGCAGTCAACTGCATTAAACTAAGAAGAGTCAAAAGAACAGCATGTCTATGCACAAGCGGAGCATTGCGGTCTACTCCCTTTTGCGGCATTAGACATTCTGTTTCATTTGACACCCCTCGATATTTTCAGCAGGCAATCCACTTCTACACAGACGGATCAAAAACCGATAGCGGGGTTAGTTGCAGTGTTTTCTCAGATGACCTAAATCTAAGTCTCTCTTTCCGTCTTCCAAATCACAGTAGCGTTCTAGGTGGCAATTTTTGGGATTAAAGAAGCTCTGTCCTGGCTGAAGTAAATGTGATAACTGCAAGGATATCGGCATATTTTCGGACAGTCTGGCCGCTATCAAGTCCCTGGACTCAGTCTCACTGAATTCTAAAACCGCCCTTGAATGCCGATCATCTCTTACGGAGCTAAGATCTTTGCTGGGTGGAGGTAGAGGAGACATTCCTCTACCTTCTCCGTGTATGTCCAGCTCTCTCCCAGAGAAGAATACTTTCTTCTACAATGACTTAAACGCTCTAAAAAATGTAGACGTGAACAGTCTCCGACGCTTCATCATATGCTCAAACTGGTTCCACGAGTAAGAGGATCATAGACCCACGTGACATCACAATGTGCCAAAAGGCCTAAGTAGATTCGTCTATCATTTTTGGCGCGTGAAGCATTCCACCTTTTGAATAAGACAACATAATATAAAATTCTAGTTTTAAGTTAATCTGTAGAAAGCATTCAACGAACAAACATCTTACTGAATTGTTTTATAAATGTTGGACTAGTAGTTTTATTTAAAATTTATTTTATAGGATATCTATTTCATTAAAGTAATGTAACTGGCGCAGTCGGTAAAGCGCTTTTATTCGATAATTGCTAGTGAAAAACCAAGTAGCAAAAAAATTTAAGAGCACACATTGAAGGAACATCGATTTGGAGGCGCTCAATCAATAAGTGCAACATATTCTACAAGGGAGCATCAGCGAAGATATGGAGGACCACACGTCTAGCGAATAAAAATGTAGTGGCATTCAGAAGACTTCAACCACCTTAATTTGTCTGTACGGTGGAGATATAGAAAACAACAAGTCTAACAAATATATAGACATGGAAACATTTTGAAGACGTAAGAAATCAGCTGCGTGAATTTCTCTGCAAGGTGAGTCTTATTAATTGGATCTATTCATTGGCTTTCCTATGTATGTCCCCTATTTCCAATAAATCAAAAAATAAAGTAAAAATTAGTTGTTTAACTGGTCTTATCTTATAAAGAAATACAGTTAATTCTGATTATTTTGTTAAAATATAAAATTGTGATCCAGATTTGAGTGTAAATTACAATTTGGATAGTAATAGGAAAATTTAAAATTCAAACGCGTGTTTTTTGTTTTCTGATCAAAGCGTATCCAAAACTCAATGCTGTCTGCTGTCATTAAAGCGAAATTCAAATACCCAGCCATTATCCATGAATGGCACTTGCATCGACGAAACCGATAAAGTTTCCATTCTCGGTATGTGTGTCAGTGACAACTTACGTTGAAATGAACACATATTCGATGTCGCCAAAAATGTTGCGAAATGTCTAGGTTTCCTCAAGCGATGTAAGAAATATTTTAGCCCCTCTGATCTGGCCACAATATATAAGGCATTTATCCGCCCAAAACTGGAGTACAATGCCCACAGCTGGTCAGGTGTTCCTAAAACATCTCTGCACCTGCTAGATAGGATTCAAAAGCGTGCGATAAAACTCATTGGTGATACTAATATCAGTCAATCAATTGGCACCCTCGAACACCGACGTAATGTCTCCTGTCTCACTTTGTTTTATCGCTATTTCCACCACTAGTGCTCCATTGAAATTGCCAGTAGCATTCCGCCCATTCAAACTTTCAACCGTAACACCCGTCTCGTTATGAATGCTCATCAGTATACCCTCAAACCCATTTTCGAACGTACTCTAAAATATCGTGATTCTTTCCTAAGCCGTACAACTCGCTTATGAAATGCCTTGCCGATCTCTGTGTTTCCTGGTCGTTATAATTTACAAACATTTAAAAACAATGTACATCGGTACCTGTCTTTTCTTCCTCCCTAAATTTCCTCCGCCCGCGCTGTGTACGAACATTTTAAGGGTACAAAAACCCCTTGAGCGCGCGCCGATTATAAAAAAAAAAGAAAAAAAAAAGTATTTTCGAGTATTGGTAGAGATAACAGGGACAGGAATCAATCTTTGGTTGCGGCTGACACCTTTAATTCGTTAAGGATACCCGATGCTGTTAAAGATTTGCCCGGATTTGATGGAAACCCACGGTTATTGTTCGATTTCTTGACCAATGTTGAAGAGATTCTTAGTGTCATGCCCCAGTTATAAGGAATAAAGTTGATGGACAGGCAAATGAAATATTAAATTTATATGGAACAGGAATAGATTGGAATGAAATAACGAATAATTGAAGAGTTCATTACTCTGATAAGAGAAATGAGGCAAGTCTCATCCGCAACCTTCATCAATTGCGACAGAATCAAGACAACCTTGAACATTTTTATTCAAATGTGATTGACATACTTTCCGCAATGACATATCATGTTAAAGTTCATGAAACAAGTTTAAACGTTATTAAAGAATAATTGTGTTTATACGAAGAAATGTGTTTAAACACCTTTTTGTTAGGCCTTTGGGAGCCGTTGTGATCTACAGTAAGGTCATGGGACCTAAAAACTGTCTGAAGCTTATCAGTTTTGCCTTCACGAACTTTCAGGACCCAAAACGCATTCCACATGCGTCTTCTTACAAAAAATGCACACACAACCAAATTTCAGACAATAATTCAAGTAAGTCTTTACCACCTAGTGCAGGAAGCTCTTTTAAACCACTATTTTCGAATTTTACTACACATGATTCATTTCACAACCAAAATTCAATAAACAATACCATTCAAACAATGGATCATTCAAATAAATTTCAGCCACCATTTCGTACAAATGATAGCACCAACACTCAGTATAGTTCGAATATCCATTACACAAATAGAGAAGCTCCAAATGATTACAACCATAGCAACCACTTTCCCGTAAATAGATCACTTCATCCACCTGAGCCAATGGGTACATACAGCGGCAATACCAATTGAAATTCTAACCGTTATTCTTACAATAACAATAGATCCAACGACTTCCATAACTACACAAATATTCCAATTCAGATCAACAATCAAATTTATACACTAACGAAAACCCGGACAACTCTTACCAACATTTCAATATACCAGATACACAACAGCTACAGTCGATCGCAATTAGGAACGTAATCGGCGATTCAAATTTTCCGCTACCAGCCTTGGAGTGGAAACTGGATATATGTATAGATATACAATAACTAATTAAAGTTCCAGGTTGTTACCATGCATTACAATACACAGCTTAAATAAGGATTCCCTGAAATTTGTAATCGACGCAGGAAGTAATAGGGTCTTTATCAGTCCAGGCATAGTTTCTAACAACATAACAAAATTATTTAGCCTTATTGAGATAAAAACTATTTTTGACACAAGATTTCTGTACGAAGAAATTAAATTAAATGGGCAACCAGAACTTAATACTACCAGAGAACTTTTCTTCATGTTGTTCAAATTCTACAGCTGCGAGCACTTTGATGGTTTGATGGAAACAGATGTTTTGAAAACGTTAGGTCTGAGTATTGACTTAAAAAATCATTTTTTGAAAAATGATAGTACACAAATACCTTTGAGTTACAAACTCAATTTAATATCGAAACAATTAACTAGTCCTGGACTAACCTAAAGACTGTTATTAGGTTGCCTACTGAAGTCGGAGAAGGATCAATTTATTTAAAGCCAATGCAGATAAAGGAAAATGTACTAATCTCATATGGTATTTACAAAGCATATAAGTGGCATTCTGTCATTGAGGTAGTAAATAGTTCCGATACATCAGAAAAGTTCACTATCGAGCAACCCGTAAAATTCCAAAGGATCGACCATAATGAATTTGTTGAACTACACAATTTTTCCATTAGTAATAACCAAAATTTGCAAAACTAAAATTTAACTGAACAAGGAAGAGGAAATTCAAATCAAATCCCTCTGTCAGGCATTCGAGCACATTTTTTTTACAAGTCAACAAAATCTTAGCTTTTCTAGTGAAATAAAACATGAAATAAAGACCAGAGACAATAGTCCTATCTACTCCAAATCATATTGGATCTCTTTTGTACACAAAGAGGAAATTTGAAACGCAGCTGCTTAATGGAGGCATTATACGAACAAGGTATTCTCCCTGGTCTTCACCAATTTGGATAGTCCCAAAAGAAAAAGACGTAAGTGGCAAAGAAAAACGGTGACTAATTATTGACTATCGCAAATTGAATGATTAGACTGTACAGGATAGATACCCCATACCAAATATTACCGATATTTTGGATATGTTAGGGAAATCAATTTACTTCAGCACATTAGACCTTGCAACTGGGCTACGTCAAATTCATTTTAAAACTGCATTTTTAAGAATGCCTTTTATATACGACATAGAATTGCATACCACTTACGCAAAAACATCAACTGGTAATTCACCTGCAGAAAGGCTGCATATTGCTCTTACCGACTTGATCAGAATCATTAAGCTCCATTTTCCTAACAAATAACTCTCTGAAGTTATTGACGAACCGCTTTTAACGTATAATAACTCTATTCACTGGTAACCAAATTGACCCGTTTCGAAATTCAATGTGGTCATATTAACAACACTAATATCTCTTTATTTAAGGGGTGGCCGTGGTGTATTGTTACTAGCAATAGCTTCTCACTCGGAGGGTCAAGGTTCGAATCCTAGCCACGACAAAGTTTTCATTTGTGTAATTGGAAGTCAGAAAACACTGACATACATGTCGGTTTGGCTGTAGTAGGGTTTTCAAGCACAAAACAACCGTTAAAATTCACAACCTGAATCAATCCGAGTAAAAAAAACTCTCCGCCCTATTCGGACTCCCACCCCTGGAGAGTCAATACCGAAACCAAACACACACCTGAGTTTCAAAAAACTACATCACAACAATGCTTTCCTTTCCTTTCTCCTCCTTCTATTTTCCACTCGCGCCCTTGCAACAGTAAAAGGGTCATAACCCCTTAGGCGCGCGTAAATTATAAAAAAATAAAAGAACATATGCAAAGTTATGATCTCTTAAAGAGATTGGCTTACGAACAAAATTTGGCATACAAGAAAAAAATATAGATAAACGAAATAATGAAAGAAAGGACCAACCAGATTTTAAAAAAAATTAAAGAGCTTACGAAGTTGACGATAGACGAAGTAAGTTAGGTCAGAGGTTTAATGAACATGAAGTCATAAACAATAACAAAATAACAGTCTTTTGATACCGACAAACGAAAAGTCCACAAACAGAAATTAAAGAAAGGAAAGAAATTCATCGAAGATAATAACAGCACTCATTGATACTCGTACGTGACCTAGAAAATAAAACACACTACGTGTAGGTATGTAACTTGGAAATGGAAAAAATTTTTGTATTTAGTTGTTTTCTTTTCTATTTTTTTGTTATTTTATTAGAATTTGAATCATTAAATTATAAATTTGTTTAGTACCCATAGATATGTATATACATATAATATACTAAATCGTAAGAAATAAACATTCATGTTCATAAACAAACCCACCAAATCCCTTTCAATCCCCTTTCCCATTGCCAATGAGTCAGACGAAATCCTAAAAAAAAAAACCGATTCAAAAGCAGTTATTATTCTAATCCGAAGTGGGATGCGGATGACTAAAGAAGTTAACGACAACATATTGAATACAACAACCAATATCATCATCACCTGCATACGTATGACCTTCAATTGTACCAGTTCATACTTCGACGGGAGGAGTTATTATATGCTTGGTTATCGTGTTAACGCTACATCGGCAACACTGAAATCAACCAGGAAATCTCTGTTGCTATGCGAATGTCTCCCATGGTTTTGATTAGTGTTTGCTTTTCGCAAATAAATTTTTACATATACTTACATACTATTTTTGGCGCTTTTGCTGAGCGTGAATCCACATTTTGAATAAGCAACATAATGTAAAATTCTAGTTTTAAGTTATTCTGTAGAAAACATTCAACGCTTAAACAACATCCTAAATTGTACAATTATACAATATAAATGTTGAACTACTCATTTAATTTAATATTTATTTTATAGTATTTCTATTCCATTAAAGTAATGTAACTCAAGTTGTTATTTTTTTTTTTCTTTTTTTTTTTCCACGCGAGAAGCGATTCTCACAAGTACACTTGTGCGTGTGCACTCGTTGATGGTCAGCTCGGCACAATAAAAAAAGGGCCTCCGAAACGTTAGCAGAAAAGTTGTCTAATCTCCCCTTAACTGTAATTAAGAAATCTCTCTTACGTGCTAACTTAATTCTAACTTAATTTATTTCATTAAATCATAATCCAAAATCTTACAACTAAATAACAGCTCAGAAACCGAAAAAAAAAACATTTAAAAAAAAATAATCCTAGGAATCGAACCCGCAACGACGCTGGCACATAAATATTAACCGCGAATCAAAAGCGAACGATTTCTATCGCACCGCTAGTACAACATTTTCATAAGTTCCCATCGACAAAATATCTGCCAGCATATATTCTGCCGCGTATTGAAAACTTGACTAGGTACATAAGTAATTATGTATAAGCTTATCTGGTTTTTGCTTGTTGGTAGCGAATTCCAGCTTGGCGGTTCTCGACTTCATTCAATCAGAAAGCTGAGTCGACCAAGGTATTGTCGTCACTTCTCACATTTCAGAAAAGAAAACTTTCTTTCACCACAGTTTGTACAAAATTTTGTTTTTTAATTAGGTTTCAAGCTCGCTAATTGACATCTTTTTTCTATTTGCATCTACTTTTATTTTAAATCATATCTTTTTTCCTTTAGAAACCAAGAAAATAATCTTTCCAAATTTCGCTCAACACTCTTCCACATACTCTAATTCCAACAGTAAATCCTCATACGATAGTACGAATATGACGATGAATCGCACGACGTGGAAATCTCGCCAAAGAAAAAAACAAAAAAAGGGGACAACTGCGATCCTACATGGGGAACTCACACCTGAGAACGCCGAAAATTGCTTGCTGGGTTCGCTACACGTAGACCTAAGTTTGATAGTGACTATACAGTGCCGTTGTCGCTTACTAGTGAAATAGACTATTATAAGCCATAAGCAAGGTGAACAGAAACCTATGAAGACAACCCACAGTACTCCCCCCATACTTTCTAAAGGTTTTCGTCGCTTTGCGAACCGGCCCATACTACGATTATAAGAAAAGATCCTCTCTATTTGTAAACAGTTTTAGATCTTGCGCATACCACACCCCTACCTTTTCCCCATTACGTCTAGGGTGCAACCCGCCTAATGACCTAAAAAGGTCCTACATACTTCGGTGCAAGTTTCGCAGAAAAATATTTACATAGCAACGGTAAAACTTAATATCTGGGCGACGTAAATTATATTGGTTAGCGGATTTGTGAGCCAGACTTTGCATACTTGCCCTAACGTCTTCCACTAGTTTACCCAGCGCCTTTGACCACCTATCGGCAATAAAACCCTCTGCAGGAAGAGAATATCCATCGCCTTTAACCTGCATTTCTCTGCCAAATATCAAAATACGAGGTGGTTTTAGTATCTCATGCGTTGCATTGCGAATGGAACACGCCACTTTCAATAGAAGGATATCGCAGTTTGATGATTTTTGAAAATATGTGCTCGGAGTTTAGTTTTCAAGGCCTGGTTATACCTTCTCCAAGGTTAGATTGTGAGTGATAAATTGAATCAATGGTAACCCCATAAGCATCTGCCAAGTCAGTCATGTCCTTAATTTTGAACTGAGCCCAGTTTTCACAAACTAACTATTTAAGTACCACCCCACATGCCAAGAACACCTGTTCCTTCAAGATAGTCTTGATTGATTTTACTGTAGCTTAACGGACAGGAGAACTGGAGAGATTTGGGGAAAAAGTCGACTACAGCCAAAGGATGACCGGGGAAGTGGCCTGCCGAAATTCCCACATAACATATCCGTTGGATTATTAACCTTACTTCGAGACACCATAAGCCCTGCTGGTTTCCGTAAGTCAGGTTTCACCGTCTGACATATTTCGCAGCTACGAACGTAACGAGGTATATTATGTCTCATCTTTGGTCAATAATAGCTTCATGTTGCCTTATCGAACGTCTTCTGTATTCCCCCATATCCGCTTAAGATATCGTCATGGCTTTGTCTCAAAACTTCTGATCTTCTATCCTTTGGAACCACTTGTTTCCACTTATCCCCCTCGCTAATGAGTTTTAGGTATCTCGAAGTCACCCGTTTACCCTCCTGTTCTCCCCAGTTGGGATATATCTCCCCCCCCCCCCTTTCTCCTAACCAAATCTAGGATTTTAAAATACCATGGCTCTTCGGTAGCCGATAACACCAACGCTACGTCCTCTGTTTCGCTAGACAGCACATCGGAGACCAAGTCTCAAAGTTGTACTGCTGCATTTTGACAGCCCACCGAGCCAACCTACCCTGCGGATCTCTATCACACACAGGACAGCCAAGCACTCCCGCTCCGTCTTTGATAACGATCTGCTCAAGTAACTGATCACAGTTTCCTTCTACCCTATCCCCCTTAGCCACTGTAACCGACTTAACCTCTACCCTCGTCAAACTGCATTTTAAGGACCGCAAAGTTTCCCAACCTAAACTTCCAAGGATCGTTCTAGATGCTCCTGAATCTAACAACCCTAATAACTTAACACCATAAATTTCAACACTTTAGTTTAGGAGTGGATCTAATCGCTTGCTCACTAAAACAAAATCTAAAGCTATATTACACCGCCCTGTCGACTTAATTGTACTCACGGCGGCTTCCATTCCTGAACTCAATGAGCCGCCTGTCTTTAAGCCGATGAGTTGTTTCCCTGCATTGTTGCCTGTGGTGTGCAACGTGGACAACGACGTCGGATGGTAACAACCGTATTACACTGGGCTGTGATGTGGCCAGTCTGCCTACATCGGAAATAGGTCAACGAGTTATTCACCCATGATGGAGAAGCAATGACTTGCACATCGGTATCCGCAGCTTCCACATACGTCAAATCTGGCCCTAGCATGTTGGTAAGGACTGAAACGAATAAAATTTGGAAGCTTCAAAGTAAAAAAAATAATATTTTCATAATTCAAGTTAATTTTTTTTATTTGCTTTAAAACTCTGTTTTTTTATTAAATTCATTCACAATTACAAAAAATAAAAAAAATTATTTGGGCTCCCATTCTTTCCTCAACTTTTTCGAATGTCCTTCATAAGGTTGGTGACAGTTACATCCATGATCTTTTTGGACGCTCTTTTCCATTTAGCATTAAAATCTTTTACGTCCTTTGCACACCGCTCCCTTTTCCTGAAATTAGCTTTGACCAACGCCAAATACCTTTCAATGGGAGGGCACTGTGGAACATTGGGTGGATTCATGTTTTTTGGGACAAAGTCGACATTTTTAGCAAAAAGAAAGCTCAACGTCGCATAGTGAGCTGAAGCAAAATCTGGCCAAAATAATGTTAAACCCTCGTGTTTGTTTAGGAAAGGAATCAACCGCGTTTTTAGGCACTCGTTAATGTACACTTCTCCGTTAATTGTTGCCGTCGTAATAAACGATGAGCTTTTGTGTCCACATTGGCAAATGACCTGCCAAACGAGATATTTTGATCCGAATTTTTCTATCCCAATCGATGTTGTTGATTGCGGAAGAATCTCAGCTTCAAACGAGTTGTAAAACTGCGCACCTGGAAGAGTAGTAAAGTCGGCTTTGACATAAGTTTCGTCATCCAAAACCAAGCAGGCTTTCTTGTTGCCGATCAACTCGTATAGCTTTCGGGTTCGTGTTTTTATGACTTTTTTTTTGCTTTTCAGTAACTTTTGATATTTTTTGTTTTTGTACGTGTTTTTAGACCGTTACGTTTCTTAGATCTTTATACCATTGTTTGGTTGGTATTACATTTCCGAGCAACATCTCTGGATTACATAGTCCGGTTTTTTACGATGGTACCCACTATTTTCCTGTCCAAATTTGTATCATGTGCTCCACTTTTAGCTCCACTTTTCTGTTTTTGCTTAACTGTCAACGTCTCCAAATATCATTTAACAACAGAATCCACTGTACTGCGTGCTATGTTTAAATTTTTTGCGATGAAATGGTTTGGACGCAAAGTATTTTCGAGCCACTTGTCGATGATCTTTTTACGGCGTTCCTCTTGACTCATATTTTATAAATATTTTAAACCGCACCAAACTAAAATCAATAACAAACTGGAATATACAGGCTAATTTGGGTACAAAATGGGATTGCAATTTCTACGCATTGGAAGTATAGCCCGTATTAAAATTTACAGATTTTATTCGTTTTAGTCCTTATTTCGCCATGATGGTGGTGGAACGAAATTCTCGACTAAGTACCTAGTAGATTCTAGACGGTGGCCCACTTCAACTAATTGATTTAAAAAGAAAATTTCAATCAGGACCATTTATGTTTAGTAAAAAGGGATATGTTTCTTCGAACCCACGTAAGCTTAACCTCCTCAGTACAGGGCTCGCTTAGCCTAGAGAAGAGTCCTATCATCACACTCACACAAATACCGATGGTCTCCGACCGTCCTTGGCTTCTGTCTCTAATTTCCTCCCAAAGTCTATCATCGTACCCTGGTGGTAAAAATTCGGCCCTCAGTTTCGCTACCAAGCTTTCTCAACCATTGATATAAAGTTTATTCGCGCGGTACCATATGGCTGCCTTCCGCTCAAAAATATATAAGGCTGACCTAAAAAGCTCCTCCTTACTGCATGTAGCCCCGATCCTCTCTCAGCTCATCAACCTTTTCCAAGAAACTGCTAAGGGGTTGAGTATGGTCTCCGCTAAACTTAACACCCCATTTTAAAACCGGTACCCTTTTCGTTGGGAAAAATATTGGCAACGATATTGCAACTGATTATGGAGGGTTTTCGACCTGGCTACTTCTTCCCGCCTGCATGGTTGGAAAGACTTTATTCCATCCCAACCTCTTCCTATCCCTGTGGTCCGACTGCACTTCTTCTCCTTTCAGATGTGCTTGCACTTCTTCCTGTCTCGACCCCTCTACCCCCGCCTACATATCTATACTAGACAGTAATCTCAACACCTGATGTCTGTCAGCATCGCCACAAGGTACTCTTTCGATTGTTCATCCCCGACAAATTCACTTATCAGTCTTAGCGGCACTTATATCTTAGAAACCACAGCCTCCTTATCCTCCGTAAAGGTAAAGGTATACCCCGGCAAGATACAACTCGTAAATGAAGTATTCACGAGAACCGAAACCACGACTACGAACATTTAGCAACCATGAGGATTATCTCTTACACCAGCGGACGACTTAAAGGCGTAACAAAAATTGCTATCTTGTTTACAAATGCCCCACTTTGAGCGCCAAGAATGTTACCGCCGAATTCTCCGTACTACGCGACGTACCATGTACCTGACCTCTTCCGTTTAACTACCCACAGCAATAATCCCGAATTAGTGGATAACGGGAGCAAAAAAAAACCAATAATAAAAACAAAAGTTGTGTACAACGGAACAAAATAAAACAGGGACTTTGAAAACGTTAACAGGAAAAGTTGTTTAATCTCCGCTTGACGATAATTCACAAATTTCTCTTACGTGCTAACTTTATTTTAACTTAACTAATTTCATAAAGAAAAATAAATACTACAGAAAAAATAACCCAAAATCTTCAGACTCGAAACCACAATAACTCCAGCACATAAGCAATAACCGCGAATCAAAAACGAACGATTTCTATCGCATCGCTAAAACACATTTTCGTAATTTCCGATCAATAAAATATCTGCCGGAGTATAGGCTACCGCTAAATTAAACTTAACTAGGGACATAAGTAATTACAAGCTCATCTGATTTGTCCTTGTTGGTAGCGAATTCCAGATGCTATTTTATTTCTCTTAATTGCTTTTTTATTAGAATTAATTAATTAACTTTTACATGTTTGACAAAAAAAGCTTTAATAAATTAAAAATTATCTTATTCTAACTTACTGGCCCCATGCGGGCGCTCTAAGTTAAGCCTAACACATATACTAGTTCAATCGAGATTTTTTTTACAGAGGTTGTTCATATTTTAATATTTATTAAAAGTAAAACTAAGAAAACAATCTCTTTTTATATAAGAAACTTAGTAAATGGACTTCTGTATAAGATCTCAAAACTAAAACCTATAAAATACGAGTACATATTGTAAATATAACCTACAAATAAATCTTAATCTATTTTAACTGCTTACAATATCTTATTGTGTACATGTACTCGTATCACGCAATTTTATTTTTTTTTTAAATTATCCCTTATTTTATAGAAGTAGCCATCTCTTTTAATCTTTTATAATTTTTTTTACCTATTTTTTGTTTATTTTATTATTTTTTTTTGTTTTATTTTTTTATTGTGTATTTTTTTTATTATGTTTTTTTCTGATTTTTCTGTTTTTGTTTCCTTAAAACTATGGTATTCTAAACCTACTTGTTCGTAAACACAATTCATTTCATTTCATTTTTTAATAATTACAATTTCTTGAGATTGTACTAATTATTGTAACTACAAATAAACTTGAATGTAACTACTAACTTCGAATGTAAACAAGTAAACGTAACGTAAGGTTAGGATATTACTATTGTATAACACTTATTGTAATTAAAGATGGAAGTAATTTCCGGAAGACGAATAAAGATTCTCTTTGCTGTGACACCTACTCAAGAAACGACGTGTTTAATTTTAATCCGTCTTTTTACCCTACACATATTATTCTAGAGAAAATAAACCCTACACACCCCAACATTTGGTCCTTACGAACCGGATAATTAATTAATAGACAAAACATTAAATATTTAAAAGAACAAAAAATTAAAAAGTGCAAAAAATATATACTCGTATATATGTATAAAAAAAAAGTACATACACAGATTCCCTTGCGGTCGGTGTCTTGTCTTTCTCCTTTTTGAACTTTAAATACTCTTTCGATGATTGTGCATGAATCGCATTTCCCGCGCCGTGTAAAAATTCATTTTCAACTTTAACCTCAACTGTCACCAGCTGGGCAAAGCTGACCAAAGGTCGTAAGTTGCTGAAATAATTTATCTTATTTAATAAACATCTGTATCTAATTAAATATTAATAAATATTGTACTTGATACATACACACATATTGGGTTATAATTAACTTAACAAATAAAACATTTAAAAATGTCGAAATTGTCATCGGGTGCAGATCAAAAGGATGATCTGGAGCAGATTCTTCGTGACCACTCCAACTTCAAAAAGATGGGAGCATCACGTCGTACAGCCAGCTACCTTTCGGGTCGTCTTCTTATTCTAGAAGGGAACTTCAAGAATGCGCTTGGTCTTCAAGCGATGATCCGACGAGGAGAAATTGAAGAAGGTCTGGAAGAGGAAGACTTTGATGAAATTTTTGGTCCACTACAAGAAACATATTTCACTTACCGAGGGGAATTCGTCGATGCTATCCACAATGCAAAGTCAACATCTAAGGAGAAGATTGTAGAGAGTGAATCCACAAGCGCTTCTCATAATGAGCTTTCCTTACCGCAAATACAAATACCACATTTTGAGGGATCGTACACGAAACGGCGGGCTTACCACGCTGTTTTTTTGTCTTTAGTCCACAATAATAAACTGCTAGGTGAAATTCAAAAATTACACTATTTGAAATCGTCTCTTACAGGTGAAGCTGCCCGTTTATTGCAGCATTTAGGGTTGTATGCTGGAAATTATGACAAAGCATGGGAACTACTTGTCGTCAGATACGACCATAAGCGAGTGTTGGTAAACGCTCATTTCCGACTTTTTTTCGAACAGCAGCAGTTGACAAAGGAGACTGTTAGTAACATAAAGTCTCTACTGGACACGTCCCAGGAATGCTTCCATACTCTAGAAAATTTAGGATTGCCGGTTAGTTCTTGGGATGACATTTTAATTTGTATACTGGTTCAGCAATTACCTGCTTTTACTCAGCGTTTGGGGGAGGAGAAGTTAGGTAGTTCGAATGAGTTGCCCACATTAACATAATTTACAGAGTTCCTGGAAACACGTTTTCGAACCTTAGAAGCAGTAGCTGGAACGAGTGACACAAACGGCAGCGGTTCTTCTTCACACAAAGTTGTTGCTGTAGAGAAGAAAACGTCGGGAAGAACCAGTTTTCGTGACAGGTGTGAGGTCAACATTCCCTTCGATCTTGTCAGAGGTTTATCGATATGGAGATCTGTAAACGATCCAAGACTGTGGACAGGATCGGGGTTTGCCGGAACTGTCTAACATACAGTCACAGGACTAGTCAATGTCAAAGCAGTGTGCGCTGCTATTTCTGCAAACAGAAACACCACTCTCTGCTGCATGTCAACTGTGGAGGGTCAAATATCGCAAAGGTTAGTACTAATCCTACTACTAACAAACTTTCTACATAAAGTCCAAGATTAACCAACCTGTCTCTCTTGGGGTAGATCAACCAAGTGTGCTTCTTGCCACAGCCATTGTGAAAGTAAGGTCTTCAAAGGGCAACTATTATCATCTTAGGGCGTTAGTCGATCCTGGATCGGAAGCAACGTTCATTACTGAATCCGCTGTCCAGTTATTAGGGCTTCATCAGCGACGATCGTTTATTGAGGTAAAACAATGGTTCATATGTAAATCTTACCTTTGTTTCGCTGGTAATGCCGTTTGAGACGAACACCCGAGCATACGTTTTCAAGTCGCTGACCGGTCTTTTGCCATCCAAGCCCTTAGGTCTGCAAAACTGGGAGCATATCCAGGGTTTAAAGTTAGCTGATCCACAATTCGACAAGTCTACGGCTGTTGATCTTCTCCTGGGAAGCGATGTTTATTGCGAGTTCATTCGATCAGCGATTATCCGTAGCACAGATGAAAGGTCTCCAATCGCACAAGAATGCGAGCTAGGATGGCTTCTACTTGGAAAGGTCATTTCGCGAACTCAGGAATCCATTCACAGTTTTCTACAGGTTTGTGACATCGACACTCAACTGCGAAGCTTCTGGAATTAGAAGAATCGCCTTCAACTTCAAGGAAACGGACGAAGACAGGGCTTGTGAACAGCACTATAGCACGACCACAAAAATTGGATGATGGACGATATGAGGTATCGTTGTCATTTAAAGACGTATGTAAACCTGGGTTTGGTGCCTCGAGGTTAGGTGCCTTACGTAGGTTTCATCAACTGGAGAAACGATTTCTGCAACACCCCACACTGCACAAGGAGTATTCCAAGTAGTGTCTAAACGAATATAAGGAGCTTGGTCAGATGACTGAAGTTGAGGAGCAGAATCCCGTACTGGATACACCACACCATTTCTTTATCCCTCACCATGCGGGATTCAAAAAGTCAAGCACAACTACCAAACTTCGTGGTGCTGTTTTCGATGCGGTAGCAAAATGTTCAAACGGATCATCATTAACTTCCCATTTAATGACTGGACCTAAAATTCAGAGCCATCTTTTTAAACTAATGCTAAAATGGCGACATCCTTCGTGATATTCCTGCGGAACAACGAGAGGTCGGTTTTACATTGCCCGCCGAATTGGTCGATGAATTCAGAACACTAGGAATTTTTTGGTTGCCAAAAGAAGATGCCCTTTCTTTTAAAATTTCCCTTTCAGATGATGGAGTCTTAACAAAGAGAAGCATGCTATCATCAATCGCGAAACTATTTGATTCTTTGGATTGGATTGCTTCATGTCTGATCAAGGTAAAAATTATGATGCAGGAGTTATGGTGCCGAAGAGTGACGTGGGATGAACCCATACCTCAAGAATTGGTAGATCGATGACGTACCTTTCAGCAAGATCTTTCTCAGATCCAACACATAAGGATTCCGCACTGGGTACATGTCAACCAAGGCATAACGAAGTTACAACTACATGGGTTTTGTGATGCTTCCGAGAAGGCATACGGGGCAGTCTATTTGCCTGTGGAAGACGAAGGAGGTAACGTCCATCAGTACTTGATGTTTGCCAAAACGAGAGTCGTGCCACTAAAAACCGTTTGTTTACCCAGGCTTGAGCTTTGTGGAGCGGTTATTCTTGCCACTTTACTTGATTATATCAGGAAAGCATTTGAGCTGACTAATCTGGAGATATACACGTGGATAGACTCGACAATTGCTCTTGATTGGATCACATCACCGCCAAACCAATGGAAAACCTTCGTTGCCAACCGTGTAGAAGAAATTCAACGCCTGACGAACTGCAGCTCTTGGAAACACATTCCGACCCAACACAACCCAGCTGACTTCGCCTCGAGGAGTATATTGCCATCAGCAATTAAACAAAACTAGTTATGGTGGAAGGGCCCAAGTTTCCTACAAGAGAATTGGAACTTTGAGATTCCCATTTAACCCAAAAGGATTAACCCTGACTTGGAGCAACGAAAGGAGAACTCGACCAACATATTCCATGTCACGCAACAACTCGATGAAGACAACGAGGTCATCAATCTTATGCTTAAGCAATCTTCGTTAATAAGGCTTCGTCACATTCTAGCCAATTACATTCGTTTTGTGTTTAATTGCCGGGCAAAAACTGAAACAAGGTACAAAGGTTCATTGAAGGTCAACGAAGTTGACAAGGCTATGAAATTGTTGATAAAAACCTCACATTTCTTGAAATGAATGTTGCAAAAAAGGTATATCCCAAACGTACCTTGAATTTGAATCTCTTGATAGAAGCTGACGATATTCTACGTGTTGGAGGGAGACTGCAGAACTCCAACTTGGACGACATCAGATCATCATCTCACACAGAGATGCACACAAAAACACAATCCATGGTGGTGTTTCTCTAATGATGGCGTATATCCGCAGAGCGTTCTGGATTTTTTCTTTAAGGAGAAAAGTGAAGAAAGTGGTGCATGAGTGTATCACTTGTTTCCGTCACAATGCGACGTCAATGCAACAACTTATGGGAAACTTACCTGAACCAAGAGTTAGCATGGCAAGGCCTTACTCCAGATCGGGTATAGTCTTTGCAGGACCTTCGACATGAAAACCTATAAAGAACGGGGAGCAAAAATGTTAAAGGCATATTTTTCAATATTCATTTGCCCAGAAGTTAAGGCAGTGCATTTAGAGGTCGTGTCAGACCTTACGACACAGGCGTTCTTAGCTGTTTTCAAAAGATTTATAGTTCGCCGAGGAATGTACGCAGAACTGTACAGTGATCGTGGTACTAATTTTGTAGGGGCGGAAACGGAGCTAGGGACGATGCTGCAAAGGCGGAGGTTGACTGGGGGTCGGTTAATGAACAACTGACTCAGCTGCACACAAAGTGGAATTTTATTCTCCCTGTATCTCCCAATTTCAGAGGACTTTGGGAAGCAAGGATGAAATCGGTAAAGCATCACCTCAGAAGAGCGGTCGGGGCAGAATCTCTGACATTTGGAGAACTGTCAACGTTACTTACCCAGATTGAAGCCTGCCTCAATTCCAGACCTTTGTGCCCAATGTCGGACGACATCGAGGACTTGGAAACGCTGACACCAGAACATTTTTTAATCGGTGTCGCTATTCCTCAATGAGACAAGGGTAACTTACCTCGAGGGATGGAAGCGGATCACCTCAATGACCAACTATTTCTGGAGCAAGTGGAGTACGGAATACCTGTCCAGAATGTAACTGCGCCCAAAGTGGATGAAACGGGAGCCGGGACCAAAATGATCTCTCATTAAAAATGAGAGACTACCACCGTTGCTATGGCGACTCGGACGAACCATCGCCTCACATCCCGGAAACGACGGACTAACTCGAGTGGTCACTTTGAAAACAAATACCGGCGAACTTACACGATCAATTGGAAAAATCTGCCGTCTACCAAGCAACACTAAAGAAATACAACATACGCACGCAAATAACATAAACGGGGTTAGAGCGGATTATAAAAAAAACAACAAAATCACTGGTAACTAGGAACGTTTATTATCAAAAAAAAACTTATTGTAAGACTTAACACGGGATACTACACACATTTCGTGTAGTTCGCCTCTATTTATTACATTCAATTTTCTGGGTTGTTAATCGGCAGACGTTATGTCAGCGATTTTGCAATTGCACATATTTTCTGGGAATACACCGACCGAATTGAGGTGTTTCCAGGAAATTGTGAAATAATTAATTATTTTTTTGTAATCGACCGGATAAACGTGTCAAATTCATCGCCTGGTGCTGGCAATGGTGCTGGTATTTGCACATATGTAACTTCTCCCTCCTTAAGAGTGAAATTCTCCTGAATTTTATTACTAAAGTTCATTTATATCCTTTTTTGTTGTATACATAAACATGATAATATTAAAAACATAATTAGTATTGTTACAATGCAAGTTACATTTATTTTATAGGATACATCTTTCTTAAATTCTATTTCTTCTATTGCTTTGATATTTTCAAAGTTTTTTAAGATAATTTTGTCAAACTTTATTGTTTCAGTAAAATTAAATTTTTCTTTATAATTCGGATAATAAAATCGTTGCTTTTGTATATGTTTTACATTAGAATATTTTAGATCTAAGAAATACAAGGTGCAATTGACGAAATTGATTAAATAATTTCCTGTGAGTTTTATATCTCTATCATCACATGTTTGGTTTATCTTTAAGTTTACATTTTTAATGAATAGTGTTTCGTCATCTAAAGATTCAATTTCGGTTTGATCATTTTTGATTAGTTTACAATTTTGTTTTATTACACAATGTTTACTTTCGATTAATTCGTTTAGATTTTTGTCTTCTTCATATTTGTACGTTTTATTTCTATATTCTATAATGAATTCTTTTTCGGCATCAATTTCTAGAAAATTTGTATTAGGAACTGGGGTTAAAAGTTTAAGGGGCATAGTTACATAATTTTTTGGAATTTTAATAGCGAACATTAACATGTTTTCTTTGTATTTTGCAACTCCAAGTCTTATTTGTTTTAATTTGAAAAAATCTATTTTATATGCTTCGATTTCATCATTTGTAAGGATATTGGGGTGTAAAATGTTACTTCTTGCTGATACAATATTATCCTGAATATGTTCTATTTTTGACTCGATATACTTAAGTTTAAATAATTGATCAAAATAAATTTGCTTCATTACTAATTCTCTTTCTACTCTCTGTATAGTGTTAACCTGTTTTAAAATTGTTACTCTATCGTTACTAATGGTATCTCTAAGCATGTTAAAAGTACTGTTAAAATATTCGTTAATTTTAATTTGATTATTGGATGCTACGATTGCATTATGACTGTTCTTTGCTACTGTATCTAGGTGTTCTTCTATAGTCTGTCTGTCGTCGTCGTCCATGGTTCCGAATAGCCATTTTTGTGTCGTACCTATAATGTTAATTAGACCTCGTCTTTGTCTATGTTGTAAGGGTACTAAAGTCCTAATCTTGTATATGATATTTGAAATTTCTTCGTTTAACATTTGTCTTTGTTCGAGTTGTAATGGGGCTAGATTAATAGAAATGTTTTTTACTAATGCTATTATTTCAGCTGGGTTTATAATATGTAGTATAATGTCTGTCTCATTTGTAATGCTTATGTCAGTCAATTGAAGTTTAACCTATCCGTTCTGTTCGTTTATCGTCTGTACGTCAAGGAGGTGTTGGCAATTAATCTGAGTAGTCAGTGTCAGAAGTACTATCCATGCTATTACCTGTAAATTTTAATGGTCGCTTAATATTTGTATAATGGATATTTTTCAAATTTGCTTTCTTATATTTTGGCTCATGCTTGTGTCTAACTGCCTTGTAATTTTTAATAAAACCCGTTGACCTCTGTTCTTCATAATCTTCTCTAGTCTTATTTAATTTTCCTAATTTTCTTTCTTTTACTTTCTCTATATTCTGGCGAATTCTTTCTGGATCAATCTTATGAGTATGTGCGTCAAAAGGATTGCATTTCATGGTAGAGTGGAATCTATGATTATAATTTCTTACAGCTTTTTGTATAATTCTTTTTACTGAAAGTTTATTTTTATTGAATGAAATAATTCTAAATTTTTCTGCTATAGTGTTATGGAAACGTTCAATGTCTGCATTGCCGGTATGACTATTTGGCTTTGTTAAATGTAGAGAAATTCCCTCTTCTTCTAAGAATTCCTTTATCTGAACAGCTTTGAATTCGTTATCTGCTATTATTTTATTTGGTTTTCCTATTTTTGTAAAATGCTCTTCTAGTTGCTCAATTATTGTAGAGTGGTTTCTGTCTGTTAAATGGTACGCTGAACCGAATTTAGAAAATTTATCTATTATGGTTAGAAAACTTATTTTTCTTATTACGTATGTATCAATATGGATTATTTGATTGATATCTGTAGGTGTTTCCGTTTTCTTAAATTTAGCTTTTATGGGATTGCGGTCATATTTGACTGCTTGGCATACGTCGCATTGGTTTATAACAATATGGATAAATTCCATTAGCTTGGGATAGTATATTTTATACTTAATTTGGTTATATGTTTCCTGTATACCAGAATGTTGGCTTTCCTTAATATGGTACAGAGCTATTTGCTTCACAACTTCTACCTCTGTTTCGATGTCTTGTGCCCTAAATGAACACTTGACGAATCTTACCGAGTTGTCATTCGAATACATCTCTCTTATTTTTTCTTGGAGAATATTGTATACGTTATCCGCTAGTTCTGAGAATATGCCTACTTTTCCTTTTTTTATAGATCTCCTTAGTATGTCTCCTAACCTGTCAAAGTCATACTCTGCTATGTAGATAATTCTTTTACTGTGCAGGATCTCAATTTCCCTAATTTTGTTATTTGTTAGTATTAGCTGAGTTTTGAACTTATTGACGATGTCTTCGACAATTGGAATGTGATCCATTAGTTCTTCCTCTGCCGAATGTACAGTTTCATTGTCCTCGTCTTCTTCTACATTAAATACAAGTTCTGAATCACTTTGATTACCTTTAAGCGAAAAATTTTCTGTTAGTGTGGGATTCTCTCCCTCCTTAGATTTAACGTCCTCGTTAACCTCTATTCTGCTAAGAAAATCTGCTACCCTGTTTTCTTTACCTTTAAGGTACTCCATTTCAAACTGATATTCTCCTAGTTTAAGAAGCCATCGTTGATGTCTAGGTGAAAGATCTTTTCCTCTATATTTTGCATGAAGATACTTAATTGGCTGGTGATCTGTAAAGATCTTAAACTTATTACCGTAAAGGTAAGGTCTAAAATAATTTATTGACCACATTATCGCTAGGAATTTTTTGTCTGTAGCGGAGTAATTAAGTTCGTGCTTGTTGAGAGTACGTGATGCATAGCATATCGGGTGTCCTTCTTGAGAGATTACCGCTCCAATCGCATAATTGGATGCGTCAGTTGTCAGTATAAATTGTTTTTTAAAGTTGGGGTATCTTAATATTGGGTGACTACTTATTAGTCCTTTCAATTTTTCAAATGCTTCTATGTAGTTTGGATCGTTTGCATTTATTTTGGCATTTTTCTTCAAGTATTTGGTAATAGGTTGTGCTACTTTAGCATAATCTCGGATAAATTTCCTATAGTATCCGGTTATTCCTAAAAAGCTCTTTATTTGTTTCTGGGACTTTGGAAGTTCTAATTTTTCAATACAAGCTATCTTATCCGGATTAGGTTTTAAACCGTCTTTAGTGAGAATATGACCTAAGAATTCGGTCTCTCGTTTCATAAAATTACACTTATCTACCTGTATCTTAAGTCGTTTAGATTCTAATATTTTAAAAATGTTTGTTATAGCTCTGACGTGTTCTTTCAATGACGTACTAAAGATAAGTATGTCATCCAGATAAACTACGCACGTCTTATTTATATGGTCTCTAAGAATATCATTCATCAGCCTTTGGAATGTCGCAGGTGCATTCTTCAAACCGAATGGCATTCTTATAAACTCATATAATCCGTGGGGGGTGACAAAAGCTGTCTTTTTGCGATCTTCTTCTTTGATTAATATCTGGTGATATCCTTTGGCAAGATCTATTGTGGTGAAGTATTGTGATTTCCCAAGTTTGTCTAATATTGAATCAATATTTGGCAAAGGGAATTTGTCGTCAACTGTGATTTCGTTCAACTTTCGATAATCGATTACGATACGAAATTTCTTTTTCCCTGAGTTGTCCATTTTCTTTGGAACAACTATAAGTGGACTCGAGTATTTAGAATTACTCTTTCGAATAATTCCCTGAGATTCCATTTCTATAATTTGACGTTTTACTTCTTCGTCATGCATAGGGGGGTATCTGTATAATTTAGCGTTCACTTGTTGATCAGTGGTTGTAACAATTTCATGCTCAATTTCTGGGGTACTTGATAATTTGTCACCTTCTTTGAAGAATAGATTACCAAATCTGTTTAACAGGTTATCTACTTCTTGGCGTTCTTCTTTGTTAAGATGATCTAATTTTATATGATTGATGCTAGTATCAGTAGTTTCTAGGGAACATATTTGATTTAATACATATGGGGGGTTAGTGAACTTTAAGCACTGATTGTTTAGATAAATATTTCCTTCTTCGAAGTTTATTAAAGTGTTTAATTTGTTTAGTAAATCCATACCAATTATAAACTGATATCCTCTATTGCAAAGTCTTTTGACTTTCCATCTAATAAGGGTGTTGGGTGACGCTTTGAATTCTTCTGGCACAGGTGTATGTATTTCATACGATATTGTGTCCCTACCTGTTACTGTAGTAAAGTGAATTGGCTCAATACGGAATTTTTCAAATTCATTCAACCTATCGTCTGCTATACTTAGGGTTGAGCCCGTATCTACTAATGCTATAAAGTTTTTTGAGCAAATAGTTATCCTAATTTGTGGTAATTCGTCCGAGGCTAGTTCATAAAAAACGCGGGACATTGTTCGTTTTGATTTCTTACATTTTCGTTACTTATTTCCTGAGGCATTACCATTCTTTGTCCAGATCTCTCCTGTTGATGGCTATTTTGGCCCGGAGATGATCTGAAGTGTCCTGAATTTGGGTTTTGACCTTGGGAGTTATTTATCTGTCTCCTATCGTTGTTTCCCTGCATATTATCAACCTCCATGTTTTCTGCTGGTGGATTTTGTCTATCAGGCTGCCTATGCTGCCCTGACAAGTTCCTTTGTTGTCCCTGATAATTATTTTGCCTATACTGACCCGAGTGGTTTCGTTGCTGTCCCTGATAGTTATTCTGCCTGAACTGTCCTGAAAAATGTCTTTGTTGGCCCTGATTATTTTGTCGATGCTGTCCTGATCTATTATGATACTCATCAGCATAATTTGGTCTTCTTTGCTTTTCTGGTGGAACAATTGTCTTTGGCCTAACTACTCTTCTAAATTCCGGCCTAATGCAGGAATCCTCGAATCTTCTCTTTCTCATTACTGAGATTATTTTGCTTAAATCGTTTTCTTCATATATCCTGTCTAATAATGTGCCTTGCGCTATTTCTTTAGCGGTATTTATTAATATTACACCAATATTGCTTAAGTCTATATAGTTTTCTTCTTTATAATATACAATAAGTTCGTCAGTTTTATATTTAATACTTTGCAATTCTACTGCTAATTCGCTTACCGTATTGACCTTTAAATTTGTAATTCTTTTGTATATTTCGTGCGGCTCTGTGTCCGGTTTGTATCTAAGCTTCAATGTTTCCTTGATGGTAGTCCAATTGTCAGTCTCTGGTGTGTTGATCACGGCGTTCTTTGCTTCACCTTGAATCTTCTCGTGGAAAACAGCTCTCACTACAATCTTCCTTAGTTCTGGATCTTCTACTTGATTGAGGTAGTATTCTACGCAACTGAAGAATGAGTTGATCGTAACATCTCCTTGTCCGGTGAATATTGACATGTAACGCACATCTTTTAAAATCCTTTCCCTTTCCTCTCGGTTTTCTCGTTGTTGGAGTTGTACGTACGCTGACCTTACTTGTTCTAGCTGCTGAGTTCTTAGCTCTAATTCAGCAATAAGTTGATTTTGATTTTCCATGTTCCTGTTGTTATCGTGTATTTGATGTCTTTTCATAGACTTCTGTTTTTGCACTTCACTTGTGATTTTTCTTTTGCTTTTAGGTACACACACTAATCTTTGTCGATTTTATGGTATGTATTGCAAATTTTAATTCGAATTTTCACTGGGTAACGTGTTTATTAATTGAAATGTTTCATTTAGGAACACTTATATTTAATTAATTTCACACGACGTAAATTCGTTTCGCTGGACTCTTATTTTATAAGAATCCTACCGACTGCGCCAATAACATAAACGGGGTTAGAGCGGATTATAAAAAAAACAACAAAATCACTGGTAACTAGGAACGTTTATTATCAAAAAAAACTTATTGTAAGACTTAACACGGGATACTACACACATTTCGTGTAGTTCGCCTCTATTTATTACATTCAATTTTCTGGGTTGTTAATCGGCAGACGTTATGTCAGCGATTTTGCAATTGCACATATTTTCTGGGAATACACCGACCGAATTGAGGTGTTTCCAGGAAATTGTGAAATAATTAATTATTTTTTTGTAATCGACCGGATAAACGTGTCAAATTCATCGCCTGGTGCTGGCAATGGTGCTGGTGTTTGCACATATGTAACTCGCACGTATATACGATTATGTATTCGTGCCGGTGCAGTGTACACAACTCAAACGAACTCGAATTTCGGGAAGGAAAGGGAGCAGACAAAAAAGATAAAATAAATAATTAAATAAAAAACATTTACCTTTTCACAATATTTAAAAACTAAAAAAAAGGTCGTGAAAACAACGAAAACTAAAAAACAAAACCGAACACCGACACAAATTGACCCAGTTGTGGTCAATGATCAAAACAAACTATTGCACTAGGCAAGTTACGCACATTTCATCTCCCTTTGTTGCTGGTTTGTTATATCGTCATCCTTGTCACCTACATGTAATGTTTCAAATTATTAACTTACACAATTTTGTCTCATTTACATGTAGATAGTCAACACACTCGCACTCACACAACACACAACTCTTATGCCAAAAGAAGTACAACATAATCCAACTGCATTTGGGTACAGTAAGGTACAAGATCGAGGACACTTGCGGACGAAAATCGTCCACCGGGCGGGAGCATGTTCATAAACGCAGTTCATTTTATTTCATTTCTCATTTTCTTGAGATTGTACTAATTATTGTAACTACAAATATTGTACTTGAATGTAACTACTAAATGTAAACAAGTAAACCTAACGTAAGGTTAGGATATTACTATTGTATAATACTTATTGTAATTAAAGATGGTAGTAATTTCCGGAAGACGAATAAAGATTCTCTCTGCTGTGACACCTACACAAGAAACGACGTGTTTAATTTTAATCCGTCTTTTTACCCTACACATATTAATCTAGAGAAAATAAACCCTACACACCCCAACACTACCTAAAGCTATGTAGCCCGGTCATGGCTTAGAAACTAGGCTGACCAGCTCTGCTTCTTAATGAAACTACCCTGTATTAGAAGAATTCGACGGTGAAGCTTCCTCTTCTTCAACAAGCCACCAAAATTGGGGAGACGGTCCGCACTGTCATGTGCGACGTCTCTGTCGTAGTTAAGTCGCCTATCCGCACCTGTTCGAGCAACGTGGAAGATTAGCACCACCACGAATCTGTCCTGGATCAGCCCTTTCATGTCGAGGTAGAGGAACGCTTCTGGGGGAATAAAGCCATCAAAGCGTACTCTCTAATGATATATATCTGAGGTCATTGCTCTTGCGATGTGCCTTCGAGCCAATTTAATGACGAAATTGTCCACTTTTTTGGGTTCGCCCTATTGTGCAAGACCTTATTAGGATAGAATTTTATGTACCCAGACCCTTGCTCTCACGATGATCCACACGGGCAGAGAAAGACAAGCATTGGCCGGATAAGAGCCATGTAGCAGATCACCTCCATTCTCGCATCGAGTTGGCTGCTTAAAACAGTCTCTTCGTAACGGCATAAGCACCTTTAACTCTGTCCAGAGCAATATCTATATGTTTGTTAAAATATAGATATTGATCTAGCCAGATTCCAAGTATCTGACAACATTTCGACAAGCAAGTGGCTGTCCGTGTTGTCTCACGATTGAAAACTTTCGCCGATTCCTTCTGGTGTCCCTAGAGGCCCCAGATAAAGGCGTCCTAAACAGAATGGTTTCCGATTTCTGAAAGCTGATTTTCAACTTCCAGTCATCGAAATATAGTTTAAAGCTATCGAAGTCATGTTGCAAAAGTATGCCAATGACCTCAATCTTTGGACCTAATCTGTACGCGATTGAGTCGTCTGCGTACGCTATGGTGGAGTGAACCTATCAGATCACTTATAGTATGTAAATGTAAATAAATCAGCGACTTTACCGCACATTGTTGCAGACCGTTTTTAATGTTAAATGTTCCATCAGAAGTATCGTTACCATTCTTCACGATGAACCGTCTATCTGTAAGCGTATTGAAAAGAATATATAGAAGTGGTTTACTAAGGTCCTGCCTGTTCAGCTTGAAAGAATTGATTATCCGGAACTACATATATGTTTGTCCTCCATTCACTTTCGATCACCTTTTCAAAATCCTTACTGATGTTTGGAAGAAGACAGACCCTTTATCCCTTTTGGGATAGGATGTACCACCATTTTTCCAATGCGCTGAACAATGGGCATTATTCATTGCATTATTAAACAGGGTAGTAGGAGTTCTGTTCAAACCGACACAGTGTTCAGTCCGCCTCTTACTTTACTCCATAATTGTGAATTTCGCTTATTCCAGTTCAATCCAATAACCTAGTTTCTTACCCAAAAACTTTTATCGCTGACGCGCCTTCCTTTTTGTTGACCTACAAGTCTGTTCATTTTGCGACAGTGCGTTTAGTGCATTTTTTTTATTTTTTTTCATCGCAAACTGCTCCATTAACGACAATAATTCTGACTTTGTTGCCTGTAAGGCACCTCCGGCCTAGAGAAAAGAAACGCGGTCTTCGTTAAAGATGAGTGCATCAGTATTTCTCTCTCACATGTGCTCCATGCAATCAAGTGCCTCAGCGATTCCAACGAATCGCATCATAACTCGCTCGTCAGACTGATAATGGACAAACTACGAGTACCGATCTATGAACAAAATGTAAGATGTGAGTGAGACTTTGGTCATAGCATTGAAAAACAAATTGCCCGTTTAACTGAATTAGACAGTGCAAGATACAGAAATGAAAAAACATCCAAGCGCCACCTTGAATGGTTGTTTGCTAACCCATTCAACACCAACCTCTACCTCGGAAAGATGCGGGTCTCCAAATGGACGGATCAACCAACGAATAAAAACATAGAAACAAAACGAAGCAACGTTTCATCAAAAGTTAATTATAAATCGCCCAGATCCATTCCCCATTCACATCCTAAACCTAGCCCCAACTGGAGCCTTAAATCCAAAATATTTTCCAATTTTTCCCCTCCTGTCTATATCCCTAAGCAACCCCCTTCACGCTTCCCCGCAAAACTACCAACTGCCTCTCTTCAAGCCCCAGCGCGTTTCTTTTAATTTAACCCTTGGCCCTGATACTACCACTGCTCAACCGCTCATTAACATCTGCTTTCCCAATTTCGATCTTATAACAGGCGCCAAATACCCAAACTTCTTCCTCGGTTTCACGGGCCCCTGCCTCTATTCTTTATCCCCTTTCGCCACCTAACGTTAAATTGGCCCAAAGAATTACGCGCTCTCTAGGCTAACGGATAAAAAGACATACGAAAATATACGTCTCCTTCTCGCATATCTTTACGATAAATCCGACTCTGTTTCCTTTGAGGGAAAAACCAAAACAAGTATCGTGGTCTCCATCCAACAGGAAGGCCTTCCTACTGATATAACCAGTCTCAGGAAACTTTATAACAGGTACAACACACTTCCCCAAAAGGTTGCGGATGACCTCGCTGCATTCCGCAGCTATGTACACTCTAAAAGAGTTTCTCACCTTCCATGATAATTTTTTTCGTTCCTAACTTGCCTTCTTTGCCTTCATCTCATCTACACTCCCCTCCAACCAGCAAACTACCTCTTACATTTTACTACCAAAACGTAAGTGGCTTGCGCTCTAAAACCCGTGCTGTTTTGTCTTAAACTCACGGCCTCTCTTTCGACGTCTATATTCTTACAGAAACAAATCTAATCCCCTACATAAAGAGGCAGGATCTATTCGCATCTTCTTATAACGAGATGACGATCACTCTCTCCCTATGGTTACTGATCCTGCACTCCCTAAAGTTGATTCTCCATGCCGAGGTGTCCTACTTGCTATCCACAATAACCTCAGCGCTTCTCTCATCGCTATCTCTACTTCCGTTAAACTTGACTTTGTTTCAATTAAAATAACACTTCCCAATAGGTCCCTGTACGTTACGTGTTGCTACATCCTCCCAGCTCAACCTATCGAATCCTACATATTTGCTATAAAGCAACTGACCAACTAATTGACCTAAGTGATTCCATCGACGATATCCTTGTCTTTGTTGACTTTAATCTGCCCCTGCTGAAGTCGATTCCATCGGATAATCACTTATTTTTTTATTGCGTCAAAAGCTAATTCTTTCAAGGAATATCTATTCATTGATAGCATAACCGACTCAAGCCTATGCCAAGTAAGTGGCGTCCCTAACTCTATCGGGAGGCAACTAGACCTTATTTTCACTAGCGATCCCATTAACTCCACAGTAACATTTTGTCCCTTTACCCTATCAATTTTTACTCCCCCCCCCCCCCCTCTTCTTCTCTAATTTTTCCATAACTCTCCATCCCAGTCTACTCCTTCTCCTACTATCTCTTCTGACAACTCTCATAAAGCTAATTTTCGCAAAATCAATATCTATCTTAGCAAATCTCCTTTTGATTTTACCAACTCATCCTTATCTGATGCTGTCTTCATTCTCTACAGTGAAATATTGAGTCTATAACTTAATTCGTGCGGTGTGCTAAGAGATGGCGTAACTTATATTATTCCATTATTATTATTCCATTGGAACATGCGTTGTACTGTATTGTACGTCATTTCAGTATACTCGTATGTCATTCATGTGAAGCGTAAACAACAATAATTTTTTTTCACTCAAATATGTCGAACTTTGTGCCTGAAAAAGTGTTTTTACGGGGAGTTCTTCTTCATTACTTTAATATGAAGAAAACTGCTGCCGAAAGTCATCGTATTTTTGTTGAAGTTTATGGTGAACATGCGCTAGCTGAGCGAATGTACCAAAAGTCGTTTGCACGATTTAAAAGTGGTGATTTTGGCTTGGAAGACGATGAACGTCCTGGGCAGCCAAAAAAGTTTGAAGATGAAGAACTGGAAGCATTAATCTATGAAGATTCAAGCAGTCATTTCAAAACGTTTAAAAGCAGCTGGATATATTCAAAAGCAAGGAAATTGGGTCCCATATGAACTCAAGCCGAAAGACGTCGAAAGGCGGTTTTGCATGTCCGAAATGCTGCTGCAACGCCACAAAAGGAAGTCATTTTTGCATCGGATTGTTACTGGTGATGAAACATGGATCCATTACGATAACCCCAAGCGCAAAAAATCATATGTAAAACCCGGCCAACCAACCAAATCAAAGGGAAAGCCGAATATCCTTGGCGCGAAGGTAATGCTCTGTATTTGGTGGGATCAGATGGGTGTGCTGTATTATGAGCTGCTAAAACCGGGTGAAACCATCAACGGACAACGCTACCGAACACAATTAATCCGTTTGAAGAGAGCAGTGGCCGAAAAACGCCCGAAATATGCGACCAGACACGAGGCAATAATTTTCCATCATGACAACGCCCGGCCCCACGTTGCTATTTCGGTTAAGAAACATTTGGAAAACAATGGATGGGAAGTCTTACCCCACCCGCCTTATTGCCCAGACCTTGCCCCTTCTGACTACCATTTGTTCCGGTCGATGCAGAACGCCCTCTCTGAAATACGGTTCACATCAGAGCAGAATATCAAAAATTGGCTTGATTCATTCTTGGTTGCCAAGCCGGCGCAGTTCTTTTGGGATGGGATCCACAAATTTCCAGAAAGATGGGAAAAATTCTTAACTTCAGATGGGCAATACTTTGAATAATACTATTATACATGTTTTTCTTAAATAAACGATCAAATTTTGAAAAAAAAACCGCACGAAATTAACTATATACCCAATATTTAATTTCATTTCTCTTTACGTCCCCTTTTCACGGCATAAAACATAACCTACTTCCCGTCCCGTGGTATAACAGAAGACTTCGCTCTTTGCGAAACAAAAGAAATAAATTATGGGCAGTTTTTCTTCGCACCAATTCTTATTATGGCTACTCTAACTATCTAACCTACCTCCAATTCACCAAGCTCTATAACTGCCTCTATCAGCGCTTTCTCTACACAGCGCAGACCAACCTTATCAACGAGCCTAAGACATTTTATCAATTCGTCAACTTTAAAAGGATATCAGACCATTATCCCCCCTCTCTCTCGTTCGATAATATATCATCGACCGGCCTACACACTACTTATGTATTGCCAACTATTTTGCAAACTTTTTCAAACAATCATTTGCTGACAACTTCTTCGTACCCGACCCCATATATTTCAAGTACCTTCTCAATTTCTCCATTGGCCCCTCTCTCTCTCTCTCTCAACATTTTGATCCCACCCTTATCAAACAAAAGTTACAAAATGTCAATGATTAATTTTTACTTGGGCCAGACGTGCTCCCAGCAATATTTTTCAAAAACTGTGCTTCCTATTTTTCGCACCCACTTTTCTCCCTATTTGATGTGTCCCTCACACAAGGGGAATTCCCCTAACCTTAGAAGACCTCTTTCATAAGTCCGGTTCACAAAGAGGGATCAAAGAATGAAATAACCAACTACCGTCCATTGCTAAGCTTTCTCACATACCTAAAATGTTCCAAAGTTTTTTGTATGAAGTTCTAAGCTTCCAGTGCAAGTCAATGCACGTAAATCAACTACTACAAATTTAGTTGAATTCGTATCTTCTGCGCTTTCAGCCCTAAAAACGAAATCAATGTTATTGCTACAGATTTCACTAAGGCCTTCGATAAAATATCACATCAATTGATCTTTTTCAAATTGTCTTCCCTCGGTTTTGACCCCATATTGTTAAAATGGATATCTTCTTATTTAGAGAACTGTTATTATAGCGTTCGCTTAAGGTCAGCCATCTAAGTCCACTCTTTTTCATTTTAACTACAAACGGTCTTGACAGGATTATTAAACACTGCTACCTATCCATTTAAGCCGACGACACTAAGTTCTCCAAAACTATTTCTTCACCGCAAGACTCTATTCTCCTTCAAGAAGAACTCGATATGTTTTCAAACTTGGTGTCGAAAAAGGTTGCTTTTCAGCTTAATGTCTCGAAATGTCAATCTATGACTTTGTCACGTAAGTCCAATCAACCTCCCCCTCGACTATATTCTCTGCATAACCAACCTGTGCCCCAGGTTCAATGCCTTTTGACCTTAGAATATTATACGATATAGAGTTAAACTACCCTCGAATATTGGTGAGATAATGCTTAAAGCCAACTCATCGCTCGGTTTTATCAAACGATGGTCTAAAGAATTTTGCAACCCTTATGTGACAAGGTCACTTTACATTAGCTTCCTCCGGCCTCTTCTTGAATATGCCACCCAAGTGTGGTCTCCGTTTCAGCGAGTTCATATATCCCGAATTCAGAACATTCAACGTAATTTTCTTCGATTTTCCCTTCAAGGACTACCCTGGGATGACCCCTTTATCTTACCTCCCTATTATGACCACCTCAAACTTCTTAACCTGAATACCCTCGAAAAACGCAGAGACGTAACTGACATTCCCTTCATTCATCGACAGCTCTCTGGTTCTGTGGATAGCGCTGCCGTCTACAATTCTATTTCCTTCAACACTAACCCTTGTAATTTACGCTATCCTCGTCTCTTCTATATATATTTCAACCTACCGCACCTCTTATGATTTTAACGAACTAATCTCCCGCATGACCCGTAAGGTCAACTCAATCCTCACCCTCTTTGATTTTAACCTGAGCACTTCCCGTCTTAAACTTGATCTCCTCCACCATTCCCTTACTTCCTAACCTTTATCTGTTGTTAGCTTTTAAGTCTTAATTTTTAAGTTAGTCTAAGCTAGTTAAGCGAAATAAAAATATAAAAAATGAGATGTCGAAGCACGATTGTCGGTATTTCATCGGTTCCCACTGATCTCTTACTTCTAAGTGATTCGAAGATCATTTGGAGCTCCTCCTTAGAAGTAAAGATCGCGGTTCGGGCCAAAAATGTCACTCGTCTTGTACACTTCCAGGAAAGTTGCTCGTATAACCTCTAGCTTCTCCTGCGGATTCTCGATCACGAAGCAGTTTTTATCATCAACGGCCTCATTTGGATCTATGCCCTCTGCTACAAGTATTTGTTCGTAGTTCGTCTTTCGTCTTTCGTCTTTCGGGCGATTTTAAGACTTGGGAATTCGTTTTGATTATTTCTCCGATATACCATGTTTAATTTATTCGGGTTGCTGGTGTTTACAGACCGAATTTTATTCTTCCATTACAAATTTACAGAATCTCCGTACTTTTCTTTGATTAATGTTTGGAGATTTTTAATCGACGACTTCATTGTCATGATCTGTGTGTACAAGGTTTTTAATCTTGACAACAATCTACTTTTATGTCGGAGCAATGCGTCAATAGTTTCATTTGATATAAGTCGCCTTTGTTATCGTTTTATCCATTGTTCGTTTAATTGTCTCGTCCATTAATTTCAGATTCCTGCAAATCCGCTCGCTTAACAGATTTCTCTTTGTCGGTAGCTAGAGCGATGTCGAGGAGAGGGCCCTCGTCAGTGTTCTTGAGAAGTGTGTCCAACGAACACTATTATAATTGTAGGAATACCTTTGAACAAATTCTTCCAATTCCGCAGTTTTGTTGAGAACAGTTATTTCGGTGCTAAGACCGCAATGGTCACTGTCATACACGAAAGGGCGTAGACAGTTTGTAGTTTGTTGGTTAGTGCACGTGAGTTCTATTCGCGTGCCGAATAGCAGAAAATCCAATAGTGTCTAGAAAACGATGGACTATCCATCGCCTTAAGGCCGAGTCGGTACATTGCGCTGTGCTGATCCGATCAATTGAATAGAACATTCCCTCTAATATTTGGTGTATTATTTCCCCAAACTCTATTTTTGGCGTTAAAATATCCGCCGATAATAAAATAATTCACCTCCAATTCCAGACTTAGGAATGGAAAAAGTGTCTCGAGCTCTCGGATGACTAAGGTGCCGAGCTGACCACCGAAGAGTGCACACGTGACACCAGTAAACTTGTAAACACCAACAATAAATTTTGTGCAAAAAACAAAATAACAAAATAAATAAAACAAGGAAATTTTTTTTTTTTAAAGAACTTAACACTCAAATGGGTATGGATACACTTATAATGCCTCAGCATGTGTTAAGTTTTTTCGAAAATGGAATAGAAAGAGAAAGAAAGATGTTAGGGTTCAGTGGTTATTTCGCTCCGTGGGTGGCATCCAACATTTGATTAGAAGACTAAATTATTAGTGTAAATTGACTTGATGTTGTATTTTGGCAACCATTCATCTCACGAGATTTTAGTTGCCTGAAGAAAAGTCTTTCGGCCACGGCTGGTATTGAACCCCAAACCGTCCGATTGGGAAGCCAACACACTACCACTTGAGCTAGGGCGACCCACGGCCACAACGGACGCGAGTGCGATTGCATAGAAAAAACAAAAATAGCTGTTTGGTACAGTGATTCCAATAAATAAATAAACGCAAATCAAAGTGCGGGTATCCCTTATCTCCTGCCCCCTGGTCTTGGTGCGGTTCTTTGCACCCAGTCACGTCAGTTGCTGTATAATTCTATAATACGGTGAAAACAATAACTGACTGCATGTAACAACCCATGGATAACGGGATACAAGTGTGAATTTTGTTGGTGCGCTTTTCCATTTTTTCCATCTCCGTAAACAAATTAACCACTATTGCTTTATTTGCAGAAGCCCTAAACTGGACAGCAATTCAACCTTTAACGAGTTTGATGCGCTGTCTGAGTCCATTCAGACAATTGTATCCCTGTATCCTCATAGTTAAATCGTCATACGCGATTTCAATATTCGACATTCTGGACAAACACCACCCGAAGGAAGGTGTGTTGAGATCTTCGCTGCGGAAAACAACTTGACGCAGCTTGTAAATGAGCCCACGCAAATACCAAGCATTGATACTCGTAGTCATACCGCCAACACCCTGGACTTGTTTTAACTTGTCTCTCTCCTCTAGGCTCGTCGGGTCATTGTGTAATATAAGCTAATTTCTCGTATACTGAATTCTCAGTTAGAGCAAAAATTCCGTATGGCAATACCAGAAAGCCAATTGGAGTGGACTTGACACTTTCTTTAGGAATTTTAACTGGTCATTATATTTTCTCTATAACGACGTGTTTGCAGCAGCTGATATAATCACTGAAACTATTATCTTTGGAATGAAAAACTTTATCCCTCATCGGATGAAGAGTATCAAATTAAAATAAAAGGCATTGTACGACTCGAGCTGTAAAGACACTATCACGGTTAGATAAATGTTTTTTCGGTTCTACAAGACCAACCAGACAGAGGAAAATCGAAAAAAATTCAAACCAGCCTGAAATGACTGCAACGCCTTTCTTAAGGGTGTGAAATTTCAATACGACCAAAAACTGAGGCAAAAAAATACTACAATGCCCCAAAGTGGTAAAAGCTTTTCGTCATTTGTCAAAAACATCAGAAATTCTGTCTCATATTCCATCCCAACGCTCATTTACAATAACATTCCAGCTATTAGCTCTTTAGACAAGGCTAATCACCTTGCTGCATATTTTATGGCTGACTCAGCACTTCCAGATTGTGCTCTGTCCCCGCCTATACTTAAGTGCATTGAATCTTCAATGGGGTGAATCCACTTTTGCACTCATGTAGTAGCAAGAGTACTTACATATCTTAATACACACAAATCCGCTGATCCAGAAGGTATATTTCCCCTCCTTCTGAAGAGGTGGACTTCCACGCTGACAAAACCCCTGCGTTAACTTTTTCATCAATCCTACCCTTTAGGACTCTTTGCGAGCAAAGGGAAAACAGTATTTGTCCAGCCCGTCCCTAAAAAAAAGGCGAATCTTCTTCTCTCTCCTCTTATAGACCCATCGCACTTACGTCTCTTCTTTCCAAGGTCACGGAAACGCTGATAAACCGTCAGCTCATTTCGAAGTACGAAAACTTCTTAATGACCGGTCTTTTAAAACGCATTCCTTTTCTTACAAAGATCGCAGCGCCTCCTATTTGAATGGAGTGGGGTCGGTTTCTTCGTACTATTGTATTTTATATCTTTTGTGCCTCATTTTGTATCTTTTGGTAAGCTTAGTTTCGCTAACTAAAAGCACATCTGGGCCTTAAGTTTGAACCTAATCAGTGGATTAACATTCACTGCAAGAACCTGCAGGGCTTGCTCCGCCATGTACGTACCCGTTACGTGGAGTTGGTCTACACGTATAGCCTGTTCAGTTATCTGACGTTGAAGCTGGGCCAACTGCCCCTGGACAGACAGCTGAATAGCTAGCATGTCAGGTACAGGTTGCGGCGCTCTAGGCGCTGGGACCTGAGAAGCTGCCTTCGCTTGTTGTACTGTATTTCTCCTACCTGCCGCCATTTGGGTGTAGGTAACTTGGGGAGTAACGGCTGGTTTTTGTGTTTGAACACGTTTATTTTCAACTTTCTGCTACCGAGCCATTTTTACTATTTTTATACATGACATATTGTACATATATTGAAATTTGCAACAACTTTAATTGTTTAATTTTGGTGGTGGCGCAGGCTCTCACTTATTCGACCTAATACATGTTATAACTTAAAATTAAAACTAAGGTTGGTTGGAGTGGTGAAGGAGAACGGATTTGAGGTAGGGAGTAGGAGTGCAATGAAAGTCAAAAACGGTATAATAGCTGAAAATATTGTTACTAAAAAACCCTTACAACTGATGGGGGGGAAGTCTATAATATATGTAAGAGTATTTTATTTGCTGCCTGGTTTAAATAAACTGACACGTTTATTATTTTTGTCTTATGTCTTAAATACTAAAATAATGCTAACTTTATTTACAAAATATGCAATGCAATAAATAAACTGACACGTTTATTATTTTTGTCTTATGTCTTAAATACTAAAATAATGCTAACTTTATTTACAAAATATGCAATGCAATAATTTTCACACGCTCAGTCAGCAATATGACTCTCCTGAGATATCATTCTGACTGAATGATTATGATAGACAAAGAAACTATTGTATCTGATGTTAAAATCATGACATGCTGGAGCCACCTTATGCAGAAGGCAGAATTCAGCATCGATTAAGCTTATTTCCACAGGCACTTCTAGTTTCCTCTATTGCTACGTTCTTACTGCTGCTTGTGGTGGTCGCCTTCGAGCATGTTACTTCCGGATGAGGATAAATACTGCAACTATTATCAAAACTATCGCAGCGGAGCTTAAGATCTTATAGTGTTGAATTTTATGTGTCCTAATTGTCTCTATCAAGTGCTCTTGTTCATTTTGAATTTTAATTGCATGCTCCAAATTTATCGTCTTAGAGTAAGGTCTGCTTGCAAAACGGGAGATTCCTCTTGTATACGTCGGAAATCATTTAACTGTGCGACAGATTAGCTGTTGGCATAATGCAATAGATGCGTCCCACCTGCAAGTGATAGCTTGCTTCCCAATGATTATGAATGTCTCGTGACGTATCATACATCCAGATTGCAGTCGCAGGATTCCACTGCTGCTTAATGTACTAGTATGCGTGTTGAAGTTGCAAATTATGTCGATATTAGTTTCGACATGGATGGAGAATATCCAGGTCTTTAGATGATTCATTTCTATCCAGTGAGTTTCTGCTGGAATATTGCATGTTACGCATGATGATGATAAGTTCATGTTATGGTGCTATGTACTCATCTCACAGGAATATACTAACGAACTGGCTGTGAATATTGGATATTTCAGATTGCACCAATACAGGTTTGTTGACCTTTTATTACAGGACTCAAACTCCGCCTTCGTCATAGCGTAACAGTGGCCTTTTTCCTGACTAACTTATAAATAGTACGATGATAGTACAATGAACGTAAATTTGTGGCTTTTTGGCACTGGTAGCATATTAAAAACTTGAATTTCTTATTGTACGAAAGGAGTAACGTTATTTCGATTTTGATATTGTTCCCCATAACTCTTCCCTTCGGATGCAGATCCTTGTATAATTTACCCTACAATTTGTGATGCCGTTCTCCAGGTATCATCATCGTCCGAAGAATGTTGTCATATATGCACAACAGTTCGTTGTTTAGTTGTTGAACACTTAGTATAAGGGGATGTATTTTTCCATTATGTGTAGACAACAAAAAATCCAGCAAGATAGTTTACGTACGAGTATTTTGATAAGTTATCATTATCAAAATTGTTTAAGTGCAGCGGAGGTGAACCGTTGGAATGTATTGTACGGTTTGGTTCTTTAGGTTACTTATCAACTCAGTAAGTAGCTACAGTTGTTGACTCGTGCTCTTCCTTAAATATCTGTAAATGATGTTCATGGCACTTCATTCAATTTGAATTTACCGCCATTTATTTGCCGCGTTTCAGCTTTGATTGTTGGCCGCATTTCAACTTTGACAGATCGTAGTGACACGAGTCGGTGGTCGATACTGGCAAGGGCAGAGGTTATGCTGAGATTGATCACGTGCACATAAAATAATATTAAAATAAATAATAGAGGAAGAAAGTGTGAAACAATAGCTTTAAATGTTGTTTCTCTTTTCAGGTGAGATTTGTAATTTATAATGTAAAATGCCAATAGTTTTGATGTTAATAAAGTTGTCTACTCTTTCCAGAGCAACTCGTTTTTGTTTTGTTTCGATATTCCAATTCCTAAAGGAGGATTTGTGAGAATATATTATAAAACAACATTTTTACGGCCAATTAACAACAATGGAAAAGTTAAGATTTGAATTTATGGTGAGACAAAGTGATGATCCAAAATCGAACGTAGTTTGTATAACCTCAATTACGGATTCCAACGAGATGATATTTTTAATACCGGATCATCTCCAACCTGTGAAATAACATGATGTAATCATACAAACACAAGTTTATCTAAAAGTAAAAAATACACTACAAAGTAGACACGATAAAAGGAAAGTATAGATTTCTGTGACACCGGAGATAAAGAAAGTTTATATGGATGAAGAGGGAAATATGCAGTTCAAAGAATACTTGCTACAGGAGATTGCACCGGAATCACATCAAGAGTCGCCCAATGCTGGTATTTCAGAAGATGTTTTGACAAGAATTCTGGAAAGTTTTACTGATAAAAAGAAACTTGAAAAATGTGTTTGAAAAATTTGTGTTACAAGAATTCAGTCCTAAAAATTCAAATTCATCCCAATGGTTGAATTCTTTTGAAGCGGAATGTACTCGCATAGGTATAGAAGAAGACACCAAGAAGATAGAAGCCTTAAGGTTATTTCTAGAAGATTCATGCATTGTAGATTCAAAATGGTCAATCTGGAAGGATAGCTTTTGTAAAACGTATGCAGATAAAAGGTGGCATACCTATCTTGTATGCAATATTATTCAAATATAGGCAAGGTTCACTACTAGAATATGCATTGAAAAAGGAAAGACTGCTGTTAGAGGTCAAAAATCAATAGATACAACCACACTAATTGTCCTAATTTCAACCGGTCTACCAAATTTTATATCGGACAAAATTGATAGGAATAACTTAAAGCAAACTGATGATTTATGTAATAACATCAGAGGCTTAGAACATTTGGTAATAAAAAAAAAGCTTGAAAACACAATGAAAGAAAAAAACACAAAAGACAACAAATCATGTCGTATCTGTGAAAAAGAAAATAAAGGGATCAGATACCATCCAGAATCTGTATGCTGGTTTAAGGTAAAAAATAATGATAGGTCAAAAAGAGATCAGATAAAGACGGTTAAAAATTCACAAGTAGATACCGAATTAAATGAAATAGATCCAAAAAACTAACAATTCCACCATTAATCAAAGTTAACTTGTTGTTAAATGACATTTTAGAAATATTAGGAATTTATGATTCTGGATCCAGTGTGTCTTTAATAAATTCAAAATTATTGTGCATAAATAAATCGATTAAAGATTTTCATAATAATGCAAATTTAGAAACGATTAATGGTGTGAAAGATACTATAGGGATAATAATTGTAAAGGTAAAAATCTTTAATATCGAACAGAATATTAACATTTTTGCCATAGAAAAAGAAAATTTCGATTACGACTTCCACATTAGATTAGACTGCTTAAAAAAATGTCATCTTTCTCAAAATGAAAAATTAGAAATTACACAAAATAGCCACGCTTTAAGAAACGAAAAACAAATACTTAGAGAAAAATTCAAAACTATTCCCAGCAGCTTGGGTAAAAATGTGGAAGAAAAAGATAATATATGTAAAAACAATAATAAGGATCAATACAAAATCAATTTTAACGAACACATAGAATCATTCAATTTTGACATTTCTATTAATCATCTGGACTTGAAAAACAATCAGAAATAGAGGATTTAATACGCAAATATAAGTAAATTTTTGCTAAAGATAAGTATGATATAGGCACTGTAAAAGGTTACGAAGCACACATTAATTTATTAATAGATAAATATTGTTGTAAAATACCATGTTTGCTGACCGGAAAGTGAAGTTGCGCGACCTAGCAGATACCACAAAGATGAGCGCACATGCACACACGGCAATATTCTGCATATGAAAAAGTCATCCTGCCGCTGGGTGCCGCGCATGACTAAAAACACGAACGCGAGAGCACTTCGAAAGAGGTTTACTCGAGACATCACACAGAATATAATTGTTATTGGTGATTTGAACGCGAGAATTTGGTCTGGACCAAGAATGCACTGATCATCTACTTCATCAAAGTTATTGTTTGAAAGAAACCCAAGGGCAAGGTTTTAGTTGGAAGAGGGGTGAAGTTATTAGAGTTCTGTAAATCGTTTGATCTCACGGTTGTACATGGCAGAACACGAAGCGATATGCATCTGGAGAAAACTTGTTTAACTGTTCAAGACTCTTCAATGGATGATTATTGTTATTCAGCGACAAATCCTTTGAATATAATAGAAGATTTGAAGGTTGGTGCTCAAAGTTTTTCGGATCACATACTTAATTGAATGCCGCATCGCCTTTGCGAGATGAAACTTCAACTATTACCAAAATTAACCTTAACTAAACACCAAATTTAAGTTTTTCAGGAGGAACTATTGTAGATCGCGTGCAGTTTGTTTTTGAAGAACACATGAAATTGGATTCCTTTGATGAAATTATTGCTAAGGCTGCACCCAAAAACGAGCAAAGAAGAAGTGTCGTTCCCAGAAAAAAAGGTTCGATCATGAATGTGAAAGGGAAAGAATTAAGGCATTCAAGCTACTTGGTTGATTTCATAAATTCAATGCTGATATTTTTTTAAAAAAATGTATCTGTATGCTAACATGTTATCAAGCTTATCTGTCAGAGTTCGAAGAAAAATTATCTCCCCCAGTTAATGCAAGAAGCTTCAAACGACGGCATCGCAAACAAATTTTGCAAAACTGGGAGAAGAATAGCTGGGAGATCCCTCAGAATTGGAGTTAATTTACACTCTAACATCCATAAGGAACACTTTTGAAAACCTCTTAATCCTGGTAATAACTGCCCAGTCGCTCAATATGCTGCTCCTACTATAGTAAATGACTGTCTTGGATTCAAAACCGTGCGATAAAACTCATAGGGGATAGTAATATCACACCCTCGAACACCGACGTAATGTCTCGTGTCTCACTCTGCTTTACCGCTATTTTTACCATCAGTGTTCCACAGAAATCTCCAGTAGCATTCTGCCCCTTCAAACCTTTAACCGTAATACCCGTCTCACTATGAAAGCTCATCAGTATACCCTCAAGCCTACTTTCTGACGTACTCTATCGTGATTCGTTCCTAAGCCGTACAACTCGCTTATGGAATGCCCTGCCTAGCTCTTTATTTCCTAGCCTTTATAACCTTCAAACATTTAAAACCAACGTTCACCGGTACATCTCTTTCTATCCTCCCTGATTTTCTTTCGCCCGCTCTGTGTGCAAGCATTTTAAGGGTACTTAAATCCCTTGAGCGCGCGCAAGTTATAAAAAGTGATTTACGAACGTGTTGGTAGGTTCATGGTCCTCTGTTTCGCTGCTTAAGTTATTTATCTCGATGAAATTAATGGGATCAGAAAGTTCACCATTTAGGGATTGTTCAATGACCATCTTTTGGTCGTTTTCGGAAAGGTTTACTAGTTCAAGTGTGCTGTACCAGCTCTCGGCGTTGTATAGGCCTTGACCTACGTACAGATATAGGTTTAGTTATGTTGCGTTGATATAAATATTACCATGTTCCTTATTGACAGGAAGTTTCGCCAATATTTTGAAATTAGAAGGTAATATGAGCTGACCTGAAATGTAGTTGGCATAGAGGTGGATTTCGTTAGTAACGTGTGTTGTGATAAGAGTTCTGTTTTCGAGATCGCGTTTAGCGTTAAGTGATAATAGCGCGTCATGTCCCAGTAATACGTCAAAGTAATGGTAGAATTTGAATATCATAAATTTTAAGGAACTTGGTTGATTGAATTTTGCAAAAATGGGGATAATCGATTTTTTGTTCAACTGTTTTGAATACTGTGGTAATGGTAATTGTCTCACAGTTAATCTGTCTATCTTGTGGTATAGATTTGGGGTATATGAATGATGTTGAAGCTCCAGCGGGTCGCCCGAAGAGTGACGAAATAGTTATGTATGGCAAGCTTGCCGGATGTTTCTTTCAATCTTTGTATCCTGTGGCTGGTTTGGAAAAATTTTCCTTATTCACGGTATTAGTTGGGTCATTCTCGAAAAAACTGTCAAACTGTTGATAATTATTATCTTCTAAATTATGCATTTCTTGAAAATTGAAGTTTTCTTTTCTAGTTTGCTGGTTTGCTGACTAAGGCTTGCTTTTATTTGTGGGTGATATCCTGTCAGGTTTGGATCAGCTTGGGTATGCCCTCTTGGCCTTTGGTATCTTGGGTCGCTATTCTGTGTGTTTGGTTTTGTTCTAGTATATGGATTTGTTGAGTTGGGAAGTCTGGTTTGATTTCTTTCGTGTGGGAATAGGCCTGGAGGTCCATTTCCTGAATAAGTTCTTCCTTGTGGGGGATTCTAGGGTGTGTATTGATGATTACAGACCTCATGGTTTGGGTACGAAATATTTTGTTGCTACGGCCAAAGAGTCTGGTTGCATAGCTCTGACTCTGGATCCTAGAGGCTCATTGAGTCCACTGGAAAATGAGTTAAGGCACATTTCTGAGTAGAGGTCCGTTTTGGCTTTGATGACATTGTTGTCATCCTCGTGGATCAGCACATTGTTTTGTTGCAAAGAGCAGATTGTAATTCTATTATTTTGCATTAAAAAGATTTCACTGTTTTGTTGATTTGTTTTGTTCGGTGCAGATCTCTTATCAGGGATGTTTCCGTACCTTTGTCGAAGTAATGTAGGATGAGATTCTTTTTGATATCATCCCAGTTGAGAAGGGTTCCATACATATTGAAAATCTCATTGGCTTGACCCTCAATCTTATTGCATATGGTTCTCAACGAAATCTTCCCCTATGGGGTGTTATCGGTTCCTTTAATGTAGAGGAGGATTACCTGCACATTATTGAGAAACTCATATAAAAGTCTTTCGTTGCCGTCAAATTACGAAAGATCCTTGATGGCATCCGGAATTCTTAATGAATTGAATATGTCCATGTGGTTAGTTAATACGCTCGGATTTTGCTCTAATTGATTATTGTTCATTGTTTCGGAATTGGAAGAATTTGAGTGTCATGAATAGGTTTCGAGAGGAACTCCTGAATCGGTAGTTTCTGGGATAGAGGATAAGTTCTTTGACAGGCCTCTTAGGTTATATGGGTTAAATCTAGATTTTTGTTTTGGCATAAATTAATTTAAGAACTTAGTAATATATGTATAAGTATATCTATTTACAATATATAGAAAATTTTTATTTTTTAGATCATATACGATAGTCCAAAATTGTGTGAATACCACCTTGATCAAAAAGTTCCTGGGGAACACCACCGTGTGGCGCTCCCATTGTTCTGATTTGAGTTCTGTTAGGTTGGTAAATCTGTTGTTGACATTCCCTCTAAATCTTATCATCATAGCTTGACATTTGCAAAAGTTACGTGGCCAAGAGTACATCGATATTTGTGTGTGTTGGCGATTTTTTACAATTTTAGAAATGGATTTCAATTTACAACAACGAACTTGTATTAAATTTGGCCTAAAAAACGGATTTAATGGTGCGCGAACGTCGGAAATGTTGGAAAAGTGTTTCGGCAACGATTCTCTAAAGAAAACGGTTGTTTAATAGTGGCACGAGAGGTTCAAAAGTGCTCGTGAGTCAATCGAAGATGATGAACGCAGTGCCAGACTATGGACATCGAAAACCGACAAAAACATTGATGAAGTAAAAGAAATGTTGGTCAATAACCGCAAATTAACCATCAGAGAGACAGCGGGGGACTTGAACATTGCCTGTGGATCCGTCCAAGACATTTTTGTTAATGATTTGGGTTTCCGTCGTGTAGCAGCAGAGTTGGTTCCAAAAGACGTCAATTTCATGCAAAAAAGAGACCGTGCCGACGTCGCAAAAGAGATGGTTTGCGAGGCTGAATCCGATCCCACATTCATCAAAAGAATCATTACTGGAGACGAAACGTGGGTTTATGAGTACGACAAGCAATCCAAACATCAGGCACGTGAATAGCGTTCACCAAATGAGCCGAGACCAAAAAAACCACGTCGTTTTCAGTCAAAAAAGACGGCAATGCTCACGGTTGTCATGGATTACAACGGTGTAGCGCATCATGAATTTTTGCCAGAAGGCCAGATAGCAAACAAAGAGTATTATTTTGGCGTTCTGAGACGTTTGCGTGAAGAAATTCGCCGAAAGAAGACCAGCATTGTGGGCAGAGAACTCGTGGATTTTGCACCATGATAACGCACCGTCGCATAGTGCCATCATTATTCGTAATTTTTTGACGAAGAATGCAACAAATACCATCCAACAGCCACCGAATTCACCTGATTTGGCTTCCTGAGACTTCTTTCTGTTCAATCGAGTTAAAAAACCACAACGGGGAACGCGTTTCAGCAGCCAAGAGGAAGTAATGGAAAAATCGTAGGAAGCACTGATGGACATACCGAAAACCGAATATAAAAAATGTTTCGGAGATTGGATCAAGCGCTGGAATAAGTGTGTTGCAGTCGATGGGGATTACTCTGAAGGGGACAATATAGATTTAGATGAATAAACCTGTATTTCCAATTTTCTGAATATATTCCAGGAACTTTTTGATCAAGGTAGTGTATTCCTTTTATTTATTATTTATTACTTTTTTTAATGGTCGTAGTTCTTCAATTTTTATTTATAATATGTTTATAAAAATATGTATATTTGTGTCTATAAATAGAATTTATATTTTTGTATCATATAGTTCAAAATTTTATGGATATATTCCCCTTATTTATTATTTATTACTTATTTTAACTGGAGTGCCTTGCGATAAGGGTCGCAGTGCTTTTATTTTTATTTTATTTTAACTGGAGTGCCTTGCGATTAGGGTCGCAGTTCTTTTATTTGTAACTGAAATTCCTTGCAATACGGATCGCAGTTTATATTTATTTTTTTTTTATTTTAACTGGAGAGCCTTACGATAAGAGTCGCAGTTTATTTATTTTATTTTAACAATTTTTGATTAGAATACATATTAATTAGTTTTTGATTTTAGGATTTTCGTCGGATTCCAATTGCATCCGGTTGATTGTTGTCCCAATTTGTAGCTTCCTCGTGTTGTGGGGGTTATTGGCGGTCAAGGTACAATAGTTGCCCCTGGAGTATTGCAATCGTAACTAGCGTGTATTTCTTCGTAGACAGTGGTTCACTCGACCGTTGTATAAATCATCCGTGTAAAGCAGATGTAGCACTTTTCTGGTCTAATTTAAGAAGACCCGACGAGACTGCTGCGAAGTGCTAAACCTGACTGAAAATGCATTTGCATGAGCTCGGCTTTTCTGCTATCTTTCCAAGTAGATAGGTGAGCTTTTTCTAGTGAAAGCTTTTAGCTCAGAGCTTTTTCTTTTTTCTACCTTAACATAGGCTAAACCATTGGTTATATTGCTTAGTTCACTTAGTAAATTTTAACATAATAATGAAATAATATTAGAATAAAAAATAATAAATAATGAAAAATGTGTACAATGGAATCAAAAAAATGTTGAAAATAAGTTTAGGTTGTTACACCCCTTATTACAATTGCATAGCCGGAGTAATTTTATTTTATTTTACAAATCAGTAGTTAAAAAGTCCGGGGTTTTACCCCAGGGTACTATGCCCAAGCGGCGTTGTCAAAAGCACGTGGTATTTGTAGCAAGTTCCAACGCGGTGCTCCATCTAGGTACTTGCCGTGCCAAGCACTGCTTGATTTCAGTGATCCAGTGGGAACCGTTACTCATTTCATTCATTTTAAATGCATTTTTTATTTTCATTAATTAACTCTTATATAATAAACAACAAAACGCTTAAATATTAGGTTAATTGACTTAAAATACATCTTATGCTAACTTATTGGGCCACGCGGCCACTCTAAGTTAATCCTAATACTCAAATTATGTCTTTCGACGTTTCGTGCAGTTACAATTTTTTTTTCTATATTTATTTATCTAAAACTAAGAAAACAATTTTGTTTAGTGAAAAAACTTAGTACATGGACTTTTTTTATAAAAACTTAAAACTAAAACTTATAAACTATTATATCTACTTATATTCTTATAAATAAATCTTAATCAGCTTATTATATATATCATAAAAAAAATTGTTTTTAGAGAAATCTACCCATCTCTTTGTTCTTTCATAATTTTTTTTTATTTTTTTTATTTTCAATCTTTTTTTTTACCTTTTTTATTTATTTTTTTAAATTTTTCTTATAATCTCTCAAATCGTCAGTTCACTATTTTATTTCGAACGTAGAAATTGCGCACAAGGACTCGATTTTCCAGGTCGTGGTACGTGATCTGCTTAAGCTCTTAGGATCGACGGACCTTCTCCTAGCTGGTAATCGCAAAATAATTTTATAAGTAGACCTGTGCCATCGATTATAAATGCAGCTCGAAATTCTAAAGATGAATTTTGCGATATTAAGGGCTCTAAAATTATTGAAATTGCTGATGCGTATTACTGCTAGATCTTAAATGGTAGTTGTAAAGGCGACGTAAATGGTGAACATACTTTCATCCATGGAACATCGTGCTCCGTTATAGATTATTGTTTGGTGACTTGAAATTGGTGCTCAATAGTCAGCGATTTTTCAATAGCTGCTCAAACATTCTCCGACCATATGCCCTTAGAAATTTCATGCACTACTTTGAAGGCAGGAGTTACGGCAAACTCAGCGCAACTGGCTCTTCTTCCGAAGGTGGCTTGGAATGACCGTTTTCGTTCCACTAATCAGAATAATTTGAACACCGAGCTTTTGAATCTGATGGAACACAATACAACTCTCAACATCGACGGTCTAACACAAATTATAAAAAGTTCTATGCCGCTTAGCGGTAATACAAGACGTAAAGTGGTAGGAAAGCAGAAGTGGTTCGATAGTAACTGTATAAAGGCAAGAAAAAGATCAATGACACTTCTAAGACGCCTAGGGAAAGAAAATTTCAACTATTCCAAGGAACTCTATGCAGAAGCAAATAAATATTTTAAACGCCTTTGTATTGAAAAAAGGAAACAATTTAACCAGCAAATAATTTTTTTTTTTTTATAATTTACGCGCGCCTAAGGGGTTATTAATACCCTTATACTGTTGCCTTGGCGCGGGCGGAAAGATAGAAGGAGGAGAAAGGAAAGTTTGTGATGTAGTGGTTTGAAACTCAGGTGTGTTTGGTCGAGCACAGTGCTCTCGTCAGTGTTGTGGAGAAGTGGTCCAACGCACCCTACTATAGTTGTAGGAATGCCTTTGAACAAATTCATCCAATTCCGCAGTTTCGTTCGGAACGGTTATTTCGATACTCAGACCGCAATGGTCACTGTCAAACATAAAAGTGCATAGAAAATTTATGGTATATTGGTTATTGCATGTCAGGTAAATTCGTGTGTCGAACAGCAGGAGATCCAATTAAAATCCGTGTCAAGAAACGCCGGACTATCCATCTCCTTAAGGATGAGCCGGCACATTAAACTGTTCTGACCCCACCAATTGAATAGTAGGTTCCCTCTAGGATTTGGTGTATTATTTCCCCAATCTCTATGTTTGCCGTTGAAATCTCCGCCGATAACGAAGTAAATTCCTCCAATTCCAGTCTTAGTAATCGACAACGTGTCTCGAGCTCTGAAATCAATAAGGTGGACTGAGTAGCCTTAGGTACATAAATAGACACCATGTACTCGTATAATCTCTTTCCAATACGGAGAGGGATGTACACGGCGCCTGCGTCCAGGACTTGGAACCTACGTACTACACGACTATATACTCCTTTAAAACGCAGTTCTTTTCTTAGAAAGAGCGCAACGTCTCCTCCTTGAAGTTGGAGTTTGGTTGGTGTCTTCGTACTATTTTATATCTTCCGTGCCTCATTTCGTGTCGTTTGGTAAGTTTTGTTTCGCTAACCAAAAGCACATCACGAGCTTGGTCTTTAATCAACTTAAACTGTATGGCTGTTCGTTCGAACCTAGTCATGACTTAAGATTCACTGCAAGAACCTTCAGGGTTTGCTCTGCCATCTACGTACCCATTACGACTGGAGGTGCGTTAGGCCTTGCAGATCTACACTATTCTAGACGCTGAAGCTGAGCCACCTGCCTGAGAAGCTACCTTTGCTTGTTTACGTATTCCCTCTACCTGCCGCCATTTGGGCGTACGTAACGTGGGGATTAACGGCTGGTGTTTGTACCTGCACGAGATTTACTCTTTCGATGTATCGGAATTTATTACAACCCCGATAATTTGCTGTGTGTCCCGTGTTCCTACATAACGCGCAGGAGAGTTGGCGTTTCACGCATCGAGGCTGCATTTCGCAGTTCGACGCAGTGTGCCCGACCCTCTGGCAACGAACACATTGAAAAATGTTTTCACTCCTCTTTAATTTTTCCCAGTTTACAACCTGGTAGTCTAGGACTTTTATAGTCCTTAGCCCATCCAGTTTGCAGTTGGGACTTAGTTTAGCCAGGAAAAACGGTGGTTTCTGCTTCTCCCTTTTGGCTCTAGCCGTGACGAATTGCTTAACCCCTACGAATTTGAGCTCTTCGCACTCCTTCTCTTTCAGCAGTGCAAGAAGCTCCTCCGGATCAGTGGACGGTTCTAACACCCTCAGCAGCTCCCCTTCAGGGAGAATCCTTCACTAAACTTTTAATTTTGCTGTGGATCGCGTGCCTATCTAAGCTAACTCTCTTTATGTAAAAACTATTGCTTATGGCCGACTTACATACTATAATTCTACTGTTTCTTTCAACTCCATGTTGAATATGTTTATTGGAGGTACCCGTGGCTTAGTTGATTTCTGTAGTTGTTGTTGTTGTTGTTGCTTCTACTGCTGCTTCAGCAGCTGTTGTTGTTGTTGTTGCGATTTTTGTTGCAGTAGTTGTTTTTGCACCTTATGCTTAGGCTGTGGTTGTGCATCTTTCTTCGTTGGTACTTGTGCCGGCTTCTGTGTTTTTGTGTTGTTTTAGCGGCTGTTTTTGTTTTTGTTGTTGTTGTAGATCCACGTTTATACTTTGTTTTGGGGTTTTGGAGTTCTTGCTGTTTCTCCATCTCCCTCCTTGCTACAATACTTGCTTTGCTTTTATAGAAAGCACTTTTTATGTAGGTGCTTGATGTTATTGTTAAGAGATTCGACCTCGTCCTCTTCGTCATCTGACACAGAGGCAGCCTAGGATGGGAAGCTATTTTCTACTCCTATGTAGTGACCTTCATCACCGTAAAATGTGTTATTTGTTCATATCAAAACAAAAGCCGAAACACGTCTGTTCTCCACGGATATCTATGAACGACTGAGTGGGAACCGATGCTTTCAGTGTGTCGTTGCGTTGACATCCGAAGTAGTTATTCTGTAAATATTCTAATTGATCTTGGATCAGTTCGCAGCATGTTTTATCTTCCATTTCTTTAGACGGACCCAACATGGAAAGTATATTATATAGTATTATTCATAGTTTTGTTTTACCGACCTCTCGCAGAACATCGTATTTTGCTGGGTGTTTCACGAAAAATTGTATTCCACCTTCTACTCTTCCTCTTGACTTATCTTTGGTTGCATACGAATAAAACTTTTTATAGTCCTCAAATATCATAAATGAAGTTTGTTTTGTGTGATCTAAAATCTAGGTTTCATTTAAACATAGTATATCAAAACTTAGAATTAAATTTAATCCAATATTTTTTTATTCCATTAATACATATTTCAAAATTATTATTATACGTGAATGCATACGTATACTCGTATATTCGGTTATTTTCTTTTTTTTACTCGTTTTCTTGAAGATATGCTGATTCGTATTGGTGAGAGACTGGGACTTCTTTGAGTTATTCGTCAACTCTTACTATTTTCAGACCTAATTGTAGTGAAAAACTTACCGATCGAGAGCGTCGGTGTTGAATTTTTTCATTCCCGATTCTGTTGTTTGTTTCTCCGCTTTTTGTGTATGACCGTACATTGAGGCGAAGTAATCTGGTATAGACTTTCTGTCGTGTAAAGATTTTTCTCATCTTTCCCTATTCTCCTCATCTTCCAGCTGTTGCAGCGTAAATAGTTTCTTATTAATTATGATATTGTCAGACTTGATGTTAACAACTGCTCCTTCATTTCCGAAATCATTTGCTTTTTTACGTAATATTCTTCTAGTATTCGCTACTTTTTTGATAAAGTCATCATCTACTCGTAATATACATTTTTGAGAACTGAGTTTTGTTTTGTTTCGCATGGATATGAGTTTAGGAGTTGAGGATTACCTCTATAATATTAGTGCAACTTTGGCAGGATTTTGGTGCCGTATTCCTATGCGCATAATATAGTCTATATCCGGCAATGGGGTTTTATCATCTGTACAGGAATTTAGGGGAATCAGTTCCATCTTTTTCAGTTCTTTAGAATTGTTTTCGGATTCTGATATTCCTCTTATGACTATATTTCTCCACCGGAGCTCCCTGTCCACGGTTGACACTTTCTTGTCCACAATAAGATTTTTTTCTTTTGTAGCATACACCTCCGCTTGAATTTGTGTTAATTGTTCATTAGTATGTATTTTTTTTTTACTGCCGATACGATTCCAAACTGCTTGTGATCAAGGTGCTTAATCAGTTCAGAATCCAACTCTAGTACGAGTATTATACTCGTATTTCCCACAAACCCTTATTTTTAATTTAATTTTGGTGGGGGCTGTGGCCCCCATTTTTATTGGCTTAATACAAGCTTAATCTAACTTAAAAACTAACAGAAAGACTTAAGAGCTAGTGACCAAGGAAGTGATGGAGGAGATCTTGTTTGAGACGAGGAGTGCTCAGGTGGAAATGAAAAAGGGAGAGGTTCGAGTTGACCTTTCGGAGCATTCGGGAGATAGGTTCGTTGGAGTCATAAGAGGTGCGGTGGACCGGTAGATAGAAGAGACGAGGACAACGTAGATTGCGGGGGTTGGTATTGAAGGAAATGGAGTTCAAAATGGATGCACAGTCGATGGAACCTGAGAGAAGACGATGAATGAAAAGAACGTCAGCAATATTCCTACGTTCTTCTAACGAATTCATATTTAGAAGTTTGAGGCGGTCTTGATAGGGAGGTAAGATTAAAGGGTCGTTCCATGGCAGACCACGGAGAGCATATACCCTCGATTCGGGGAACATGAACCCGGTGAAAGGGGGACCAAGCTTGACTGGCATACTCAAGCAGGGGGCGAACAAAGGTAACATAGAGAGATCTGGTTACATACGGGTTGGAAAATTCCTTGGACCACCGCTTAATAATGCCAAGTGATGAGTTGGCTTTGAGGATCATCTTATCGATATGCGAACGGAAATTAAGCTCACTGTCGAATAATATGCCAAGGTCTTGAAAAGACTGAACCAGGGGAATTGGTTGACCATGGGGAAAATAAAGTCGGGGAGGAGACGGGTTGTATTGACGTGAGAAAGTTATAAATTGACATTTGGCTATACTAAGTTCTAGGCAGTTTTTGAGGCACCAGATTGAAAACCGATCAAGGTCTTCTTGAAGAAGGGCAGAGTCCTGGGGAGAGGAAATAGATTTAAAAAATTTTGTGTCGTCAGCGTAAAGGGAGAGGGAGGAGTGCTTAATGACACTCTCAACATCGTTGATAGTAAGAATGAGGAGAAGAGTCCCAAGATGACTGCCTTGTGGAACTCCAGATGAGGCCAGGAATGGAACAGAAAGGGCGGATCTAAACCGAACACTATAATATCGGTTTACCAGGTAAGAAGAAATCCATTTTAAAAAGAGCGGCTCAAAGCCGAGAGCAGACAATTTGAAAAGGATCAATTTATGAGATATCTTATCAAACGCTTTAGTGAAATCTGTTGCGATAACATCGATTTTTTTGCCATTTTCTAAGGCTGAGAGTGCAAAAGACACGAATTCAACTAGATTTGTGGTAGTTGATCTACCTTTTAGAAAACCATGTTGTCGGGGTGAAATAAAGGGCTTGCATTTGAAGCTTAAGACTTCGTATAAAATGCTTTCAAAGAGTTTGGGTATATGAGAGAGTTTAGCAATGGGACGATAATTGGTAACTTCATGCTTAGATCCCTTTTTGTGTATTGGGATTATAAAAGAGGTCTTCCAAATCTGGGGAAATTCACCCTGTGTAAGCGATAGACGAAAAAGGTAGGAAAGGGGTAGAGACAGGTTGTAAGAGCATTTCTGAAGAAACATGGCGGGGAGTCCGTCTGGGCCAGGTACAAATTCATCCTTAAGATTTTGTAACTTTTCTTCAATAACTGCAGGATCGAAATTTTGAGTGAGAAAGGCACCAATAGAGAAATTTGGTAGATCATTGAAGTAAGAGGGATCTGGTACGAAGGAGTTGTTGGCAAATGATTACTTGAAAAATGTAGCAAAAAAGTTGGCGATGGTAGGAGGATCACATGAAGTTTTGGTTTCGAAAGCGAGGGAGGAAGGATAACCATCAGTCTTACTTTTGCAATTGACAAATTGAAAAAAGGACTTGGGGTCATTTATGAGATTGGTTTGCGCACTATTTAGGTAGCGCTGTTAGAGAGAGTTATAGAGTTCAATGAAATGAAGATATGTACCTAGATAATTTGAATAGTCGGAAGAAGAGTGGGTGCGAAGGAATACCGCCCATAACTTGTTTCTTTTGTTTCGTAGAGAGCGAAGTCGACGATTATACCAAGGAGGGGATGTAGAAGAAGTTTTATGGCGGGAGTAAGGCACCTAAAGGGAGATGGATTTGAATATTTCTCTGTAAAAAATGGAGAGGGCATCAAACAGAGATAGATTGGTAAACTCAAAAGAAGCACTGCTTAGATAGGTATTAATTTTACGGAAATTAGCTTTGTGAAAATTGTAAGAAAATAGAACTGCGGGGGGAGGCGACTGAAAGGGAGAGTTGTGGAAAAATGAGAGATGAGGTGGAGGATGAAAGTTATCAATAGTTGAAAGAGATAGGGGACAACACGATACTGAGGAATTGATGGGATCAGTTGTGAAGATAAGGTCTAATTGCCTTTCCATATAGTTGGAAACGCCACTGACTTGGCATAGACTAGAGTCTGTTAGCCGATCTAAGAATAGGTATTCCTTAGTAGAAATGGGATTGGAAGCGATGAAAAAAGATAGGTCTTCAGATGGAGTCCACTTCAGCTGAGGCAGATTAAAATCGCCGAAGATAATGATATCATCAAGCGTTTCTGATAAGTCGATCAAATTGTCAATTGCTGCAATAGCAAGTTGGTAGGATTGATAGGTTGCGCCGGAAGAATGTAACAACACATAACGTACAAGCATCTACGAGTGAGGGTTATTTTAACCGACACAAAGTCGAGCTTAGGAGAGGATGATGTTGCAACGAGAGAGGAGTCCAAGCTGTTGTGAATAGCCAGTAGGACGCCTCGACAAGGGGATTCAATAAAGGGGGGTGCGCGATCATCATCCCGAAAAACATTAAAAGAAGGAGGGAATAACTCCTGGTTTTTTATGTTGGGGATAAGATTAGTTTCGGCCAGAGCATAGATACGAGGATCGTTCAATATATTCTCGGTATCGATATGAAGAAAAATGCGAATTCAATTTAAATTGTTTTTATTTTTCAATATAATCTCCCTTAACATCAATGCATTTATTACATCTTGAGATAAGCTTTTTTAAACCCTCAAAGAAATAAATTTCCTCTTTCTCTGCAAAATACCGACTTGAGTTCTTCATCATCCTAAAATCTTTTTCCACGAAGACATTTTTTCAAATCCGGAAACAGGAAATAATCACTAGGGGCAAGGTCTGGACTATAGAGTGGTTGTTGGATTTCTTCGAAACCACAATCTCGCGCAGCAACCTTGGAAACTCGCGCCGTGTGAACAGGAGCGTTGTCATGAAGAAGCAACACACCCGCTGCGAGTTTACCCCGTCTTTTCTTTTTAATTTCCTCCCGCAAATTATGCAAAGTGGAAGCGTAGGATGTGGCGTTGATGGTTTCACCTTTTTTTTTTTTGTACTCAATGAGCAAGATTCCCTTTGAGTCCCAAAAAACTGTGGCCATGAGCTTCCCGGCAGACGGAGTGACTTTGAACTTCTTCAGGGGGTCTGTTTTTATGCCACTGCATGGACTCTTGTTTGCTTTCAGGGTCATAGTGGTGGACCCATGTTTCGTCCCCAGTAACAATTCGATCCATAACACCGTCCGCGTTCTCACTACACATCTCCAAAAGCTCTCTACAGCATGCGATTCTCACTTTTTTCTGAGGCGCTGTGAGCATTCGTGGCACCCACCTTCCACTGACCTTTGAAAGGTTAAGATGGTCGTGAAGAATGGTGTGAATGGTACCAATTGAAAGCTTGGTGATCTCTGCCATCATTTTCACCTTTATTCAGGCATCCTCAAGAACAAGTTTTTCGACTTCTTTGATTCTTTCTCCCGTACAAGCAGTAGCCGGGGCGCCGGAGCGGAGGTCGTCTTCAATGCTCTCTCTGCCTCTCTTGAACTCACTTGACCACTTTTGCACAGTTGATAATGAAGGTGCGGAACCCTGGTAAACAGCCACCATCTCTTCATGAATGGTTTTTTGACTTTTTCCTTGCTTAGTGAGAAATTTAATTACAGCGCGATGCTCAATTTTCACCATCATCGTCTCAGTTGCCATTATGATTCTGTTTAACTAGAGATAAAACGCGAATTAATAATCACATTTATATGAAATTTTACATGAATGCACTAAAATAATAGTGTTACTTGATAAATATGTTGAACGCCCCTCGTAGCAAATGGGAGAGCATGAGATTGACGGAAAACAGCGTGGGAACGGAGTCCTCTTACGTTCTGGTAATAGAAGGTGAGAGGGAGGTTTTTGCATGACTTTTTAGGGTCGAAAAAATTTATCATGGTCAAGGCGACTGCGTTGGAGGTGTGAGACTCTTTTAGAGTGTACATAGTGGCGAAGAGCGGCAAGATCGTCTGCAACTTTTTGGGGGGGCGTATTGAAAATCTCGTGATACTTTATATAAAGTTTCCTGAGACTGGTAACGTCTGTAGGGAGGCCTTCCTGCTGGATAGAAACCATGACGCTTGTTTTTGTTTTACCCTCGTAGCACACCGAGTCGGATTTATCGTGCAGATAGGCGAGATATAGACGTATATTCTCATATATCTTTTTATCTCTAAGCCTAGAGAGCGCATAGCGACATTCGGTGGTATCGCTAGTTTGCTGCGTTAATTTAACAGTGGGTGGCGAAAGGGGGTCAATAGAAGAGGGAGTGGTTAATGAGTTCGGTGTCGCAACGGCTGGTTTTTCTGAAATAGGGTTTAAAATGTGAGAACTGATGAAATTGGGATACTTAGCTCCAGTTCTGAGGTCGAAATTAGGGAAAGGCGTGTGTGTTAGGGGTTGAATGGTGGGAGTTTTAGTGGCAGGAGTTTGAGTTGTAGGGGTTAAGTCGAAAGAGACACGTTGACGTTGGGGCTTGATTTGAGGTGGAATAGGGGGAGTTGGAGTTTGGGTGGGCGGCTTAAAATTAGGAAAAATTGTTGTTTTAAAACTCCAATTGGAGCTGGGTTTGTTGTGGGAAGAGGAGGTGGGTTTTGGCAAATTGGATTTATTTACTAATTTATTTGTTGGTTTAGGTATAACGGACTGCTTGGCTTTATCCTGCTTCTTGGGCTTATTTTCCAACCATTTGCAGACATGCATCTTTCCAAGATTGAAATTGTTGCTGGCAGGATTATGGAATAACCATTCATACTTGGTTGGAAGATTGAGCTTGAAGCTGCGCTTGCTTTTGTGGTAAGATGTAGGAAGCAAATTGCAGTGGCTAATGGTAATGCCATATTTCTTTTCGAAGAAATTTGAGATCCAATCAACATCAGCGTTTGGGGGGGCGCCTTTGATAAGAAGCGTAGTGACCAATTGATTCTTCGAAGCAAGCTTATCAAGTCTACGTTGCCATTCGGAAGGTGTCCAAGTTGAATTAAAATGACTGATAAGCTTCCGTGGGGCAGCGATTGGAGGAGCTGATATAGAAATATTTTCTGCTGTTAAGTTGGAAGAAACTTCGCAGGAATCAGTGGGTTGAACCGTCTGCAGATGACTTATATGTGGGGGTGAGCGTGAATCCACTTCAGGTTCCATTAATTCAGCCATGAGTGATGTATTGTAGGGAACATTCTGGTAAGGCTGCGGCAAGTTTTGTGTATCAACGATTTTGCTGTTTATTGTTGCGATGTGATGTTCAATATCGCATACGAGGGATCGAGTCGCAGTAAGTTCGTCGCCGACATCGTTCACTTTATCGAAGATAACTTCGAGCATGGGATCACAGTGCTTGCCAGAGAGTTGTTTGTGTGACGAGGACTGAAAATGAATGTCTATGTCGTCCCGCAGGGAGTTTATCATCTCGTAGGTTTTTTGGTTGGAAATAACCTGCGCAGAACACATAGCTTTAATGTCAATCAACACTTTATCAAGGTGACGTAAGGGAGTTTCTTCATTTCTGGATCTCCCGGAGTCTAACTCGATATGCTTATGGGGAAATGGTCTCATTTTCTGCTAAAATATAACTTACGATACAATCCACAAACACAATATACGACTCGTTTGTTTTTCCTAATGTGTAGGAGCTTGAAGTTAATGGTTTAAATAGATCCCAGTATAAATTGTTATAAAGATCCAGTTCAACAAAATGGTTTGATTGGTTATCTATAAAGAGCTTGGCAGAACATTAATAAAAAATAACTCACCCGGATAAGTAAGACAAAAGTTGATATTGTTTTGTCAGTTCAGTCAGGTCACTGGTCTCGGATCTCGATGTTGATATCAACAGACCAATTTCAAATTTGTTGCGGCGTGTAATGAAAACCATGCAGGATTATATAGCATCAAGTTTGCTTCAGAGGCAGAGCGTACACCAAAAATATTTCGCTCACCATACAGAAAAAAACAAAAACTTTAACGGGAGCAATGAATAGCAGTGTTGCTTGACTTTCTGCTAAATTTCAACTTTGGATTATAAATTAAAAACAATTCAAAGACACATTTCAGGTTGGGAAATCTGATGGATCAGTAAGTCTGTGGCTTTTTGTATTTCCGGCGTTGAAAAGGAAGTGCAGACAACGACCATCTGTCAATAGACTACTTTTGAGCAAGCCGCTTCATTCAGTTTGCGTGTAAAGGCCACTGAAATCAGATGATCGCGTGAATTTTGGCGAGAGTTGTAAAACGTGAATTTCAATACAGACGATTTTCAGCGTTGTTTCATAACCATAGACGAAACATAGATCCAGGCACACCAGAGACCAAACAGCAGTCGAAACAATGTTTTTCTCCAGGAAATCACCGATGAAGAAGGTCATGGTGACCTGTTGCCAACAGGCGCGTGTCCACAAACAAGAAAGTGCTCTTCAATCAAGACAATTCGCGAGTACACATGTGCTTAGCCTGCAATGAATTGAGCAACTAATTCCTTCCTCATCCAATATATTCTCCATGTTTAACCCCCGATGATTATTTTCTGTTTCTCAACCTAAACAAATTGGGCGCTAGAAAGAGATTAGACTCCAAAATACAAAATAATAACTATGTGACATATGCGAGTATCTTATGATGCCGCACGAAACAGTTCATTTTTTTTTTTTTTTTAAAGAAATTAACACTCAAGTGGGTATGAATACATTTATAATGCCTCAGCATGTGTTAAGTTTTTTGGAAAATGGGATAGAAAGAGAAAGAAAGATGGTTGGGCTCAGTGGTTATTTCGCTCCATGAGTGGCATCCAACATTTAATGGGGAGACTAAATTCTTAGTGGAAGTTGACTTGATGTTGATTTCTAGTCAACTACTCGTCTTGCTTGATTTTCGTTAATTGAAAAAATGGATGATATGTCATTCGGGCGAGGCTATGATTCCAACACCGAACCTTCCGATTTGGAAGCCAGTCCACTACCACTTGAGCCACGGCCACCCACCACGGCCAGTCACTTTGAGTGGATGCAATAGAAGTGCATTTCATATGGATTATACGTGCCCCAGAAAAACAAATCCTGTTTTACTACAGGGAGTAAGTTAACCTTACTTGACGGTCATTAGACAGCAACAGGTGAACGGTTTGCACTTTATAAAGGAACATCTTCAGGTCTCTCAGCAAAATTCGACGCAACGAACATCTGCTCCTGCCAAATCATTTGCATTGTTGTCTCTTCAATGTTTGTGGACTCTCTCGGATGTCCTCGGACATACTAGGTGGAGTGAACAGTAACCTCCTTGACCGCCGGAATGCACTGCTACGGCAAAAAAGGTTATTTAGGCAGACATGCCAAATTTCAGTGCGATACTGTCTTTAGTTTTGTTTTGACAGCTGATTGTTGTTGACGTGTTTGGCATCATGTTGAGTATGGACAAAAACGATTTTCGTTCTCTCATAAAACATTATTTTTTGAGAGGCAAAACGGCGAAGGAAGTTAAATAAATATTATGGGGCTAATGCTCCGTCAGATTACATCGTCAAATATTGGTTTCGAGAGTTTCGTGGTGGCCGAAATTCCACTACCGCTCAAGTCCGCAGCGGCAGGCCCTCCAATGCGGTTACAGAGGACAATGTCAAAAAAATACATGAAATACAGATACCGTACTGAGCGCACATGCCATATTTTGGGTAATATTCTGCATATGAAAAAGTTATCCTGCCGCTGGGTTCCGCGAATGCTCACTCCTGACCAAAAACACGAACGCGAGAGCACTTCGAAAGAGTGTTTGGACTTGCTGATGCGGAATCGGACGAACTTTTGGCGTCGATTGTTAACTGGATTTGGATCCCTCGGACTATTATCTCTTCCCAAACCTTAAAAGATGGCTCATCAATAAAAAATTCAGCTCACGCGAGGAAATTATCGACGCCACAGAAGAGTATTTTGCAGACCTTCCGGAAAATTACTTTTCGGACGGGATCAAGAAGTTGGAAAATCGCTGGAATAAGTGTATCAAACTAATAGAAGGGGACAATATTGAATAAAATAAAAAAAACATTAAAAAAAAATGTTTTAATTCCCAAGGATTTCACTTTTTACTCCATCTAGTAGCAGTGATATTGTCGGTCGAACGAGCAATACGGGGATAGCCACATCTTGCGACATCTTTAATGGACCCAGTTTACACCATACGCTCAGCCAAACGCTTAATTGGACACGCACGTGGTGCAGGACAACGAGGAAAACGATGACGAAATTCACGCTACGTTATAACAGCAGACCGGAAATTAGTCAAATAAGTAGTAAGAATAATTCCACGTTCTTCAGGTGTGTATCACTCCATTGCTTGTTGTCAACTAATTCTCCATCTGTCAACAACATAAATGTCAAAGCACAATGACACTTGACGCCACCTGAAAAAATTACATCTTGTAAAAGAAAATTAAAGACCTTGTACTGGCGCAATAAAATCCGGGCCGTAAATACCAGCAACCCGAACATTTTCCCACAAATAAATAAAATATTTCAGAGGATAAATCAAAACGACCTTCAGTGTCTAAAGACCGTCCGAACGACGGACAGTGAACAAATACTGATAACAGCACGTATAGATCCAGGAGAAACTGCACGTATTGATAATTTCTTAATTACGAGTATCGAAATCCCGACAGGAAGGTAGAGGCCGTAGAAGCGATTTTCCGTGAAGTACTATATACAAAAAATATACGCGTAAAATTGTTTTCGATCTTAGAAAAATGTCCACACTATATTCTTGGTTTTTGAGTGGTGGTTAGGATTATAATGATAAATGCTTCTATAACGCTATAGTAGTTTGAATGTCTTTTTAGGACTTAGTTTTGAAAAGTGAGGAAATTCGTCCTTAAACTAAGTTATCTTAACTGAAGCGGAGAGCATACTGGAATGCATATCTCACTCACCGTCCTATTTTCCTAAAAACTTAACAAGCGCTCAGGCACTTTAAGTTTAGTCATACCCACTTGAGTGTTAAGTTCTTTAAAAACAAATAAAAATAAAACGCGACTTATTAAACTGCTTAGACAAAAATTCTAATGCAAAAAATATATACCTTCATATTTTTAACTTTTCCTTGGGCGCCCTTTTCTTAATTCAGTTCATAGCACGTATTATATTTACAAGGGGACCAAAAAACGCGTTCTTTACGCATACAAAAAGTATATATTCGTGTACATGGTAATTTGGGGACAATAGATTTCAATTTGATTAAAATATTTGAATAATATTTATATGTATTTACACTTCTTTGTTATTATTATATCTGCTAAAAATGTATAGTGATTAGCAGTAGGTGTGGAATTTCTAGTTCATATATTTTTAAAATAAATATCATTTTAATTGCATATTTCAGCGTAAGAACGGATTTAATGGACGATGGTGCCAATTCATCTCTTTCAATTGCAAGAATAAATAAACAAGATTCTGGGAGCTACTCATGTTCAATTAGTGATTCACAAGATTACAGTATAATGGTTCATATACTAAAGGGTAAGAACAGAGTTTTTCAAGATATTTATTTCATTACAATAACGCTACATCGTTAACTCAATAAGTTTTTTTATAATACTGAATTATTTTGTAAATTAGAATAACCATGTATACAGGGTGTCCCAAAAATCAACGTTAAGCCGGAAACGGGTGATTATTGAAGTAGTGTCGGTTATTATGAAATTATAGAAAAAAATCTAAGTCATGTGCTTTTAGAATTATTGGCAAAAAAAAAAATCGAGAAATCTGACACCCTGTGACGATCTTTCAAGTACTGTGACCGCAAATCTTTACTTTTCTTCGATTTTTTTATTGTCACGTAACCCTGAGTAATTGTTCTGTAAATTACGGTCCCAAAATTGAAACAATCCAAGCTCTGCATCTTCTTACAAATGACCTGGTAATAAGACGGGCATATCTTCTGGAGTGGATGTCTTCAACGGCTTCTGCAATTTTCTGGCTTGACGTTGATTTTTCTGAGTCCCTGTATATATGTGTATATATGCCTATACAAGGCGGTTTAGGATACAGGTATTTTTGGATCTAATTCATTACTTCATATTATGAAAATACTCGTATGATAAGGTGGGTCTCTCTTCAACGCCCACTGAGTATTTAAAAAAATTTCTTAAGAGAAGTAGATACCAACAATTATTTAGTTATAACTTCTAGTGTATTCAACCTAAAGCAACCAAAATGAGCTCGTTTGATAGTTTGGTAGTCGATTGATTAATGCTTAATTCACATTCAAACAGTATTGCCATCCATGTTTTCACTTTCGCGATATTGGTCTTCAAATACAACATTTTTAAATTTTTCTTAATATATTTTTGGGAAAATCGCATTTATCTTGGAAAAGCGTGCTAATAATGGGGCTTACAGTTTTCCAGGTATAAGGTTAAATAAATTAATCCCTAGTATGAATATTTTTTGTTATTATTAATAAATTGCTCTAAACTAAGTGAACTTTCGCTTACCGTTATCAGTTGTTTATTGAATTTCGATAGCATAACATTGAATTTGAAGTGTTATAACTATGCAGACATCAATTTTGTCTATGGATTTTGTAATGGCAGTGCTGTGGTGGCACGAGCAGAGTGTCAATGAAGATTTCCCACACGACGTGTCCCTAATCAAAGGGTGTTTACAAATACTCGCAGAAAATTGTGAGAAACTGGAACAACTACTTATAATCGGGCGGATCCACATGCGTAACCGTGAACGATGCAGAATTAGAGGAACGAATCCTAAATATAGTGCAAAAGAGTCATCAATTAACACACGTTCGATGTCTTTACGCCTAAATGCATCTCGCTGACGAATTTTGCAAGTTTTGAATAGAGAGAACTCCTATCCCTATTGTGGAGACCGGTTAGCGAGAGGGAGAAACTGAGTAACGAGGAAGCGATCGTGTGTAGGAACAAGTGCCATGATGCGTGAGAGTCAGTCTACAATAGTGTTAAGTGTTGAGTCACACAGTATAACTCATAATAAATAAAGTTCTTTATTTAATAATTACGTTGGTGTTTTATTAGCAGAAGGCAGGTTTACATATTGGCGGCGAGGTAAAATATTTGTTTTCATAGATATTCAAAATAAAATATGTACATATACGAGGGGCGTTCAATATATTCTCAATATCGATATGAAGGAAAATGCGAATTCAATTTAAATTGTTTTTATTTTTCAACATAATCTCCCCTAACATCAATGCATTTGTTATATCTTGAGATAAGCTTTTTTAAACCCTCAAAAAAATAAATTTCCTCTTTCTCTGCAAAATACCGACTTGAGTTCTTCATCATCCGAAAATCTTTTTTAAATCCAGAAGACACTTTTTCAAATCCGGAAACAGGAAATAATCACTAGGGGCAAGGTCTGGACTATAGGGTGGGTGTTGGATTTCTTCGAAACCACAATCTCGCGCAGCAGCCTTGGAAACTCGCGCCGTGTGAACAGGAGCGTTGTCATGAAGAAGCAACACACCCGCTGCGAGTTTACCCCGTCTTTTCTTTTTAATTTCCTCCCGCAAATTATGCAAAGTGGAAGCGTAGGATGTGGCGTTGATGGTTTCACCTTTTTTTTTTTTGTACTCAATGAGCAAGATTCCCTTTGAGTCCCAAAAAACTGTGGCCATGAGCTTCCCGGCAGACGGAGTGACTTTGAACTTCTTCAGGGGGTCTGTTTTTATGCCACTGCATGGACTCTTGTTTGCTTTCAGGGTCATAGTGGTGGACCCATGTTTCGTCCCCAGTAACAATTCGATCCATAACACCGTCCGCGTTCTCACTACACATCTCCAAAAGCTCTCTACAGCATGCGATTCTCACTTTTTTCTGAGGCGCTGTGAGCATTCGTGGCACCCACCTTGCACTGACCTTTGAAAGGTTAAGATGGTCATGAAGAATGGTGTGAATGGTACCAATTGAAAGCTTGGTGATCTCTGTCATCATTTTCACCTTTATTCGGGCATCCTCAAGAACAAGTTTTTCGACTTCTTTGATGCTTTCTCCCGTACAAGCAGTAGCCGGGGCGCCGGAGCGGGGGTCGTCTTCAATGCTCTCTCTGCCTCTCTTGAACTCACTTGACCACTTTTGCACAGTTGATAATGAAGGTGCGTAACCCTGGTAAACAGCCACCATCTCTTCATGAATAGTTTTTTGACTTTTTCCTTGCTTAGTGAGAAATTTAATTACAGCGCGATGCTCAATTTTCACCATCATCGTCTCAGTTGTCATTATGATTCTGTTTAACTAGAGATAAAACGCGAATTAATAATCACATTTATATGAAATTTTACATGAATGCACTAAAATAATAGTGTTACTTGATAAATAAGTCAATTTATATATACAACCACAGCTTCACCCCGATACCGAGAATATGTCGTATAAAGTAAATAATCGCATGTGTATCTACATCCATATGTATATACATATATACCACGTGTTGCAAGTATTTAATAAGTACGAGTTTTTTGGTTGTTTTGTTATAGTTTTGACATTTGGATTGGTGGAGAGAGCCATTATTGTGGAGTAATACTAAACTGTTACTGGCATTGCATTAAATTGGTAGTTTGATGAAGGCACATTAATTTGTAAGGAGAGAAAGCGAAATTTATATCGTGCAGTAAACCAAATAAAAAAAAAGAGTACAAGTCGGCAAATACTTATAAAATTATGCAAACCAGAAGATGATGGACCAAATGAGCGAATCAAAGCATTTCTAGGTGAAGTGAACGATAAGCCGATAATAAGATCAGAAGGGAGAAGTGGTACCGTTGATTCTCACTCTGTGTGGCGGCAGAAGATATAAAACACAATTTATAAAGAAAAAACAAGCTTCTGGGTTTAGGGGGGCCACAACTCCAAGAGGTAGCATTTAATATATCAGGGTGCTCTAGTTGAGCCAGTGGAGGGAAAGGAGGTTGACGTCTTCAAAGTGCTGGTTAGCAACTTTGGCCAATATTTCTCACCACCAATAAATTTTTCTTTCGAACGTCACTATTTCGATCATTGAGACCAGAGCAAGGGGAGAATTTAATCAAGTTTATGATAAATCTAAGGAATCAGGCAGCTAAATGTACATTCGGGGAAACCAAAGAAGAAATTCTTGGGATATGTCTAAAAGATAAGTTTATAGATTCGTGGGCACCAAATGATCTAAAGAAAAGATGGCTGGAAAAAGTATCTTCCTTAGCAGAAATCACTGGAATGTGTCAGGTCTACGAGCAGATCAATAACCAATCTGAAGCGATATTTCCACCAACTTAAACTGCATATGTTAATAAAATATCTTCTCGTCATGGGGCCAGGAAGGAAGACGATGATTGTAGTAGATGTGGTAGGGAGTGCCATGGGAATCTTTCCGAACGGTCCGGCGGAAAACATGAATAAGTGCGGGTTAACGGGGCACTATGCACGTAAGTGCAAAACAAAATTGATAAAGCGTAAAGCGCGTGATGAAAGGGAACAATTCGCAAAACGACAGAGGCCTGGTTCTTCAAAAGTACTCCTTATCGTGGAAGAAACCCGAAAAACAACTAAACGGGAAGGTAATTAGCAATTGGCAGAACATGATTGCTTTCAAATTGTCGAGGGGACGAAGATAGTGTCGGTGGAATCATAAATTGTTATATCGGAGAGCATCTGATACCAATGGTTATTGACTCGGGGTCACGATTCAAACATTTAGGCAAATCCGATTGGCAGGAACTACGAAGTAATAATGCAGTTGTATGGAATACCCGACATGAAACAACAAACCAATTTAGGGCTTACGCGGGTGACCAACTACTTAAAGCTAAGGTGGTGTTCAAAGCTCCGAAATCCATTGGAAACCGAGCCGAACAGATTCCTTCGTTCTATGTGATTGAGAATGGAAAACAATCTTTGTTGGGGCGAGATACAGCAATCAAGCTAGAAGATTTGAAACTGGGACTGGACGTGAACGTGAACTACCTCAGAAAATAAAAGGGATTCAAATTAAGCTATCAATTGATGAATCGAGCCGCTACACCGTGTTCCAGCGGTTTTAGACGAGAAGGTTGAAGCAAAACTAAAGGAGGTAATGGAACAGGATATCATCGAGCCCCTATCTATACCGAGCTCTTAAATTTCGCCAATTGTAGTAGCGTTGAAAGGTGATGGGGAGATCCGGATGTGTATTGACATGCGACGAGTGAATGCGGCCGTACAACGCGTACATTTTCCTGTTCACACATTTAAATCAGTGATGACTACGCTAAAAGGCGCAAAATACTTTTCAAGACTGGACTTAAAGAATGAGTATCACCAGCTGGAACTGGACGAAGATAGTAGATACATAACTCAATTAAAATTGCGTACTAGTTGTACACCAAATATGTTTCATTCAGATCTTACAGGTACCGAGATTTTGACAGCACCGCTCAGGAATTCGCTCATCTCAACTACTGTACAACCAAGATCTGAAGTACCAGAAGTGCCCAGGGATATCGAAAGCAGCGATCTACGATTGACTACGGAGCTGGAAAACTTAGGAGGGATGTGGAGACCGGTTCCGCGAGAGGGAGGGACTGAGTAGCGAGGAAGCGATCGTGTGTGGGAACTAGTGTCTCGTAATAAATAAAGAAATTCTTTACTTAATAATTACGTTGATGTTTTATTAGCAGAAGACACATCTATCCTGCCACACCAGTTCAGGAGTTATTACCAGCAGATATGCGTCGGCTATCGAAAATTTGCAAGTGGTTGCTGGAACGGCATTTCGAATGACAATATATTTATCCTAAATATTCTATGGACAGATGAGTCGCAATTTCCCAGAGATGGTATTATCAACTTCCATAACCTACGCACATGAGCTAATGAAAATCCGCATACAATAAGAACAGCATTATTTTAACATCGATGCATAATAATCGTAATCAGCTAATTAGGCATTTTATACATCCACAAACACTAAACAGTGAAACATATTTGCAATTTTTGTAAAATGAATTGTCAGGACTGCTAGAAAGTGTTTTTACCATTATGGCGCTCCAAGTCACAGAATAGTTAAGGACTATTTGGATGAGAAACTCCTAAATCAATGGATTGGAAGGAGTGGTCCAAAACATTGGCCTGCAATATCACCAGATTTGGCAATTTGGGAGGACGATGGAGGAATGGGTATATTCATCAGAAATAAGAACATTGGGTGAATTGCAAGAACGGATAGCACCACTGACACAACATATCAAAGAGACTTTACCTTCTCAGATCTCAGAATATCTATATCCCAAACCGGAAGAAAATTCGTTGCCATTTATTTCTTGATAATATGTTTTACATAAAAAGAACACGTTTATCCCGTTACTTACTAATTATGTTTGCTACACCTTTAAAATAACACTTTGTTATTATTCCAAGAATAATTATACATATATTATAATAAGAGGGTTTAAATTTCGATATAAAACGGAGAATATGTGAATAATTATATGTGTATATTAACTCTGTCTCCTTTTACTCCATGTATCATCCCTTCAAAAACCCTGCATAGATTTTGTAACTTTGGTTTTAAGATATAGGAATCCAACCGCTATTAAATCGCAGGGTTACATGTCAGGACCTGAAAAACGGATCGGCATTCACATTATTGCTCAAAGAAGCTTGTCAAAATAATTCGGAATTTTTTGAAAAATTAAAACACTGATTTAAGATATAAAGTAACCTCCTCTCTCGAAGCAGAGGGGCATTCAACATAAATTCAATATCGATAGCAGCTGCTAGTTCATACATGATAAGAAACTTAATCATCCGTTTTGAGGAGCGTGCTGTATTTGATCTGTCGCGACCAAATGCTAATCGAGTTGTTTTTCATTAAAAAACTTTGGGCCTGAACAAAAAATTGTGGTCGGTTACAGTTTTTTTACAATTTGAAGCTTATAAAAATTAAATCAGACAAATTATTAATTAATAGTAATTAGTATTATATCGGGAGAAGGAATAATAACATCTTTTAGCAACACGTACAATACTAAAACTTTCGGATGGTTCCGCACTGTTTTGTATGTGAATGAATTTGTACTAGACGAATTTTGCTTCCATATGTATTGTACAACAAGCTGTATCTTCCTTGTTTTAATACTTTTAGTAACTGCCGTCGTAATTCAACAACCGGTTTTATTCCGAATTCGAACCGTTCTAGTCGGTACTTATAGACTATAAGATTGTGGCACTATTTAATGAAAATTGGTCAAATTAACATCAGGACAGCAATTATCCGACAGCCATCCCAAGGAGCAGGAGAGTCGGCCCATTGCGAAGCATTAACATCAATCAAACGAAAATATGGTATTTAAAGCCAGGTGAATAAAGTGAACTTTATATGTATTGTACAAAAGATCGTGTCAAGCGAGAGCTGGTAGATAAGGGTAACTGAGGATCGTTCAGATGCAATTAGCAGAAGATTAGGAGGGCATTTTTTAGCGAATTCCGTTGATCGAATTTTGAATTTAAAAAGGCCGTGAATGGTTTTTGAATAGATCTGCATTAAAATCCCCGCAAACTATAATGTCTTGATTCAAGGTATAAAATTTAGAAAGTTCAGACAAAACAGTACAGGTAGAGTAACTTAAACCAGGAGTTTTTTTTCTTTCTTTTTTTTTCTTTATTTCTTGACAAGATACTAATACAATTAGTGTTGACAAGAAAGAGTTTAGTACAATCTGTTGGTACTGCAAGAGGCGAGAGTACTACACAAAACAAAAAGAACAATAAACTATAAAATTATTGATGGGGAAAACAGTTAATAAGCAAATAGTTTATAGTTTACAAAAAGTTTAATAAAAATTGAAAAGTAGTAAAACAGATTGCACATTGGAGTCAAAAAGGAATTTGTCGAACAATGATTGAAAGAATAAAGCCATTTTTTAAATATCTTAAGAATACTGATTTCTTTCTCTCACACCTAAGATTTTCTGGCAATGAGTTAAATATCCAAGGCACGTTTGTTTTATAAACGGAAGGAATTGATACGAAGTTCCTGGTGTTGGCGAGTAAATTATAGCTTTCATGAAACCTAACATAGTAATAACCGGAGTTTTCAAAGAAAATTAATAAGACTTTATAACAGTATAAATGCCTTAATTGAAGAATTTTCAAGCTTTTTTTTTTTTAAAGAACTTAACACTCAAGTGGGTATGAATACACTTATAATGCCGCAGCATGTGCTAAGGTTTTTGGAAAATGGGATAGAAAGAGAAAGACAGATATTTGGGATCAGTGGTTATTTCGCTCCATGCATGGGTGGCTTCCAACATTTAATGGGGAGACTAAATTCTTAGTGGAAGTTGGCTTGTTGTTGATTTCTAGTCAACTACTCATCTTACTTGATTTTCGTTAACTGAAAATAATGAATGTCTTTCGGGCGAGGCAGGTTTGAATGCCTTCAACCCTTCCGATTTAAAAGCCAGTCCACTTGAGACACGGCCACCTATGGATAGTTTAAAACTAGGTGTTCTGCGATTAACTTTTAACATTAACATTATAGCATGTTTTTGTTTGGTTAATAAGGGTTCTAGTTTATTGAAGTGAGTACCACCCCAGCAAAAAATATCATACTGCAACTTAGATTTTAATAAGCCATTGTACAACAACAGTAAGAGGTTAGGATTACAGTACATTATTTTAAGTACATTGTGTGATCGCTTCAAGTAAGTTTATGATCCACAATAACACCTAGATATTTGAAACTGTTACACACTCAATTTTAAAACAATCATTACCACAACACAAATTTTCATTAAAAGTCATAGCACCTCATATATTAATTGGATCATCTAAGCGAAGACGTAAGCAACTAGGTGAATGATAAAATAGTGCTAAGTCCTTACAGATTACACCTTTGATGCTGAATATCATGAACTTTGTTTTATCGCTAATTATCAACTTGTCCACTTGTCGTAAAATATTTAAGTCTTAGTTTGCGTCTAATAATAGGCTAAGATAGTTATTATAGGAATACGATAAAGCAGTGTCATCAGCAAATGCATTGATTTGACCCTTAAAATGTTGAATAAATAACGAATTTACATATAATAAGAATAATGGCGGACCTAAGACAGAGCCTTGGGGAGCTCCGATATTTAAATATTTCTCAGAACTGAGAAACTTTTTATTTTCACTGCTTGCTTACGATTACTTAAGTTGAATGCAAACCAATCATGAATAAATCCTCTGAAACCGGCATTAAAGAGTTTTTTTAAGTGCAATGTATGGTTTACCATATCAAAAGCCTTAGTTATGTCTATAAACAAGCATGAAGGAATTTGAGACGTATTCAGACTAGAATATATGGTACTCGTATCTCACCAATCAGTTTTAACAAACGAGATTCTACATATTATGATATTGTCACTTGGAGTATTGTTATCGTTTAAAATATTAAGATGAGAACCTATGTTGGAAAAGAAGTTGTTGAATAAATTAGCAACTTCCGAAGGCTCATAAATAATAGAACTGTTGTTGTTTAAAACAATATCAATACTGGGCTTATTTTTGTTAGGAATCTCGTTTACAACCTGCCATTCCTTTTTAGGATTACCAAAGCTTCCAGCTAATTTTTTACTATAATAATCGTTTCTACATATTGGTAATTCTGTTTTCACCTCACCACAAATCTTATCATAGTATTCCTTAAGTCTGGCATTATTCGGATGTTTCTAGACATGTATACAGAGCTGTTTTTTTTGTTTTTAAGTTTCTTCAGAAGAGATATAGTCATTTACTGGGGGCGGGTTTCCATTATGCGCACTAAGCAAAATTTTTGGTTTTTTTTTCTGGTTTAAGATGGCCTAAAAAACCTGAATATAATATTTTTTTATTGAGGAAATGAAAATTTTTTTTTAGTTTTAATTTTTTTATTTTATTATTAAATTTTAATTGAATAATTTAATAATTTAATTTACAGGCAGGCGCTTGTAAGAAAGTCTGGTGTATTTTAAAGGGGTTTTAACCTTTTTTCCGCAGGGTTTAGCCGCTTACGCGACTTCGTCGCCCCGATAAGGATATGTCAACAACTGTCAGGCAGGCGACTGGAGCTAAAGTTTAATTATATTTACTCGGGGGTATTTAGCAGTATCCTCGTAATATTTTCAGTCAATAAAAAAAAAAAAAATATCAAAAAAGACAAAATTAACTTCAAATTATTTTAACTTTGGGACATATGGTAATACTCATAATATTTTTCAACACTCACTGCACCCGCCACCCCACCCATGGACTTTTCTAGAGAAAATTAAAAACTTTAAAAATAAAAAAAAAATAGAAAGAAAAGTTTCCTCACCAAAATTCTTTTACAGAACATCTTAGAATAATCCATATTAAACAAAAAACAATAAAAAAATAAACATTGCTTAGTGCGCATAATAGAAACCTGGGCCACAAATTTTAGTGGTAGGCCGCTTTATTTTCTTCTGTGTTTTCAATGTGACGACCCAAATTAGCTTGTCTGTCCGTGGGTGAGTATTGATGACGCGTGCAAAATTCCACTTAAGTGATCACCTTTGATCAAAACTAGATCTCCAATATTTGGTTGGTCCTTAATTTTCAGCCACTTCAAACGCTGTTGAAGTCGTGTCAGGCATTCGGATTTCCACTTCTTCCAGAAGAGTTGTTGTAACTTCTGTAGCTGCTGCCGTCGTTGCGGATGTCCGACTTTTGTGTCTGATAAGTCAGGTTGAGGGATGGTGGTTATTGCTCGGCCAATGCGGAAGTGTCCAGGCGTAAGGGCTGGGAAGTCATGTTGATTGTCGGCCATTGGACATAGAGGCCTCGAATTTAAACATGCTTCCACTTGATGCACAAGCGTGGTGAGTTCCTCAAACGTGTGTGTCTCTAACACCGATGATCCCTTTAAAGTAGTATTTAGTTGATTTCACTCCAGCTACCGAAAGTCAGCCTATGTGACGGGAAGCCGGAGGAATAAAATGCTACTGTATACCGTTTGTGGAAATTGTTTTGAAAACATCCTTCCACTTGAATTTCACTTCTTCGAATGATTTCTTTAACTCGTTGTTGGCTCCCATGAAGTTTTGCTCTGTACCGAAAGCATATGGTACAGTTATGAATGACAACCTTGACGCAGCTTTTGAGCTTCAGGATCCAGTATGTGTTTCGAAGATACGCCGTGCCCTCCGTATAGCGTTTTCAGATGAGCGTCGGCTATCAACAGTTTTGTGAAGTCGTGGTTGCCTTTGAAGATGATCGGATGTCGTTGCACAAATGGAAGCTCCGACTCGCATGTGACACCATCGGAGTCAGTAAAAGGACAAAGTGAAGTTGGAGCTTTGACCTCAGCATCTGAAACAAACATCTCTGATTACGCGAGCTTCACTAAAAAAAGTGGCAGAATACAGTTAAGCTGGAGAATATAAATCAAAATTTCGAGCGCTAGGTAAATTTTGCGCATTTGATATGATTCTTTAACGATATGCGATTACTCTGAGTAGCTTAGTCAAGCTAGACTGTTCAATAATTAAAGTTTGGATATAATTTTTTACCTGAATGACAGTTCGGGCTTTAAGTGAACGTTTTTCAGCTTCTGAATCTCCCAACTTCCGCAGAGAAAGGCTAGACTAATCCACCACAGGCTACTTGAATGCAAAGTAGAAGGCCCTACTTCCCTCGATGCTAAATCTGTGGGATTCAACTCACTGGGAATGTGTTTCCAACTGTTTGGTTTGGCCAGTCGCTATATCTCGGCTACCCGGTTGTTGACGAAAGTGACCCACGCTGCACTTCCACAGCGATCTGCTTCACCTTTCCATGCTAAAATCCTTAATGTGTAGTCCATAAGTGAGAATCACGAGTTTGGCGATGTTGGAAAGAATGGTCCTTTTTGCTGGTTCCGCAGCATCCAATTGAGTGTTTTGAAAAGAGAAACTATCTTTTGCTGGACACCATTTGATTCCTAGAGTTTTGACATGTTCAGAAGTATTTATGAGTAAGGAGAAATCAACTTCCCGCCGGTCAAAGGGTATCTGAGCTAAAATCTCGTCCGAATTAGTTGCCCATTTGCTTAGATTGAATCCTGCTGATGACAGTAAACAATTGACCTGATGAAGCCTAATTAATATACCTTCAAGGGTACCCGCTCCAGCAAACAAATCATCAACGTATGTATGTATTTTCTCTCACCACCTTTGGCAAGATAGGGTGCACAAGTTGTACCGAATGCGACGGTTTGAAGACGGTGCACCTTGATCGGTTCGGCGTCACAGTCGCGCCAGACTATCAGTAATAAGAATTTTCGCAGTTAACACGGATTTGCCGATACATTTTTTCAATATCTGCTGTGAAAGTATGTTTATGTCTTTTCCACCTTAGAACAATAGCAATGATATCAGTTTGCGTTTTAGATATTGTCATCAAATCCTGATTCAGCGACGTCCCCTCCGTCGTTTTGGCCGCAGGATCAAAGGCTACCCAGGGTTTTGTAGTTGAGCTGAAATCCTTAAATATGGCATGGTGTAGCACGAAGTAGTTATAATGTGTTCTTAGTACTTTATCCTTGATTCAATCAACCTCGTCCGAGTGTAGTAAGTACTCGTTGATACATCTTTTAAATTCCCTGTGTAGTGTGGGGCTGACCCGGAACCGTCTTTCCAGCTAAGCAAACTTACGCAAGGTGTCTTCCTTCGAGGATCCAAGCCTAGGTTTGCTCCCTTCTTTAAATGGCAACGATACCTCATATCCGTCCATTCTCCAACCTCTTCATTGTTGCAATGAAGTACTCATTACATGCTTCCTCCTAGAACTTTTGGAGTTGTCGGCCGATGTCTAGCGCTTGATGATTGGGCTTCGCTTACGATAATGCAGTTTGCCCATCAAAATTCACCCCAGCAATGTGTTCTGTGCAATGGTTCATCTCCACGAATGACTTTCTGGAGCACTGTTTCGCAGTGGACGTCATTCCCCGTAGCAGATCGACTTCAGAGGGTTCGTAAAATTTTGGGTCAGACAGAGAGAAGCCATTGATATGGTTAGATCTCTTTGATACCAGTTCGTTGGCCGGTAGAAGCCCTGTCAGCGGGTGAAAAATTAGAGCTCGGGTATTGATCTGGTACTCCGAATGTAGAGACCCAAGTGTAAGCTCCGCGTAAGCTGTGACACGTTCCGCTGCTGACCTTTCCCAGCCCTAACACCTCGGCGACAGTGCGCTTACCTTTTACTCATAGATCCAAACGCTTGGCTGCCTTGCTTGTAATAAACATAGCCTCTGACCACGGATCTATCAAACCTCGAAATTCGACATCTACTCCCGCCGAGGCTCTTACCTTAACTAAGGCTGTTGCCAACAAAATCTGCATTTTGGGACCTTGTGTCATGTAGAGGCTGTTAACCTACTGGGTAGGTTAGAAAGGTGTAGCATTTACGTGTGTAGACAAGTGAGGTGGTGTATGTGTGTTGAGTGGTGGCCAACGCACTAGGCGCTGAATGTGTGGTGTGGTGTTGTGTGTTTGTTGTGTGTATACTAGGGTGTGTGTGTGAGGATGGGTTAGAATACAGAAGGGAGTGGTGGAGCTTTTGGCAGAAATAGCATCGAACTATGTTTGGACATTTCCCTGTTGCGTGACTTAATACCAGACAGTCTTCGCAAACGCCGATTTTGTCTACTTCACTTCTACGTGATGCAATGTCCAATTTCAAAAATCGGGTGCAGGTTCGAAACGAATGAGCTGCTTTGCTGCACACTTTGCAACAGAACTGACTCTTTTGGCTTTGTTTGAAATGAAACGTTTTAGTTATAACCAAAGGCGCCATAGAGGACTCGTTTGAAATTGTATCCTACTGATGTCCAACTGCTTCTAACATCCTAAACCTAGCTTCTAAAAACTTGCAAAATACCTTGAACTCCTTACCTGAACCCAGCTTTTCTTCTCACAGCTACAGGAGTATTATAGGAAGTTTCTTCACCATACAGAAAATAAGTATGATATTCCAATGCTCTACCGGTATGCCCAGATTTTTCAGAGCGTGTCGACATTCCACTGATGTATCTAGCAGCCTTTTCAAACCTACAGCTATCTCCTGATGAATGGTTTCCAACCCGAAAAGAAATGAGTGCCGAGCTGACCATCGACAAGTGCACACGCACAAGTGCACTGTGAAATTCGCTCCTCGCGTGGAGAAAAAAAAAATAAATAAATAAAAATAAATCGCGCGTGAGTGAAAAAAAAACAAAGTTCACTGTGCGGGCAAAAAAAGAAAACAACAACTACGCGCGAGTGCAGTGAAACCGAAATCCACATCCACAGTGCGGGTATCACATCCTTCCTGCCCCTGGTCTAACTGTTGCTTCCACTCGCTCACTACCGTTGCTGTATTACATTGTCATACAGCGCGTGCAGTAACTGAGTGTATGTAACAACCGATGGATAGCGGGCTGTGGGTATGAATTTTGTTGGTGTGCTGTTTCGTATTATTGTAGAGGCATAACACTTACAAAAATTTGATTCGGTAAACCAACTCTGAATTTGTACTTCACATCTGCGCTTAGTAACGTCGGTGTTTGTGTTTTTTTGTGTTTGTCTCTCTTTATAATGACTCGGGAATTCAGAGTGGATATTGCCAATATGAGCGGGCTAAAAAGTAAGCACTTTTCTGCGCACGTCAACGTCTGCAAATACAGAACAGCTGTTTTGGCACTTAGTGAAACACAGGTAGATCCCCGCCCCACCTCGCAGATCACTCTGATTTGAAGCTACCTGGCTACGAACGAGTGCCACTATTCTTTCCCCATCGCGGCCTCGCCATTTATATGCGTAGTGATGTAGCTTACCAAATTCCACCACAATGGAGTGCCTGTTCCAATCCGGAATTCAATTTCATGTGGTTAAAATTCCATATCCGTAAGCAAATTATCCACTACTGCTTTATTTACAGAAGCCCCAAACCGAACAGCAATTTGACTTTTCACGAGTTTGATGTGCTGTCTGACTCCATTCAAAGAATTGTATCTCTATATCCTCATACTGAAATCGTTATTACGGGCGATTTCAATATTCACAATACTGGGTGGCTTCGACATTCCGGGCAGACAACACCGGAAGGGTGGTGTGTTGAGATCTTCGCTGCGGAAAATAACTTAACCTAGCTTGTAAATGAGCCCACACGAATACCAGATGTTGGCAGTCATACCGCCAACACCCTGGACTTGTTTCTAACTTCTCACCCTGATAAGTACACCGTTGATGTGCCCTCTAGGCTCGTCGGACCATTGTGTCATATCAGCTAATTTCTCGTACACCGACCACACAGTTAGAGAAAAGATTCCTAAAAGAACCGTATGGCAGTACTAAAAAGTCAACTGGAGCGGTGTTAACAGCTTCTTTAGGAATTTTAACTGGCCGTTATATTTCCTCGATAACGGCGTGGATGCCGCTGCTGATGTGATCACAGAAACTGTTCTCCTCGGAATGAGATGCTTTATCCCCCATCGGATGAAGAGTTTCAAACCAAAAGAAAAGGCGTACGACTCGAGCTGTAAAGAAGCTGTCGGGGTTAGAGAATTAGAGAAATGTTTTTTCGGTTCTTCAAGACCAGCCCATCTGAGGAAAATCGAAAAAAGTTCAAACGAACCAGAAATGGCTGCAACGCCTTTCAGAAACGTGTAAAATTCCAATACGACCAAAAACTGGGGCAAAAAATACTACAATGTCTCAAAGGTAGTAAAAATTGTTGGTCGTTCGTCAAAAATATAAGAAATTCTGCCTCATCCCAACGCTCATTTACAATGACATTCCAGCTGTCAGCTCTTTGGGCAAGGCCAATCTGCTTGCTGCACACTTTGCGGCAAGCTCAACACTCCCAGATTGTGCTTTGTCTCCGCCTACACTTGAGTGCATCGAATCTTCAATGGCACGAATCCACTTTCGCACTCGTGTAGTAGTAAGAGTTCTTAAAGATCTTAATAAACATATATCCGCTGGTCCAGATGGTATATCTCCCCTCCTTCTGAAGAGGTGTTCTTCTTCGCTGGCAAAACCACTGCGCAAGCTTTATCACCAATCCTACTCTTTAGGACTCTTTCCTAGCAGATGGAAAACAGCATTTGTCAAGCCCGTCCCTAAGAAGGCGAATCTTCCCCTCTCTTTTCCTACAGACCCATTGCACTTATGTCCCTTCTCTCCAAGGTCATGGAAACGCTGATAAACCGTCAGCCCATGAAATATCTCGAAACACGAATACTTCTTAATGACCGGCAGTACGGTTTTCGTGGTAACAGGTCTACTGGTGATTTGATGGCATGTCTCACCGAAAAGTGGAACCAAAGCGTACATCAATCTGGCGAAAGCAAGATAGTTGCACTTGATATTTCTGAGACATTTGACAGAGTTTGGCATCAGGCTCTTTTGTCGAAAATGCGTGCTTTTAGGATCGACGACTCTCTTCTTCAATGGGTTAGAAATTACCTTTCGGAACGTTCAATTCAAGTTGTCGTGGATGGTTTCAAGTCTGATATTCACAAAATAAATGCTGGTGTGCCGCAGGGCTCCGTGCTGTCTCCGACACTCTTTTTAATTTTCATCAACGATCTCTTGTCTGCTACCTCTAATCCAATATACTCCTTTGCTGACGACAGTACTCTCTGCTTTTTATATTCATTCCCGGACTCACGTCCCTACTCTTCGGCTGAAGAACGGGAACGGCAGCGTATGTTAAGCTCATTAAATTCTGATATTACCAGCATAACTAATTGGGGAACTACTAACAGAGTAGAATTTAATACTTCCAAAACACAATGCTGTCTGCTGTCGTTAAAGCGAAATTTAAACACCCAGCCATTATCCATGGATGGCACTTGCATCTTCGAAACCGATAAACTTTCCATTCTCGGTATGTGTATCAATGACAACTCAGGTTGGAATGACCACGTATTCGGTGTCGTCAAAAATGCTGCGAAATGTCTAGGTTTCCTCAAGCGATGAAAGAAATACTTTACCCCCTCTGATTTGGCCTCAATATATATGGCATTTATCCGCACGAAATTGGAGTACAATGCCCACATCTGGTCGGGTGCGCCCAAAACATCTCTGCACTTGCTAGATAGGATCCAAAACCGTGCGATAAAACTCATAGGTGATACTAATATCACTCAAACAATGGACACCCTCGAACACCGACGTAATGTCTCGTATCTCACTCTGTTTAATCGCTATTTCCACCACCAGTGCTCCATAGAAATCGCCAGTAGCATTCCGCCCCTTCAAACTTTTAACCGTAACACCTGTCTCGCTATGAATGCTCATCAGTATACCCTCAAGCCCACTCGCTTATGGAATGCCCTGCCTAGCTCTTTATTTCCTAGTCATTATAACCTTCAAACATTTAAAACCAACGTTCACCGGTACCTCTCTTTCCATCCTCCCTGATTTTCCTTCGCCCGCGCTGTGTGCAAACATTTTAAGGGTACTAAAAAATAATCCCTTGAGAGCGCGCAAATTATAAAAAAAAAAATAAAAATTCAACCGTTGCTTGAAATTTATCCAGATTGCCCAATAAAGCTTGATCTTATTGAAAATTTCTTCTAATTCCTATTTCCAGCTTTAATTAAGGAGATTCCATCGGCGTTGTGTTGGGTGCTTCCTTTGAAGTTATGCTCCAGAACGGAAATCCTATTGGATATACAATATAATTCTTCGATATAATTCTCTCCTTCAGGGATCGTTTGCCGAAATTTTCAAAATCCTTCCTTATTTGCTTTAACAAATTTCTTTGAAGTTTTAGAGCGGAGCTCATGAAGAAGAAAAACGATACGCCTAAGAAAAAAAAATAAAAATAGGTGTGTATTATAACTTACGTATTTTTTAGAATCTTAAAATGTACCTACATAGATATCCAGCAAAAATGCAAAGTAAAGTAATCCGGAACGGAATGTAAAGGCTCCGGTACTTAGCGGACTTAACAGTGTGCTGCACAGTTACAAGGAATATCAAAACGGAGTCTTTGCCGTCACCACGGACTTACTGGTTTATGTGCTGCTGTTAGAATACCCAACGGTGCGCGGAACAGTTGCCTAAATTGATCCAACGTAGGAATTTAAGCGACGTACATATGCTATCCAGCAATGAATTAATGCAAAAGTTCCAATTGCAAAAACTTTACACTTTGTAAATTAAACAAAATTGCGCGGCGCGGTAAAGCATTTTGCACTTACAAAAAAAAAACTCACTGTTCTATTTAAGTTAAATATCAGTTTAATCGCTCTTAATATTTAATTCTTGCTCTTTTATTTTAGTACACAGATTAATTGCTTTTAATCATTGAAGGACTCGAAGGACCATATGCAAGCTTAGAAAAAAAATTTACATTTACCAACTCTGAAGAATTAACTCAAAAAAAATATTCTTAGTTACTTTGGAAAAGATTTTATTTCCGGACGTTCGACAACTTATAATGCAGATTTCAATGTGTCCTTCTAATAGGTAAAGAAATGAATATAAATCTTTTGACATTTGATATACATAATTTAGAACTTGGAATTTGACATTGTTTAGAATTTAAGTTCTTATCACAATTTAAGATTGGTAATGCAGTGTATTTATGTTAATTAACATGATCAATATAAATTGTTAACAATTCTATAACTTTTGTATTGGTGTCTTTTACTTCTCGTACTATCTTGCTCTCTGTCCAGATGGCTCAACTCCATCGTCAGATAATTGAGCAGGCTATACGTGTTGATCAAATCTTCGCGGTGCTGCAGGGCCTGACGCACCTCCAGTCGTAATGGGTACGTACATGACGGAACAAACCCTAAAGAGCCACACCATTTAAATTGCTTATAAACCAAGCCGCTGATATGCTTTTGGTTAGGGAAACTAAGCTTACTAAAAAACGCAAAATGAGGCACAAAAATATAAAATATGTAGTACGTAGAAACCGATTCAACTCCATACAAGGAGGAGGGGTAGCGAATACATACTTTTCGTAGCAGGTATAGATACAAATCCGGCCGTTAATGATTGACAACTTCTTTGTGATCGAGGATCCGCAAGAGGAGGTAGAGGCTATAGGAGCGACTTTCCAGGAAGTGTACAAGGAAAATGACATCATTGGGCCGAACCTGGAAAATCGAATACTTGTGCACAGTTTCTACCTTCGAAATGAAATAGTGAACTGGCGTTTCGAGGGCTCGGGTTTCACCCAGTTGAGTGACGAGAATATGGCAAACAATTGCGAAGTAAGGCACTAAAAGATCTTTTGTACCATTTAGTCAGACCTATAGTTATGATAGTAGGTCTTCTACCTCTCAAACGAAATTGATAGCACTACTAGGAGAGGAATTCATTAGTTCGTTGAAGCCGAATTGTTCCCTGAAAAAAATCATTTGTCTAATTCCATTAAGGGCTGGACATAAGATGTGTTCAGCTGTTTCGTCTTCTTAAAGACAAAGTCGTCACTACGGAGTTTCATTTTATTGAGGTGATGTCTTAAACCACGATGTCCTGTGAGGTAGCCTACTAGGTTTTTGATATCGTGCCGACGTAAACATCTATTGGCATTTTTTTTGAAGGGCAGGATATGAGATGCAACTCAAGTGCTCCCAGCTTTTAATATCTAAATTGACTGCTGATTTATTTTTTTTTTTTTTTTTTAAAAAAGAACTTAACACTCAAGAGGGTATTACTACTCTTAAAATGCCGGAGCACGTGTTAAGTTTTTCGGAAAATTGGATAGAGAGAGAGAGAAAGATTTTTGGGCTCAGTGGTTATTTCGCTCCATGGGTGGCATCCAACATTTAATGGGGAGACTAAATTACAAGTGTAAATTGGACTTGATGTTATATTTAGGCAACCATTCATGTCACAAGATTTTAGTTGCCTGAAAAAAAGTCTTTCGGTCACGGCTGGTATTGAACCCCGAACCGTCCGATTGGGAAGCCAACACACTACCACTTGAGCCACGGCCACCCAATGAGTGCATTAGAAGGGTTCAGGTCCATTAATGGGAGTTTTTGAACTTTTTTTGTGGCCAGTTCGTCTGCCTTTTCATTCCCATCAATGTCCTCATGAGCAGGATCCCACCACAACTCCCTCTCCCGATTCCATTTTAGAGCCATCCGTACACCACTTAATGCCATCATGGCTGTTTGGTGGGTTATTGCTAACCCATGCTTCTTTGCTGGAGAAGCTTCACATATTGTGTTTTGAAGGCGGTTTGTCACCGCGCAGATCATATCATGTTCCGTTATTTTGGAGAGTAGGGTCCTTAGGTACCGATGTTCGCTAAGACTTAACTCTTTAATTTGTGCCAGACTTGTTGTGCTGCGTAATGCCACTGTGTTTATATATAAGTGTAGGGGCGTTAGTCCTATTATTGCTTCTATCGCAGCTGTGTGGAAGGTCCGGAAGGATCCGGAAATGCCAAAACATAGCTGTACTCTATTGAGCTTTAGGATGGTACTCGGTGTGCACTTGTCTTTGCATACAGGCTGTATAGCTATCAAATATTCACGTTTATTTTCATCGTGGGTGTAATTGTGTATTAACAGGATATTAAACAAAATTATTTTGAACAAACAATTGCCTGTTATACAATGATCACAACTTTAAACAATTGAATCAATAAAAGACGCGATGCATTTCGGAAACAATGAAATAGGTCATATATAGTACGAGTAAATAACAAAAAACATAAATCATCGTGCTATCCAATCGATCGTAGGCACGCTCATGTAACATGTCGGATCTTTTGTTTTTATATGCTTGTCGGTCCGTCTGTCGTATAAAAATGCAACTTACATGTGTAAACCACTGTTCTTGCAGTATTTTAACAAATTTTAAGGTGATGGAGCCACGCCCCTATAATTGAAGTGAATTCCCCTTGCTGAAAGATTTAAATTGCTAATAAAATTTGAATAACAGACCTGTGGTATTAAAATTATATGAATGAATTCACATCTTGAGAGGTACCAAATGGGATGGGGTGCACAACATTTCCCTTAAGCGGATTGTAACCAGTACACTTGAATGATTTTTTTTTTGTCGAGGCAAGTACACTCTACTGGAGCACTCAGACACGGAAATGGGTCCATTGAGCTGCCAGGTAGAGAGCCTAATTTGGAAATTTTTGTGGTGTAGTGATTTAAAACTCTGATACTAGTTGAGTGCAATATAAACGTTTTTGGACTCTGTCTGCTTTTGTAGGCGTTTCTCTAGAAGGAACGATATTTCATTTAAAAAGTAGGTTTTAGTGTAGTCCTTCAGAGATGGACTAGAGTTCTATTGACTTTTTTACTGGTTTATTAATGGCTTTAAGTATGCTTAACATGAGAACATAATTCCAATTGCGTATGTACAGAAGAAGACATGGAAAACTGAAACTAATAGGCAAAGACCACACAGGGCTGGTGGAAGCCCTTCAGATGCAGCTTTTTAGAAAATTAAAACTGGTTCCAAACCGACTTGAACAATTTCTAATAGAGCAGGAAGTAGCCCAACACCGACGAAATGGACAGAACGTCACAATAGACAACATAACTTTGAGGTGGTTAAGGACTTTGTCTACCTCGGCTCTGCTTTAACATCTGATAATGACATCTCAACGGTGATAAAACGAGGGGTTACTCTTGCCAATCGCTGCTTCTTTATTCATTTTTGTCTAGTTTTAAGTAATAATGAAGGAAACAGTAAAAATGAATTTGTTCATTTTTGGACATCTAAGGTAGCTAGATGTAGAGAAAATGGACACCAATGCTCCGGCCCGCTGAGTTTTCGAACCCAACTCAGTGAGACAGCACAATAAAGGAAGACCTCGCCCTAGGTGGCTTACATAAGTGGAAGAAGACCTAAACTTACTTGGCGTGCGAAACTCGAGGCAGTTAGCTAAAGGCCGGCCTGTCTGGAGAGACTGATGATTGAGGCTCAGGTCCATCTCGGACTGTAGCGCCACATAAGTAAGTAAGTAAGCCCAACCTGTTGATTAATGACTGCGAAATAATGCAAAATAGTAGCTGAGAAAAATACTGTTATAAAAAAAATTTAATAAAAGAATTATCGATACTAAGGAAAAAGATGTTTATTATAAGATTTATTTTTTTTTAAATGCTTCTTCATCTTCCTCTAAGTAAATAAGAATTTCCGATTTTTTTAAATTATAATTTAGGAACATAATACGATTGACCAAAACTGGGTCAGATCCAATTAAGTTACGGAATCAATTGTCTGCCTGAAGAAAAAGCTCGCTCAGATGCAGCACTGCTTGCAGATGTAGCTAATATTTTACAACTAACTTTAAACAAAATTGGAAATTCTACCTGGTGTAGATGACACCACTGCAAAACATTAAAAGCCTCGTAAAACGTCACATTACTGCTTTCATAGTCGCGAAGTTAATTGTCAACTTTGTCTGCAGAGTTTACAACTCCTGCAGGTGGAATAAAGTCACTGAAAAACTGCTTACCATCCGATAATAAACTACAATTCCTCCTTTAACGATTGTTCTATAGGTTCGATAGTAGGTTCTGATACTTCGTAAGCGTATATTTGCATGATACGCCTACATTCATCTCTAGTCTCTTGTTTCTCAACTTCATTAAACTGAATTAGTTTATTCGCTGGAGGAAATAAAAAAAGGGCGAGTTTACGAAAAAATTTATAAATTTTGTAGTACTATGGAATCCAAATAATTGCTTAATTTTGTTTTGAAATTCTAAATTCTAAATCTTCCGAAACAACAGCACATTTTTTGTTAAAGCGATGAATATGAACCATTACTAAATGAAGCGTTGCGTAGTTTTGGGTTCTTCAAAAGGTTTTAAAACTTTATTTACCGCAGAAATAAGGCTAAATTAATGTTTACAATTCTTTGCAATTCGTTTTTTGCCTATAGTATACTAGATGGAGTGAAAAGTGACCTCCTTGACCGCCAGAATGCGCTGCTACTGCAAAAAAGGTTATGGTGCCTTTAAGTCCGTTCATATTTAGACAGACATGCCAATTTTCAGTGCGATACTGTATTTAGTTTTGTTTTGACAGCTGATTGTTGTTGACGTGTTTGGCATCATGTTGATTTTCGTTCTCTCATAAAACATTATTTTTTGAGAAACAAAACGGCGAAGGAAACAAAAGAAAAGTTGGATAAATATTATGGGGCTAATGTTCCGTCAGATTACATCGTCAAATATTGGTTTCGAGAGTTTCCCCTACCAATCAAGTCCGCAGCGGCAGGCCCTCCGATGCGGTTACGGAGGACAATGTCAAAAAAATACATGAAATGATGTTGGCTGACCAGAAAGTGAAGGTGCTTTAGCAGATACCACAAAGAATAGTACTGAGCGCACACGCCATATTTTGGGCAACATTCTGCATATGAAAAAGTTATCCTGCCGCTGGGTGCCCTGAATGCTCACTCCTGACCAAAAACACGAACGCGAGAGCACTTCGAAAGATTGTTTGGACTTACTGATGCGGAATCGGGTGGACTTTTGGCGGCGATTGGTAACTGGATTTGGATCCCTCGGACTATTATCTCTTCCCAAACCTCAAAAGATGGCTCATCAATAAGAAATTCAGCTCACGCGAAGAAATCATCGACGCCACGGAGGAGTATTTTGCAGACCTTCCGGAAAATTACTTTTCGGACGGGATCAAGGAGTTGGAAAATCGCTGGAATCAAACTAAAAGTGGACTATATTGAATAAAATAAAAAAAACATTTAAAAAAAAAAATTGTTTAATTTCCAAGGAGGTTACTTTTCACTCCATCTAGTATTTGCAATTTCGACCCGGTTTTTTTTTCTATTGAATCTAGATTCTAATAAATAATAAATTGTGTTCAACGTATGCATTTACCACTTTTTATAGAGGTTTTAAGGGAAGAATTTATGCTTGATTTTTTTTTAAATATTTGACAAATTTTGTGCCCAGATTAGATAAATCAGATATTTGAAGATTTTCCTTAATTGTTTTTTCTATGGCATTGTGTATTGTTGGCATATGAACGGAAAGCGGTGATCATGTTTGAACCTCTGTCTGCTACAATAACTGGCATTTCATAAAAGTCGCATTCAAATTCATTCAAGACACTATTGATCTTGAACTTTATGTTTTGGCCTAAAAATTTAACAAGACTGTTATTAAGCCCTTAAATAAACAATTAAACAAAATAAATAACTTGTACATGATTCGCCTTTCATCGACTTAAGCCTAGAAGTCTCGTATTTAGTTTTCCCTCCTTGGCGTAGTGAATTGTTAAGGATAAGTACATACTTCTTAAATAGCTATCGATCCAAATATCAGAAGTAAGTCCATATCGATTTCTTTTTACACTTTTTATTTCGGCCTTTATTATTTCAAAATATTTATTACTTAAACTTCTTATGTGTCGGACAACTGTTGTGGGGTGCGGTAGCAGTTTTCCAATATCACCGTTTTGTCCATATTTTTTTAAGACTCGTATCTTCTACAACGTTAAAAGGACGACACATCCATTTTTTCTAATGTCTTATCAATTTTCAACTTTTTTAACACATAACACTTATGCTTGACTAAGTTTGAAGTACTTATTTGATTATATTTATGCACACACAAACAACTTCTGCACGCCACTAAATTGTCAATTGGTTGATTATTTCAGATTTCGATTACACCGAACACATTCCACACCTTGCTTCTGCCTCTTTTATTATTAATTTTTAGATCCGCGCTTACTAGTTTTGCTTTAATGGCTGAATTAATTAATAAACCAGTTGCGTTCACCATTGAAACGTGTCATTAGCACTGCAAGTACAAAAATTACTAAATCTACGCAAATTTACTTACTTCATTAAATTCCATTTTACAAATTATAATGAACAAATAATCTAATCATTGATAAAACTGATTGAATCATATTGGACCAATGTGAGGGACCACTACCCACTCACTGCATTCGAATTATTCGAAACATTCTCGGTGTAGATGAACAGTTAAACAAGCTCTCGTTTTGTTTGAATGAAGCACCCACTGGCGAAAGAGAAATCAAGTAGTGCATTCGATTTGTTATCTTGTGATAGAATGTTGTGCAGTGTTTGTCTCTTGAACAGTGGTACCCATTTTTAGAGTACACTAGTTTATATGACTACAGTGAATAGAATACACTGAACTACTGTACCCATTGAGGGAAGTAAATGAATGCATTCATACCATACTATAGAAGCACATGTTATAATGGCCCTGACCATTGTATAGATCCAGTGAGTTATCTTTGGAGATATCCCCAATATGCTGCCATACATGCAACGGCAGGCCCATAAAGCGTTGGTTGCTTTTGTTGTTTTGTTATTTTGTTGTTTAAGTGAGAGTTCCAGTTGAGTCTTTTGTCTAGGACTACTCCCAGATATTAGACCTCGGCGGAGTACTCGACGATTGTGTCGTTTAGTAAAACTACATATACCTAGTTTTATCTTTATTCTTTTAGTGAAAGGAACTATGGCAGCCTTATTTGGGTTTATGGAGAGGTACTCTCTGGTGCACAGTCTACGACTGTCTTAAGGCCATTTTACATACGTGCAGTGACTTCGTTAGTCTCTCTGACACTAATGATGATAACCAGGTCATCGACATAACCAATTGTGTCGTAGTCTAAGTTGCTTAATTTGTTAAGCAGATCATCAACGAACAAAGACCACAGGAGTGGCGATAATACGCCTCACTGACGGCTGATACTGATACCGAAATCGGCCCTGATGAAGTAGTAATTATCCGGCTTTCAAGCAGTTAATGGTAGGTTGATCGATGTTTCTATGGAACAAAGCATTTGACAAAGCATATCCAGTGTTGTCGAAGGAACCTTCCATGTCGAGAAATGCCCAAAGTGCAATTTCTTTACAGCTGAAGGAGCTTTTTATTTCAGCTGTCAGTTTCATCAGAGCACCTTCTGTCGATTTTCCTTTCTGATAGGCGTACTGACGTGGGTGGAGAGGCAAGCTATTTTCTAAGCTTTCTCTGATATGGACGTCAACAATTCTTTCCATTTTTTCAGATAAAATGATATCAAGCTTATAAGATGATATGATTTAGGTTGTTCCCTGGGCTTATTGCCTGGTTTGGGAATAAACACCACGTTGACCTCGCTCCAAGTGCGTGGTATGTAGCCCAAGTTTAAGCTGAACCTAAATAGAGCTAATAAGGGTAGGTACAAGGAAGTCAAGCCCTTTTTGTATCAGAGCTGAAAAAATGCTATCTATTCTTGGTGCCTCTATGGTTTACATGAGTTGATAGCTCACTTAACCTTATCCGGACTGAAGAGTTTTCCGGATAAACTATTGATTATGCTGAGGTCTGTCGGAAGTGAAACCTCCGTTGACCCGGAGAAGTAAACCTGAATGAGAGTATTCAGGGTTGCCTCTCAGTCGCGCTTATGATTGCGCCATCTGGTTTGATAAACAATCGGATACAATTTGAATGATCTTGGGTGAGGGCGTCATGTTACCGCAGGAAGTTTTTCAACTTTCTCGCAGTGAGCACGCCAGGAGACTCTCTTTGATCTTCGCAACTCTTGGGGTAACGCTACCGCTAGCCCTAAGTGCGATATCGCTAACGCCTCTGTCAGCCCCCACCGACATCGTGCTCGTCGTGTTTTGGGTGGCTGATTTAGAGCTCTGGTTGGTTGTTTTATCCGTGCTCTTGTTCTCTCCTGTATCCGATGATTTCAATATTTACACAAGGTCCAAAGATTGAGGTCATTAACATACTTTTGCAACACAACTTCGATAAAATTAATCAATATAGCGACGGCTGGAAGTTGAAGATCAATTTTCAGAGGTCGGAAATCATTCTGTTTAGGACGCCTCTAGGGACACCAGAAAGAATTGGCGAAAGTTTTCGAACAAACATATTGATGTTGCTCTGGCCAGAACAAAAGATGCTTTTGCCTTTACAAAGAGACTACTTTATAGCAGCCAACCCTATGCCTGGGTGAAAGTGAAGAGTTTCTTAGAGTTTGTGGGCACTCTCGCTACGACACCTGATGAAACTGAATCTATATTAAGATTTAAAGAATATTTATAAGGAAATCCTAGAGCTTAAGAAAGTCAACATCGACCTTGTATCTGCTCTGAACACACTACAGCAAGATAATAACAGCCTTGTAAAATAAATCAATTCGCTGCAGCAAAAAGTAAATTACCTTGAGCAAAAACAAAGAGAAAACTAAACAAAGCTAATGCATTAGACAAAGCTCTTACATTTTTCTCTGCGGGGTTTGATCTAGAAATAAGTGAAGAGCAAATCGACGACATATGTATATCTTAAAAATGTAAAGAGTAGTAAGTCCAAAGTCGCTTCTGCAGGTGGAGAAACCGCAGCCAATGTCGTATTTATGGTATAAAAAATCAGAACTTTTAATGAGAAAGGAGGAAGGTGACAAAGTTATAAAGATAAGTTCGTTTGAAGATCTCAATAAGCTTTAACTAAATGTCTTTTAAATGCTTTAACCATGCTGATCATATTAATAATATTGTTCCTTCCGTTCATATCGAGTTGTGTGTTTATAAGCCTGATTCAATTTTTGTTTCAGAAATTTGAATTTGTGATAATGAGAAAAGTGATTTTAAAATCCCGGGTTACGAATTCATTACTATGTGTAATAAATCTTATTCTTCTGGTGAAGTTGGCGTTTTTGTGTATATAAGATCATTGATATCATTAGTAAAAATTTAATCATTGCTGATATTATAAATTTACTATCGATCTAAATCGCGAAAAATATTGTTTCCTATTTTTCCTATTACAGGTTTCATGATAGTAATGGTGATGCCTTTCTCGAGGAATTGCATAATCTGTTACAAAACGAGAAAACTAATAACTTTATCCTCCCAGGTGATATTAATATTGATATTCTTACATAATCGAACTTAGTGGACAACTATTTAATGTTATTGTCTGCTAGCGGTGTGGATTGTAGTACTCGTATTAATACGCCAATTCGTAGCAGTGATATTTCTAAAACCTGAATTGATCATATCTTTTGCAGAAAGAGTCGTTTAGTGCGTTTTAATTTAATGAGTTCATTAGCAGAATTTGGTATCACAGATCACTGTAGGACTATCATCCATTATTTAAGCATTTCAAATTACTCTTTTATAATTAAAAAAGTTGACTCTGCTAAACTCAACTTACTTCTACGGTCTGAACTTTGGTCTGACTTTTACAATGAAAACGACCCCTCTAATGAAAACTTTATTTTGGAACTTTCATTGATATTTGTACCTCTACTTCAGTCAAAACTAATAGTTAGTCTAAAAGGTTAAAAGAATGGATGACTAAGCGTCTTTTGAGCAAAGTAAATGGGAAAAATAAGTCAAAGAAAAAATATAAAAAAAACCTTATAATACAGCACTTAAATCTTCACTCAACAAGTTGTGTAAGGACATTTCTAAGGATATACAAATTTTTATGGAGAACTATTATGTAAATAAGTTAGAAAGAAATAAGAGTGGTATTAAAGGAGAATGGATTATTATTAACAAAATCTTAAATCGCAATCCACTTGCCATTAAGCAGATAACAATTAAAGTTGGCAATATGGGTATATTAGATCCTATTGAGGTTGCTAATAGTTTTAATGACTTTTTTGTCTCTGTGGCCAATAATCTATCTGCAGAATTCTTCGGTGATGGCATGACTTTTAATTCTGATGGGGATGTTATAAATGAGGTTACTTTGTTCTGATATCCTCTGTTCTGTTGAGTTGCTTACGATTATCAACTCACTCAAAAATTTCAACTCTTCAATAGGTGATACATGTTCGAATGTTGTCCTTAAAAACGTATCATTTTATATTGTTGATATGCTTGCTCATATTTTTAGTAAAGGTATTTACAGTGGAGTATTTCTTTCCTCACTTAAAAATGCAGAAGTTATTCCGCTCTTCAAAAATTCTAATCCTTGCGATCGAAACAATTATAGGCCGATATCCCTTTTACCAGTTTGTTCTAAAATATTTGAAAATGTGACGAAAACTAGATTTCTGACCTTTTTAAATAAACAAAACTTCCGTGCTGGTAAATCGACAGAAGATGCGTTTCATCTAGTGGATCACAAAATTCTCTTATGTAAACTTTGTAATGCGTGTTTTTTTTTATAAATGGCTGCCTTTTTACTTATGTAACAGAAAACAAAAAGTGAATATTAAAGATAAGTACAGGAAACTATGTAACTTACGCATCAACCTACTGGGAATGCAAATATCACAAAAAGAGAAGGAGGAAGCTGGGATCAACTCCAAACCAAGTCAAGCGCCTTTCCATTTCAGTTTCCTCTGAAAAGCTGTCAGGTGGAGCCAGGAAAGAGGCGCCATGTACATCAACAATGGCAGCAGGTGACCTAGAAAATGGCGAATACCCTTACGTGTCAGATGGCGGTGAGGGCCACTATGTGGGAGATGACAACACCTTCGCATCGCTGGTGGTAAGTAAGCGGGAATGCTTGGAGAGAATGATCGAATGCTTCGATTCGTAATCCAATGCGGATTTTTGTAGCCGGCCCCCACATAGCAGCAGTTCACTACCATCAAGAAATGGATTAATCGAAATAACGCTAATGGAAAAGTTCATTTTGTTCCTTGCTTCGCGCATGTACCTGCACAAAATCGATAGAAGTAGGCGTAAATTCTTTGCATTTTTTCAAAATCGTCAAAAGTTGAATCCTTTTCCGCTTCTCGGGTAAGTCCGAAGTAAAACCCAGATACCTAGGCCAGAGAGAGAGTTTCTTTTTGCGATATGTTGGGCCATAGTTCCATAAGGACGAACTTATAAGCTCCTTGGGGGTAGCTCCTTTCGATAGAATGTCAGCCGGATTCATTAAAGAGGGAACTTAATGCCAAGTGATACTTTCGGTTAAAGTTTGTATCTTAGTCACCCAATTCACCACGAATACATTGTAGTTGGATGGCTCTTCCTTCAATCCAGATAGGGCAACAGTAGGGTCTGACCAGCAATATCCGTCCTAGATATAGAGCTAGCAAGTTCAGCTAGTAGCATTGCAGCAGATAGTTCGAGCTTAGGGACAGTAAGAGTTTTGAGTGAGGAGACACTTGATTTTGAGCTCAGCAAATTAGTATAAGACCTGTAATAATGAGATGGTTTTTTTTTTTTTTTTTTATTTATTATATGGTATTAGGATAGGGGGAATAGGGCTGCTCTGGTCGTTAAGGTTCCATCATTTGTTTTGTTTCTGGAATGAAATAAAAATATACCCATGAATACTCTTAGCTCCTCTACTAAATACCAAATGAGAATACCTAATACCTTAAGAGAAAACGTATATGCGTAGTACGCATATTGATAATAAATAATTGGATTGGTTGATGGCTATACACATGTGCTCCGTTACAAATTTTCACATCGAAATGCTACGAGGCCAGATAGGTTCAAGAGTTGTGCGAATGGCTATCGCGATGCACAGAGCAGTTAAAACCACACACTCCGAGTATTTGAGAAAGAAGGATGACCAAACAGCTAGCATGTAAGTTCATCTAAATAAGAGTGTGCATGGAAGGGCACCGGCCACGTCTTGAGCAACGAATAGAGAGGTATATCCCCGTTCCCCTATCCGCGCATCAAGAGTGGATCCACTAACTCCATTTGTCACAAATACAAATAAATTCACGCACTCTTGATCCATCATAACCATTTTGTGATTGTGATATTAACAATCAGTATTTTACAATACAAGACGGCACATGTCTACAACCAAATCTAACCTTACTTCCGGAGCGTATAAGATGAGGTGACCACGGATGTCGTACGACTGGCGATCGCATACACTCTCCGAGTGTTGAACCAACGGACGGATAAGCGCAAAACAACGACAAGTCCTTCCAACGAAATATGCGAATGTGAAGCACCGCCCACTTTATGAGCAACGAATAGAGAGGTATATCCGCGCTACAAGAGTGGATCCTCGAACATCAAATGGAGAGGTGAATCCCCGTTCCCCCATTCGCGCTACAAGAGGGGCTTCATAAGTCACGAATGGAGAGGTATATCCCCGTACCCCCATCCGCGCTGCAAGAGTGGATCCACGAACATCGAATGGAGAGATAAACCCCCGTCCCACCTTTTGCGCTACAAGACTGGGTCTTCTCACTCCATTACGCATAGTTAAAAGAATTTTAAATATACGCACTTCCGTTCTCCATCATCTGACAGCCCCGTCATACATAATAATATTACCAAATACTTTATACGAGTACTATAATGAACAATATAAATATCGCAATATATTAATATATTATGCCTACAAAAAGTAATCAGTAAGTTATTATAAAATATAAAACAAATATAAATTAACACCTTAATAAATAAGAACTACAAATAAAATAGCTAAGAAATACCCAGTAACTGTCCTTTATGTCCTTTCAGATTTTTTTGTATTATTTCTTTTTTTATTTTCACTAGCACTTTCCTGTCTAGAGTCTCACTACTAAATAAAATCTTCATTAGAATAGAAGACGCGTAAGGCGCTGGCATACCGTCCCCCACTCCGTTTTTCTTTTGAAGAAAAGGGACAATGCTAACAAATCTGCTATCCAATCCCTACGCAAATAACCAAAGGGAAAGAATTAAAACATATCAAATGCAATTAAATGCGTAGTGATAGCTGGAAACAAAGAGTGCATTGTGTACCATAAAAATGGGTCAGTGGTGATATCATAAAATAATACCCCGAAAAGAAAAAGAAACAACAACCGAAGCTATGTATGTTTACATAGGTCCGACAAAAAGATAAGAGGATGTATGAAACACAAAATCATAAAAAAAAGGATACTTGTTGGCCTGCCCATCAAGTACTACAGTGCAAGGGGTTGCAGTGAAGTACAACAACAATATTTTGCATTTTTCTTTTAATTTTATTTTTAGTTTATATTAGGAATTTTGGGAATAACTCTTTGTCTGTTTCTGCGACTTCTGCAAGAACGTTCGGATCATATGAACACCACTTTCTAATTTGAAATGTCCTTTGCCTAGCAATTGAGTCATTTGCTGCATGATATCGAGGACTTCTTCTCTTGAATCTCCACCAAATATCATATCATCTACATAAAAATTCCTATGAACGATTTTCGCTCCAATCGGATAAGTTTTTCCTCATCAGCTGCTAATTGATATATTGTCCGAACGGCAAGGAATGCAGCTACTTTGTTTCCATATGTAAGAGTATTAAGCTTAAAAATCTAAACTAAATCTTTAGGATCGTCTCGCCTGCATTGTAGATAGCTATCAGGGTATGACACCTCTACAAATATCTCTGGTCAGTGCAATTTTGAAAGAACGAAATCTAAATAAAATGAACAATGGTTCTGACCCACAAACAGAATATCATTCAATGAATATGTCGAAGAAGTAGCGGCAGATCCGTCAAAAACTACTTGTAATTTGGTGGCTGTGCTCTCAGCCTTCAATACGCAATGGTTCGGCAGGAAAAATGTAAACGCCGAAGAGCTTGTTGATATGACGAACATTCATCGAATGTGGTTCTCGATGAAGTGTTTTTACAATCAATTTCGTCCTTTGTGGTATTTGATTACAATTTCCGGTTTCCCAAAAAAGTTTTACCAAGTCATGCAAACGGATGTCGGATTTAGATTCAATTGACAATTTTTGAACAGCAGTTAAGCGAGACGATTTTTCCACGATTTGTTGTCCACCACCAGAGACAACCCATCCTAGCCTGGTTTTTTGAAGAAGTGGCAAATTTCCACGCAAACCTATCTGCCCAAAGCACATAATTTCAAAAAACAGATTAGCACCTATATAAGAATGTAATTTTTTTTTTAGTTTTAAAGAACTTAGCACTCAAGTGGGTATGAATACACTTATAATGCCTCAGCATGTGTTTAGTTTTTTTGGAAAATGGGATAGAGAGAGAAAGAAAGATTTTCGGCTCAGTGGTTATTTTCGCTCCATTGGTGGCATCCAACATTTAAGGGGAGACTAAATTCTTAGTGGAAGTTGGCTTGACGTTGATTTCTAGTCAACTACTCATCATACTTGATTTTCGTTAACTGAAAAAATGAATGTGTCTTTCGGGCGAGGCTGGGATTCGAACATCGAACCTTCCAATTTGGAAGCCAGTCCACTACCACTTGAGCCACTGGGAATTAAAAATGAAGGATCTGCTAGCTTTACGTTGGAAGGAATATTCCAATTGATGAATATAGTGAATAGTCCAATTAGGCTGATTGTCCGTCATAGTTGGAATTATAGTAGCAGTAAAAGTGCTTGTAAAGTCTCCAATGCGAGGCTTTAGGATGATTTCAACGGCTTCACAACAGGCCAAATCTGCTTAACCTATGCCAGAAATGAACGTTGTTGATTTTGTCCTCTTAAGTTGTAGCTGATTTGCCATTCGAGATCGAGAATTGCTCTGCAAGGAATCAACGTTCCGGCTCTATTCCTTACTAAAACAACAGCAGTGACAATCAAAACGCAATTTGCTGGCAGTTATTTTGAGGTGCTTTGCTGAGAACTAATACGAGATGTGGAAATCAAAGCAGTATGCGAAGCTGAGGAAGTGTTAGGAGTGGTTGCAGGATTCAAATGAAGCAAAGAGTGTTGCTTTGATGGACAATAACGGCAACACCTTGACTTACAATCTTTCACCATATGCCCCATTTTTTAACAATTAACGCAGAAATGAAAGCTCTTTGCCTTTTTGTATCTATTTGCAGGACACAGATTTGAGAATTATTGGCAATTTTAAATAGCATGTTCGAGAGGATCACAAAATGTACAACAATTGGCTATATTATTGGATGCCACAAATACCTTTTCGACTATTGTTGGTTTGAAATGACTTTTCGATCATCTGTTTAGCAGGAGTTTCAGTTAACTCAGCGTTTTCCACGTTCTCTAGCATTTCTAAATATGCCTACATTGACTTCCAGATAGGTATAACGATGATTGGCGTCTACTTTTCCCATTTTGTTTGCGATGTTATATCAAGTTTGTGACCATAAGGTATATAAGTTAACAATCTGCAAGTTATTCGTTGGTACCCATGGTCTATAGCGCTCGTAGGTTGTCACTTAAGGACTGAAACGAATAAAATTTGGAAACTTCAAAGTAAAAAAAAAATATTTTCAAAATTCATGTAAATTTTTTTTATTTGCTTTAAAACTCTGTTTTTATTAAATTCATTCACAATTACAAAAAATAAAAAAATTATTTGGGTTCCAATTCTTTCGTCAACTTCTTTCGAATGTCCTTCATAAGGTTGGTGACAGTTACATCCGTGATCTTTTTGGACGCTCTATTCTATTCAGCACTAAAATCTTTTACGTCCTTTGCACACTGCTCACTTTTCCTCAATTTATCTTTGACCAAAGCCCAATACCTTTCAATGGGACGGCACTGTGGAGCATTGGGTGGATTCATGTCTTTTGGGACAAAGTCGACATTTTTAGCAACAAGAAAGCTCAACGCCGTATGAGCATAGCGAGCTGAAGCTAAATTTGGCCAAAATAATGTTGAACCCTCATGTTTGTTTAGGAAAGGAATCAACCGCGTTTTTAGGCACTAGTTAATGTACACTTCTCCGTTAACTGTTGCCGTTGTAATAAACGATGAGCTTTTGTGTCCACATTGGCAAATGGCCTGCCAAACGAGATATTTTGATCCGAATTTTTCTATCCCAATCGATGTTGTTGATTGCGGAAGAATCTCAGCTTCAAACGAGTTGTAAAACTGCGCACCTGGAAGAGTAGTAAAGTCAGCTTTGACATAAGTTTCGTCATCCAAAACCAAGCACGCTTTCTTGTTGCTGATCAACTCGTATAGCTTTCGGGTTCGTGTTTTTATGACTTTTTTTTGCTTTTCAGTAACTTTTGGTATTTTTTGTTTTTTTCGTGTTTTTAGACCGTTACGTTTTTTAGATCTTTGTACCATTGTTTGGTTGATATTACATTTCCGAGCAACATCTCTGGATGACATAGTCCGGTTTTTTACGATGGTACCCACTATTTTCCTGTCCAAATTTGTATCATGTGCTCCACTTTTCTGTTTTCGCTTAACTGTCAACGTCTCCAAATATCGTTTATTAATAGAATCCACTGTACTGCGTGCTGTGTTTAAATTTTTTGCGATGAAATAGTTTGGACACGAAGTATTTTCGAGCCATTTGCCGATGATCTTTTTACGGCGTTCCTCTTGATTCATATTTTATAAATATTTTAAACCGCACCGGACTAAAATCAATAATAAACTGAAACTAGAGAATATACAGGCTGATTTGGGTACAAAATGGGATTGCAATTTTCACGCATTGGAAGTATAGCCCGTATTAAAATTTACAGATTTTATTCGTTTCAGTCCTTAGTACACGAAGCTTCGAAACCCCTCCTGATTCTACACCTTTAAGTGTAAATATCTCTCTTACGTGAGCACGAAAATTCAAGCGCTTATTATCAAATCTTTTTTTAAATAATTGTACTGCTATTTTGTAATTTTCATCGCTAATTTCCAGTGAACGGATAGTGTCCAACGCTGAGGCGATGCTGAAACTTCTCGATTTTGGTTAATTCACTGTCATTATCAACGACAGTCTGGAACTTTGAATAGAAATCAGGCCATTTAGTGTAGTCTCCACTAAATTGGGGAATTTGCAGAACCGGTAACCGCGATTAGGCTACGCCACGATAGACTAAGGATGAGGCCCGATTGCTGAAAAATTCCTCACCGTGTATGACTGTTGTTTTTCCGTGGAATGGCATTGCTTCAACTGACGAGAAATAGCTGCCTTAGTTTCCATGAAAGCTGCTATAAATTTAATTGAAGTCTTCCTTTTCCAAACTATCTTGACTGGTTTCGAAATTGGTTTGGATGTTGTGCAAGGAGTCAATCCTTACCATAAGCGCAGAATCATCTATGTCCTGAAAATGTTCTACCGTAAACAAATTCTTGATATGCATTAGCCGCTTTGTAATTGGCGAAACTTAAGCTTAAGAAATGAATCGCCTAACGTAGGTTTCGCTCCACCAGTCATTTTGGAGGTTACACTGACCAGAGAATTCGATTTCGAGAAAATATGCATCTATCCAAAAATATCGAAAGTTTTGTCTACGGGAGTTATTTACTTTACAACAGCGAATCGGTAAATCTGCTAGGCAAGCAGTAAAACCCTGAATTGGCGATATTACCAAACGACGGCAATGTACTCGTACATATAAAGCCACCCGCATAAATATGCAACGATATACGAGTATGGATGTTTTTTTTTTTTGTTTTAATAAAACGAATGCCGCGAACGAAACTCAACTGTAACTAGTGATGACGTCGGGGTCATCATGGATGTTTTAGAATTGTTTTATGATAAATTTCGATTTTCAAGAAATATTCGTCAAACCACTTTTTCGTCAATTAAATTTTTATTGTAGCAATCACGAACTAAACATGAAGAAATCTAATATGCAACTGATGGTTTACTAAAAACTGTGATTGGATGGCAATGTAATTAAAAAAAGTTGATTTCCAAAGTTGCCAGATTAAAACGGAAAAATGAAAAAGATCAAAAAATTATTACACTTTGCTGATACTCTGAACAGCCTGTACATCAAATTCTAATGACATTCAGCAAATATGGTTGTTAAAACTGCCACCTTTCTTAAGGAGTAGAATCCTATAAAGCTAATACTAACTTAAAGAACTCTATTGTCATATAATTGGTGAAATAAAATTCATGGAAATGCGATCGTTAGACCGGTAGTTAGGTAGTGAATTTCATACTAAACCGCGGTCGGTGGAAAATAAAATAAATAACAAGTGTAAAGCTTTTCATTCTTCTATGAGATGATTTTGAGATGTTAATAAACAGCTGAAATATCAAGTCGATTTCCTTTTGCTGAAAATGAAAATCTCAGTCAATTCTTTAAGTCAATGTGCTCCACAATTAATTTCAAATATGTTACCCCTATTTCCATTACTCGTATCGCCCTGAAAGATAACGCAAAGCAAGTGCTATGATTGTAAAACTCCCGTTGAAGGAAAATAAAGTGTGCTTTTTAAAAGTCTCTCTGCGTTCAATAAAGTCAACTCCCATTCCTTGTCTCTTCAATAATGGAAGAGTGTTTGTTGTAAATTACTATTTTTCAGAAATCATTCATTCAAACTCGTCGAATGAAAAAAAACCTTCGAATGTTTAATTGTTTTTCATACCAATGAATGTGTTTTTTCATTCGAATGATTTTTTCACTCGTATAAAGTGTGGACTATCTATCGGATTGGAGATAACGTTTCTTTGGGTTTCATACCAATGAAAAATTTTTTGGAGCTTGGACTATCGGAGTTGGAAAAGATTCAAATGTTTTTCATATGGGTGAATGGTTTTTTCACTCGTTCGAAGTGTGGACTATCGAGTTGATTGTACTGTTCCTTCTGCTTTCATACCATTGAATGATTTTTTGGACTTTAGACTATCGGGGTTGGAAAAATATTTGAATGTTTTTCACCTGAATAAATGATTTGTTCACTGGTTTAGAGTTTTGGGGTTGAATATGTTTGAACATTCGACAGTTTAAATCATTCAGTTACTAACTATCGATAGTCAAATTTATTCGATAGTACCCATAACTACATCAAACACTTCCCCCCCTCCAAACTCCGTTGCTGCTCAAGCTTAAAATGATCATTTGAGAGATACAACTGGAAATACTGCTGAGAATTTTGCTGCTGTCTCATCAATGATGCGGAAAATAAAACATCTGACTGATTGCGCAATGTAATACACATTGTTATATTTCTAATACTATTTTAGTTTATTGAAACTTTTTGCCGACGCTATTTATTGAGTATTCAAATATTTATTTGATTTAAAAGTTTCACATGTTATACATATATTTATTCCTTTCTTTTTAGTTGTATGTTTGTTGTATAATTTGAGTTTTTGCATAGCCTCTTAATTTGTAAACCTTATAAGTAGTATAAACTATGAAAATTGTTTGACTCATTTTTATTTGTATTTATTTCTTCATTTCCTATTTCATTTTATTAAACTTATTTTTTAGTCTTTGAAATTCAATCGATTGTCATATCTGGTTTCGTATTTCTACGATTATTTATCAAATGAATTCCAACCATTTCGATGAACTCAGGCCAGTTCTAATTGCAATCTACGATTGAAATCAAGGTCTTAAAATTGTAAAGCATACGTTCAAAATATACCATCTTGCACCAAATGTTTCTCACTTCTAAGATTGGTATTTTGATGGTTTCTTAATCTTGGCTTAATACTGATATTACGAAAAAATGGTGGAAATTCCTGGCTTCGAATTATTTAGAAATTACCGTAAAAACAGGGTTGGTGGTGGTGTGTGTATTTATGCTAGAAAGTATTTAAAGCCCAAATTCGTCTATGAATCCGTTAAGTCTATTTTACAATTTTATTGTCTAGAAATTATTGTTATTGAAAAACTGCTTTTGGTCGTAGTATATTCACCCCCTAATCGCTTTACTGAAGAAAATTTAGTAAAATTGAAAGATATTGTGGGTGGCCATGGCTTTCTTTTTTGAGCGAAATAACTACTGAGCCCAAACATCTTTCTTTCTCTCTCTTTCCCATTTTTCAAAAAACTTAACACATGCTGAGGCATTATAAGTGTATGATGTACTCATACCCACTTTAGTGTTAATTTCTTTAATTAAAAATATTGTATTCTGCCAAAATTATACGAACAATACAGTAAAGTGGTGTTCTTGTTGGTGATGACTTTAATGTCAACATTCTTACGTGCAATAATTTAACTAGTGAATTTCGTTATCCTACTTATTTTAAGTCCATAACTAATTTTTCGTTACTTGACATATCTCTAACAAATTCTGCATCTAGTGTATTTTCTTCCGATCGGGTTAACCGACTATTGAACTCATTAACAATATAACTGTTTGTTCGTTTCAATTCTATTTATGTAGATGGATTTAACTGTGATTATACTTATACATACAGCTTTAGATCTCTTATGATCATGAACTTTGCTGAACTTATAGAAGTGATTTATAAATATTTATTTAACACCTAATGTTAATGAAAAAATTGAAGGCTTTAATAATTTAGAAATAATTCTATTTAATACTTTCGTCCCGATTATAACTAAGAGTATTGAGTTATATTCTTGTCCTTGGTGTAGTTCTGAAATTAAACATAAGGTAACTGAAACAGAGCGTCTTTTCAAGAAATTTAAATGTAATCCTGCACCAGACAATAGATTTAAATATCGCATTTTACGTAATGAAGTTACAACCCTTGTGCAAAATGTCAAAAGCTCCTATTTTTCGAAAAAAAAACTTGACGTTAAAATGGACTCTTTGGGAAAATTTGAAAAGTCTTTGAGTAGTATCTGATAAAAACAAATCCAAATGCTCAATAACTCTAAACGAAATGAGTGAATTTTCTGCACCAATTCCCTCATCACCATCGATGTTCTGTCTGGATTCATTTTATTTTCAGTGTGTTAGTGGATTTGACTTATTCAAAGCAATCAACTTAGTTAAATCGAATACCGCAAGACCTGATGGTATTTCTCCGAAATTCTTAAAGCTAATACTTCATCATATAATATGTCACATATCTACATAACATCTTCAAATTTTGCATTTGCAGCTCTCAATTCCCTGATAAATGAAATGGATAAGTTAGTGGTGTAACAGGACCAATAAATTTTAATCCAAAATATGCTGCTGATTTCAGACCTATCAGTATTTTATGTTTTGTTACTTAGAAAGGTTGTAGATAATTTTGGTTTCTCATATTCTTCTTCGTAGTTATTAAATTGTTATCTCTTATTGACTGCACTTAGTTACTACGGATCATAGTCACCCTAATCCCAAAATTATAGATGCTGGTGTTCTGCAAGGTTCTGTGTTAGGACCACTTATATTATCACTTTTTAATAATGACATTCCGAACATTGCTGAAAACTGTAGTGTCTATATGTATGCTAACGATGTGATCATATGGTATATCTCGCACGCCCTATTAGTCTTATGAAAGACTGCGTTACAAGGGTTAATGAAGATCCTAAGAATATATCTAACCGATCAATATGCAATGAGCTGAAGTTAAACCTTTCAAAAACACTATGTATTTTTCTTTCAAAAAATAAGGTCTATCCGAATGATTTTGCACTTATTGTCCTTGATGGTAACCCTGTTAATGTTGTCGATGTTGTCAAATACCTTGGGTTTTATATTAACTGTTTGCTTACTTGCTGCGACGCAACAAAATACAGTTAACAAACAATTTATTCGGGACTGCGTAAACCAATACATTCGGCAAAGTACTTGCGCCCCTTTGTAAAAAGAAAAGTTACTTGGAACGTTCATATTGCCAATTTTTAAGTTTAACGACTATCGAAAATAACCCTTGGGAAAATAAATTGACTGCTATGTTTGCACTTTTGTTTGAAATAAAACAAAACCGATCAACTCGGGTCTAAGATCTCGTGAAGAACTGACTTTATTTAAAAGGAATGTAACGTAATTACCTAAGAATAATGAAAGTATATAAGTACAGCAATGTATGAAAATATGTATGTACAAATGTATGTATGTGATACTCGTATACAAAGGTATGCAGAATATGAAAGTCTGAATATATGAGTCCTCAAGTGTTTAAGAATATTAACGCAAAATATAAAAAATAGGGTAATGTAAGTGTTTAATTTAATCAGCAACCTCCGGGCGGGCCATAGGGCGCATCTGTAAGGGATATAAAAGTTGAATAGCATGACGAAACTTCTTGCCGTCAGCAAAAGGAACTTCACATGATCATATTTTATTATCTCTTCCGGGGTAGCAAACCTCGACTGCCGCTAACCGCCAGCGGATACGGGGAGTGCTGGCATCATATACCAATACGACGTCACCGGGTTGGGCTTCTTTTGAAAAAATACGCAAAAGCTTGAGATATTCGGCTTTCCACCTCTTCGATAGAAAAAAGGTGTACTGCAATCTGGATTTCCATTTGCTTCGAAGATCCGATGGAATTGCTTGGCCTTCACTCTCGCTATCGGTTACTTTTAAGCGACTGATAAGAAAACTTTCTGGAGTCAAAGGGGTCAAGTCCATTGGATCACTGCTTACATACTTTAAGGGTCTCATGTTAATAATTCGCTCGGCTTCAATAAGGAAAGTATTAAGCTCTTCGTTGTTAATCGTGGCCTTCCAAATTGCGATTTTGAGTACGTCTTTGACACTCTTCACGAACCGCTCCCAAAAACCACCCCACCAGGGTGCTCTTTCCACGCTAAATTTCCAATTTATTCCGCGGTTACTCAAAAAACCCTTGAAAATCTCGCTGTTGAAAATTTCGCCCAAGCTCTATAAATCGGCTGTAGCTCTTTTAAATGTCTTAGCGTTATCGGAATATACAGTAACTGGCGTGCCCCGCCTTGCTGTAAAACGGCATATAGTTAAGAGGCAGTATTCCGTCGTCAAGTTGAGAACTAGCTCCAGGTGCACGGCACGGCACACGTAAATATCATTATGTACACTTTGCTTTTGTTGTCATCTGGGCGTGTGTAAAGAGGCCCCGCAAAATCTACACCCTCCGTTTCGAAAGGTCTTGATGCTTGAAGTCGATCCCTTCGTAGAAGGGCAAAAGGCTGGGATGCGGCCTTTCCCCTGAGTCTGCGACAAAGTTTGCATGCTGCGATGGTCTTTTTAATCAACTGCCGGGCGGCAGACAACAAATATTGTTCACGCAGACGAGTCAACACGGTATTCACTCAGCTGTGCAAATACACTTCGTGAAAGTAAGTAGCGATCAACTTGCTCAAATAACTGCCTTGAGGTAAAATGATTAGACTTACAAAATTAGCCCCTCGTCTAGTTGCGTTAATCTACTTCCCACACGAAGTAAACCTTGGTCGTCCAAAAGTGGGTTAAGATTCAATAGCGTAGAGGATCGAGAAATTGTTTTCCCTTCCTGTAAAGATAAGACTTCATTTGAAAAATAAGTAAATTGAAAATAACTTATCCAGTAGATCTCTGCATTCTTCATTTCACCGGCTCGCAGAAACCTTAATATATGAGATGCCCTGTCCCTTTTTTTAGCCCAAATTGGGTACCACTTATTCAGTAGTACATTGACACCTTGATGAATAAGGGCCGTAATCCTGAGCAGCTTCTTCCAATTTTCCAATAGTTTCATATAGCATAAGTGGTTCCGAATATTTGGTGGAGCACCAACATCTTCCTTCTGAGAGGTTGGCAGCAACATAGTAACAGATTCCTCAGCATGCGACACATTCCCCAAAGGCCAATGAGACTTTTCTTTTTCAGCCAAGATGGACTTTCCTTCCATAGTAGCGACGTTGATAAATTTTCTGCGGAGATCCCTCGGGTAAGTAAACCTGCTGGGTTTTATTTCCCAGAACAATGACGCCGGTCCCTTACATCCGTAAGCTCTTGTATTTCCTTTACACGCCTGAACACGTACGGCTTCCACTTTCGGGCATCTCCTTGAATCCAATGTAGTGTGATCGGCGAGTCCGTCTACAGATAGAACCTTCGAGATGAAAGTTATAACTTCTTCCAGTAAGAACACAGTCTGGCAGCAACCAACGCCGCGGTGAGTTCCAACTTAGGCAATGTGAGAGCATCAGTTTTCTTTTTTTAAGTGGCTCAATTCGGACCTTCACCTCAGTTTTAAGATTTGACGTCTGGAGTCTTAAGAACGCAACAGCAGCCCCAAAGACTTTCTGACTGGCATCGGCGAATACGTGCATTTCGATGCACGTCAACTCCGCCTTAATTCCACGCCACCTTGGTATTGAGATTTCGGGAATTAATTCTAAGTCCTTAAAACCTGGGACGTATTTTTGGCTAGACTCTGCCCCCAATACCTCGTTCCAGTTTACTTTATCACACCACAAAATCTGAAACAAGATTTTCAATTTTATTAAAATTGGGCTTAAGAATCCTAATGGATCGAACACTCGAGCAATAATCTCCAAAAAGTTGCGCTTTGTAGGCTGTAACGTTGACTTTAAACATTCCGGATCAAATTTATTTATCAATTCGCTGTACATTCCATAGAACGCGGAGAACAGAATGAACTGAACTTGCAGCGCCATTTTCTCAGGTCCATATAAGCACTCTTAAAGACCTCAGTAGACTCTTTACGAAATTTATCTGCATCTGCCTGACTACTGCCACTTGATACAAAATCAAGATCATCCATGTAGAACGACTTTCTCAGCAATTTACATGAGTCTGGATATTCGGCTGCTTACGCGCGAGTGTGAAGCACAATGGTAGCAGACAGCAAGAAAGCACTGGATGAAACCATAAAGGTAACCCGCGTCATACGATACTCCACTGCGGAAAGTCTGTACATAAATCCTTGTCTTGTGAAAACCAGACAAAACGATGACTGTCTCTATCTTTCTCGGGTAAAACGATTTGCAGGAACGCTTTTTCAATATCTGCGACCAAACCTAACTGCTCCATACGGAAGTTCAACAAGACTTGCAAAATGTCTGGAAGTAAGCTTGAACCTGTCCATAAACATTCATTTAAAGACAATTTACCAGTTAAATCAGAGGCATCGAATACAATTCGGATCTTAGTAGTTGTCTTTTCCGGGCGATAAACGGCACAATGTGGCATGTAGGACAGGTTTTCCACGTTGTCGTCGTTCGAAAGAACTCTCTCAGCCTACCCTGATGCTATGAATTGCTGTATTGCAGTGTCGTATTCGCTAAGTTTGGATGGTCCTTTCGAAGCTGTCCATTTTTGGTTTTCCAGGGTAGGAGTGCTTCATATCCTGTCTCCGTCTTGCGAATACATTTTTCTTGGAGTTCTCTGGTGAATTCTCTCATCTCTATGTTATCTCTTCGTATTCCCAAACTCTCTAACCTCCGCATATCTTCAAGGGAGGAGCTGAATTGGGAAGAAAATTTTCATTAGGGATCAATTTATCCGTGTCGCAAGGGCGATTTATTTGTAAACCTGCACAACGAGATAGGCTGTTTATTTTTGCATTCTATGAATATTTTTCACCTGTTTGTCTCCATCGAAGGAAAGAGTGGAGACAGTATCAGAAACTGAGTCCGTGGCATCTTCCGCCCTTGTCAGACACTCTTTTTGTATTCGATGATAATCTATTCGGAGCTTTTAAGCATTATATAATAGTGAGAGGATGGAACACCAAGAGCTGTCAAAGAACGACTGCAAGCTATTACTGTATTACGAGGGCGGGTCAATAATTCTGTGCATTTTTGAATTTCTGACCTCTTTACTGAAACAGCAACACTGCTCCTGTCAACAGGCATTTGTCAGTTGACTCCTGTCAAAATTTAAACTTGCTGCGTCAGTTAGTTTGTGTTTGACAGCTATTTTTATCTGACTACTCACTAATTTGAGGAGAAAATGGAAAAAAGTGAATTTCGTGTGCTTATTAAGCATTATTTCTTGCGAAAAAAAACCATTACCGAGACCAAGGCTAAGCTTGATAAATACTATGGGGACTCTGCACCACCGATTTCAATGGTAAAAAAGTGGTTTACTGAATTTCGTTGTGGCCGTACAAGCACTGAAGATGCCGAACGTCCTGGACGCCCAGTTGAGGTCTCTACACCCGAAACAATCGAAAAAATTCACGATATGGTGTTGGCCGACCGAAGATTGAAAGTGCGAGAGATTGTGGAAGCCGTAGGGATCTCGCATGGCTCAGTGGTTTCAATTTTGAATGATCACTTGGGCATGAGAAAGCTTTCCGCAAGATGGGTGCCGCGTTTGCTCACAGTCGACCACAAACGCAATCGTGTAACAACTTCACAGGAAGGTTTGGCGTTGTTTAATCGCAATATGGAGGAGTTTTTGCGCCGTTTTGTAACCGTGGACGAAATATGGATCCATCACAACAAACAACAGTCAAAACAGTGGGTTTCTAAGGGTGAATCGGCGCCAAAGAAGGCCAAGGTGGGTTTGTCAGCCAATAAAGTTATGGCGACTGTTTTTTGGGATGCACGCGGGATAATCCACATTGACTACCTTCAAAAGGGAAGAACAATCAATGGGGAATATTATGCCAACTTATTGGACCGATTCAATGACGATTTGAAAAAAAAAACGACCTCATTTGGCCAAGAAAAAAGTTCTTTTCCACCAAGACAATGCAAGGGTGCACACATGTGCAGTTGCCATGGCAAAAATCCATGAATTGGGCTATGAATTGCTCCCTCATCCACCCTATTCTCCAGATTTGGCTCCGAGCGACTACTTCTTGTTCCCAAACCTGAAGAAATGGCTTGGTGGAAAAAGATTTGACTCCAATGATGAAGTCATCTCGTCATTTTGAGGACCTCGACAAATCATTTTTTTTGGAAGGGATAAAAAAATTGGAGAAGCGTTGGACAAAGTGTATAGAGCTCAAGGAAGACTACGTTGAAAAATAAAATAATTTTTTTATCAAAAAATCAGTTTTAAACCAAAAGTCACGGACTTATTGACCTGCCCTCGTATATAAATTCCTCAATCCCGTCGCGCCCGTTTTGCCAGAAACTGCCGGAAGATACATGAGCTGCTGCATTAATTTGTTTATTAGTTTTTCGGCGTCGCCATATTCCTCTTGCAAAAGAGAGACAGCTCCATCGTAACAGGTATCAGAGGGAGTGAAACCTAATATCTTCTTCGCTGCATTACCCGTTAGAACAGACTGCAAATAGTTGAGCTTTTCGGCGCCACTCAATGATGCTGAAGGTGCTCGAGGATTGACATCATTTTGATAGGGATTAATAGCGATTGCACCCGCGCCACGCGAACCTGCAATCTTCCCATCATTCCCACAGCCGAGTCTTTGTACTCCGCTGTCTTCTCTGGCTTGGAATCTTCGATGCTCTTAGCCTGAACATTGTTGATGGCGCGAAGAATTTCGTTGGCAGTAGTGAGGCGTTGGACGTACGAAGCGAGATCTTCTTCCGTGGAGTCGAGTTTAGACAAGTCCTCCATGTCTCTTATCTTATATGACTTTCAGTACTCTGTCGCTTCATTTACTATCTTCGTTATTTGTCTGTAATAGCCGGCGGGCGCTTGCAGCTCCATTTTAATACAATACGTTTCGAGTTATCAATATATTGAGTTACGAGAATCAAATTAATGTTTTTTTTTTAAACTAAGTACAGTCTAAAGAGTACCGGGTTTTGGCACCATATCGAAAATAACCCTTGGGAAAATAAAAACAGCTATGTTTGCAGTTTTATTTGAAATAAAACAAAACCGATCAACTGGGGTCTAAGATCTCATGAAGAACTAACTTTATTTAAAAGGAATGTAACGTAATTACCTAAGAATAATGAAAGTATATAAGTACAGTAACGTATGAAAATATGTATGTATAAATGTATGTATGTGATACTCGTATACAAAGGTATGCAGAATATGAAAGTCTGAATGTATGAATCTTCAAGTGTATAAGAATATTAACGCAAAATACAACAAATAGGGTAATGTAAGTGTTTAATTTTCAGCAACGGCTCTGTGTTCTCCTGTCGAGATAGTGTTTGTAAACATAGACTTAAAGTTGCTTTAAATGATTGTCTTCGTTATATTTATAATATTCCCAGGTCCTTTCCGTCTCCAGTTTAACATCTTCTGTTGTTGGCTTAAAACTTAGCTTTTATTTTATTTTCCGTAATATTTCAAAACTATATAAAAAAACTTAAAATAACTTAAAATACAGTTAATAACTCTTAACAATTTAATTTTGGTGGGGGCTGAGGCCCCCATTTATTGGTTTAATACAAGCTTAATCTAATTTAAAACCAGGACCAAAAACTAACAGAAAGACTTAAGAGCTAGGGACCAAGGAAGTGATGGAGGAGATCTTGTTTGAGATGATGTGTGCTCAGGTGGAAATCAAAAAGGGAGAGGTTTGAGTTGACCTTTCGGAGCATTCGGGAGATTGGTTCGTTGGAGCCATAAGAGGTGCGGTGGACCGGTAGATAGAAGAGTCAAGGACGACGTAGATTGCGGGGGTTGGTATTGAAGGAAATGGTGTTCAAAATGGGTGCACAGTCGATGGAACCTGAGAGAAGTCGATGAATGAAAAGAATGTCAGCAGTATTCCTACGTTCTTCTAATGAATTCATATTTAGAAGTTTGAGGCGGTCCTGATAGGGAGGTAAGATTAAAGGGTCGTTCCATGGCAGACCACGGAGAGCAAATCGGAGGAATCGACGTTGAATACCCTCGATTCGGGGAACATGAACCCGGTGAAAGGGGGACCAAGCTTGACTGGCATACTCAAGCAGGGCGCGAACAAAGGTAACATAGAGAGATCTGGTTACATACGGGTTGGAAAAATTCTTTAATAAAGCCAAGTGATGAGTTAGCTTTGAGGATCATCTTATCGATATGCGAATGGAAATTCAGCTCATAGTCGAATAATATGCCAAGGTCTTGAAGACACTGAACGAGGGGGATTGGTTGACCATGGGGAAAATAAAGTCGAGGAGGAGACGGGTTGCATTTACGAGAGAAGGTTTTTTTTTTTTTTTTTTTTTTTTTTTTTTTTTTTTTATAGATTGACATTTGGCTATATTAAGATCTAGGCAGTTTTGAGGCACTAGATTGAAGACCGATCAAGGTCTTCTTGAAGAAGGGCAGAGTCATGGGGAGAGGAAATAGTTTTAAAAAAATTTATGTCGTCAGCGTAAAGGGAGAGGGAGGAGTGTTTAATGACTTTCTCAACATCGTTAATGGTAAGAATGAGGAGAAGAGGGCCAAGATGACTGCCTTGTGGAACTCCAGATGAGGCCAGGAATGGAACAGAAAAGGTGGATCTTAACCGAACGCTATAATATCGGTTTGCCAGGTAAGAAGAAATCCATTTTAATAAGAGAGGCTCAAAGCCGAGAGCAAGCAATTTGAAGAGGATCAGTTGATGGAATATCTTATCAAACGCTTTAGTGAAATCAGTTGCGATAACATCGATTTCTTTGCAATTTTCTAAGGCTGAGAGAGCAAAAGACATGAATTCAACTAGATTTGTGGTAGCTGACCTCCCATTTAGAAAACCATGTTGTCGGGGTGAAATAAAAGGATTGAATTTGAAGCTTAAGACTTCGTATAAAATGCTTTCAAAGAGTTTGGGTATATGAGAGAGTTTAGCAATGGGACTATAATTGGTAACTTCATGTTTAGATCCCTTTTTGTATATCGGGATTATAAAAGAGGTCTTCCAAATCTGGGGAAATTCTCCCTGTGTAAAGGATAGACGAAGAGCATTTTTTAAGAAATACGGCGGGGGACTCCCCCTGGGCCAGGTACAAATTCATCTTTAAGATTTTGTAACTTTTCTTCAATAACTGCAGGATCGAAATTTGGAGTGAGAAGGGGACCAATGGAGAAATTTGGTAGATCATTGAAGTAAGAGGGATCTGGTACGAAGGAGTTGTTGGCAAATGATTGTTTGAAAAATGTGGCAAAAAAGTTGGCGATGGTTGGAGGATTACTTGAAGATTTCGTTTCAAAAGCGAGGGAGGAAGGATAACCATCAGTCTTACTTTTGCAATTGACAAATTGAAAAAAGGACTTTTGAGATTGGTTTGCGCACTATTGAGGTAGCGCTGATAGAGAGAGTTATAAAGTTCACTGAAATGAAGATATGTACCTAGATAATTTAAATAGTCGGAAGAAGAGTGGGTGCGAAGGAATACCGCCCATAACTTGTTTTTTTTTGTTTCGTAGAGAGCGAAGTCTACGATTATACCAAGGAGGGGATGTAGAAGAAGTTTTATGGCGGGAGTAAGGCACATAAAGGGAGATGGATTTGAATATTTCTATGTAAAAAGTGGAGAGGGCATCAACCCGAGATAGATTGGTAAACTCAAAAGAAGCCCTGCGTAGATAGGTATTGATTTTACTTTGTGAAAATTGTAAGAAAATAGAACTGCGGGGAGAGGCGACTGAAGGGAGAGTTGTGGAAAAATGAGAGAAGAAGTGGAGGATGAAAGGTATCAACAGTTGAAAGAGATAGGGGACAACACGATACTGAGGTGTTGATGGGATCAGTTATGAAGATAAGGTCTAATTGCCTTTCCATATAGTTGGAAACGCCACTGACTTGGCATAGACTAGAGTCTGTTAGCCGATCTAAGAAGAGGCATTCCTTAGTAGAAATGGGATTGGAAGCTATGAAAAAAGATTGGTCTTCAGATGGAGTCCACTTCAGCTGAGGCAGATTAAAATCGCCGAAGATAATGTTATCATCAAACGAGTCTGATAAGTCGATCAAATTGTCAATTGCTGCAATAGCAAGTTGGTAGGATTCGATTGCGCACAACGTACAAGCATCTACAAGTAAGGGTTATTTTAACCGACACAAAGTCGAGCTTAGGAGAGGATGAAGTTGCAACGAGAGAGGAGTCCAAGCTGTTGTGAATAGCCAGTAGGACACCTCGACAAGGGGATTCATTTAAATAGAACAATAATAAATGCTTACACAAACAAAGTGCATGTATGTGCCCGTTAGAACATACTCGTACATATAAAATACGGTATACCAACGGGCACTACAGTAACTTATATTGGGCTACTACAGTAACTATACCTGGGCTGAAGGTAGCCAATAAGTTCTGGTAACGTTGGTGGAAACTCATTTTCCTGGATCCACATTATCAGATTACTCTGACATGCTACGGCACACTGAGAACATTAATCTCTCTCTCTCTCTCTCTCTCTCTCTCTCTCTCTCTCTCTCTCTCTCTCTCTCTTCGAAGAGGGAATAGGTATTCTTATTAATAGAAAAAAATTACGGTGGGCGGTGCCACGGCATACGCAGATGATGGACAGCGCGAAGTATCTGGGTGTAATTTTGGACAAAAAACTGAATTGGAATCCACAAAAAAAGTCAACTAAGCAATCGACTTAAAAACAACCATTAAAACAAAACAAACATTTGATAAAAATATACTTGTTATATACATGTATATACAAATATTTTTAATATTAATACGCAAAATTAACTTTGATCTTACACTAGTAATTAAGGGGCACCACTTTCTATAATCTTATGTAACTCAAATTTCAAAACCACGTTTGCAAACAGGGCAAAATGATTTGCAAATATTTCAGGAAAAAAGGCGAAATATAATACAATCCTTCCATATTATAAATCTACTGGTTATTATTACAATTAAAAAAAGCATAGTCATACTCTTTTATATGCAAACGCAAGTGTGTGCTGTATTAAGATTATGATTTAATATTAATACGTTTATCACAATCTAACCTTACTACTATATTTTGGTTTCCAGTTATGCATAGTGCATCATGAAATGCGACTTGTGCATTTGAGCCTAAGTAATTGAACCCTTTAACGGCATACCTAATAAATGCATTTACACTAATGGTGTTGAATACATATACTTGTAGATATATTCCGCTAATATTGATGAATCATCAAAGCATTTAAACTTCAACAATCTTTGAGTCAATTGAATAAGTATTAATGTATCGTACTGCAACCTCCTACTTATTGCTCTCTCTATAGCTAAATATTACGATTAAGTATGGTAAAAACTGCTCATATCACAATTGAAATAATTTAATATTAATGTGCACCTAATTTCCCTTATTTTTCGTCATATATCTAATGAGATAATAAACATAATTTTTTTCCTTTTTTCTGTTTTCAGGTGAAAGTTTTGCTGAATTACATCATGGAACAGGTGCACACTTATGTGATTGTTTTTCAATAGTTATAATAATACCTATAATTTTAGTAATAAGTGTAAAGGCAAAGTTCTTCAGATAACTGAACGAAGAATGTATAATATAATTAAGTATTTAATTAGTATTTTAATAAAATTTGTTGTACATGAATTATCATTTTTAAGTAATTGTCACAATATGTGATCTAAAAATAAAAAGTAAAATAAAAGAAATTGAAAACAAATTAAAGTTGGTTTCTCACTACTTTGTGTACGATTACAAGAATTTAATTGTAGTGACTCACTCTATTCTCTACTCCAAAAGATGGAAAACAGACTAGAGATAATAACCATAGCAAAATGGTTATTAAGCTAGTCTCCTTGCTTTAGCAGAAAACGGTACTGCAGATGGTTGCACACGAGCAATAAAAATGCAAAAATTGTTTGGCGAGCTAGTACATGAAAAAAAAATTTTAAGTTTACCAAAAACTACAAACGAGGTAAGCATTTATTTGAATATGTATAGTTGCATTTATTTGTGAAGATATGTCGATTATTAAACTGACCCTAATCTTAACCATTTGCCATTCCAGGACCACTGCACTACCTCGTTTTAAAACCGCTCAGAGCCGATGGAGTGAAAAGTACTACATTTAGCCTCAAAAAATAAAAAACACGTAGTTTTTACCTCTCTATCCTTCTTGGAATATTACAAGTACAACATACAAATGTCTCTCCATTGGTGGCATCCAACAATTAATGGGGAGACTAAATTGACTTGTTGTATTTTAGTCAATCATTCATCTCACGAGCTTTTAGTTGCCTGAAAAAAAAATGTCGTTCGGGTATGGCTGGTATTGAACCCCGAACCGCCCGATTGGGAAACCGATACAGTTCAGTTCAGTTCAGTTCAGTTCAGTTCAGTTTTAATGCATTTTTATTTGACTTCTTTAATTAATTCTTACATGCTATACAAAAAAACGCTTAAAAATTAGCTTAATTAACTTAAAATTATCTTATTCTAACTTACTGGCCCCATGCGGGGAATTTTGGTTAAACATAATACTTAATCTATGTCTTTCGACGTTGCTTACAGTCTATTTTATTTTTTACATTTATTAACACTAAAACTAAGAAAATGAATTTTAATTAAAAAAAAAAAACTTAGTATCTGGACTTTTTGTTATAATATAAAACTTAAAACTAGGCCTATGAACTACCTAAAAATAAATCTTAACCTACTTAATCCTACTTAAACTACCCCTTATTTTAGAGTGTGTTACCCACCTCTAAAGTTCTAATATAATTTTTTTTTATTTTTATTTTTTTTTTATTTTTTTTTTATTTTTTATTTTTTTTTTTCCTTAAATCTAACTTAATCCTACCTAGAACTATGTAAGCCGGCCATGGCTAATAAAATAGACAGACGACCGACTTTGCTTCACATGAAGCTACCTATACCTTGAGGAATTCGACGGCGAACCTTCCCCTCCTTCCAATAGCCACCAAAATTGTTGGTGCTGCCGAGCAACATCCCTCATGTCGCGACTCCCTACCGCCCTACTGAACCGGAGACGCTCCGCACTGCCATGTGCGACGTCTCCGTCGTAGTTGAGTCGCCTGTCCGCTGCTGTCCGAGCGACATGGAAGATTAGCGGCACCGCTAATCTGTCTGGATCAGACCTTTCATATCGAAGTAGAGGAACGCTTCTGGAGGAATAAAGCCGTCAAAGCAAACTCTCTCGTGATACATATAATTTGGGTAGTAAGCCCCGGAGATCAGGTTGTTCGACGAGGTCATTGCTCTTGCAATGTGCCTTCGAATCAACTTAATAATGAAATTGTCCACTCTTATTAGGTTCGCCCTATTGTATAAAACCTCTTTAGGATAGAATTTTATGTACTCGGACTCTGGTGTTTTGTATAAGCGAAGACAAGTCCGAAGACAAGCCCTCTCAAACACCCTAATCTTTTCCAATAAGCTTGCTCTCACGTTAAACCACACGGGACAACCAAATACAAGCATAGGCCGGATAAGGGCTATGTAGCAGATCACCTTCACCCTCGCATCGAGTTGGCTGTATATATTGGATTTTGGGACAACCCCGATAGTTTGCGGTGTGTCCCGTGTTCCTGCGTAAGGCACAAGAGAGTTGGCTTTTATCAGACGCTCCGTCCTTACCTAGAGCGCATTCCTCGGATTTGTGGTTCTTTCCGCACTTCACACATCGAGGCTGCATTTCGCAGTTCGACGCGGCCTGCCCGAACCTTTGGCAGCGAACACATTGTAAAATGTTTTCGCTCCTCTTTAATTTTTCCCAGTATACAACCTGGTAGTCTAGGATTTTGATACTCCTTAGACCATCCAGTTTGCTGTCGGGACTTAACTGAACCAGGAAGAACGGTAGTTTCCGCTTCTCCCTTTTGGCTCTAGCTGTGACAAATGGCTTAACCCCTACGAATTTGAGCCCTTCGCACTCCTTCTCTTTCAGCAGTGCAAGGAGCTCCTCCGGATCTGTCGACGGTTCTAACCCCCTCAGCAGCATTGTTTGCAGCTTCTCCCCCTTCGGGGTGTAGGAGAAGAACTCCGTCGTCGAATCCTTCAATAAACTTTTAATTTTGTGGTAGCGCTCCACTGTATTGCAGTGGATCGCATGCCTGTCTAAACTAAGTCTTTTAACAAAAAAATTATTGCCTATGGCCGACTTACATAATTCTATTGTGTCTTTCAACTCCATCTTAAATGTGTTGATAGAAGGTACCCGTGTTTTGGTTGTTTTCTGCTGTTGCTGTTGCTGTTTCTGCTGCTGCTGTTGCTGTTGCTGTTGTTGTTGTTGTTTCTGCTTTCGTTGCTGTTGTTGCTATTGTTGTTGCTGCTTATGTTGCTCTGATTTTTGTTGTTGTTGCTGCTTATGTTGTGATAAATTTTTTTGTTGTGATTGTGCTTGTTTCTTTTTCAACTCTTGGGTTGATTTAACTGTGTTTTGTTGTTGTACAGAACTTTTCCGTGTGTTTTGTTGCGGTATAGACTCGCTCATTTCCATCTGCTTCTGAGAGTCCTGGAGTTGCTGCTCCTTCTGTCTTCTTGCAACTTGCTTGGCTTTAATAGCAAGTGCCTTTAGTTGCAGCTCTTTGATACTGCTGGTTATTGCTTGCATCTTTTCTTCTTCGTCATCTGACTCCGAAGCCGCTAACCATGCGAAAGTATTATCACCTCCCATATAGCGTCCCTCTCCACCATCGGATACATATGGGAAATCATCTTTTGCTGCTTCTGGCCAATTTTGGTGTTCTTCTGTTGCCCTTGTCGATGTTGTTGGCGCCTCTTCCCTCACTTTACCAGGGAGCTTTTCAGTAGACGCAGAAAATTAAGGGCGCTTCACGAGGTTAGGAGTTGGCTTCAACTTCCTCCTCCTCTTAGCCCTGACCTCTGGATTCCCAGTTATTTGGTGGGCCGATATTACGGCTTGGTCGTCAGGTGACATCATTTCATCTGTTGGTCTCGCTATTAGGATAGCGGACCGTTCACCGCCACTCATTACCCGGTCTTACTGTATAAGAAGTTACTTATATTAACTGATGTGAATTTTAAAAATAAAAAAATTCCGTCTTATCCCGGGGATCGAACCTACGCCCCTTGTTTACTCGCCCGACACCACTGCTATTGCGCCACCGAAGCACTTGGCATAAACGTTTCTAATGGTGATTTTGATATTTTTGTTATCACTTAAACGAAGCCGAAACACGTCTATTCTCTATCAAGGTTTGTGAACGACTGCGAAACCGATACACTACCTGTACTACTACACTACCATGGTCATCCACGTAGAAAAACTGCAAACTAATATACAACTTTCTCTTTCAATAAAAAAACCTGTGCTATGTAATGGAAGCAAGCAAATTACGAGTACATACACACCTGACAAAACCATGTATGCTTCAAGAATTAATCGGAAAATTAAGTACTGCAACTTCGTTTAGATTGATGATGTTATCGCAGAAGTTTAAGTGCAGCGGATCTATCCACGCTCAGTAATTAGTTATCAGACGTAGCACATCCAGCGTGTGATGTAACACAATTGAACCACTTTTTCTCGCCATTATCACAAAATGAAAAACACTCACCCATCGAGAATCAACCAATTGTTTCCAAAACACTAGGATGGACAGTGTGTGAATCATATACAGAATGAAATGACGTGAAACTTGTTGGCCAACAGAAGTTTTACAATTACCACATGCGACTGCCAGAAGAACGAAGACAAATATCTTAGCACATTGTTGAAGGAACTCATGGCGATTGAATCAGCTGACACTTAAAATAACAAAACCGTACGTTCGCGCAATGATGAAAGAGCAGAAAAGATTAAGCACGCCAATACAAGCAAAGAACTAAAAAACTTCGCAGTTCCGTTGTTGTGGAAATATGACAGCAAATTGCCTAATGGCCGCCCAATGGCCGCCCAATGGCTGTACGGAGACTGTTATGTCTCGAAAAAAGAATGGCTAAGGATATTACATCGAGTGAGAAGTTGAACAATCAAATTGAGGAGTATATGCGAAAGCAATATGACAGGGAAATAGATAAAGAAGAACTACAAAATGATCCTTTCTGGTGTCTCCCAAACTTCCATGTACTCAACCCACACAAACCAAATAAAGTAACGATCGTATGGGATGTATCGTAGCTGCGAGTGTGGATGGCATTTCGCTCAATTCTATTCTTTTGTCTGGGCCTGATATTGTACTATGTTTGCTCTCCGTTTTATTTCGTTTTATAGAGCGAAAAATAGCCATTTGCACTGACATAGGAAAAATCTTTCACCAAGTGCATGTAAGGCCAACATGCTCAACGATTCTTATGGAGGAACAGAGAAAGTAAGAAAATAGAAGGGTATGCGAAGCAGTTTTTAACTTTTGAGTCAAGGTGCACTAAAAAGCTATTTAATTAAAGTCTGTCAGAGTGACGAATTTTCAGAAATGGTTTCAATTCTTAGAAGTGACAACGATTTAGACAAAAATAAAATAGATAAAACAAGTTCATTGTAAAAACTCTTGCCGTATCTAAATAAAAATTCGATTTCACTAGTGAGGCGAAGGATAAATACAGCAGCTGGTGTTCATTTAAGTACAAAAAGACCAATTATTATACCAAAGCACCACTAAGTAACAAAATTAAACATTGCTGATTGTCACCATCGATTCTATCTTCAATATGATGAAACAGTTGTCAACGAGCTGGTTCTTATATTCTGCATTCCAAGACTTCGGGTTTTGTTCAAGAGCGCAAAAGCAGCATGCCAATTCTGCAAAAATCGCAGAAATATCCCGAAACCACCGCTAATGGGAAATTTGCCACCAGCTAGGCTGCAACCGTTCACTCGATCATTTTCGTCCATAGGGATTGATTATTTTGAACCCATCTCCGTTACGGTTGGCAGACATTTGGACAAGAGTTGGGAGTGCTCATAATGTGCATGACTATGCGTGCTATACAGACCGAAATGTCATGCTCGTTATCGATTCGATTCATCGCACGAAGAGGATGGCTGGTAGTGATTTATAGCGATAATGGGACAAAAAATTTCGGGGTGGTAGTGAAGAGCCCAAAGAAACAGTACGCGCTGTAGAGCTGGACAAGAAGTCCAAAAATTTCTTTGTGCCCAATTTTAAGTGGAAATTCAGTCCCCCCTCGTCACCGCATATGGAGAGCAATAGGAAACGATTAGTTTGTTCCGTGAAGCAAATGTGGAGTCACATATCACCAATAAAGAATCCATCAAATGACCTGCTTTCGACAATGACGGCAGAGGTAGAGAGAATCTCTCGACCACTTACCTACGTTCACATAGACGGCGAAAGCGCAGAAACATTGACACCGAATCATCATTTTTTATTGGGCTCTTCAAACGGCGACGAGCTATGTGGTATTCTATTCGATTAAGGTTGAATATTGCGGAAACATTAGCTTGTCAGCGAGCAATATGCAAACTATTTGGCGGCGGTGGGTCAGCGAATACCTTCCGTATCCAACGAGGCGATGGAAGTGGTATCCGGTGTCAAGGTCAATCAAAGAGGGAGACATCATTTTCATATTGGGTCTATAACTTTGCGGTGCGGTTTGCTAAGAGATCGCTTAACTTGTATTATTCCATTGTTATTATTCCATTGGAACATACGTTGGAAAGCTACTGTCATTGTACGTCATTTCAGTATATGTCATTCATTTGAAGTGTAAACAACAATATTTTTTTTTCACTCAAATATGTCGAACTTTGTGCATGAAAAAGTGTTTTTGCGGGGAGTTCTTCTTCATTACTTAATATGAAGAAAACTGCTGCCGAAAGTCATCGAATTTTGGTGGTAGTCTATGGTGAACATGCGCTAGCTGAGCAGACGTGCCAAAAGTGGTGATTTTGGCTTGGAAGACGATGAACGTCCTGGGCAGCCAAAAAAGTTTGAAAATGAAGAACTGGAAGCGTTGCTCTATGAAGATTGTTGCCAAACACAAGAAGAGCTCGCAGAATCTTTGGGTGTCACTCAAGCAGCCATTTCAAAATGTTTAAAAGCAGCTGGATATATTCGAAAGCAAGGAAATTGGGTTCCACATGAACTCAAGCCGAGAGACGTCGAAAGGCGGTTTTGATTGTCCGAAATGCTGCTGGAACGCCACAAAAGGAAGTCATTTTTGCATCGGATTGTTACTGGTGATAAAAAATGGATCCATTACGACAACAGCAAACGCAAAAAATCATATGTGAAACCCGACCAACCAGGCAAATCAACGGCAAAGCCGAATATCCATGGCGCGAAGGTATTGCTCTGTATTTGGTGGGACCGGGTGAAACCATCAATGGACTACGCTACCGAACACAATTAATCCGTTTGAAGAGAACAGTGGCCGAAAAACGCCCGGAATATGCGACCAGACACGAGGCAATAATTTTCCATCATGACAACGCTCGGCCCTACGTTGCTATTCCGGTTAAGAACTATTTGGAAAACAGTGGATGGGAAGTCTTACCCCACCCGCCTTATAGCCCAGACCTTGCCCCTTCTGACTACCATTTGTTCCGGTCGATGCAGAACGCCCTCACTAAAATACGGTTCACATCAGAGCAGAATATCAAAAATTGGCTTGATTCATTCTTGGCTGCCAAGCCGGCGCAGTTCTTTTGGGATGGGATCCACAAATTGCCAGAAAGATGGGGAAATACTTCAGATGAGCAATACTTTGAATAATACTATTGTACATGTTTTTCTTAAATAAACGTTCAAATTTTGAAAAAAAAACCCAATAGTTGAACAGAAGGTGTGGTACTTAAAGATGTCCCGGGAAAAGATGGCGTAATTATTGTAGAAGCACGATAGTAAAGACCTCACAGGCGTTTACCTGAGGCCTTCAGTTAAACTAGCCGTGCTGAAGGGATGGCGGGTTTGAAGTGGATGGAAAGCCGGTCCAATGAACCCCAACTTACCAGGGGGACTATTGCCAAATCTGACAGCACAATGCTATAAAGTGACCGTACTAGCAGCATTGAGGCCACACTCAACCGATAAATGTCAAAACGCACCATACTGCTCATTTTCTCGGTTTGTTGGAGGTAGCCATTGTTATATCTCGTTAAAATTAAAAAACAACGTTAAACTTTCTTTATTTATTTGTTTATTACTTTCACGTTCGTGGCTCTGCTAGGACTGGCGTTTACATAAAATAGAACACAGGAGCCACCTATAAGTGTTATACCATATTTATATAAATGTTATACCATAAACCATATATATAACAGCCATAATTAAAGATCTAATTAATAATAATTAAAGTATGTATATTACAATAGTAGAAGAACAAAATAAATGTAATTAAGTCTAGTACATTTACTTGTATTATAGGAAATAAAAGTTTTCTATGAATCACCAAATAAAAGTTTTTATTTGTCCCATTTCGGATTCTAACTTTGGGAAAATCAATAAGGGAACGTCAACACCATCTAAATACGCTATTATTCATTTCCGATGTCATTAAAAGCAGAAGTCGAAAAACAAGTTCAGAATTTTACCCAGCCAATTCAATAAACAACTGATAATGGTAAACAAAAGTGCGCTTAGTCCTATTGGGGAGCAATTTATTTAAACTTATACCTAGAAAACTGTAAGCCCCAAGTAAAACTTTGGACGGTGAATGTGTAGGTGACATTATGACGCACTAAAATATTGTAAAAAAAAAAGAAAAAATATATTAACACATTTTACCTAAATAAATTCGATTTTCCCAAAAATTTATTGATTTAAGGATTAACTTTTTTTTTGTGTCTGAAGACCAATATCTCGAAAATAAAAATGAGATATTTTGTAAACACGAATTATCCCCTTATTAATTGGCTATTGCTATGGGTTGCTGTGAGCAGGTTTTCGTTCGTTTGTAACTAAAAATAATCTTCTATCCGTCATAAGTACTATGTATTTTCACTTGTTGGTACCTTCGCACCGTCGACGGCAGCAACAACAGTCGTTCATAGACCTCCACGGAGATAAGACGTATTTCGGCTTTTGTTTGAGAAGTGATACCAATCCAAAAAGACATTTGACGAGTTTAACATAGGGCTCAAAATAGCACAGTGGTTGTGTACCCGGTTGCCTCAGTCGTTCATAGATCTCCGTAGAGAACAGATGTGTTTCGGCTTCTTTTCAGTGAAGTGAATAAAAAGTTCACACAAAAGAACAATAATAATTTATTTTGGCAACTAATTCGGTAGCCCAACGGTAGTGTTTGGGAAAACTGCGGTCGTACATCCCATCCCCAAAAGGGATAAAGACATATCCAATCCGGCGAATCTCCGGTCGATCAGTCTTCTTCCAAACATCAGTAAGGTTTTCGAGAAGGTGATCAATATAGTCCGGACTAAGTGGGTTGAGGACAAACATATAGTTCCGGATATTCAATTCGATTTCAAGGCAGGGTAAGGTATCATTCATGCTGCGTCCAAACTGGTTTCTGACATCCAATGGAACAAAGGCAAGAACAGTCCACTGGTGCCTGCCTGATTGACTTGGAGAAGGCCTTCGATACCGTATGGTTAGAAGAACTCTTTTTCAAGCTGGACAAGTTGGGCATTAGTAAGCCACTGCTATATATGCTCTTTGATATGCTCTCCAGTAGACAGTTTATCGTGAAGAATTGCGAAGTGACTTCTGCTGGAACATTTAACATTAAAAACGGTATGCAACAAGGTGCGGTAAATTCGCCGATCCTATTCAATATTTACACAAGTGATCTGATAGGTTCACTTCACCATGCCATAGCGTACGCAGACGACTTAATCGCGTGCAGGTCAGGTCCAAAGATCGAGGTCATTAACATACTCTTGCAACGTGACTTCGATAAAATTGAGCGATATTGCGATGACTGGAAGTTGAAAATCAACTTTCAGAAGTCGGAAACCATTTTGTTTAGGGCGCCTTTGTCTGGGGCCTCTAGGGATACCAGAATGAATTGGCGGAAGGGGACAGCACGGGCAGCCACTTGCTTGTCGAAATATAGTCAGATACCTTGGGATTTTAACAAACATATAGATGTTTCTTTGGCCAGAGCCAAAGATGCTTGCGCCCTTACAAAGAGACTGTTTTATAACAGCCAAGTCGATGCGAGGGTGAAGGTTATCTGCTACATGGCCCTTATCCGGCCTATGCTTGTATTTGGTTGTCCCGTGTGGTTCAACGTAAGAGCCAGCTTATTGGAAAAGATTCGGGTGTTTGAGAGGGCTTGCCTTCGATTATATAGAACACCAGAGCCCAAGTACATAAAATTCTATCCTAATTAGGTCTGATACAATAGGGCGAACCTAATAAGAGTGGACAATTTTGTTATTAAGTTGACTCGAAGGCACATTGCAAGAGCCTGAACCTCACCTCGTCGAACAACCTGATCTCCGGGGCTTACTACCCTAATTATATGTATCATGAGAGAGTTCGCTTTGACGCCTTTATTTCTCCAGAAGCGTTCCTCTATCTAGATATGAAAGGTCTGATCCAGGACAGATTAGCGGTGCCGCTAATCTTCCACGTCGCTCGAACAGCTGCGGACAGGCGACTCAACTACGACAGAGACGTCGCACACGGCAGTGCGGAGCGTCTCCGGTTCAGTAGGGCGGTAGGGAGTCGCGACATGAGGGATGTTGCTCGGCAGCACCAACAATTTTGGAGGCTCGTAGAAGGAGAAGAAGGTTCATCGTTGAATTCCTCCGGTAATAGATAGCTCCATAGGAAGCTCGTACACAAAAAAAAAAATTTAAAAAAAAAATAAAAAATTATGTTAGAACAGAGGGTAACACACTCTAAAATAAGAGATAGTTTAAGTAAGATTAAGTAGGTTAAGATTTATGTTTAGATAATTTATAGCTTTAGTTTTTAAGTTTTATATTACAAAAAAATGTCCTGACACTAAGTTTTTTTAATTACAATTCATTTTCTTAGTTTTAGTATTAATAAATGTAAAAAACAAAATAGACTGTAAGAAACGTGGAAAGACATAGATTAAGTATTATGTTTAACCTAGAGTGCCCGCATGGGGCCAGTAAGTTATTATAAGATTATTTTTAAGTTATTTAAGCTAATTTTTAAAAGTTTTTTTGTATAGCATGTAAGAGTTAATTAATGAAGCATAATAAAAATGCATTTAAACTAAAACTGACCAACGGTAGTGTTATTGACGGACGAAGCAAGGGGCCTAGGTTCGATCCCAAAGTTTACCGGACTTTTTATTTTAAAAATTGTATTAAAATGCAATAAAAATAAAAGTGGGGCGAATAAATGAGTCTCAGTAAACGGTCCGCTATCCAAATAGCGGGACCAGTTGATGGAACGATATCATCTGACGATACAGTGCCTATAAAGAGGAGGAGAGAGCTAAAAGCGACTCCTAATCTTGTAAAGTGCCCTTCCTTCCCTATCAGCTTCATCATAAATGCTGCCCGGTAGAGCGAGGGAAGTGGCGCCAACAACATCGGCAAGGGCAGCAGCAGCACAACTTAAGAAACAAGAGTCCAAAAAAGACGAATTCCCGTATGTGTCTGATGGTGGAGAAGGTCAGAGATGAAAACAGCTTCGCATCTCTGGCTGCCGCTCTGTCAATTGACGAAGAGGACGAGGTTGAAACGCCGACCAGTAGCATCAGACAGCTACAAAAAAAATCGGAAACATGGTAAAACAAGCGAAGGTTGCTTCTCAGGCCCCAGCGGCTAGAGCACCGGAACCTGTACCTAACACGCTGGCTATCTTTCTCTCTATTTAGGGGCAGATGGCTCAGCGTCAGCATCAAATACAGGAACAGGCAACGCGAGTAGATCAAATATACGCGCTGCTACCGTACCTAACGCACTTCAAATCGTAATGGGTGCCATGTACGCAAACCTTGAAGGTCTTCGCAAAGAATGTTAATTCACTGATTAGGTTCGAACAAGGAACCACACTGTTTAAGTTACTTAAAGACCAAGCACCCGATTTGCTTTTTGTTAGCGAAACTAAGCTTACCAAGAGACACAAAATGAGGCACAGAAGATATAAAATATTACGAAGAAGCCAACCCAACTCCATTCAAGGAGAAGAAGTTGTAATCTTTGTAAAAAAAAAAAGGACTGCGTTTCAAAAGAGTATACAGTCGTGTAGTACGTAAGTGTCAGGTGCTGGAAGCATGCGTTATATACATCCCTCTCCGTAGTAGAAAGCGGTTATATGTAGATGGTGTCTGTTTATGCACCTAAAGGTACTCAATCCACCTTATTCATCTCAGGGCTCGAGACTCTTTTTCGATTACTGAGACTGGAATTGGAAGAGAATTACTTTATTATCGGCGGAGATTTCAACGCCAAACATAGAGATTGGGGAAATAATACACCAAATACGAGAGGGAACCTACTATTCAATTGGTGGGGTCAACACAGTATAATGTATTGGGGAAATAATACACCAAATACTAGACGTTACATACTATTCAATTGGTGGGGTCAACACAGTATAATGTATTTCCTCGGCCTTAAGACGACGAATAGTCCGTCGTTTCCCAGACACGGGTCCTATTTAGACCTCCTGCTGTTCGACACATGAATATACCTGACGTGCACTAACTAACAAACTACAAACTGTCTTGCGGTCTCAGCACCGAAATACCTTTTCCCAACGAAATTGCGGAATTGGATGAGCTTGTTCAAAGGCATCCCTACAACTATAGTAGAGTGCCACATAGTAGAGTGGACACACTTCTCTAGAACACTGACGAGAGTACGCTCCTCGAATTCGCTCTACCCACCGTCCAATGGAAATCTGTCAAATGAGGAGATTTACAGGTATCTAAAACTAATGGACGAGACAATCAAACGAACAATGGACAAAACGATACTTCGGTATCAACACACTAACAACGAAGACTTATTCCGCAACGCAACCATTGACGCACTGCACCGGAATAAAAGTAGACTGCTGTCAAGGCTAAACACCTTGTGCAGACAGTTTACTGACAGACATGTGGGATAGGTAGCCAGGCCGACGCGGAGATACCCTACTGAATATACGACAAACTTATACATAACACACACACATAACTACGTAGTAGACGCATACAATTCATACCCAAAAGACGACAGAACAGTAAAATCATCCGTCGTCAAACGGAACGAAGACCTCACGAAATACAACAAAAAACACAAGAGAACATCCGACATAGTGCAAGCACACGACAGATAGACCGATGACACCGTGACCAGCGAATAAACACACAGATCGAGACAAACAAGCCAGAGTCGACCGTTACCTTTTTAAAAATCCAGCAAGCAAATAGAGTAGTATTTGAGTCTTATATGAACCATTGTGCTGGCCGGTCGTTTTTTGTCTTTTCCCTTTAAATAAATATAAAGTATAGCTATAAAAAGGCTTTTTGTCTTTTCTCTTTAAATAAATATAAAGTATATATGTATAGCAATAAAAAGTCGATAGTGTTTTCATTGGGATTGAAATCCCACAGACATAACCCGGAGATCATGACACTGAAGTCGCCGATCAAAAACCTAAAACCTAATATTAATAAAAGAAAATTACAGAAATTCTGTAAGTTTGTATTGGAACAACAAAACACGGGCTGTAAACACCAGGAACCCGAATATGTTCCCGCAAATAAATAAAATATTTCGGAGAAAAGATCAAAACGACCTTTCGTGTCTTAAAATCGCCCGAACGACGGACAACGAGCACATACTCACAGCAGCAGGCATCGATCCAAATGAGGCTGTATATGATGACAACTTCTTTCTGATCGAGGATGCGCAGAAGAAGGTAGAGGCTATAGGAGCGACTTTCCAGGAAGTGTTCAAGGCGAATGACATCATTGGCCCGAACCACGACCTGGAAAATCAAGTCCTTGTGCACAATTTATACCTTCGGAATGAAGTGAACTGGCGATTCGAGAGCTCGGGTTTCACCCAGTTCAGTAACGAGAATATGGAAAATAATGTTATCGCCGACGTTAGGGTTCTAACCCCGTTTATTTCGAAGAAAGAAGAAGCAAACGATCTTCGAATCACTTAGAAGTAAGGAATCAGTGCGAACCGATGAAATACCGAACATTGTGCTTCGCAATTGCAGTGAATCATACACATTATCCAGGGTATTGGAAAACTGCGGTGGTACATCCCATACCCAAAAGGGATAAAGATACTTCCAATCTGGCGAATCTCCGCTCGATCAGTCTTCTTCCAAACATCAGTGAGGTTTTCGAGAAGGTGATTAATAGAGTAATGACTAAGTGAGTTGAGGACAAACATATAGTTCCGGATAATCAATTCGGTTTCAAGGCGGGGAACGATGTCATTCATACTGCGTCTAAACTGGTTTCTGATATCCAATGGAACAAAGGCAAGAACCAGTGCACTGGTGCCTGCCTGATTGACTTGGAAACAACCTTCGATACCGTGTGGTAAGAGGGACTCTTTTTCAAGCTGGACAGGCTGGGCATTAGTAAACCACTGCTGTATATTCTTTTTGATATGCTCTCCAGTAGACATTGAACGCTCTCCATTCATCGTGAAGAATAGAGATGTGACTTCCGCTGAAACATTTAACAATAAAACGGTCTGCAACAAGGTGCGGTAAATTCGCCGATCCTTTTCAGCGTTTACACGAGTGACGTAAGTTATAATAAGATTATTTTTTAAGTTATTTAAGGTAATTTTTAAGCGTTCTTTTCTATAGCTTGTAAGCGTACATGAATTAATAGATTAAAAATGCATTTAAACTGAAAAAAACTAAACTGGCAGCCATAACTTTGGTCAGCGGGTAACCAACCCGGGAAGAAATTCTCGGTTCCCAGGTTCAAACCCCCGTGTAGGAAAATGTTTTTTTTTTTTCAAATGTTTTAGTTTCAACATCTCGCGACCCGACGCACGTCATGGTATCGTATGATATTCCTTCGTAAGGATTAGCGGATGTGGGAAATCAGGCACATCTCCTGATCTGATGAACCAGTTGAACAGGGGAAAAAAAGACGGATCATGGTAGGTGGTACGAATATGGAGAAAAGAGGCGACTGGTAGGATGTGGGATAACTGGAAGGCTGGGATTGCGAGCGAGGGTCAGTTGAAACGTGTCAAGCAAGCAGTTCGGCCTGCTTACTTCAATTCGAAATTTATGGAGATTGAAACTGAAAATTACGTAAGTTGTAAGAAGTTAAGAAAGAATAGGAATTGACAAAAATAGTTCGGTAGCCTCTCAAGTTTAAAAAGTGTTTAAAAACATTAATAAAAAGGAACCGAGTACTTAAATAGTGCCAAGCGACAAATTTAAAGACAAAGAGAAATTGACAAAATAGTTCGGTAGCATCGAAGGGAAAGTGTCACGCAATAGAGTTGTTATTAGTGCACAATGTCCAAAACAAAGCGTTAAAATTATTGTCGGCAGTGTCCAAAGAAAGAAAAAGAAAACGAACTTTTCTATGTGTCGTACGCCTAAAGGAATCAGTGAAATGAGGTGAAAGAGTATCATCAACAGATACATGGTAGTGGCGGGGTAGACGTATGTGCTAAGCAGAGATGAATAAGCGGCTGGAGACGTCCCGAACAAGCACCAATCGGAAAGTTAAGCCTAGACCTAACGATAAGTATTTTTTTTATATATACATATATCTGCCCAGTTAAACATATGTATAAAGACTGTGTAGATTCCGTTTAGCATTAAAATTAAATTCAACGGTCGTTGATTAGCGGGTCGTTTTATCCGAATTGTTTAAAGGAAAGCTCGGCGCCGAAAAGTAAGGGAGCGTGTTCAAATACGGGTTTTGGGGAGAGGTTTTCTTTTTGTTTCTAGAATATTTTCCATTTAATATAAGTGTAATAGAGAATTGTTTAGTTGAGACCTATTCGTAAGTTTATTTTCAAGATTGCTAATTTGAGCTGAATTAAAAGAAAAGGAAGATAACGTTGGGGCAAATAGTCGTTTTTATTATTCTTGATTTGAAATCGGTTCGTCTGCACGGTGAAAAGGAAAACGCGAATCCCATATTCAGCCGTGGTTCTGGATATTGGCAGTGAAGCGGAAGAGTAATCGCGTGGCGCCCATATTAAACATCTTTACCCACGACCATTCTTCGGAGTGGCCGGGCACTCCTCCATGGAACGTCGCCCACCTGGGCAGAGAAACCGACGGTAACATTTTGGCGCCCAACGTGGGGCCCAATTTAAAATTCTAACTCATTAGAAATAAATTCCGTCGAGTGTCGAGAAAAACAAACAAAAATTTTATTCGGAATCGGGGAATTTATTTTTTATTTTTTTTTTTTTTTGTCTTGTTGATGTACGTTACTCTATAGCGAATTGCTTTTGCCTTCCTTCTAAGTGTCTTTGTCTTTTCGGTTGTTGCTGCACGAAATATAATACCTACCTTTCCTTCTGGTGAAAACCTTCAGTTCTCAACCACATTGGAAACAAAATAAACTTGTTGCAGATTTGAAATTAACCCTGGCAGGATCGAGGTGAATAGGTTGAGGTCAGACGGTTAAGGTACGAGTTAGATATGCGGGGGTGAGGATGTAGATGGGATGAAGAAAATGCAAAGAACTGCTATGAGTAGGGACTCAAGTCTTATCTTGCCTGAGTACCCCCTCACATTTATGGTGGATAAGGAAGCTATGTTTCTAAGATAGAAGAGCTACTAAGGCTGATAAGTGAGTTTGTCGGGGATGAGCAGTTGAAAGAGTATAAAAAAATAGCAGCAAAATCTGAATGGGTATTGAGTCGTCTTGGAAGGGCGGAAGATGGTGCTGCTGAAGAAAAGGCTTTTCTCTTAGATGTCAGGCATCAGGTGTTGGGATTACTGTCTAGTATAGATATTAAGGCCAGCATAGAGGGGGCGAGACAGGATGAAGTGTAAGCACAGCTAAACGGAGGGGAGGTGCAGTCGAAGCAACAAACTAGCAAGGGGTTAGCAGGGAATAAAATCTCTCCAACCGTACAGGCAGGAAATAGTAGCCAGGTCGTAGGCGCTCCACAACCATTTGCAATATCGTCGCCACTATTTCTCCCAACGAAAAGGGTTCCGTTTGCATAAAGGGGTGTCAAGTTTAGCGGAGACCATACTCAACCCCTTATCAGTTTCTTGGAAAACGTTGATGAGTTGAAAGAAGCTAGGGGTTAGATGCTCGTACAGTAAGGAAGAGCTTGTTAAGCCTTTCATATTTTTGAGCGTAAGGCAGCCATATTGTAACGCGTGAACGGTTGGGAAAGCTTGATAGCGAAACTGAAAGCCGAATTCTTACCGCCAGGGTACGATGATAGACTTTGGGAGGAAATTAGGAACAGAAGCCAGGGACGGTCGGAGACCATCATCAGTGTTTGTGAGTGTGATGATGGGACTCTTCTCTAGGTTAAGCGAGCCCTGTACTGAGGAGGTTAAGCTTACGTGGATTCGAAGAAACATATCCCCGTCTTACCAAACATAAATGGCCCTGATTGAAATTTTCTTTTTGAATCAATTATGGCGAAATACTAACATGCTAGGGCCAGATTTGGCGTATGTGGAAGCTGCGGATACCGATGTGCAAGTAATTGCTTCTCCACCATGGATGAATAACTCATTGACCTGTTTCCGATGTAAGCAGACTGGCCACATCGCAGCTCAGTGTCCGCAACCCATACGCTGTTGTGGATGTAATACAGTTGGCACCATCCGACGTCGTTGTCCACGTTGCACACCACAGGCGACAATGCGGGGAAACAACTCATCAGCTTAAAAACAGGCGGCTCATTGAGTCGAGAGATGGAAGCCGCCGCGAGTACAAGGCAGTCGACAGAGGGGTGTAATATAGCTAAAGCAAGGGATTAGATCCACGCCTATACTAAAGTGTTTAAATTTATGGTGTTAAGTTATTAGGGTTGTTAGATTCAGGAGCATCTAAAACGATTCTTGGAAGTTTAGGTTGGGAGGCTTTGCGGTCCTTAAAATGCAGTTTGACGAGGGTAGAGGTTAAGTCGGTTACGGTGGCTAGGGGGGATGGGGTAGAAGTGATCGAGGCTATGAATGTGCCTATTAGGGTCGAAAATGTGATAAAAATAATGGAGGTTCTTGTAAGTCCAAAACTAGCGCATAGCCTTATTCTGGGAACGATTTTCCATAATTCCATATAAAGCATGTATGGAATTTCATAGAAGAATTGTTGGTGGTTGGGGAGGCGCTTAGACTGGGGATAGAAAATGTCTTGACGAATTGGTTGAAGGGGTATTTACGTCGATGGGTGATGGTATAGGGTGTACAAATCTCTTTAAACAGATTATCAGAACTAAAGCGGACCCCATCAAACAACGCTTGTATCCTGTTTTTCCAGTGGTCCAGAAAAATATTAACAAGGAAGTGGATGAAATGTTGCAGGCGGGCGTTACCGAGCCTTCTCGCAGTCCCTGGACCTCTCCTGTCCTCCTCATGAAGAAAAGAGACGGGAGATATCGTTCTTGTATCGACTTCCGAAAGCTTAATCAAGTGACAGAGTGTGACGCCTGTCCCATACCCTACGTCTCAGCAACACTAGATAAACTCAAAAATGCTAAATTCTTGTCCTCTTTGGACATTATATCTGCCTACTGGAAAATTCCAATGGCAGAGAGTTCGAAGAAGTACATGGTCTTCACTATTTCAGGAAAAGGACTCTATCAATTCTGCCGCATGCCCTTTGTGCTCTACAACGCTCCTCCTACTTTAGCGTTTTATAGATACACTCCTTGGGGCCGACCTCGAGCCAAATGTATTCGTATATCTGACTGATGTTATTATCGTGTCAGAGCCTTTTGAGAGGCATTTGGAGATCCTTAGGGTCGTATTAGGTCGTATCAAGGACGCGTGCTTGGTGCGGATTTTGCAAACCAGAATTTAAATACCTGGGGTACATAGTCAACGGGCAGAGATTTTTACTGGACCCGGATAGGGTTAGGTTCATGGTTGAATATCCTCGACCAACTTCTGTATCAGCAGTGTGAAGGTTTGTAGACATGGTCTCGTGGTTTAGACCCTTCGTTCCTAATTTTTCACATCTTATCTCACTGATAACTGGGCTACTCAAGAGAAAACGTACATTTATGTGGAGCGAGGACTGTTAAAGGAGAAGTTAGTGAATGCACCCATCCTCACGTGTCCAGATTTTTCCTTACCATTCATAGTATATACGGGTTATGGCATAGATGTCGTTCTTACCCAAAATAAGTCGCCAGATGAAGAAACAGTGACCAGTTACTTGAGCAGATCCTTATCACAGACGGAGCGGAATCATTTGACGACGGAAAGGGAGCACTTGTCCGTCCTGTGGGCGATCGAAAAACTGCGTCCGTACTTAGAAAGGAACAGCTTCATAGCTGTATTAGAGAGATCCGCATGGTAGATTAGCTCTCGGGCTGTCAAAATGTAGCAGTACAACTTTAAGGTCGTGCATATGATGGGCAAGGGGCACTTGGTCCCTGACGCGCTGTCTGAGGTAACGGAGGACGTAGTGTCGGCGCCATTAGCTACCGAAGATCTATGATATTTCAAAATGTTGGAGTTGGTTAGGAGAAGGGGGAGAAGTATCCCGACTGGAGAGAGCAGGAGGGTATTCTATTTAAACGGCTGCATTCGAGATACCCAAAACTGAACAGCGAGGGGGATGAGTGGAAACAAGTGGTTCTAAAGGATAGAGGAGCAGATGTTTTGACACAAAGCCATGATGATATCTTAAGCGGGCACGTAGGAATACAGAAAATGTTTGATAAAGTGGCACGAAGCTATTAATGGCGAAAGATGACAAATAATAAGGCTCGTTACGTTTATAGCTGCGTCATTTGCCAGACGGTGAAGCCTGACTCACGGAAACAGCAAGGTTAATAAGCCGTGGGATAGGTTATGTGTGGATTTCATCGGGCCACATCCCCGGTCAACCAGAGGATTCGGATATATTCTGACTGTAGTTGACTATTTCTCGAAATTTCCCCTATTCTTTCCTCAGCCAAAGTAAGATCAGGACCATCTTAGAGGAACAGGGTTTCGTGGTATTTGGGGTACCTAAGTGATTAGTCTGTGACATCGGGGCTCAGTTCAGAAGTAAGGAGATGACTAACCTGGCACGTGCTGAGGTTGGAGATACCATTGATTTCACGGCAGTTTATCACCCACAAGGTATAACCAAACCTTGAAATCCTAATCTCAGAGCATATATTTCAAAACAATCATCGCTTCTGGGATATCCTTCTGCCGAAAGTGGCGTGTGCCATCCGCAATGCAACGCATGAGGTCTTAAAACCAACCCCGTATTTTGTCATGTTCGGTAGGGAAATACAGATTAAAGGCGATGGATCTCATTTTCTTGCAGAGAGTTTTACTGCAGTTAGGTCGGTTGATATTCAGGCGTGGTCACAGGAGTTGGGTGAACTAGTATAGGGTCCGCCATCTAACGTTTTTTTTTCAACTAGTGCTTAGTTCGTGAATGGTAACACTTAGCTCATGTCTGATTTGACAGATAATTAGTTTTATCCTTCCGCTGAACGAATATGGTTGTGTATACGCTTGAACAACGCTTCGCTAAGTGGGCCTGCGATCGACTTAAAGAAGATGCCGATTTTGCCAAAAAAAATCATCTTTTCAGATGAAGCTAATTTTGATCTTGGCGGGTATGTAAACAAGCAAAATTGTCGCATTTGGGGCACAGAAAACCCGCACGCATACATTGAAAAGCCGATACACCCAAAACGAGTCACTGTTTGGTGCGGATTTTGGTCCAGAGGCATAATTGGGCTATTTTTCTTCGAAAATGAGCAAGGAATGGCCGTTACAGTCAATGGCGATCGTTATCGGGCCATGTTGAACGAATTTTTGTTCACAAAAATTGAAGAGGAGGATATTGGCAACATTTGGTTTCAACAGGACGGCGCTACGTGCCACACAGCCGAAGCCCTGTTTTTGAAGATCGCATTATCAGCCGCAGAGCTGGTGTCGTTTGGCCACCCCGGAGCTGCGATTTGACACCGTTGGACTATTATTTGTGTGGTGCCGTAAAAGATAAGTGTTACGCCGACAAGCCAGAGACAATTGACGCTTTAAAGGACAATATTCGTGAAGCCATTGGTGAAATACAGCTGCACACAATCGATAATGTGCTTAAAAATTGGACCGATCGTGTAGGCTACTGCATGGCCAGCCGAGGCAGCCATTTGAATGAAATTATTTTCCATTATTAACCGGAAGGATTGTACTTTCAAATAAAAAAAGAAATTTGAGAAAATATTCAGCAGTTTTTTTTTTATAGCATATTCAAAAAAAAAAACATTTTTGGCGGACCCTATTGAAGATGTTAGGGCGAGTATGCAAATTTTGGCTCACAAATTCACCAGGCAATATCGTTTACGTCTCCGAGATATTAAGTTTTACCCAAAGGATTTGGTACTGAGGAAAAACTTCATTCTCTCTACATACCAAAGTATGTAGGACTTTTGAGGTTATTAAGCGGGTTTCGCCCTGTATAGGAATGGGGCGAAGGAAAGAGTACATTATGCCAAGGATTTGAAACGGGAAGTCATTACTTAATAAAACCGATTTGTAACACAAGTAACGAAGGTTGCAGTGAGCAGGTTTTCGTTCGCTTGTTACTAAAAATAATCTTCTATTCATCATTAGTACTACCCCCACCTGTTGGTACCGTCGCACCATCGACGGCAGCAACAACTTGGGTCAGCGGGTAACCAACCCGGCAAGCAATTGACGGTTCCCAAGTTCAAATCCCCGTGTAAGAACATATTTTTTTTGTTTTATTTCAAATGTTCTAGTTTCCACATCTCGCGATCCAACATCATGGTATCGTATGATATTCCTTCGGTAAGGATGAGCGGATGTGGAAAATCAGGAGATGTGGTCGGATTTGATGAACCAGTCAAACCGGGGAGAAAAAAACGAATCATGGAAATGCAGGAATTAAGAGCGAGGGTCAGTTAGAAGGAGTCAAGGAAGCAGTTTGGCAGTCGGGTATAGATAGTCAAGTAGTCCGGAGTTCAATTCGAAATTTATGGAGATTGAAACTGAAAATTTATGAAATTGTAAAAAGTTTTGAGAAAATAAGAATAGAAATTGACAAAATAGTTCGGTAGCCTCTCAAGTTTTAAAAGTGTTTAGAAGAACAAAAAATTAATAAAACAAAATAGTTCGGTAGCCTCTAAAGTTTAAAAAGTGTTTAAAAGAAAAAAAAATAATAAAAAGGAACTGAGTATTTAAATAGTGCCAAGCCGCAAACTTAAAAACAAAAAGAAATTGGCAAAACAGTTCGGTAGCATTCGTGCACAATGTCCAAAAAAGCGCTAAAATTATTGCCGGTAGTGTGCAAAGAAAGAAAAAGAAATCGAACTTTTCTATGCGACGTGCCCCTAAATGAATCCGTGAAATGAGATGAACGAGTATCATCAACAGATACATGGTATAGTCCGTTTGAAGTCACCATGCAATTGGAAAACTGCGCAAAGGGGGAATGGAAGCGCATGCTTCTCATTTGCTCACTGGAAAATGATATTCACGAAACGGCTAAACTTTCTCCACTTCCTTTCATATTTAACCCATTTGCATCATAAGCAAATTCAAATTCATATTAGCAAAACATTATTCCTTCTTTTCAACACAATAATTGTGAAGTGAGTGCTTTCCATAAAACCGTCATTGCGAACTCCACTGAAAAAATATACAATGGACACGCCTTCCGTGTCCATGCATTCTCTCCACACTCTGGTTTCGCATCGATCAATACCGGCTTCTTATCTTTTCGACAATACATTATCCAATGCAATTTAAGTAATTTAAGGCCTTTATCTGGGCCTCTAGGGATAGCAAAATGAATTGGCGAAAGTTCTCTATCGTCGGACAACATGGACAGCCTCTTGCTTGTCGAAATGTAGTCAGATATCTTGGGATCTGGCTAGATTAATATCTGTATTTTAACAAACATATAGATATATAGAGCCAAAGGTGCTTTTGCCCTTACAAGGAGACTGTTTTATAACAGCCAACTCGATGCGAGGGTGAAGGTGATCTGCTACATGGCCCTTATCCGGCCTATGCTAGTATTTGAATGTCCCGTGTGGTTCAACGTAAGAGTAAGTTTATTGGAAAAGATCCGGGTGTTTGAGAGGGCTTGTCTTCGGGCTTGTTTTCGATTATACAGAACACCAGAGTCCAAGTACATACAATTCTATCCTAATTAGGTCTGATAAAATAGGACGAACCTAATAAGAGTGGACAAGTTGACTCGAAGACACATTGTAACTGCAATGACCTCGTCGAACAACCAGATCTCCGGGGCTTACTACCCCAAATTTATGTATTATGAGAGAGTTCGCTTTGACGCCTTTATTCCTCCAGAAGCGTTCCTCTATCTAGATATGAAAGGTCTGATCCAGGACAGATTAGCGGTGCCGCTAATCTTCCACGTCGCTCGAACAGCTGCGGACAGGCGACTCAACTACGACAGAGACGTCGCACACGGCAGTGCGGTTCAGTAGGGCGGTAGGGAGTCGCGACATGAGGGATGTTGCTCGGCAGCACCAAAAATTTTGATGGCTTGTTGAAGGAGGGGAAGCTTCTTCGTCAAATTGCTCTGGTACATGATAGCTTCACTAGAAAGCAAAGTCGGTTAGCCTAGTTTTTTTTAGTCGTTAGGTTAGGTATAAAAAAAATAAAAATATATATGTGGGATTTAAATGAAAATTAGAGCAACACACTTCTAAAATTCAAAATATGTTTCTTTACTTAAACTTTGTTATCACTTAATTTAACAACTCTGGTTTAAATACATTACAATTTTTCGCTCCTATTCGCGTCAGTGGTTGATGCCAGACTGTCGTCGTTCTTTTTCATGTTTTGTCATTTCGTATGTTTAGTCTTGTATTTTAATCGTTAGTTCTTCCGTACGTCTGTTGTCGTGATTCTAAAGTGTGCTGTATGCTTTGTTTGGTTCCTACTCCCACAATCGGCTATCCTGACTAATCACTCGACCAGAATGACGGATTGCACTTCTTCATGTTCTCCACGACCGTACTTGTTCTTAAGAGTTCTTCGAGATCGCCAACCTTTTCAACCTGGTGCTTTCCATGATTAAGCCGTTCCGTATTTTATAAGGACCTACTCGTAAGTACTTTGGCCTCAACTACATTCCCGTTCAAAACTGGGTGCGCTTAATGGCGACCAATTCTGGCTCAGGCACTCTATCCGATCAAAGTCTCTTTTGTTCTCCGTTTGAATTTTGACCATATTTTCACATACTCGGTACCACGTCGTATCACGCTTCTCTTCTAGCTCTGCTCTTGAACAGCTGCTATCTGTTCGGTTTCCGACGCAAACTTAATATCTTTTCGGATGCTAAGTCCGATAATGTTTGGCGATCATAGCGTATCCCTCGACGAACCTTCTGAAATAATAAGTTAGCCCCAAAAAACGTTGTAGCTCCTTCTTATTACCCGGAGGCGGGTATTCGCTCACAGCTCTCCTTTTCTGCGGATGGTTGGATAACGTTGTTTTCAATTATGTACCCTAGGAATTCGATTCTCTTTCTCAGGAATTGACACTTCTCCCAATTAAGACGTAGCCCGTACTTTGCCGCGTCTTCCTGAACTCTCTTAAGCTTCTCAATGCCCTCTTCTTCATCCTTTGATAGTATAATAAGATCGTCCATGTATAATGCTACTACTTCCTCTCGGATTAATGTCCCGTAAATAGCATTTATATATCTCGCGAATACTGGTGGTGAATTTGATATCCCAAACGGCATGTACGGAAATTGATATTGCTCACCTTGTGTCACACAGGCCGCATACCACCTTGCAGCCGCTCTAGATCCTCATCGATCAATACCATCGGAAAATTATCCCGCGCAATCTTTTCATTTAATTTTCGATAGTCACAGCATAATCATTTTGTCCCGAAGCATACTCTGAACGACTTGGTTGTACGATCTTCTCTGCTAGTCAGTTGCTTATTAACTCACGTACTGCAATTTGATCAGCGTGTGATTGATTCCGGTATTTGAAAAACTGGAACTTCATCCTTCAACACCAATTTCATAACTACCGGTGATGGCTCCTCCCCAACAGGATTATATTCCTCCACCCTCGGTAACCTTCCTTTAATACTACTGTGCGGATCACTCAATTCCAACTCCAGCTTCCTCCTAAACGTTCCCTCTTCCGCAGACAAGCATACATATATTTCCAAAATCCTGTGCTAGCTTGAGTGCCTCCAATCAGAGAATATACATACACATGTATAATTACCAAGAAGTATATATTATCTGCCTCAAAAAATTAAAACGATTTCAAAAAGCTCTTTCCCAAATAAAAAAAAATAAACGAAACAAAAAGTAGTTGAGAGCATTGAGAGAAAAGCTCTTTCTCACACAATCTTGATTCTCGACGCAGTGCACATACGAGTATTCCATGACAATATCCAATTTCCATTCTCACTTATTTTTTGATAATCGCATAATTCTACTTCGTTTGCTTTTTAAGCACACATAAAATGTTCCAGTCTTGTGCGTTGAATTTGAAGTCCGCAAATTTTTTTTTTCTTTTTTATTGGATTGCTTCATGAAAACAGGTGACGAAGTGGAAAATAAAAGAATAAAAGCATTTCCTGAGCAAATGATGTTTCCTTTTATTTTAATAAATACGATGGTTTGTCTGTTTTTTTTTCTAAAGTCAGAACAATTTTGGAACGGGTACTTAACTACTTACATTGTTTAAACAATATCTAAAATATTTCTATGGAAAATTCACTTTGGTCAAATTTGTTTGCCAATAAAATCCTCATATGTTGCGACTAAAGCATAGGTTGAGTTAAAAGAAGAAAAAAGAAGTGGTATACCATTTTTTTAAAGCTAACATTTCATTCTTCAATCTTATTTTAATTTCAAGTTTTTATAATGAACGGTTTTTAAAAATTAAATTTCGAAGTCAAAATTTTGAAAAAACATAAATTTTTTTTTCGTAAAATTGAATTTTTACTAAATAGTTAACTAAAATCTTAGTTTTTCCAGAAACATTTTTTTCTTAAGAGAACTAAAACCAAAAATTCAACTCATTTAATTTTGTAACCCAAGCATGAGTCATTCGAAAACCATTCATTTGTGGCCTTTTTGCATTTTTCAACAATCTTTTCTCTGATATGTTTTATGTCAGGACTACCTGAAAATATGGAATCGAAAAACAAAATATGTTTCTTACTTATTTCGAAAAATTGATCAGATGGTGCATCTGAGTTGCGGCCGTATTTTTTTTGAAATAAGAAAAGTTCAGATGGAGCACTTATTACTTCATTACATTTCTTAATTCTAGCGCAACATGTTTCACAGTTTATTTTCGGGCTAACTTTAAAAGCGACGTAACCTATGAAATACCTCATTGATACCAAATCAATTTTCATTTCGATATCTTCATTTTCAAAATGATCGCCAACGAAGAAATCAGGATATTTTTCGAGGATATCAAAATCAGGCAATTTCTTGTCATTTTGCTGATCATTTTGAGCTGCTGAGATGGATAAAGAAACATTTTCATCGCATCTAATAATGTTAAGTATGGAATCGTTATGCTCTTCGCAATTGCTAAAAGAACTAGATTGAATTATGTTAGTAGCCATCACCTTTGCAATTATTGTATTGAACTCATATACAGATGGGTTTTGATTGTTTCCTCCTTTCTATCTTATAACTGCGAATAAATTTTCCAATGCATCTTGGTTCAAACGCTTGGTTAGTAGGAAAAAAATGTCTTCAGAACAGGAATGTCTTTAACAATCGTTGAATAAATCATCAGCAAGTTGTAGTACTCCGTTTATAGACTGTTCAATGTTTGACGAAAAATGGATTTTACTACAAAATCTGTTGATCGTACGTAAAAAAGTTTCTAAACATAATTTTTAGCAAATTTTGCAAGAATAAAAATTTCATACAATTTCAGAAAATTTATTAAGTAAAAATTTTAAGAAAAATGCATTTTAAGGAAAACAAATGGAACAGTAAATTTTCATAATTTTGAGTTTAACGAGCCATAACTTTTTTGTCGCTGCACAGATGTACCCAAAGCATTTAAGACTTGTATGTACTACTAAATTATCTTTCCAAAATATCCAAGACTATTTTTGTACCTGTACTAGTTTAAAAATTATAGCGTTTAAAGTGGCTTGTAACTTGAAATGGAGTGAGAATAGACCCCCCTGCCATACAATATCTTGTTCAGCGGAACTTCGCGAATATGCCCTTAAAGGATTATACTGCTAAACTGGGACACCCTGTATGTACATACGGATTTATATATATGTATATATGTATATACATATATGTTGATTTATATCAGTATAGTGCATATAGATTTACACATATATACATATGTATACATATAGATATACACATTGATATATATATTCATACGTTTAGATTTATACATATATAAATATGTATATGCATATACATATATTAAATATTCATAGTTATATACATATACATACATATACATACAGCCATGGACACGTAAATGCGACAAACTCAAATGAAAATTCTATGTGCACATTTTTTATCCTATATGAATTTTATTTGAAATGAACCTTCAACTGTTTACCCCTATCGTGTTGTAGATTTCTGGTGAAACAAATGGGCAGCTGTTGATTTTAGTGACCGAAGTTGTTTTTTGTGGTTGGACATAAGTATAAATAGGACAAATTGCGATATTTACAATTTCTCGGCGAATTATTTTATTTGTTTTTGTAAAATTTCATTTATGATAATTACTTTGTGAGTTAGCTAAGTGGCATAATGGCAAAAGGTGTACATCGCACTCCAGGGAAAAGAAAAATTATATACGACATGTACAAAGATGGCAAAAAGCCAGCTGAAATAGCTAAAATAATAAGCAGTTCCATGAAAATGGTCTAGAATGCGATTAAGCTGGTAAAGACAGGTGTAATTTATATGAAAACAAAAAACGGGAACTGAAACCAAGAAAAACTAGTGTCTTCACAAATAAAGCCATTATCTAAAAATACAAGAAGAATCCGTTCAAGTTATCTCGACAAATTGGAATTAACGAAGATTAAATGAACCTCAGCTTTTTGAACGAACGAAGACGCTTAACACTTGCAAGAGCCCATGAAAATAAAGACCTACACTTCTGGAAAAAAAAAGTGGTATGGAGTGACGAAACTAAGGTAAATGGAATTGGACGAGATGCTTTGAATCCCAGATACACTCAAAAAACAATTAAACACCGTGGATGGAATGTAATAGTCTGGTGTGCCGACCGCTTGTAAAAATAAATGGAAAAATGGACAAATTTCAATTCTTAATTCATATTAAAAAATACGATGGAACCCTATACTTTTGGGTTTATGCCAGTTTATTGGATATTTATGCAATATAATGATCCGGAGCACTCCGCCAAACTAGTGAAAGATTGGTTCTCCAAAGAAAATATCCATGTGTTGGACTGGCCAGAATCCCGACATTAAGCCAATTGAAAATTTAAAAAAAAACTTCTTCGGACTTTTATTTGAACAATCAGAATATTAAATTGGCCAAATACAGCCGATTGCACGAATACAGAAATCTAGTTTGACACACAATACTATTTGACGTTTATACATATTTATATGAGTTAGTTCACTTTGACACAAAATCCAGGAGAGAAATTTGTGGCCGAATTATCGCAATCGATAACGAGTAACTCGTCATCGAAATGTGAGGATTTGGCATTACTGTGGCTCGTGATCGAGCATTTACTATCGAAATTTGAGATGAGAGCACTCGTTATCGTGCGTCATTTCCTTCGAACGCTATTGTGCTGCCGTGTCGTCGAGCGAAACAACATAGATGTGACTATTTTTGGTTTAATTTTTTTTTTTTTAATAATTTCCTAACGCAATGTCTGTTTTTTTGATTAAGGTCCCAGTCTCCGCTAAATTCATTTTTCATAAAAAATGGCCAAACATTCCGATTTGTAAAGAATATTTTGCAGTTGACATACTTACATATTGTACATATGTCCTTCGAATTCAAGGCCTTGCGAAATGTGGTTGAATACATCTTTATTAACACTAAATCTTTTGATAAATCTGCAAAAGAAAAATGTTATTTTCGTTTTAATTCGCGTAAACTTAGATATATGAGTACTTACGTAGCATCTGTCACTGAAAACAGATTGCTACACTCCCTTGAGCGTCGAGGCTCAACGCCTTCGCGGTATTCTTCGTCGGAGTCCGAGGACTAATAAAAAAATTGACCTATTATTTATTTCAATTTCATCGCAAATAATATTTTTTTATCTTTTAATCAACCGGAGAAACGTCACTTTGTGAATTGTAGTAGGATTTCTCTAGTAGAATTTTATTTTCATTCGATACGTGAGCTCTCGAGTGCATTCATCCCAATAAGGTTAACACGTTCACTGCCAACAAAAACACAAACCATCTTCCCATCCTTTTTTTACGTAAAACGATGTTACAGACCCACTTCAAGCTAACCTGCAAAACACTTCAACTTCAACAAAACTTCACACGGTGTGAAGGGCTTCAAGGACAGATCACAACTGAGGTTTCAAGACGTTCAGAGCCACCGTCTCTGCAAACTGACGTAGATGAAAGGGATGGAAGGCACTTAACCTTCTCACGCAGCACGTAGATAAAACGGTCTATCACGCAGCATATGCGTGATCAAAACGGGACGTGTTAATCGATCATTCGATCATGAGTCCTATTAACGCACTCGATATCGATTGCTGTATTTCGGCCCTTGGATTCAGAAATCAAAACTAGAAGCAAAATATTTTTTCTGAAAAAATTAGTTTTACGAGGGTTTTTTTATTTTTCTACATAGTCTCCTTGTAACTCTACACACTTCTCCCAGCGTTGTTCCCATCTCTCTAACCCGTCCAAAGAGTACTGCAAAATAATTGTTCACGAAAGTGATTGCCTCCTCATTTGACGAAAATCTCTGTCCTGCGAGCGCAGTATTTTAGATGAGGGAACAAAAAGAAGTCGCCTAGGGCTAGATCTGGTGAATCAGGTGGATTGTCAAACAGTTCAAACGGTTATTCATGGATTTTCGCCATGGCAACCGCTGAGGTGTGAGACGGCGCGTTGTCTTGGTGAAACAGGATTTTCTTTTTCTGCAAATGTGGCCGTTTTTCCGCAATTTCTGCCTTCACCTTGGCAAGTAATGATGCGTAGTATGCTCCTGTAATGGTTTTTCCTTTTTGAAGATAATCGATTAAGATAACTCCTTTATTATCCCAAATAACAGTCGCCATCACTTTCCCAGCCGAAAAAACAGTTTTTGCTTTTTTTGGAGTCGGCTCGCCCTTTGCAGTCCACTGTTTTGACTAAATTTTTGTTTCGGGCATATAATGGTGTATCCAAGTTTCATCTACAGTAATTAATCGGCGCCAAAACTCGGATTTATTGTGCCTTAACGGCGCCAACAGATCGTCGGAAATGTTCATTCGAACATGTTTTTGGTCTAACGCAAACGCGGCACTCAACGAGCGGACAGCTTTCTCATGCCTAAATTTTGATTTAATATGTAACAAACACGTTCTTTGGACATTTTCATAACCTCTACTATCTCTCTCACCATTTGGAGAACTTTAGCAATGTTATCATCAGTGGTTGCAGTTTTTGGACGTCCCGAACGTCCATCATCTCGCAAGCTCTTATGGCCACTTTTAAATTCAGCTGACCAAAATTTCACTGTGGTAAATGATGGTGCAGAGTCCCCATACACAGAATCCAACTCATTTTTGATTTGCGTAGGCGTATGGCCTTTCAAAAACAAGAATTTAATAACAGCTCGATACTCAATTTTTTGCATTTTCAAAACTGCGCGTCCAAAATGACTGAAACTACAGTAAGTAACTGTCAAAAGATGCACAACTAGCATTCACTAGCTTTTATAGACGAGTGCCGCTATCCTTACGTTGCGGTCGGAAAATTGCCAGACAACCCTCGTATGTCACTTTTCTGCTCCATAGCACAAAAAAAGCCCAAACGAAAACGCCATAAGAGAAGTTTGGTATTCTATCCCGAAGGAAAGATGTCAGAACTCTGTTGAAAGTATGGGGCGAAGATGCAAAGTAGTAACAGAAAATTCTGGCTATAGTACAAAATACTGAAGTTGTAAAAGACAAAGCAAAAACCTTTTAAATTATATTTTGAATATTTTTTTATTTATTTTCAGAAATCTAGTTTTGTGCTATTTCTGTGCCCAGACAGATTTCTTGCTCATTATTTTCTTTCTGTTAACTTTTTTTCTATGAACATTAACATTTTTTTTTGAATTTAATTACATTCGCTATTTATAACGTTTTCAAATAAAATTAAGTTCATTATTGTTTTTGAAATATTACTTTATTCAATTACGTTTTTACTTTATATAGATTTATATATATATGAATATGAATGTATCCATACACAAATTTATACATATACATATATATACAAATTTATATATATATATATATAGGTATATATATATATATATAGATTTATACGTATATATACAATATATTTAGATTTATATATATTTATATATATTTATATATATATATACATGTAGGCTTATACATATCTGTATTGATTGTAATGTACATCTTCTATTCTACTAACTACTTTACAGTTTATTAAATGTAGTTTTTAAAAATTATTAAATTAGCGGTACCTTGTGCTGAATAGGAAAGATCAGGAAGAAAGGAAAAGAAAAGAATCGAACCAATTTACGCCACTTTCTTGTTGTATATGCATATATGTATACATATATATATATTCAAAATGTACACGAGGGCTAGGCGCATTTTTATATAAAATATATTCGAATATACTACAGTTATACATTCACATATAGAGCAAAACAGTGGAGAAAATGGAAAGTTACTATATTTTTATAAACATTTAGTAATCAAACATTTTAAAAATGATTATTTTGTTTTTTTCAAAAGTAAAAGCTTGTGTGAATACTGATAATAAAAAAAATTAAATGTAAGAACTAGCACCATTTCGTAAACACTTATCAAAGAAATTTTATAAAGAAAAAATAAATGCTTTTTTTTTAAAAGCTCTAGATGTGACTATCAATCCTGGTTACAGCTGTGTGAATTGCTTTTGCAACGTATTCAATATTTTTATCATTTAGGCCGCACATGTTAATCCTTCCCGACTTGAGCAAGTATATGTGAAATTCTTCTACAAGAATTTTAACTTGTTTTTCTGGAAAATAATAAAAATAATGGCAGTAGGGAATGTTACAAAATTTATGAAAATCGTATGTATACCATTTAATCCTGTATAAGAAAACATTCCAATTTGTTGGGTTATATGATCCCAAGTCCCAGGTGTCTTCAATTCAATAAGATGATCGCGGAGTTTTTGCCTCATCGTGATAATTCTTTTCGACATTATTTGAATGCATTCCATCCTAAGAGCAAATGATACATTTTTAAGTTTCTATACAAACATCTACATTGTAAATTATGCTGTAAACATACGAGTATATATCATAAATAACATGCAGCTAGAAAATTATATTCCTATTAAATCACAATGTGTTTTCTAGCCTCTACTGCGTATTACAAGAGCTTTATTCGAATAAAAGAAGGTAACGATGTTTTATGAAGGTATTTTTACACTGATGTTTCAAAAAGCATTTTCTTCGACGAGAACGTGTAAGCGTTAAACAAACAAAAGCCCGCGAAGAAGTTCGATGAGAATGCTTAAAGTCATTTCATATCAGCAGTTGAATTTTAAGTCATATGGTATATCTACTTTTGGCAGCCATAATCTATATATGTCATATAAGGTTAATTTTTTAGCCGCAGAATATATACTAACGAACGTCAAATACAGTTGCGAGCCAAACAAAAGGAAAAAAAGTATTTTACGAGATGTTATTGTAGATCGCAGATCGCTGTTTTTTTTTAGATTAACAGTTTAACAGAACGCGTTTCGATTAGTAATGCATATTCTATGCACATTGCACATACATTAAATGGCATCTAAATAAAAGTGCTCAAGTCATCGAAAACATAATAGATTCCCATTCCTACGCACACGTCAGTTTTGTATGTTTTATTTACTATTTCATGAATATAATTTGATCACATTTTAAAATCTTCTAAAAAAAAATTAATAATATGTTATACGAGTACATTTTAGACGTTTTCCAGTAAATACGACCCCAAGTCAATTATCTGAAGATTAAAAAAAAAAACCTATCATTATTTTTTTATTGTGTTAATTTTTTTTCTATAGGTATAAATTCTAAAAGCCAACGGAGGTGCAAAAAATAGCGAAATAACGGGGAATCAGGAGAGAGCCGTGGCTCAAGTGGTAGTCTTCAAAATGGGACGGTTCGGGGTTAAATACCAGCCGTGACCCAAAGATAATTTTTTCAGGCAACTAAAATCTCGTGAAGTGAATGGTTGCCTAACTTACACTAACAATTTAGTCTCCCCATTAAATGTTGGATGCCACCCATGGAGCGAAATAATCACTGAGCCCAAACATCTTTCTTTCGGCCTCTCTCCAATTTTCTGAAAAACTTAACACGTGCTCCGGTATTTTAATACCCTCTTGAAGCCGTTGGAAAAGCGGTATCAAGGATCAGAAGGACGCAGAAATGTGCTCTTTTGTTTCAGCTCAAGGAGACGGCTATAAGCCAAGCACTTGGGTCATAAGTGAATGTAAAGGCTCTGACCCAGCGTGTTACTGTAGAACTAAAAGATGTCGATGAAGTAACCACTAAGGAGGATATAAGCGCAGCAATTTAGCCGGAATTTAGACTGGAAGGAGTATCGTCAGAAGACGCACTATCTTTGCGAAAGGCGTTTGGTGGCACCCAATCAGCGGTAATAAATCTCACCACAGAAGATGCAAAAAAGCTGCTAGATGCCGGACGAATAAAAATTGGTTGGGTCATCTGCCGAATCCGTGAAATTGTATTGTTAAAAATGTGTTTCAAATGCCTGGAATTTGGTCAAGCAAAGCTGGCAGCAACATATACATGCGGCAAACGGGCATTCCAAGAAATCTACACTCATGGTTTACCAACCCCAGAGGCTATTCTTTACTCTCGTCATTGTGGGTATCGCAAACGTTGGCAGGTCAAACACCTACCGTAAGTTGGGGGTAGGCTCTATTGTCGAAATTACTTTCCTTAGCAACTCTCTCCTGCCAAAAACAAAATGGAAATCGCCACCAGGCGATGTTGATAGATACAGAGGAGAGAAAACAAACGAAACTCACAGGTCCGAAATCGAAGGACACACTCTATGATAAGGGTACGTTTGAACAAATAATAGTTGCAATCTGATCGAAAACAGAACAGCAGAGAATTTGGAGAGTCAGCTTACTCATATTGGTACTATAGCATACGATGCATCAATGCCCAAAAGAATCGCCATGCTTTTGGTAGAATGATGCAATTAAGGCATTCAGGGCAACGTGTCTATATTCTCATCGAAGAATGCAGCGATATAGAAGAAAGCCAGATTTTCAAGAGAAACTTAACTCTTTTAGACGGGCAAGACGCCACTTAAGAACTGCGATCAAAGAAAGTAAAGCGACATGCGTCAGGCGCCTGTGAAACGAAGCTGATCTAAATCCTTGGGGTACTGCATGTAGGATGGTAATAGTCAAAGTAACGGGCTATAAGGCTCCACAAGACCACCTCTTACGCATTATGTCGAGGAAGCGGTCAGGGAAGCAGAAATCCCACAGACGAACTGATAAAGACATGCAGAAAAATAGACGGTAATAAGGCGCCTGGACCAGACGGAATTCCAAATAAGGCCGTAAACACGAGACATGTTCATAACAACATACCAGAGATGTCTAAAGAAATGAATCTTTCCTGACCCATGGAAAAAACAGCATTTGGTACTTCTGCCAAAGGGAAATAAGCCACCAGGTGAACCATCTTCATATCGGCCAATATGTCTTCTAGATACGGCAAGATTCTGAAGCGTATAATTTACGAAAGACTATTGTCAGTAGCTAAGAAAAAAAAAAGAGTTTTATCAAATCGCCAATTTGGTTTTAGAAAATCGCGGTCTACCATAGATGACATAAAAGCGGTAGTAGACACTCCGACTAAAGCGAGAGAAAGGGAAAGATGGCGATGGGGCACAAAGGAATATCGCGCAGTGGTGACAGTTGTTTTAAGAATGCCTTTAACTCCGGAAGCTGGTTATCCATAACAAGAGCACTTTTTAGAATGCATACACCAGGCTATTTACTTAAGATAGTAAGAAGCTATCTCAACAACAAGCAGCTTCAATATCAAACATAAGATGGCATCAAATAGTACAGTGTCTCTGCAGGAGTACTAGGACTATTATTGTGGAATATTATGTACGACGAAGTACTGGGACTGCCGCTGCTACGAGGAGTTCACACAATAGGAGCACTGAAATACCTGGGAGTAATATTAGATAATAGACTGCAGCTTGCACCACATGTCTTCTATGCCAGCGAGAGGGCATCTTTACTTTACAGGAATTCTACCAAATGTCGGTGGACCTGGTTACACTAGAAGGGTGTTACTTTCAAGAGTAATCAGATCGGTTCTGATTACGCCGCATAGTGTTACGAAACGCTGATTTGGCTTGATTTAATTAAGAAAATGACATGCACAAAATTAAACAAAAACCGGTCAGTAAACCTCCTACGTAATGACTGTGCAATTTTCTTTTTGTTGTAGCTTAGTGCAACAAAAAACAAATCATCTCAAACTTCAAATTGTGTATAATTTTTTTTATAAGAAGGTCAATTTGCAGAGCAAGTGTTTACATCGTTTTTAATTGATCCGCGTACATTTTATAGCTTTTTTTGTTTTTTTCTTAACAGTCAATTGATATAAAAGTAAGTTTTTCTTAAATAATTAGAGATTTTGTTTAATATAAGGGGTAAATGAAAGTAAAATTTATAGATAAAATATGTGTTTTTTGTATTCATTAGACGAAAAGTATAGTTGTTCAGTGTTGTTCAAGTTGGAGACGGTGTTTGTTCTAAAGCCTTGCATATGCACTGCTAAAATGTGTTTCAACTTCTTGCGCAGAGGTGCGACACTCATACTAAATTTTTCGTTTTTTAGGATGCCCATCGAAATCACGAAAAAGCAAATGTTTGGATTTATAAAGTCAAAATTAAGCGCTTAGTTGCTATTTTTGCTTTTGTTATGGGTTACTTTAACCATATACTATTTTCTAAGGCTGGAACAAAGTCAATCAAATTAACCTTAAAAACTTTATGTTTAAGATTTGACGAGGGATGGGCCAAAAGTGGTCGGCTCACGAAAAAAGGCTTAGACAAGACGGAAAAAGAAATACTGATATTCAAGTGAAAAAATTATCTGAAAGTTCTCCGAACCGAGGTTTGATTGTTTTTTTTTTTTTTTTTTAATATAACCCTACTTCCTATAGAATTTAACATCGACAGTTTGCATATCATAAATAGACCGTTTTTTTTTGTTAACTATGATTGACAGAAAAAATTGTACTGCTTTATCATCTACAACATCTTCATCACAAACGTTTTACATTTGCGGTGCCAAACCCTCCGAAATGAACAATTCAACTAATCTTTCAACTAGGCATGTGAACCAAGAAGCAATATCCTTTGGATTAAGCCCCCTTCACTCATGTATACGATTTATGGAATGCATCCTTCAGATAGCGTATAGATTAGATGTCAAGGTGTGGCAGGTAAGAGACCAAGGCAGTAAAGAAAAAGTCAAGGCCAGAAAAAAACTAATCCAAGAAAAATTTAGAAGAGAAACAGGGATATGCCAACTTAACAGTCTGGCAATACTAATGACGGAAACACGGCTAGAAGATTTTTTAGAGATGAGGAAAAGACTACCCAAATTACAGGGATAGACAAAGAAATTATCAAAAAGTTTCATACCATCTTAAAAGCTCTTGGATCTGGGTTCCCAAAAGATGCAGATGCTTTTGAGAAGTATGCAAAGAAACAAGGGAACTATATCTTAAAAATTATGCCTGGTATATTTTATGCCAGTAAGTGTGCACAAGGTCTTGTTTCATGGAAAACAAATAATTTCTACTTGTATACTTCCAATCGGACAACTTTCAGAAGAAGCGCAGAAACAAGGAAAATAGAAGGTTTAGGGAACTGTTTACTAGAAAAATAGCACGTGTAGATACAAATACTGACCTCTTAAATCGATTGCTTATAACCTCAGATCCATTCTTAGCAAGCCTAAGATGCTTTCCGAGAAGAAAGAAAAGTGTCATGGAACATGAAGTCTTGCAACTTTTAGATGTACCAAATAATTAAAAAAATTAAAATAAGCTGGTTTTTATGTGTTTTGTCTTGAAATTTGTAGTCATATGTTAAAAAAATTTATTATATTCTATTCTGTGAACAATTTCGATTAAAAAAAAACAAAAACTTTTATTTGTGAGCGCTATTAATTTAATTCCGCTAAATCAGCGATTCCTCACACTGTGCGCCGCAACGGTTTGGGCCACGGCTGTGGCTTTCGAACGATATCGGATGAATCACCATATGTTATAGCTGGAATGGTACCCATCGACATACTCGCGAATAAGATGTCTAGGATAAACAACAAAATTACGTCAAACCGCCACGTAGAAACGCATGAAATAAAAATGATTAAAGAGGAGGAAAGGATGACCTCAATAACCAGCAAAATAGATGGCACAATACCACAACATGCCGATGGACCTACAAGTTAATCCCCTTTATAGAAGTGTGGGTAAACCGCACACTTGGAAACTGCAACTACCACCTCACTTGTACCGGTTTGGGCACGATAACTCTTCCTTGTGCCCAAATTGTCCAAATTACGACGAAGATGCGGAACATGCAATATTTTACTGCAGTCGTTTCGCAGAAAGAAGAAACCTTCCGATTCCACAGTTCCTCGTCGAATATATGTTACGATTAGAGGAAAACTGGGTGGGAATTTGTGAGTTTATAACCAGTGTGCAGAAAAAAACTCTGCCGTATCGAACAGGTACGACGTGCTGAAACAGCAAGGACCCAGGAGATAGCATAGATGCCGACCAGCCCCACAAAGTAATACATCAAGAGAGTGCCGCGGGGTGAGTGGCGCGGGAGAGTGGCGTGGGCTACTATTGTAGTATCTTTCGAAGGTTACACTCTATGGCGCAACCATAAAAAAAAAACACTTAACACAGCCATTTTCTTAAAAACTGTCTAAAAATGTTATAGACAGCTTAAAACATAAAGATATTACCAAATTTTCATGTTCGATTTTCGGGGTACATGCAAAAACATTTATGTATCTTTGCACTATTTAAAATGTCCCTAGTTTGAGGGATTATTGTGAAGGTCCGAAGGAAAGGTAATTTGGAGAGCGGATCAGGTTGAAATGGTTACAGTTATCCAGGATTTTTGAAGCAAGGCTGTACGTAGCAGATGCAGAGTAATTTCTTCCTCTTGTTCATCCACACAGTTCTTGCAAAAATTGTTTTTGAGGGGTCAGTGCAAAACGTATTTTTAAGCATTCTGCTCGGGAAAACTTGCACGAGATTCAGTCAAAATATACATAAGACAAGTCCTGCTAACAACTGAAAAAAAAAATTTTTTTTCAGTAAATGGAAGAAGTTACTTTAATTGTTAATAAATTGGAAATATACCATAAATTCTCGTCTGCACAATCAGAAGTAATACTTTCTCCGTAACACCATACAACCAAATTGTGCAACATTCATTTTCTGTAGTACCGTTTGAAAATTAATAAGCCATCTATCTCATATTAAATTACTCAAATTATTATAAAAAAAAAACCTATTAAGAAAACATATTTCTCCTCATGTGCGGTTGGCTTTAACATCACGTAACCGGACAGATGTTGGAAAATCTTAGATTTATAACGTCAATTGCCCCACTGCTATTCAAATTTGGTTACTCTACATTTGACTTATACACATGTCACAAAGCATATACAACATATTGAATGTATTATATATGATATTAAGCAGCAGATACAATACGTATAGGTAAGTACATTTTGTAGCTGCTACCTGAAATCACGTTGAACGATTCACCTTCCAATCACACATTCACAAAAAAAATTATCGAAATATTTAAAACTTACACAATCAGCACCAAACAGTTTCAGTTCGCATACAAAATGACTACTTTGTATATGCGAGATTGTATGGCGCATGGGCCCCTTACCATTTATGGGTTCGAATTTCTCCGTCATGTCAAGTAATTTCGTTGGAAATTTATGTACTTTCACATTCGACTGTGTATAAACTGGCAGCTGTCAATATAAAATTGAACTGAGGTTTAAACGGCAGAATTCTGTCGTTTAACTTAAACTACAATATGAACTCAGTTCAACGGTTAAACGAAACTGTGAAACCGAATAAATTGTTGAACTGAAGTTTAAACCAAAAGTGGAGTTTAAACTTTCACTGTGGAACTGGGGGTTAGTAATTGGGTAAAGTGGTAGAATATAACGGCTTACGAATATATGGCTGAAATTTAAATAACTTGATTCAGTGGTAAAAGAGTAAGAAAACCCAATGACCGTAAGAAACACCGAAGTAGTTTTGAGTGGCTTAAATAGCGCGAGAACTACGAATTTTTTTGTGACAGAACTTTACGCTTAAAATCAAAGATTTGACGTGCTCAATAGTTGTTTGTCCGGCTCGAACATACCCATTACAGTATTGGACTATGTTTGGGAGGTGTAAGGAAAAAAATTAAAATGGTGGAAATAAATATGTTGTATAATTAAATATTGGGTCTATAACTTAATTCGCGCGGTTTGCTAAGAGATGGGGTAACCTATATTATTCCATTGTTATTATTCCGTTGGAAAGCTACTGTCATTGTACGTCATTTCAGTATATGTCATTCATTTGAAGCGAAACAACAATAATTTTTTTTCACTCAAATATGTCGAACTTTGTGCCTGAAAAAGTGTTTTTGAGGGGAGTTCTTCTTCATGAAGAAAACTGCTGCCGAAAGTCATCGTATTTTGGTGGAAGTTTATGGTGAACATGCGCTAGCTGAGCGAACGTGCCAAAAGTGGTTTGCACGATTTGAAAGTGGTGATTTTGGCTTGGAAGACGATGAACGTCCTGGGCAGCCAAAAAAGTTTGAAGATGAAGAACTGGAAGCATTACTCTATGAACATTGTTGCCAAACACAAGAAGAGCTCGCAGAATCTTTGGGTGAAACTCAAGCAGCCATTTCAAAACGTTTAAAAGCAGCTGGATATATTCAAAAGCAAAAGAAATTGGGTTCCACATGAACTCAAGCCGAGAGACGTCGAAAGGCGGTTTTGCATGTCCGAAATGCTGCTGGAACGCCACAAAAGGAAGTCATCTTTGCATCGGATTGTTACTGGTGATGAAAAATGGATCCATTACAACCCCAAGCGAAAAAAATCATATGTGAAACCCGGCCAACCAGCCAAATCAACGGCAAAGCCGAATATCCATGGCGCGAAGGTAATGCTCTGTATTTGGTGGGATCAGATGGGTGTGCTGTATTATGAGCTGCTAAAAGAGCTCAAACCATCAATGGACAACGCTACCGAACACAATTAATCCGTTTGAAGAGAGCAATGGCCGAAAAACGCCCGGAATATGCGACCAGACACGAGGCAATAATTTGGTATCATGACAACGCTCGGCCCCACGTTGCTATTCCGGTTAAGAACTATTTGGAAAACAGTGGATGGGAAGTCTTACCCCACCCGCCTTATAGCCCAGACCTTGCCCCTTCTGACTACCATTTGTTCCGGTCGATGCAGAGCGCCCTCACTAAAATACGGTTCACATCAGAGCAGAATATTAAAAAATTGGCTTGATTCATTCTTGGCTGCCAAGCCGGCGCAGTTCTTTTGGGATGGGATCCACAAATTGCCAGAAAGATGGGAAAAAGTCATAGCTTCAGATGGGCAATACTTCGAATAATACTATTGTACATGTTTTTCTTAAATATACGTTCAAATTTTGAAAAAAAAACCCGCACGAAATACGTTATATATATCATAGTAATTAAAAAATCCCACAGGAAGATAAAAGATAAGTAAAAGCAATTCCGAGCAAGGACAAAATTGCACATCGCATGATAAGGCACTTTTCACCCACAATAAAACCAAGATTCGTTCAGCTTTACAACAATATTCTCGACTCTTTTCTTATCTCACAACAGTAGAAACTGCCAACAGCTCTTCCCCTTCCAAAATAAAACAAGGATATAATAGCGTTAACGAATACAGTCGGGATATCTCTCATTCAATGTATCTCAAAGGGAAAATTGCGCCCAAAAAAAAGCTTTGGCTTATGGAATAAAAAACTTCTACACCCCTCATCAGGTTTTAAGCCAGACAAAGGTTGCTCCGCTGGCCTTATCTACTTAGATACTATATCTTCAAAGCCTTACCAGCTCGGAACTATATCGCAGCTCTCCTCTGAACTTTAAGAGAACTTCCGAGATGATTTTTTTTCGGAACGGGAATACTTAGACAAAAATCTGGTACTTATTACTCCATATGCTACGAATGTCAACAGCATTTTTTTTTTATAATTTACGCGCGCCTAAGGGGTTATACTGTTGCCAGGGCGCGGGCGGAAAGATAGAAGGAGGAGAAAGGAAAGCATTGTTTGTGATGCATGCACGATGGAAAACCGGTTCTCACCTAAGTACTTACCGCGCACAACGCTGCTTAATTTAGGTGTTTTTGTTCGAACCAATCTTTTCAGTGTGGCGAGGCACTGTTGGGTAAATCTTCATCTTATACCAAACAAATTAAAGCCCTGGATACGTAAGATCGTTTCTTACCAACAGGAAGACATGTGTAAAAGCCACTGATTGTTTCTTTTCCTCGCTCTATCGCTTTATTATTGATTTTGTTGACTTATGCACAATAATTTCGAACATCGCCTACTATAACACTAATTCTGCGTACACGATGTTTACATTTTATCTAACCACAATTCCAGAAAAAATAAGTTTCTTTTTTCAAATGCAACCAAAGGCACATGAAAATGGTCTGAACTATCTGGTGTCAAACCCTTATCCGATAAATGGAAAACTCTTCACATATGGGGTAAAACTTCCTGCAGAGGTTTAACACTTAACTTTAATTCATATTAATTAGTTTGAAAAAAATGCTAATAGTATAAGTACAGATGAAAACCTCAATGTACAGACCTCAAGAAAAATCGTAGCTCATAGAGCAAATATAATAAGCTATTTAGCGAATATGGAATACAATGTGGATATAAAAACTCCGTGTTCAATAACAAAATCCAAAGCAAAAATGTTATCAAGCTTTACTTATCCAACAGATCAATAATCAACAAAAATAGACCGTTGTGTACAAACTCAAACACGATAAAACGCTTATCATCAGTAATCTCCTGCATGTGGGCCACTGTTGAACAGATTGAACTAGTATTCAAAAAGTTTCGCCTAAACCTCATCATATCCCCCGAAATCCATGAAACATACATTCTTTATTATAGAACTGGAAAGGTTTAACAAGAGCAACACTACTAATCAGGTATACTATGCATCATTTTTAACATCAGCTGCTATCTTAAATTTAGGGCTTGAAGTAAATATTTGCTAATGGCTCCAAAACAAGTAACATCACATCGCTCGCGGTTACCCCAGATAGTTTTGTGCCCAGTTTTTGTCTATTACAAAGCAGGATATCCACCTATGCTGCCAAAATTTTCAGAATTAAAATCCCAAATCATAACATTTACATAATTAACAAAGTAAGGAACACCATTCAAACACACCAGGTAGCGGCAATAACCAGGCCGTTACTGCGCCAATCTTGACCAATATATCCGTCTACAAATTCCAAACCAGGCTCCTTTTGGATTAAAAAAATTATCAACAACATCACTACTGTATCAACATAGACAGATCATTACCAACTTCCCCCAATACATACTTAAAATTAAAAAAAAAACACCAACGTCGACAGGCTACATTTAACACATGCGCAATGCATCAATATCTCACTAAAGCGGGCGAGCAATCGTGTCGAGTCTGTCATACCTACGCCGACATCAACTAGAGTCTCAGCATAGGGCGATGTCAAACCTTCACGATTTCAAATCAAAAGCGAAATACAAGCCCCTCAGCTTACGAGGTAACCTTGAAAATATCTAAAGGAAATCTTACTAATTCATTATATCATAGAGTCCTAACTTGCAGATCTAACATAAATAACTCAAATAACATTTTATATAACATAGAGTTGAGAGTTCTTGCGGCTAGTATCTCTTACTTTGATAGTTCAAATTATTATTCCTTCGACTTTGTTCTCATCTAGAACCTGATATATATTAAATCATGTCAAGTGTCATCCTATTCAATTACCAACAAAAAATTTAATTTATTACGAGATTTCACGAAGACAAGGTGCACTAAAAGATATGAAAACGCTTTTTCGTTCGTTTCGTGAATGTAGTTACTGTCAGCCAGGAGTGGAATCAACAAGGAAAAGTTGGGTTTATTTTACATTGAAAACAACGGTTTCATTTGGACGAAAATGGTTTTTGGTTCTCTCGCAGTACATGATTATAGTTTCTCGTTAGTGCTTCTTATCAGTTAGTTAACTAGTTTTGTAACTAGTTATATTTCTTTAAATAACTGTTTCGTTTCGTTAACACAAAAACCGAAAACGACCCACCTCTAGTTTTAAATGTTTTACTGAGTAGCAACCTGAAAAATTGTAGCCCATTTGTGTGTACTTCTATCTTTTACCTCCTGGGGTTTGTTTTAATCGATCAAAAATCAGAATATTGTAATTTAGCTAATGTGCGTGTTTTGCTTACAGCTTTCTTTATTCATATTTTTACAATTGTATATATTTTGCAATCTCACTAACTCCACTCCACCCTGACTGCATGGTATTTACTTTAGAGTCGAATTTTTGTCTTTTATTTCTAAACGCTCTCTATCATTTTCATCGTTCCACCAACGTTTTGTGCACTACTCTGCATTTTTTCTAAATATTGTACATCAAACGTCACGCTATTGTCTGTCGTCTGAATTCACTTCACCGCCCAGTGATGGACTCTTTGCTTTCTGTTTCCTTCCGCGTCGTAACTTGTACGCTTTCGTTTGTAAATTTAAGTGGTTTCCGATATTTTCTTACTTAAACCCATAATTTTACGATTTTGCTTTTCGGTTGTACCTTTTTTTTTACTCCCCCCAGAGTGACACTACCCGTGTGTGAAAGAAGTGCCCTGAGGGTAATGTAAGTATTCATATGTGAAGATGTTATCTTCCATGATGCCATACTATTTGAACGCATTAACTTCAATGATGGTCCACCATCGTATCAATCTTACTGAATTAATATTGCGCGTGTATATGACTTTTGACTTAAGTTAAGGCACATTCATTGTCTCCAGGTGTGTTAACACGATCATGATGCATACCTAACCCGATAGGCCTTAATAGATTTGAAGTATTGTGCTTTATGTTAAAGTGTCTGGATATGAGTTTGCTCCCACTAAGTCCTTTTTAACGACAAGCAGGGAAGCATTGTTGCAATAATCTATTGGCCATAGACACAAGGCAAAGACTCAAACTTATAATCATTCATAAAATAATAATAAGAATACTTATACAATTAAAATTACCATTCCTGTCGTAGTTTTGGATCACTGAGTATACTTGCGACTATTCTACTGCCATATGCTGGAGGGTTAGAGTAAGTCATTCTCACAAGAAGTGTAAATTGTGAATGGACAGCTTCGGACGTGGCTGCACTTTTCTGAACTATTGTTAAATTACCAACGCGTTCACCTGAAATCATTAAAAAAAATTTAAAAAAGGATTAAGTTCCGGCACAAATTTTTTCACGGATATATCTAGTATTTTGAATGGCTTTATAAAAAAATTCTTATACATATATATCTACAGATATAATAAAATGGTATCAGTGGTATGCATCCTTTTTCATTTACTTTTAAGGCTCAGTCAAACAGAACACGTTGTTATCTCCGCGATAAGATTAGTTAACACTGCGGTGAAATTGTTTTATATCGCGTTATAACCGCCGCGTTAGAAAACGTCAAACAAAGAGCGATCATCACCGAACAATATTTTGTTTCAGTAGCTTTGCATTACCTGCCAAAATGTCATTTCATTCAAATCGTTCCTAACAGTTCCCATATTTCGGCCTTTAAAATAATGTTCTTGTAATTTTTATTACTCTGGTCGTATAAACATGAGTCTTTACTCACAGACTCAATTAATATTTCCATTGTTCCACAAAACCAACCAATATCAACTCCGCGTTTCTATAGTTTAAAATTCAATTTCGCTGTGAAACTCAGTGTTAAAACGCGCCGAAGTCTTAAATAACACCTCATTCTGATACGAAACATAACAGTTTATACAGCTGGTTTTTAATTTCATTTGCCGGCATTTTCTTTTTTTTAATTGTTTTTTATCCGTGTTTTTTTTTCTCTTCGGTCGAATTTTGCTCTTCTTTCGCGGAGTTTATTTGAAATTTTATAATAGTTTGGAAAGTTGTTTGTGGGCTTTTCTGTTTGAGAATCTTATGATACTCTTGTGCTTTTTTCCTAGGAAAGTGCAACAAGTGCAACACACAACAAGATTATGGAACCAGGAAAGAAAAGGAAAATAACAAGTACCTATCAACAACGTAGGAGCTAGACATATAGTAGGATTCTTAAACCTGGGCAAGTACCAGGTTCACAAGTAGGTGTCTTTGTTTTTTTATTTTTTCTTGGAGAGCGGATTTTTTTTTCTTTTTTCTTTGTATCCACTTCCTAGTGGAAATAATATATATATAATATATACTATATATTTTGTTTTTTTTTGTTTTTAACAAATATACTCATCCATTAAATATACACTACTTCAAACATATTAACATACATACATACATACATACATAGTTATGAATATAGATAATTAAATTTAAATGTACATACAAATACATATATTTACATAAATATTCTTACATACATATATAGTTATTGTTGTGACATTTTGGGTTTTTTGAACTTTGTTTTTTTTTGTTTGAAACATATGTAAACATTTATACATTTATACATATATACATACATACATAGACTTTCATTTTCTTTTTCTTGTTTTTTTGTTTTGTCCCATGTGTTTGGGTTGATTTGCGAGAAGTGTCATCTCAAACATCGGTTGTACTATCCCCGAATAATTAGCTGGTGCCTGATGGGCAGACGATTCTGACGATGAGGGCGAGGAAAAGCGAACGTGCTCGAGGCTCGTCAAAAACCGAATCCCATAGCCAACGAAGGGTGAACACGAACAACTACAACAGCAAAGTAAGCAAAAAAGCAGCAGCGAACACCAGTCCGCGCTGTGAGGCCACCAGTGACGCCTGCCGTTGCGGAAGGAACCGAAGGGGGAAAACCTGGCCAAGTGGGATATTAAGTTCACGGGGGAACGTTGTAGTGCGTCGGTTAATTCATTCTTGGCACGGCTGGAGGAGCTCGGTCAAGTGCGCGGGTGACTGAAGCTCACTTGTTTAGGGCGGCTATCGAACTTTTCTTTTGGTATAGGGCGATTAGGTTGTCGGTCTCTTCGTGAAAAGAGTTGGTGGCGAAAATGAAACTGGGGTTTCTTCCGCCCAACTATGATGACCTGCTATTGGAGGAAATTTGGCATTGTACTCAAGGAAGTAGAGAATCCATAGGAGTTTAAATAGCAGTTATCCAAAATATGTTTGGTTTTTGCTCCGCCACCTAATCCGAAGTCGCGCCGTCTATTAGAGCCAGATTTCGCTTTCGTAAACTGGGAGGAGCCTAGTGTTTCGTCGTTTTGGACAACCAACCGCGTGAACCCATCCGGTGCTTCAATTGTAATGGCGAGGGCCAATTTTCGAGCGCGTGTTCCACTCCTAGATGCTGCTACGGCTGTGGAGCGCCAGGATTAACCCGGCGCCAATGCCGGCAGGAAACGCGCAACGGACTTCCGGACGGGAGCGCCGGCACAAGTAGGGGATAGGTCGCCTGCTGGGAACCAGTCGGGGGACTACATGTAGATCTAGAGAAAGTAGATAGCGTAGTTAGGTTTCCCGCACCCAAGAGTCTGAAGGAAATTAGGAGTTTTGTAGGGACAATTTCTTCGTACAGACGTTTTGTGCCAAATTTTGCCGCTTTAGTTAGGCCTTTAACAGATTTGTTAAAGAAAAATAGGAAATTCATATGGACGAACGATTGTGAGGAAAGTTTTAAGGAGGCGAAACAACGTTTAGTGATGGCACCCATTTTGACATGTCCAGATTTCGATAGTTCAGACGGACGCCTCGCATTATGGAATAGGGGCCGTATTATCTCAGGAGTTTGAAGATGGTGAGAAAGTTATCTGTTATCTTAGTAGGTTTCTTCAGAGAAGTGATAGGAACTACTCTACCACAGAGAAGGAATGTTTGGCTGTGCTTTGGGCGATTGAGAAGTTGCGACCATACATCGAAGGGGTTCGGTTTACGGTCGTAACCGATCATTATTCGCTAGTGTGGCTGAGTAACCTTAAGGAACCTCAAGGGAGATTAGGTCGATGGGCAGTGAGGTTGCAGCAATTTGGTTTTCAGATAATCCACAGAAAGGGAAAAGACCACGTAGTTCCCGACATGCTTTCGCGAGGAATCCCGGAGTTGGCTGCGATCTCAGAAGAGGACCAAGACCCTTGGAATAGGAAAATGATTGCGGCAGTAGAAGCTAACCCATTAGCCTACCCCCCCCCCCCCCTTGAGCGAGTAGAGGGGAGTTCCGAAGAGATATGTCAGCGAAGCTATCACTGGCGAAGAAGAATACCCGTTATACCGTCGTCGATCACCTAGGACATAACAAACCCATATCAATGTGGAGCCCGGCAATACCGTCCAGTCGATTAAATACATTTGTAAATACGGGAATAAAGGAAGCGACCAAGGTACATTTTCTCTTCAGAACACTCATCGAGGCGAAGTGGCCCAATACCAATTTGGTCGCAATATTTGTATACGTACATTAGAAACAGTTTGGAGGATTCTGGTCTTCTCAATATATGATATATCAGTGGTAAGCTATTACGTGACTACGAAATTCCAGCTCCTCAACGACTGCCAGATCAAAAGCACGTAAACTGAATGACGCTGAAGTGAATTACACCCTAGGGGCGTGAATTGAAATCAAGGTAAAATATTTTTCCTGTATGCCCCTGGTGGGATCGGAAAAATGTTTGCCGAATGTGAGAAGACAAGAAAGACACCACTGGTGATAGCATCTTTGAGATCGCTGCCACACTGCTTCCTAACGACAAAAGAAAAAAAGCAAACCATGTTCAAAATTCCAATAGGCATAGATAGCAATGAATTCACGTGTTCGCGGTTTTCCGTAATAGTCGCAAGCCAAAAGTGTTTCAGGACTGCTGTATAATTTTTGTGGATACGATTTCAAACAGGAAAGCAGTGGAACCTGTAGGCCGAACATTGCAGGACATCCGTCAAAATCACCAGGTTATGGGCAAGCTCACAGTCCTCTTTTGCGGGGTTTTCGACAAATGCTCCCTATTGCTATTTCGAGGTAACCGAGGTAAATGCCTTAATGAAATCATCCTCTCTTTGGCTCAAGGTTTACCGACTACGTCTTAACTTGACACTCAAGAAGTCTCTGTTGAAAGTTGATGAAGGAACTCTAGCAGAGGTTGATGGTCAAGCGGAACTGTCAGAAACGCTCGGCAAAATTATTTCCACGTTAAAGGTACTTATTCGCTTGGTGTACGAGGGCGGGTCAATAAGTCCGTGACTTTTGAATTAAAACCGATTTTTTGATAAAAAAATAATTTTATTTTTCAACGTAGTCTCCCTTGAGCTCTATACACTTTGTCCAACGCTTCTCCAATTTTTTTATCCCTTCCAAAAAAAAATGATTTGTCGAGGTCCTCAAAATAGGCCTTTGTTTGCGAGATGACTTCATCATTGGAATCAAATCTTTTTCCACCAAGCCATTTCTTCAGGTTTGGGAACAAGAAGTAGTCGCTCGGAGCCAAATCTGGAGAATAGGGTGGATGAGGGAGCAATTCATAGCCCAATTCATGGATTTTTGTCATGGCAACTGCACATGTGTGCACCCTTGCATTGTCTTGGTGGAAAAGAACTTTTTTCTTGGCCAAATGAGGTCGTTTTTTTTTCAAATCGTCATTGAATCGGTCCAATAAGTTGACATAATATTCCCCATTGATTGTTCTTCCCTTTTGAAGGTGGTCAATGTGGATTATCCCGCGTGCATCCCAAAAAACAGTCGCCATAACTTTATTGGCTGACAAACCCACCTTGGCCTTCTTTGGCGCCGATTCACCCTTAGAAACCCACTGTTTTGACTGTTGTTTGTTCTCTGGTGTGTTGTGATGGATCCATGTTTCGTCCACGGTTACAAAACGGCGCAAAAACTCCTCCATATTGCGATTAAACAACGCCAAACCTTCCTGTGAAGTTGTTACACGATTGCGTTTGTGGTCGACTGTGAGCAAACGCGGCACCCATCTTGCGGAAAGCTTTCTCATGCCCAAGTTATCATTCAAAATTGAAACCACTGAGCCATGCGAGATCCCTACGGCTTCCACAATCTCTCGCACTTTCAATCTTCGGTCGGCCAACACCATATCGTGAATTTTTTTCGATTGTTTCGGGTGTAGAGACCTCAACTGGGCGTCCAGGACGTTCGGCATCTTCAGTGCTTGTACGGCCACAACGAAATTGAGTAAACCACTTTTTTACCATTGAAATCGGTGGTGCAGAGTCCCCATAGTATTTATCAAGCTTAGCCTTGGTCTCGGTAATGGTTTTTTTTTCGCAAGAAATAATGCTTAATATGCACACGAAATTCACTTTTTTCCATTTTCTCCTCAAATTAGTGAGTAGTCTGATAAAAATAGCTGTCAAACACAAACTAACTGACGCAGCAAGTTTAAATTTTGACAGGAGTCAACTGACAGATGCCTGTTGACAGGAGCAGTGTTGCTGTTTCAGTAAAGAGGTCAGAAATTCACGGACTTATTGACCCGCCCTCGTATATAGACATTGCTCAGATATCAAATCCAAAGCAGTTCCTGGATGTTTGACGTTGTCGATCAAGATGTTATCCGGTAACATTTTTGAATTCACTCAACGACAATGGGTTTCCTGCTGCCCATCGGATTACACTTAAAGTCGGTGTTTCGATAATGCTTCCTCGGAACTTAAATCCTCTGAAATTTCGATACGGAACCCGATTTAAAGTGATGCAAAGAAATATGCTTAAGATGGAAATTCTTACGTGTTGTGGTGTAGGTGAAACAGTGTTTATACTACGTTTCTATACTATTCCACGCATCCAATTTCAATTTAAACAAGTGCAATTTCCTCCGAGCATTTATTTTGCCATGAGAGAGACGCTCAAATCTCGTGGTGTTGACTTGAAAACCGACTGTTTCTCGCACGTCCAACTACGTTGCTTGCTCTTTTTTTTTTGTAAGAACTTAACACTCAAGTGGGTATGACTACACTTATGATGCCAAAGCATGTTTCGGAAAATGGGACAGAAAGAGAAAGAAAGATGTTTGGGCTCAGTGGGTGGCATCCGACATTTAATGGGGAGACTAAATTATTAGTGTAAATTGATTTGATGTTGTATTTTTCCGTCCGATTGGGAAGCCAATACAGTACCACTTGAGCCACGGTGCGGTGACATATCATACTTGAAAGAATTGTGCGGAATTCAAAAGTGAACGCTGGAGGCAAAATCTTTCAAAAGCCTGTGCAACACCAGCGTACGCCGACGATATCGACATAATTGGGAGAACACATCGGGCTTTCACCATTGTGTTCGCTAGTATTGAAACGGAAGCTGAAGAAATGAGTTTAGCGGTAAATGAGGACAAAACCAAGTATATGCTGTCAACAAGGTGGGACAGACAACATCGACGAATTGGACAGAACGTCAAGTCGATAGCTACAATTTCGAGTTAGTAAGGAACTTTGTCTGCCTTGCGCACTCCTATAAATTCAACAGAAATAAAATAAAGAATCGCTCTTACCAATCGCTGACTTTTTGGGTTAAAGCAATTTCGTAGTAAGGCCCTATCCCGAACAACTGAGGTGACTCTTTAAGACCTTGATCATCCCTGGAATGGCCCTTAAACATGAACTCTATCGAAAGGGAATGAAAATAGTCGTTTCGAGAAAAAAATATTCGGTCCCATTTACGTTGATGTGCTTTGTAAGGGAAAATTCAACGACGAACTATACAGACTATACTGCGACATCGACCTAGTCAGAGAACTGTGCATCAGTCGCCTAAAATGGAAACCAATAGTCTTCGAATCTAACCCGGAAAGACAACACAGTAGAGGAGACTTCACATTAAGTGGCGTGCACAAGTATTACAGAAGAGGTCTCAGCCGACTTGGAGCGCGCAACCGGTCTAACTAAATAAGCTTGTTAGTTGAGGGCAAGGTTCACCTCGAATTATAGCGCCAATAATTTTGTGATCAGTGTCTCAATATAAATAAGCATACGATGCACTGCACTAAAGTGAAGTGCTAAAGTACGAATAAAAATTTATTGAACAATATGACGAAGGAATTCTTTTAAAAGCTGCAGACAATGCTGGTATTATTGCGCCTACCGATTCGGGGTAGCATTTGTAGGGAGCAAACCAGGTTCAAAACAGTAACCAACACTTTTATTTGTTTTGTTGGGTGGACTTAAGAAATATATGTGCATATGTGTTATTTTATTTATATAAAAAAAAATTGTACCGTTAGATGGTCTTTTGGCATTTTTATATTGGACGAAACTAAGCCCTCTTTTTATCTTCCGAAGCAAAAATCTCTCCCGCAACCGTTCCATTTCTACTCTTCTCTTCATTTTCAAAAACATTTTTCAATTACAGATTTCATTTTAGCATTAATTTCAGAGTGGAAAAAACAAAACGCCAAGTCATTTAGAACTGTGTTCAAGTGTGTTGTGAGGTTAACGCGCTCGTGAATACATAGATTTATTTTTACAAAATGCCGTGCTCTTGCAAACAAAAAGTCGATAGATCTGACGCTAAAATTCAGTGCGCTACGTGCAAAGTGATCTTCCGCCTAAAGCGCGCTAATATTCGCCAGTCTGATAATGCTTTTATGATGAAAAACAATATTCCGTATCACCACGCTACATGTACGAAAAAAAGAAGAAATTCTCTCCACTCTTCACCTTTGGTGCATCAAGTATTGCATGAACCAGCTGCTAATAATGTGCTTACATTGTCAGTGCCATCAGCTGATATGCCGTCGCCTTCGAGCGGAAGGCATTCCGCGACATTACTGCGGAAGTGCTTTACAATGAACTCGTCGCCCTGAAGGAATTCGTTCGTAATGCAGTATCACATACCATATATGCATATTACAAGAAGAGAATAAATCGCTAAGAAATGATGTCCACCACCTGAAATCTGTAGTTAATTCTCTTCAGTAAAAATCTCTTAGGAAATGTGTGGATATTGTAGGAATTCCTAATGTAAACAAACAAAATGCGTTGGATTCTGCTGTCAAATTGCTTTCGGAGGGTTTCTGTTGATGACATCGATAGCTGTTTCATTAAAATGGTCAAGAATAGTTACCCTTCTAACAACAATAGGAATCTAGTGCGAACTGAGGACGTAGAGGAGAGGCAAATAAGTATTATTTGTATGAAATTTAAGTCAACTGATCTCAAACTGCGAGCACTCAAAAACAAGCGGAAAAAGCTACTGACTTCTGGTGAACACTTTGGGAATCGTCCCATCCATATAAATGAGTCGCTTACCAAAAAAAATAGATCATTGTTTAATAAAGCCAGACGAGTGAAAATTGAAAAAAAAAGTATTCGTATCTTTCGGTTAAGAATGGTGTTATATTTTTAAAAAAACAAGAAGGCCTTAAGTCATTAAGAATCAGTACTTTTGAGGATCTTGATAACTTATCTTGAAAGATTTTTGTTTTTTTTTCATTTAGTCATGAATAATGTTCCAGTTTCTTGCTTAATTCTTTTTGTAAATTTAATAGAGAATTTTATAAAAGTATATTCCATTCTTATGAATGAAAAAATAATTTCTATTTGGTTCACCAAAACTTACGTAGCATGCGAAAAAATTTTGATCTATTGTTGGTGCATCTGGAGTCATTTTTAAATAAGCCAGATCTAATTTTTCTGACCGAAATCTGCATATATGAAGATGAAAAAGATCTTTTTTTAAATACCAGGTTATAGGGGTCAAGCTAAGTGCAATAACTCTTATGCTGCAGGAGGAGCTGCTGTTTTTTACAAAGAAAATTTAAACCTTGTATACTGCGAGTATAATTTCGTTAGTTCTGATGTATTTCAAATTTCTTGCTCTATTAGTTCCCATAAATTTGTGATTATTTGCATTTACAGAAGACGTAGTTTTAGCAAAGATGTTTTTGTGGAGGAACTATCTACCCTCTTAGATAACACGCATTCTAAGAATTTAATAGTTCTAGGTGGCATTAAATATGAATATATTAGGCAATTCTTCAGTAGTGGATAGATACAAATTTTTATTTGCCGCTCATGGGCTTGAATCATGCATTAATGAACCCACCAGATTAATGGACAACTCCGGCTCATGTATTGATCATTTGTATGTGAGGCTTAATCGTAGTGTTATCTATCTTTGGTTAGCTCCATCTCCGATTTCAAGATCTCTGACCACTGCACGACATGTTTATTTTTTGAAAACCTTTTGTCTGTTAAACCGAATAAATTAAATATTTCAGTTTCAAAACGCAAATTTCGACAAACTTAATACCAACCTGCTGAATGAGAGTTGACTGGATGTTTATAATGCAATCAATCCTTCCCTTGCTTTTGATTCATTCCTAGCCATTTTGGATGCTCATATTATACTTTGTTCTGCTCCTTCTTTGCATAACAGTAACAAATCAAAAAAATTTAAACCTTGGATGTGAAGTTATTTGTTACATAAAATAAGGTTGAAAAACAAACTATGATACAAGAAGTAAGCATCCTAACAATGCGCGCATACGACATTTTTATCACCAGCTATGTAAAGAAGTACATATTGATACTCGGGTGTGCAAGGAAAATTTCTATGTCAACCAGTTCCATAGGGCTAAAGGAGATTTAAAAAAGGAGTGGTGTATCATTAAAGAGTTATTTATAAAGCAACCTTCTGCCGGTGGACCATCTTGCATAAATTCGAATGGTAGAGTTTCAAATAATCCTATGGAAATGGCTGAGAAGTTCAACGATTTTTTTGTTAATATTGCGGCACATACCCTGAAGGAAGCAGGCTTCAGTGATAGGTCCAAACTTGTGCGCTGAAAATTGATTTTCCAGGGAAACGGAATTTGATAATTCCTTTTTTTTTTTGAGACTATTTCGGCACTTGAATTACATAGGACTATTATGACATTAAAATCTAAAAAATCTTCCACTTTAAATAGCGTTTCTAGTGCTCTACTGAAGAAAATATCTTTTAATATCATTGATGTGTTAGCACATATTTTTAATGAAAGTATTTTCAATGGTATCTTTCCTGAAAGTTTAAAAGTTGCAGAGATTATACCTGTTTTTAAAAAAAGGGGATAAAACTGATCATAATAATTATAGACCTATATCCCTTCTTCCTGTTTGCATCAAAATCTTCGAAAAAAGTGGTGTAAAAGATAATTCTTTTGTTTCTTTAGAACAAATCTTTTTTAGTCCTCTTAGAACCAGAGGATGCACTGCCGAATTTTTGTAGTTGTGTTGCTAGTAACCTAGATTCTAACAAGATGACAGCCTCACTCTTCATAGACATCACAAAGGAGACCTTTTTCTAAGCGAACTATCTAAAGTGGGCTTCAGGGGCTTCATGCTAGCGTGATTTGAATCTTATCTTAAAGAAAGAAAACAAAGGGTCTAAATTGATGGTTCATACAGTGAGTGCCTTGATATTCAGATGGGAGTCCCGCAAGGAACAGTACTAGGCCCCATTCTCTTTCTCGTCCTTATAGGCCCTATTTTCAGTCAAAATCTAAGAGGGCTTCAAACAGGCTTTGCAAATGATATAGCGTGTGTCTAGTCTAGTAACTCTGTTCTAGACCTTACTGCTGATATCAACCATGATCTGCAAATGTTGCGGCATTGGTTTGGCCTGCATCATAATAATAAATTGCAACCTTTAATAATTTCACAAAAACATCTTTTACGCCTTATTTGGGAAAGAAAGCAATGCGAGCATAGCTTCCCTCTTTCTGTAATTCCAAAATTCTACAACCCAAACATCTGTATTTCTATAAAGTTTTAAAAATCTTTTTTCTTAGGATTGGATATTTGAATAATCAGAACTCAACTTTTTATGCTCTACGTAGTAATGACAGAAATTTGGCTATTATTCCAGCACATAATTCTCACAAATACTTGAATTTTTTTACTTTAACAGCACCCAGGCTGTATAATATGCTCCCATTCGAAATTCTTCTCTTATTAGAGAAATTAAGATTTGGCTTTTTAATTTTGATTTTCATGAAATACACCACCTGTTAAGAATTGTTGTATGAAATCAATCAAGTGTCGCTTCTTTTATCGACTATAATTTGGGACTTTAAGTTTAAAATTAAGCTTATACCTATATCTGAGATCTTAAACCCCACCCCACCCCACAACAAATTTTTATCTAATTTTTATTTTTTGTGTTTATTATTTGGTATTTGGCTCGATACATTCGACACCGGTTTAATCAACAACAGAATGTTGGAAAATACACTTTTTTATTCTCTTTAATTTTTGTTAATCACGTTGTTAGTATTTGCCTATATTTCAACAAGAAATACTATCATATTTTGTAGCCATGGATTTATGTACATAAAATGAAGTAAATAAATTAAAAAATAAAAATAAAAAAATTGCCATGTGTCATTTTAAAAACAAAATTGAAGTTGAAAAAATTGTATTTTCGCAAATTAATTAGATTTAATTTCGTTTTAAAAAAAATGTTTGTTATTTTTAAACTATTTTGTAAGTAAATAAAATAAATATTGGGAAATGGAAGTTATTATATTTGTTTTTTTATCTGAAAATTTCTAATATGCTTTGAAGGTTTTGGGCAGTAAAATTCACAAAAATAATCCTAAAAACTAATTAATACATCAGATTCGATTATATAATCAAACTTTAAAATAAATAGATTTTTTTAATAGCTAAAAAAGCTAATAATAATTGTTGTCATTAGTTTCGAGAAAATTTCAAGGATTTTCTAATTTGAACCACGCACGAACATATGTATGTATGCACGGTATACTTCACCTTTAACAAAATTAACCAAACTAAGGCGAAATGGTCTTAAATTTCATTGAAAAATAACATTTCAATTTGAAAATTGTGTCAAATTGGCACAAAAGACGGATATGTGTTAAGATGAAAGTACACGGTCTTACACATGTTGATTTTTAGTTCGCGAATTAAAACCGTTTCTGTTGACGTTTGCATGACAATTAAAAACGTAAATAGACTTCTAAATCTAAATATGAACTAAATTCTATTTTTTAAAAACGAGTATGTGTTAAATTAAAACGGCCTTGAGTAAATTAAAGGTAAAGCGTTGAAAAAAAAAATGTTTGTCAATTTTACTCACAATATAAACCGAAGTTCTTCGCAAATGACTGGGCTGCAAATAATTCGAATCCACTTTCCACAAAAAATCGTACGGGCCAAGCGTCATTATCTGGATTACCACTAGCAAAACCTTGATACGCAGAATCGAAAAACGGAAACAATTTCTTTGATTTCATAACAGATGCAATTGTTTTCCATTGTTCTTTTGTTGGATCGCAACCAGTTGGGTTATGGGCACACGTATGTAAAATAATTACTGCACCTTCCGGTGCGTCTTCTAAATCAGCAATAAATCCTTTGAAATCAATTCCACGCACTTTTTGATCCCAATATCTGTATGTTTTCGGAGTTTGAAACCCAGCGGTCAAAAAAACACTTCTATGGTTTTCTGAAAATAATTGTAGTTACATCCATTGGATAAGTGTTACCAATATTTCACTTACCCCATGTAGGATCGGAATAATAAAAAACAGTCCTTCCAAGATGTTTAGCCAAAAAATCAGCTCCTAAACGTAGAGCTCCAGTCCCAGAAAGTGTTTGTATTCCGAATGCCTATGAAAATAATATTTTTTAACAATTAAGATTATTTCTTATTGGGATGATTTGTAATCGTTTGCAATCCTTATTCTAATTATGTAAATCTCTACTATCTATTTACTACTATACTGAAGATATTTTCAAAAAAAAAAACCAAAACACTTTGGTTATGTCGTAGCGATGTGTCTGTACCCAAATCGATTTTTTTAGAATTTTTGCCGTTTCTCATAGCATCACAAAGAAAACTACTACTCCCTCCCATTTCTCAACTGCGGTATGTTTCACTATCATCGGTTGAATAGAGCCGGAGTTATATTTAAAGATGCATTTCAAAATAAGAATATTTTAAAAGTTTGAACTACTACTACATCTGCTGTACACATATGTATATATTTATGTACAGTGGACGTCCACTCGTACGAACTTCCGGTTCCACGAATATCCAATAATACGAATAGCAAATTTTCCCCATTGACAACTCTAAAACACGAATAATGGGTAAAATTGGATATTCGATAATACGAATAACGGTTAGTTTAAAAGTATTCGTTGGTTGCCTTGATTTTTCTGATCGTTTGTTTTTGTCATCTCTTTCTTCCATAAAATAAGGATGAAGTTGACAATGTTTTCTGGACACACTTACATTTCGCAAGAAGTTCGGTTTCTTCTTGATTGTGATTCTTTTTAAAAAATATATTTGTATGCGCCAAAGAGACGAAATGAAAAAGCAGCCCATTTCGTTACGAGAAAAATTAATATAGTCGCAGATTACGAAAGTCTTTATCTGAAATATCAATTAAATATGGGTTACCTAAATCCACTATATGTACAATACAATAAAGAAACAAAAAAGTGAACTTCTAAGTTCATCTGAGTGCGCCGCGGAATCGCAATTCGCCTTGAAAAAAAGGCGAATTTCAGAAAATGGTAAAAGCACTTTATAAATGGTTCTTGTTGAACGAGCATCCCGTATTCATGTGAGCGCTGGGTTCCTTAAAGCCAATTTTTTTTTTTCTTAAAATTGGTTCAATTGGTTTCGTTCCTTTAATAATACAAATAAAACTTTAGATACATAAATAAGTTTCTATCTTGAAAAATACAACATAAATAAAAACGGTTTGTCCAATCATACGAATTTTCCGAGTTTTCAAGAGTCCTCTGTACGTTGCGGACATTAGTTTTAACGCCCGCCTTTTCAGCGATTTGACTAGCAGGAAGGTCGGAATTAGATGCTCTTTTTTTCTCTAAGTTTCGTTATTTTTATGCCGTTTTCCTTCACTCATTTTCAACGAAAAAAATATATATTTAGTTATTAAAAGTACGAACAGATGATTTTCTTACAAAAAAATAAGGAAGGATCCGCTCTTACGATGGCTTAAAAAGTAAGCCGAATCCAAATTCATTGTACTGTTCTATCATCTTATCGCACCACTTTTTTTTCAGGATAACGGTGATCCGTTTGAGTGTTTTCAGTCCTATTAAGTCAAAGAAATACATTGAACTATAGTATTATTCAAAACTAAACGAAGGAGAAGAGCTCAAACTCGTTGCCAACTGTATTTTTGGAAAACAATATAATAAATAAAAGGGAAAAGAAAAAAAACAGCAACAACAAACCAAGTTTTTGTTTTCAATGCTCACTGGTGTTGCATCGGTTTGAACGATATTTTCTGGGTTTTAATTAACTTTTGTAAGGTAAATAAACTCGCTAATATTAATCGTTTGGGATAACGTATGAGTATAGAAATGAGTGATGCCTTAAAATTGTTGTTAAGTCTAGCACTTTACAATGAATTAAAATTTAATTAAAACCGATACACCGTTTTAGAGTAATGGATGTGCAAATGTAAAAAAAAAAAGTTAAAACAATTTAATGGTTTCACCGCTGTGTGGAATAACGGGATAATATATGCCCGGCCCCTCCCAGCGCATGAGATAAAGTTAAAAGTTGGGGCATCTATAATGCTCATGCGAAACTTAGCTCCAACCCAATAGGCGCAGCGTCAGTTTTTCGCATCTATCAAATTCATTCCATTTCGTAACTCTTTTCTTAGGCTGAAAACACACCGGATCAGACAAAACGTTTTTTTGTTGACTAATGAGACAACAATCCATTGATTCTTATGAGCCAACACACACCAAAAAACATGTCCTTCTGTTTCCTGACTGCTTGTTGAAAATACATGGTTTTTTTCACACACCGCATACGACAACATGTTGGTGAACAATTCTTTTTCAGAAACAAAATTTCTTTGTTGTTGTTTTTTTTGGACTTGCGTTTTTTTATTTGAGAGTTTCCATTGAGAAGTCGCAAAATCAGTTTTGTCTTTGCTTAACGCACACCAAACGAAACAGAAATACAAAATGATTTGATTTGTAAACGTTTACAAACTACCTGAATTAACTTTAATATGTCTTATTTTTATACATTAATTTTAAACCTAATACTTAAAACTATGCCTAACTGATCAAATTTATTTTTTTGGTTCACTATTTTATGTACGAGTAAACAACTTAGGACTAAGAAAATATAAAATTGTTTTAATAAAAACTTAGTAACAGGACATAACCTACTTAAACTATGTAAGCCAACTATGTCTTAAAAATTAAGCATATCGACATTGCGTCCTAAAAACGTCATCCTGAATTTGAAAGAAACAACGTAGACGTTTCCTCTCCTTCACTGAGCCACCGAGATTCATGATCCTGCTGGCCAACATCCCTAAAATTACGACTCCCTATAGCCCTACTAGTTTTTAATTTTAATTTTGGTGGGGGCTGAGGTCCCCATTTATTGGCTTAATACAAGCTTAATCTAACTTAAAACCAGGACTAAAAACTAACAGAAAGACTTAAGAGCTAGGGACCAAGGAAGTGATGGAGGAGATCTTGTTTGAGACGATGTGTGCTCAGGTGGAAATCAAAAAGGGAGAGGTTTGAGTTGACCTTTCGGAGCATGCGGATGATTGGTTCATTGGAGCCATAACAGGTACGGTGGGCCGGTAGATAGAAGAGAGGAGGACAACGTAGATTGCGGGGGTTGGTATTGAAGGAGATGGAGTTCAAAATGGATGCGCAGTCGATGGAGCTTGAGAGCGGTCGATGAATGAAGAGAATGTCAGCAGTATTCCTACGTTCTTCTAACGAATTCATATTGAGAAGTTTGAGGCCGTCCTGATAGGGAGGAAAGATTAAGGGTCGTTTCAGGGTAGACCACGGAGAGCACATCGGAGGAATCGACCTTGAATATTCTCGATTCGGGAAACATGAACCGGTGAAAGGGGGACCAACCTTGACCGACATACTCAAGCAGGGGGCGAACAAATGCAACATAAAGATATCTGGTTACATACGCGTTGGAAAATTCCTGCGACCACCGTTTAATAAAGCCAAATGATGAGGTTCATCTTATCAATATGCGAACAGAAATTAAGCTCACAGTTGGAAAAGACTGAACCAGGGGAATTGGTTGACCATAGAGAAAATAATGTCGGAGAGGAGACGGGTTGCATTTACGTGAGAAGGTTATAGATTGATATTTGGCTATATGTATTAAGTTCTAGGCAGTTTTTGAGGCACCAGATTGAAAACCGATCAAGGTCTTCTTGAAGAAGGGCAGAGTCATGGGGAGTAGAAATAGTTTTAAAAAATGTTGTGTCGTCAGCGTAAGGGGAGAGGGAGGAGTGTTTAATGACCGTCTCAATATCGTTAATAGTAAGAATGAAGAGAAAAGGGACAAGGTGACTGCCTTGTGGAACTCCAGATGAGGCCAGGAATGGAACAAAAAGGGCGGATCTAAACCGAACACTATAAGGTAAGAAGAAATCCATTTTAATAAAAGGGGCACAAGACCTCGTTAGGATGATATTTTGTGTACTCCGATTCTGGTGTTCTGTACAAGCGAAGACAAGTCATAAGACAGACTCTCTCAAATACCCGAATCTATCCAAATAAACTTGCTCTCACGTTGAACCACACGGGACACCCAAATACAAGCATAGGCCGGACAAGGGCCATGTAGCAGATTACCTACAACCTCGCATCGAGTTGGCTGCTTTAAAACAGTCTCTGTGTAAGGGCAAAAGCACCTTTTGCTCTGGCCAGAGCATCTTCTATAAGTTTATTAAAATACAGATATTGATCTAGCCAAATCCCAAGGTAACTGACTACATTTCGACAAGCAAGTGGCTGACCATGTTGTCCCACGATCGAAAACATTCGCCAGTTCTTTCTGGTATCCGCAGAGGCCCCAGACGAAGGCATCCTAGAAAGAATGGTTTTTGACTTCTGAAAGTTAATCTTCAACTCCCTGTCATCGCAATATCGCTTAATCATATCGAAGTCACGTTGCAAGAGAGTATTAATGACCTCGATCTTTGGCCCTGATCTGTATGCGATCAAGTCGTCTGCATACGCTATGTCATGGTGAAGCGAGCTCAGAGGATAGCTTGTGTAGACGTTGAGTAGGATCGGTGACTTGACCGCATCTTGTTGCAGACCGTTTTTAATGTCAAATATTCCAACAGAAGCCACATCGACAATCTTCACGATGAACTGTCTACGAGAGAGCATATAAAAAAGAATGTGTAGCAGTGGTTTACTTATGCCTAGCCTGTTCAACTCGAAGAAGAGTTCCTCTAACCCCACGGTGTCGAACGCCTTCTTTAAGTCAATCAGGCAGGCATCCGTGCATTGTTTCTTGCTTTTGTTCCACTGGATGTCAGATACCAGTTTGGACGCGGCATGTGAGATATCATGCCCTGCCTTGATTATCTGGAACTATATTTTTGTCCTCAACCCACTTGGTCAGGACTCTATTGATCACCTTTTCGAATACCTTGCTTATATTCGGAAGGAGACTTATCGACCAAAGATTCGCCGGATTGGACGTGTCTTTATTCTTTTTGGGAATGGGATGCACCACCGGCATTATCCAAAGTATTATTAAACAGGGTGGTGTAAATATTCACCGCTTTTAGTGGAAGACGTCGTAGCACAATGTTAGGCATGCCATCGGCTACCACTGATTTCTTACTTCTCAGTGATTCGAAGATAGTTTAAAGTTCTTCCTTCGAAATGAACGGAGGTAGTACTCTCTCATCGGCGATGAGATTATTTGCCATATTTTCGCCATTGAACTCAATGAATCGCAGGACATGAATCGCTATACTCCTAAAGAACGCGGAATAATTGTTGCGATTTTTTTGCGGAATAATTCGTCGGTTGTGTTCGCACAGCGTGAATTTCGGCGCAGATTTCGCGGTCGACACCAACTGGGCAAACAGTTTAGCCGTTTAACCGGCCCCGAAGCAGCCGTTCTGCTGAGAATATCGCAGCTGTGGTTGAAGATGTCGCAGAGGACCCCTGAATATCGACCAGACGACGTACCAGGCAATTGGATTTCAATCGGTGGTCTTTACAGAGAATTTTGGTGAAAGACTCTAAGATGTTTCCTTACAAAGTGCATACATTGCATCAGCTGTTAGCGATTGACCGACAAGGGAGACAACTTTTCAGCGAAGATCATCATGAGCGACGAGGCCCATTTCCATCTCTGTGGATATGTGGATAAGCAAAATTATCGCTTCTGGGGCACCGAAAATCCGCGTATAACCCATGAAGAGCCATTACACCCACTGAAAGTTACTGCATGGTGTGCTCTTTACGCTGGAGGCGTCATCGGGCTTTATTTTTTCGAAAACGCCACGGGCCAAACGACTACTGTGGACGGCAAGCGCTACAGAGCCATGCTCAACGACTTTCTGCTTCCTCAATTGGATGAATTGGATCCAACAGGATTGAGCAACGGCGCATACTGCACAAGCAAAACCGAAATTCTGAGGGCTGCATTTCCGGGTCGCCTAATTTCTCCTTTTTGCGATTTGCACTAGCAAGCAAGAACCCTTGATTTAACCGTTTCAGACTTTTTTTGTGGAGTGGAAATCACGAGTCTATTATTGCGAGTGTCGTTTGTCGATTGCGTCGATTGATTGGTATTGTGTAATTCAGTCAACAAAAAAATCAATTATTTGCTACTTGTTTTACCTTAAAATTGCATTGTTTTATTTTTCATCTGTGCTCTATTAATTTTTATTAAAAAACTTACATTTTCTGATGAAAAATCCCTTTTTATTTTTTTGAAACACAAACGACCTCAAATTTCTAATCGACTACGAACAACTGTCAAATCGACAATTTCCGATCACAATACCAAATCGACTGTCAACAATTGTCGATTATCACTCGACTATCGACACTCACAATAAGAGCCTATGTCAATAAGCCTCAGACTCTTGAAGCCCTCAAAGAGAATACCCGTCAAGAATGCGAGGAAATGCAATAAATCGGGCCCGAATAGTCAACCAAAGAATATCGTTTGTTTTTTTGCTGTAGCTGTTGTTGTTGTTGTGGTTGTTGTTGTTGTTGTTGTGGTTGTTGTTGTTGTTGTTGTTGTTGTTGTTGTTGTTGTTGTTGTTGTTGCTGCTGTTGTTGTTGTTGTGGTTGTTGTTGTTGTTATTGTGGTTGTTGTTATTTTTTTCTGCTGCTGTTTTTGCTGAGGTGCCTATAGTTACTTTTTTTGATGCTGTTGCATTTGAGAATATATTACTGTTTTTGTTTTGTTACATTTTGTTTCGGTTGGTGTGTGTTGATATAAAAAAAAAACGTTTTCTTGACTATGAAACAAAAAAATTTTTATTTATTTTATTTTTTTTTTTAAATTTATGTTCGTTTTTTAGTTTTTTTTATAGATGTTTATTTATTCCCTTAAATTTAAACAAACTTTAAATGTCATACAATACACATACAGTGGCTCAACATTATAATGGGACACTTACAAAAATGAAAAATATCAATTATTTTCTAGGAACTTATAAATGTTATAGATGAAATAGATATCGAATTTGAATGTTCATACTATGAGTTTATTAAGAAACAAAAATCATATGAATTCATTAACACAAAGGAAAAAAAACAACCAAAAACTAAAAAATGTCACATTCTGTAGCTCAAAGTAATAATGGGACACACGTCATAAATACACAAAAAAACTTAATCCAGTCTCAGAATTTAAGATTTAATATTTTGTTGGAGGGCCGTTTTGCCGTATTACTGCTTCTAGGTGATTAGGCATCGATTTCACTATTTTCTGGTAATAACCTGGTGAAATTTTTTACTATTCATCCTTCAGAGTTGAAATCAGGTCATTTTTATTGCTAATTTGGTGTTTTTTTAGTTTTTCTTCTAAATAACTTCACACATGCTCTATGGGGTTCAGATCCGGCGACTGTGGTGCCGTTTCAAGCACATTGGGGTAGTTATAGAGAAGCCAACCTCTGATATTATGGGCCTTGTGTTTGGGATCGTTATCCTGGTAGAAGTAGTAATCGTCCACAATACCCAATTTTTTGGGGGATTCCGACAGGTTTGATCCTAAAACGTTTAGATAATATTTGTGGTACATTATGCCTTCTATAATATCAAGATTTCCAAGCCCTGCTATGAATTGAATAGTTAGCTCTGATAAAAGCACATCATTGAGGTTTAAAACCTGGTAAACCCCATCCCCTCATCGACCAAATGATCACTCTTCGACAGATCCTGAAGAAGACCCAACAAAAGGGTTAGAGTTGGCTAGTATGGCTTTTATAGAGACGAGCTTTACAGAGCAGTGTCTGGCTTTCGCATCCATGCCAAATATGTTCATTTGTGCAATATATAAGTGGAATTCGCTCTGGTTTATTAAACTTGGAAGAAATATCACCGAACTTCTTAATGTTAAAAAATTACGACGAGCTATGGGGCAATTTTTTTAGCAGCGTGATTAAAAGAATTGTGTGCAACTCAGAAGTAAAACTATAAATAAAGTTTCTAAAATATGTTGTCATCTGTTGGGAAACCAACACTGATGCAGCTTAGAACATATAATAATTGATAGCCATAAGTTCAAGGTGATCAAAGAATTTATTTACTTACTCTAGAGTAAACTGTAGCAGTGACAATATCTTGGAGAACAATAAGGAAAACTAATTCTCGTTAATCGCATTGAGCATTGGCACTCTCAAAAAAAAAATGAAAACTCTTATGGCTGCTTTGGACGAAAAATTATCTGTGTGATCTTCGGAACTGTTTGCGTTGACTTAGTGTGGAGGAGAGCTTCAACAAAGAACTAGACCAAACCCGAAGGATCTTCGAAACCATATCAATAAATCTACGCTATAAAGACCTTATCTTAGATGGCGCATGCAGTTGATTGTGGACCTCGACAACTCGACGTCAACTTAAAATGGAAACAATTTAAGGGTCAAACTATTTGTAGTGGCATGTTAGATGCGACACAGGACACAAGAAGCTGCCAGGAAGTAATACTCGTAGTGTTCGGATACCTCATGGTGCAGAAACATGAGTAAAAATGCTGCAATTAGAACCGATTGCGATCTGTTATCTGAGGTCTGCGATCGCAAATGTAACGTCAATTCTGACGGTATATGGATCTCAGAGTTGTTTAACTTCGCAACTAACTAGTTGAATCGCCAACTCAAAAATGGGTGCCTCATCTACCGGTAGAGGAATTTCGAGAAGGGTGTCCTGTACCCTCTTCTCTGAAACTTTGTGGTAAAAGATTTGCTAACATGGCTGAAGCGGAGGGTTGACCTTAAAGAAGCTCCTACAATACGTTATATTAAGCTAAAAAAATGAGAAGATTAACGTGAACCGGAAGTAAAGCCATCATGAAACTGGAGATTTTCATTTGAAAATACAAAATTCCAAAGACTGACCTAATATCTTTTAACGGTACAAGTTTAGCATTTCCCTAAGCTGAAGCCGGGTAATGTTTTATTTATTTATTTAAGACTTTTAGCGTTACAGTTACATAAAGTTGTACATTAATAATGTTGTGCTGGGCATCCTGCGATGCTTGCTGTGAATATCCGGCTTACGCTCGCATTAGGCTGTATGTATTGGGCCTTGTTGTCTTTCTTCGAAACATTGAGAAATTTGCATTTTTGTTTTTGGAAAAAAGTCTCTTTCCAAAAACAAAAATGCAGTTTGCGGATTGAGTTCTTGAGCAGCTTGAAGTCGTCCCTTATTTTTATCAAAAAATTGGACGCAATGAGTTTTTGAACAATGAAAATTGTTATTTCTGAAGTGACAAAAACACAGAAGAGACTGGCGAGACTCATAATGCTGGCATCACCGGTTATTGTTTTTTCGAAAGTACTATAAGCTCTTAAAAAAAACTCACTTTACTTATGTCCCAGTGGGTGCTATCATTCTGATTAAATACAATTGCACTTTGTCCTTTCTTTTCTTTTATTGTTTCATATGATTATAGAATATCTTAAGATTGTTGTGTGAAAATTTGAAACAAATCGGAGCAAAACTCAGATATAGAACTTTAAGTGTTCAAATTTTTCATGTTTAATATTCGATTTCCCGGTATGTAAAACTTTAAAGCCATTTTCTTTTTATTTTTAAAGCCGGTGAACGGTTTAAATTAAAATCTACTAGACCGATTCTTTTGAAGTTTAGTATACTACCTTACACAAATGACCAGGTATCCCTAAAGAGTTTTTTTTTTTATTTTTCATAATTATTGATTTTACAATAACAAATTGGCCCATTTTTTGGGAAAAAATCTGTGTTTTCACTTCCCGGTGCTACCACAAATTAAAAAATCGAAAAAAAATGCTCCAAGAAATACCTTGGAAAAGCTATTATCTAATGATAGCATTTTGATTTTTTGATTCCAGATGATCCAGTCACGAGTTAAACGGTTCACCGGCGGACAACTTTTTTTCGAAGATTTGCTGCCATCGGCCTAGTTATTAATATTTTGCCTTCAAAAATTAAGGAAATATTGTTCATTGTTGTATTATAATGTCAAAATACAATAAATTTGTATTACCTGTAGCGTCTACAAAAATTCCTAAAAATGGGCCTTTTCTTCGCCGAATTTACGTTACCCTCCTCTCAAAAAGAAGTGATGCTTGGAACCTTTAAATACCTATAGAACATAGTGACAGTAAACGAGTATGTCAACAAGAGAATAGTTCCTGAGCATATTTAAACTAGTCAGTCATCTGTTACAATATCTCGAAATTTATCTAAAATCTCCAAATGCAAGTACGTTTAGTCAAGACATAACTTAGATGTTGACAAAAAAAATACATTGGAATGAACGATCTTAAACCGCGAGAATATCTATTGATAGAAACTTGCTGAAATTATTTACAATTGATTTTTGTTGCCATTTTGGAAGAAAGTGAAGACAAGGAAGACTATACTAATGTAAAAATGCACTACTCATATATTCACATTAATACTCGTAGGTGCCCAATATAAAATATCGAGCTATTGACATACAACGACAAATAAGCAAGCAATCTCTTAAATAAATATAAAGGTTAAAGAATATTAGTGGGTGACCTTGGCCCAACCTACTGCATTGACTTCCAAATCGTCGGGGTTCAATACCAGCCGCGCCCGAAAGAAATCCTTTTTCAGGCAACTAAAATCATGTAAGATGCGTGGTCCAATTACACTAATAATTTAGTCTCCCCATTAAATGTTGCGATGGAGCGAAATAACCACTGAACCCAGCAATCTTTCATTCTCTCTCTGTCCCATTTTCCTAAAAACTTAACACGTGCTCAGGCACTTTAAGCGCAGCAATACCCACTTAAGTGTTAAGCTATACAAGGTGGCACCCTATCGGAGTATGGTATAACTTTTGCAAATGGCGTCGTACGTCAATCATATCTGACATTTGTGAACTAGACAAGCAATGGAGCGCTATACTCCGCAAGAGCGTGGAATGTTTTTGACCAATAATCGGTCGGTGGTGTTAGCGCAGCGTGAATGTCGACGTCGATTTCCTAATCGTGTCGCGTCAACTGGGCAAACATTCTGGCGCTTAACTACTCGACTCGAGCAGAGTGGAACCACAGGAGACCATGCAGGGCGTGGCCGCCACCGGAAAGGTCGTTCGCCCAAGAATATCGCGACCGTGGCTGCCGATGTCGCTGAGAACGAAGAAACATCAACCAGACGACGGGCCACGCAATTGGACATCACCAGACGGACCTACAGCGAATTTTAGTGAAAGACTTACACATGTTCCCGTACAAAGTGCAAACAGTGCATCAGTTAATGCCTCCTGAACGTCAGTCGCGTGCAAATTACTGTAAAGTCATTCTCAATCTCAACAACGAAGTGGACGATTTTGTGTCGAAAATCATCATGAGCGGTGAGGCGCATTTCCACTTAAGAGGTTGCGTCAATAAGCAAGATCTTCGTTTCTCGGGCAGCGAAAATCCGCGTGTGATGCACAAAGAGCCATTACATCCACTCAAAGCCATTATGTTATGTGGCGTTCACACCGGAGGAGTGATTGGGCCGTATTTCTTTGACGACGCCATCGGCAATACGGTCACTGTTACTGGCGAACACTACAGGGTCATGATAAACGACTTCTTAATGCCGGAATTGAATGAGCGGGGCTTGGTGAATATGTGGTTTCAACAAGACGGTGCAACACACAGCACGATCCACAATGGATATTGTGAAGTAAGCGTTTCCTGGTCGCGTAATCTCCCATTTTGGCAATTTGGCATGGCCAACAAGATCACCCGATTTAACCATCCCAAACTTCTTTCTTTGGGGCTACTTGAAGACGCGGGTATATGCCAAGAAGCCTCAGATAATTGCAGCCCTTAAGGAGAATATTCGACAGGAATGCGAACAGTTATCACCGGGAAAATTGCGGAGTCATGGAAAATGCGATAAAACGGGCACAAATATATATCAACACTGGCGGCAGCCACTTGGCCGATATCATCTTTTCAACTTAACAGAAACAATTGTAAAGGTTCAAATAAAGATTTCTATCACTCAAAATATTTTTTTTTATTTAGTAAAAAAGTAATTAAAAAACAATTGAATATTAATTGATAAGTTTTTAATAATTTGCTGATTAGCGTTACCACTATTATTTACAGAAGATGCCTTAAGGGGATATACATATACACCTAGCATGGTCGAAAAAAATCGATTTATTTTTTTTTTTCATTTTCTTGAAGCCTGAGGTCTCAAGAATATCTGGTGAAAATGCCAAGTCAATATTTCGATAAATAAGTCAGTTACAGCCGAGAGAGTGAAACGAGTTTTGCGGCGTCGAACCGAGCGGCAGGTAGCGGCAAGCGTCCTTTCAAACAGAGTATCTCTAGACCTATTTTATGATTCTATTGTGTTTTTGGGCGTGCTCAGCTCCAGGTATAACGGAAATATCATACGACTGTTATTATTTTTGCCAGAAATAAACACGTTTTGTCAGTAGCTTCCCGTTCGTGCAACTCCGCGTTACAATGAATTTTCGTTTGTGTATACATAAATATTCTGAAGATGGATATCAGAAATAAAGGCTCTCGAGAAGCTCATCGATCCGGATCTTTTCGCAAAGATCGGAGCAAGAAAAAAAAATACCGCCCAAAAATTGGCATACTGCCGAAAAACTTTCCGACCAGAACATTAGTTAAAGTGCCAACAAATTTAAGACTTATCATGAGACATCCGCACCAGAAGATCCAAACATCGAGTATCGAATTTTAAATTTTCTGACTTATCGGACTGTGTAAAATATAAAAAGTATGATAGTGATGTTCGATTCCCAGCAGGACGCACTCGACGACTCAGTTTTAAAACTGTAGTTTCGTGTGGGAACATTCTACCATTTCGGCTCAACAGACAGAAACCCTCAACATCATTTCTGTCCCGAAGGCCCCAAATCGTGGTGCAAGTGGCAACAAGTGAAAGCTAAAAGAGAACTGAAAAATTTCCGTCACGACTATTCAACATTGTCAAAAATGGGGTTAGATATCATCAAACCAATATTTGAAGACCTCAGCAATGACAAACTGTTGAGCGCTGTGCTGGCGGATATACCCAAAACAGCAATGAGAGCTTCAACCAACTTATTTGGAAGACAGCTCCAAAAAGGTTGAACAAACAGGCCACGTTTTTCAAAGCGGTACCCAAAATTTCTCGAAAACCAATGAACCGATTGCCATGAATTTTTATGTGGTTATAATGGTGTATATTATCATTTTTTTCCGTTACTTAGTTTTTGTTTTATAGCAAAATAATAACTATTTTTTGGTCCAAAAATCACTATTTATGTTCAAACGTCCGCCATTTTGTCATAAATCAATATTTTCAAAATCATCTGTGACAAGTACTAGATTATAAGTATCTAATTTAATAATCTTTTTGGTTTTTTTTCCGATGATTTTTGAAGAAACGCCAGTGGGTACCGTTTACGCAGATTTTTTTACGGCGCTCCAACAATCATATAATATCCTTGTATTTTTGATATTTTTAAATAACAAAAATTAAACCTATTTCTGAATGTGTACACTTTTAGATAGTTAAACTACCAATCCGAAATTTCAAATTGTTTTCCATAAAAAAATACACAGAAATGACATTTTTTCCCGGCTGCTAGGTGTATATCTCCCCTTAAGTAAGTTGATAAGTTAACAGGGGCAATCAAAAACTACGTATTGCATGTTGAACGTTATGTTGTTACAAAGTGGGGAAGCGTTTTCGTGAATCATAGTTGTGGGTTATGTTTGTGTGGTCTAGACGAAGTCTAGTGAAGATCTTGATTTCGTTGTTTGGGCTGTTTATAAGATAAACCGCTTGCTACCAAGTGGCTTGTCTTGAAGTAATGGTTGGAGTGGTTATTCCAAACCTTAAGCTATCAACTCCTCAGTATCGAGTCTATAACACCATCACTACAAGCAACTAAGCCACAAACATTACTAAACAACAAATCTCTAATATTGTACGACTACGTTATCAGCACCTTCTTACTAAAAACAACCCTTAACTTTGTGCCTCCTGCAACACCACTTTGGATGTAACACGTATATATTTTAAACCTTTGTGCTGTATTAAAGTCAGATTATCAAAAATTCTAGTCCCACAAATGTTGAAAAAATCACTAATTTTCTAACAAAAGCAAACAACACCAGCTACCATTAGCTCATTATAAAGCCAAAAGTGTCTCAACTAAGCTCGTTAATCTTAATTATCATATAACTTTGCCTGTTAATAACTAATAATAATAAAATGTAATATTCATGCGTCAATTATGTAGATCAATGCAGTTCAGAGGATAACAATTGAGCAGCGACTAATTCTTAGTGCAACGATATTAACATATAAAACCAAAAATACAATGTCACCAGAGTAGCTGGAAGCTATCATTGTTACTGTACGGGATTTATAACCATATAATGACAACAACTTCATACCTAATACGTAACGACAATAGTGCTCTATGTAAAGGGGATTACATTTTTTGTCTTAGTGAAATTTAATCAAAATTTGTATGATAGCTTTTTAAAATGTTATTGGTTTTATTTATTAAAAAAAAAATATTAGTGAATGGGCCTTCCTTACAACGAATCATTAGTCGAGACTTAAAAAAGGTGTCGACTTAAATATTAATACACACTTAAGTCTAAAGCGTACCAATAATATTTTGATAGGTAGCTTTTACTTAAACTTGACATTTTCAAAAAATCTACTATATTTTCATTGAATCTACTACATAGCATTGGTTTGACGTTTTATTTTCGCACTTGAATTTCAATTTATTTTGATTGTTTTATTCGTTAATACTCTTTGTTGGCTCCTTTTTTCCTTCCTAAATGGAAATTGGATTCCATAAGAATTCTTTTTAAAACATTAATACAGTATTATTTTTATCAATCAATAAATTTGTAATGTAGTAATTAAGGTGACATAGCTGTGTAAATCCTAAAATTTAAAATAATTTTTTTATTACTTTAAAATATTCTAAAGGTTATGTAAGAAGGTTAGCGGCGTACAAATAGGCCATTAAAAAAAATGCTTTTATGGCATCCAACAGACTGAAGAAAATATAGAAGCAGATGCGAAAACTAATGCAATTTAAAAAAAAAAAACTGTTTAACGCTGATAATGATGCTGTAACCAACAACATGCATATCGTTTTGTAGAGTTATAATACTATATATGTATAGTATAACTCTACATATATTGTATATATATATAATCTGCGTAATAATATAATAATTCGAAATCTACTGAATAAATCGCGTTAAAACCTATAAAATTTTAAATATTTAATTTAGAAAAACCCTTTCAACTGATTATTCATTTTTAATTTTTTGCACATTTCCGAGGTTTAGCTACGAATGAAACTTGTTTTTAATATTTTTTTTTTTCATTGTTCTGGATTCAATAATAAGGACGGGGAGTGTACGCAAATTACTCGTAGATGCCTATCACATTATACCGAAGGTGCTCTACGGTCGCCATTCTGTCAATAAAAAATATAGATATACATTTTTCAATACTTTCAATGTTACTTAGTAATACTTAATAGTTTTAATAATTTAGATGTAATGTATATACATATATGTAAAAAATTAATGAAAATAGCTTCATTTTTTGTCTTTTATTTACATAGGTATGTCCCCTTAATTGCTTCGATAAAACATTCACGAATGACACACTTTTACCAGTTTTCACTACAATATATTTCAATATTCATGAAAATTAAAAAGCGCTTGTACAATTTCAACTAAATTCAATTAGCAGTTAACGCATAATTTTAATATTTTAGATACCAAATCGAATCCTTTTTAATATTTTTCTTGGTATTATTGGGTCTACAAGTAAGTTTCCAGCGTTTGTCAAAGATGGCGCCACCAGTGGATCCCGGGCAGAAATGTCAGACCCCATGTGTTTTATTTGTAGGTTTTGTATCTATCGGTGTCGTACATTTTATCGAGCAAAATCATCACAAGTTTCCAGCCAAATAAACGTCATTTGCGGGAAGCGCTGCTTTTATTCTTTAATATGAAGAAAAGTGCGGCTGAGGCCTATGGTTTGCTTTCGGAAACTTATGGGGCGGAATGTATTGGTGAATCGACGTGCCGTGAGTGGTTCAAAGGGTTCAAAAGTGGTGATTTTGGAGTTGAAGACAAAGATCGCCCCGGAAAGCCGAAAAGTTTTGAAGACGAGGAATTGGACCTTTACTGGATGAGGATCCGTGTCAGATTCAAGAAGAACTTGCTGCATCATTTGGCGTCACGCAACAAGCCGTTTCCCTGCGCCTAAAAGCACTGGGATTCATTCAAAAGGTTGGAAACTGGGTGCCGTACGAATTGAAGCCAAGAGACGTCGAACGGCGATTTTGCATGTCCGAAATATTACTGCAGCGGTATAAAAATAAATCATTTTTGCATCGTATTGTCACTGGTGATGAGAAATGAATTTATTATGATAATCCTAAACGCAGAAAATCGTATACAAAGCCCGGGGAGCTCGCTCGCTCAATCGACGCCGAAACGAAATATTCACGTGAATAAGGTCATGCTCTGCATATGGTGGGATCAAAAGGGTGTCGTATACTACGAACTGCTTCCGAGTGGCGAAACCATCAAAGGACCATTATATCGAACCCAACTAATTCGTTTGAAGCGGGCATTAAAAGAAAAACGGCCAGAATATGAGACCAGGCATGAGTCCGTCATTTTTCATCACGACAACGCTCGGCCACATGTTGCGGTTTCGGTGAAAAACTATTTCTAGAATAGTGGATGGGAAATTCTGCCTCACCCGCCTTACAGTCCAGACTTGGCACCATCTGACTCCCACTTGTTTCGTTCGATGCAGAACGCTCTTACGGGAATACGCTTCAGTTCAGTAGAGGAAATCAAAAATTGGCTCGATACGTTCTTGGGCTCGAAAGACGAGAATTTTTTTTGATTCGGAATTCATAAATTGCCAGAAAGATGGGGGAAAGTTGTAGCTTCCGATGGACGATACTTTGAGTAAAGCATTGTAACTATGTTTTCATAATAAAACTTCAAATTTTGGAAAAAAAACCCTGGAAACTTACTTGTAGACCCAATATATATTATTACATTGGCATCACTCTGTTCTTTAATATCATTTTTGAAAATTTAAGTTCATACTAACACTAAAGCTAACTATTAAATTCGTTATTGGTATAAATATTTTGGAAAATGTGGAGATTAAACTTAAGCTGTATATTTAATTTGGTTGTTAGTAGGGTCCAATGTCTTTAAGGTAAATTTAGCTTTAAGTTATTTACGAATAGTCTTTTGCTACATTTTCTCTGAAAGTCCCTCTTTTTTCGTAATAATTTAACTAATGCAGACATTAGAAATTTTCCAATGCTTCATCAGAAGCTTCAACTGATGTGGCGAGTAAAAACATTATATTGGTCTAGATGTGTCGTCTGTCTTTTTCAACTGCCGCGGCATGCCGCATCAACGAAACTTAATCTATGAGAAATGTTTTCTTGCAGAGGATATCTAGAACAAAACTTAGTTTTTTTTTTGTTTTGTAACCCCTTTTTTATAATAATTATTAAAAATTGTATTTGTAGAGATTTTCTATATGTGAAGAGAAATGTTTCTTTTCTATAAAATTAAAATCGAATAATTATTATTTCATTTCGAAATATGTAAAAAGCGCGTTTAAAATTCGCTAATAAATAATTCCGTTTTCAAGCTGTTTTACTGTGTGTAGCTGCAGAGAAGCTACTGTGCCGGCAGAGAAGATTTTTATTTTAAGCTTGCATGACTAAAAATACAATATAATGCAAATTAATTACACGAATTTTTGTGAATTCAATACATTCAAAACCCACTTCGCAATTTTTTTATAATCAAATATGTTATTGTGAGTTCTTTTCACACAGCTGAATTCTATAATTTACAAATTCCGTTTAGAATAAATAAGCATACAAACTACACATTTCTATTTATATATCAGATACCGATACACATGTTACATACATATATGAAAAATGGCACTTTATTTACAACAATTTTTGTGTCCATACCCTTTTTTCGGTTATTGCCTCTGAACCTTCCCCTAGGAGTAGTTTCGTTGCATTGGTGGTAAACATATCCGTACCTGAAAGTTATTTCTTTAATCTTAGTCAAATTATAAAAATAGAATTTCTTACCGCATACAGGCAAATATTCATGATTAATGGATTCATCACTCGCAATCTTAATTTCGGTTTTCCTTACTACAGGAAGTACCCAGGGTTTTCCTTCTTCATTACGATATGCTAAAATATATCATAGAAATAGGGAATAATGAATTTTTTTTACATACATAGATGTTATTTATTATGTATTCAGATATTTATATTGCAATTCAGTTAATTGCGGACTGTTAATTTCGGACTGCTTTTTTTAACAAAGCGTTAGCAGAATACCGTATAACAACGATTTCATTAAACACTTCTTTGGTAAGGTAACAAAATGCTCTAATCAATATGATCAAAAATTTTGGTTCGTAAGAGATCATCAGTTTGTAAGTGAAAGTTCAAACACACAAACATACGAGGGGCGTTCAACATATTCTCGATATCGGGGTGAAGCTGTGGTTGTATATATAAATTGACTTATTTATCAAGTAATACTATTATTTTAGTGCATTCATGTAAAATTTCATATAAATGTGATTATTAATTCGCGTTTTATCTCTAGTTAAACAGAATCATAATGGCAACTGAGACGATGATGGTGAAAATTGAGCATCGCGCTGTAATTAAATTTCTCACTAAGCAAGGAAAAAGTCAAAAAACTATTCATGAAGAGATGGTGGCTGTTTACCAGGGTTCCGCACCTTCATTATCAACTGTGCAAAAGTGGTCAAGAGAGAGCATTGAAGACGACCCCCGCTCCGGCGCCCCGGCTACTGCTTGTACGGGAGAAAGCATCAAAGAAGTCGAAAAACTTGTTCTTGAGGATGCCCGAATAAAGGTGAAAATGATGGCAGAGATCACCAAGCTTTCAATTGGTACCATTCACACCATTCTTCATGACCATCTTAACCTTTCAAAGGTCAGTGCAAGGTGGGTGCCACGAATGCTCACAGCGCCTCAGAAAAAAGTGAGAATCGCATGCTGTAGAGAGCTTTTGGAGATGTGTAGTGAGAACGCGGACGGTGTTATGGATCGAATTGTTACTGGGGACGAAACATGGGTCCACCACTATGACCCTGAAAGCAAACAAGAGTCCATGCAGTGGCATAAAAAAGGAACAGACCCCCCGAAGAAGTTCAAAGTCACTCCGTCTGCGGGGAAGCTCATGGCCACAGTTTTTTGGGACTCAAAGGGAATCTTGCTCATTGAGTACAAAAAAAAAGGTGAAACCATCAACGCCACATCCTACGCTTCCACTTTGCATAATTTGCGGGAGGAAATTAAAAAGAAAAGACGGGGTAAACTCGCAGCGGGTGTGTTGCTTCTTCATGACAACGCTCCTCTTCACACGGCGCGAGATTCCAAGGCTGCTGCGCGAGATTCGAAGTTTCGAAGAAATCCAACACCCACCCTATAGTCCAGACCTTGCACCTAGTGATTATTTCCTGTTTCCGGATTTGAAAAAATGTCTTCGTGGTTAAAGATTTTCGGATGATGAAGAACTCAAGTCCGTATTTTGCAGAGAAAGAGGAAATTTATTTTTTTGAGGGTTTAAAAAAGCTTATCTCAAGATGTAACAAATGCATGATGTTAGGGGAGATTATATTGAAAAATAAAAACAATTTAAATTAAATTTGCATTTTCCTTCATATCGATACCGAAAATATATTGAACGTCCCTCGTATGTGTATATTTAGAGTATAAGGATAACATAATTTAATTCCTAATATGATGCAAGTTAAGACCAACAAATTCCTCCAATAATCTGGTAAACGGAATTAAAAGAACAGTACTAGCTATCCAAAAAAATTGGTTTTCCGAAACGGTACGGAAAAGAAAAACTATCGTGGAAAGGCAGAACACTGTAACGCACCATTCGGAAGTTCCGTTCAACGTAGGAAACAGTACATCACGACGATATCTTAAAAGCAACAGTAGATACAGACCAAACAAAATTAGTGCCTTACATTTTGCAGAACATAGGAGTATCCCCGTGGTTATTAGTCGAAACCTATATCTCTCATAGCAAAGGTACAGTAACAAGCTGGTACCCCATGAAACAAACGAGTTCTAAAAACTACGGCGAGTACAAATCTGTGTTTTGCTTAGCTTAAGACACCAGGGCGCCAGAAAGTGAATTCTGCTTGACAACTGTGAAGCACGTGGGCAGAGGTCGGATACAGAAGAAAACACAAACCATACAACCAGAAAAAGTTATGGCCACAGAAAAGAACAAAAAAGCAACTCATCAGTTTGATGCGATTTTATATGTAAAATCGACATTTAATAGTAGAATTCAGTGCTGATTTTGCAAATTTTAATTAAAACAATTTGTTTCAATAACTACAAACGAACCCTTTTTTTTAAATAATTACTGTTTTTTCGATTAAAACATCAATTCTAAAAAATACAATTAACTATATGTTAAATATACCGCTATATGTTAAATATGCCGCTATATGTTAAATATGCCGCTATAATTATATAAAATTAATTATTCCAATGATTGCACTTGTTTTTAATATTCTGAATATTTAACTTTCTTGATTTTTTATCTCAATATACAGATCTTTCAATTGGTTTAATTTAGTGCTCCTAGGAGTTGAAATTTTTTCCAAAGACTGTATATCCTTAATTCCTTTATTTACACAACAATCATTTAACCCAAAGTTGCATCCACCTCGGTTTGTATTGGTTGCTGTAAAATTTGAGATAACTAGTTCAATATGTACTGTACTAAATTTACAATTTGCTCAAAGTACAATTATACCTACTCCAGTTACATACATATTCGCTTAGCTCTATAGTATACCACGCGGAGTTATTGAGTATAAACGTGCGATTACTTTGTCACCACGTCATCTTCTTACTGTCCAATCTTTTCTTTCATTGTTCCATTCGTAATAATTTGGAATGTCAGTGTACCAAAGCTCGCGTGCACTGTTATCTCTTCTATTTAATTCAAAAAATGCTAAAAATTTGCTATTCCGGACAGTTTCGAAGGCTGCTCTTTCATTTCCTTCTCGAAATATGTCATTATGAAGGTTTGGCAAATGTATATCTAACCGAATGATGGTATCAGTTTGACAATGCATATTGTAATACCATATTTCGAACATCATCCCTAATTTTATGAAATACAAACATATTTCTTTCATATGGTGGCTCACTATCCGATAATGTAAATACAACAGCAACATCAATTGAAATCGGTTCATTGTAACGACGTAAATCTAAATGTCTGTCAACTTCCATTACCATTGCAAGTTCTTTTACTGGATATAATTTAATATGATTGGTTCTAAATGTAGCAGATATTAGTATTTCTTTTAACATTGTTTGTATTCAATATTGCGGTTTTTGTTGTTTGGATATTGTATATATTTGATGGGACTGAGGGGTGGGGTTGGCATGCGCTGTGTGGATTTGGTCTTGTGAGCTAGTTGACTTGTTTGCCTTTTCGGCGAAAGTTTCTGTTTGAGGAGGGATTTGAGCTTAATTTTGTTGACTATTGATTCGCTTAGCTTCCGCCATTGAATATTTTATTAGTGTTTTTATTGTAATGATCACTTTTGCCTACTTGTAGGTTGGACATTCTTTAGAAGACGATGCACACATAACACGAATGCAGGGTTCTGGTGTGTGAGGTGGGGGGTTACATGAATCGCATTTTGTGCTACCATTGCACCGTTTGATGGTGTGGCCAAGATGTAAGCAATTTCGGCATCGCATGGGATTCGGAATGTATTGTGTTATTTTTGCAGGTTAAAAGACAATATCAACTGATTTAGGGATTTGATAAAGGTCAAATGTAAAGAGCATGAGATCTGTGGGCTTTTGTATACATACCATCATCGCCTTTCTTTAAAAATTTATAAATATCGGTGACACTCTTGTGTTTCATTCCATTTACAATTTCCGTTTCAGACACATTTATCAGCCATGGAGCATAAGCTATTCCTTTAAATTGTTTAACGCCTTCATGTATTTTACTACTACTAGGCAAACTTTAACTTTAAAGAATAAGTCCGCGGTTTTTTGGGATTTAACAAAAATTAAAAGGATACTGCCATGAAGTGGGGTTATGTTCTCATAATCTTTGCAAATAATGTCAATAGCTTTTTTGAGAAGAAATTGGCTTAGGGAGGGTTTTGTCACTATTTTTCGGAGACATAATAATAAAACGGGGATTTTTTTTGCACTAGACTGAATTGGAAGATCTAGACACGAAGTGAGAAACAAAGAAGAAAAAAACAATCAATTAAGCCGATAAAGGAAAAATACGGTTAAAAGGGAGAAACCGGTATGTGCGTTTTGCGGAGGAAGTAACAGAGAAACGATGTTATCGGCTCAGAAGTTAGACGGTGACTGGTTTTTATGGCGTGGCAGTGTCTCAAGTGGCAGTGGACTGGCTTCCAAATCGGAAGGTTCGGTGTTCGAATCCGAACCGCGCCCGAAAAACATTAATTTTTCAAATTAAAAGAAATCAAATAAGTAGTTAACTAGAAATCAACAAGACAACTTCCACTAAGAATTTGGTCTCCCCTCAAAAGTTGGATGCCACCCCGCAACTAAATAATCATTGAGCCCAAACCCCTTTCTTTTTCTCTCTATCCCATTTTCCAAAGAACTCAACACATGCTGAGGTGTAATAAGTTTATCCATACCCATTTAAGTGCTAAGAGGGTATTCTGGTCTAGAGGCACAAATTTTAGGGTTTTTTTTAAATTGCGATGAAAAAAAAAATAAAAAATATTTTTACTAACGTATGTTTGCTAAATCTTTTATTTATAATCTAAAATATACAAAACAATTTTACAAAACAAAAAAAATGAAAAAGTTACAGGGTGGTAAAGTGGTGGGTTGAAAAAAAAGGGTGCGTCCTTATTGACACGATTTCAACTCTTCTATTCAACGGAAACAAAAAAAATATATATACTATTAATATTAGTGAAGATGTTGTAATATCTCCTATCTCAGAGAAACAAAAAATAATAATTTTTGCGAAAAATGGCGACTGTTTAAAAAAAATTGCTTTTTTTCACGTTTTTTGTTTTTAATTTTTTAAAAATAGTAAAAAAAAAATGCTAACCAAAAGCTCGATAGCAGTCGTAGAACGTTATTTAAAAATGGAGTGTACCAAATTTCAAGTAAATCTGTTCATTAGAACTTGAGATAGCGTGTCAATAGAGTTGAAAAAAGTGTATTGATCGATTCGCTCCGGCAGGACCGGCTTAGTTGCCGCGTCGCTTAAGCAGCTATAACTCCGTAAATAATTGGAATCTTAAAACTTCCTTTAAGAGGGTACATTCTTAAAAGTATATACTTTGAAAATATGCAAAAAAAAATAGATTTTTTTTCAAACATCTATACCAGAATATCTCAAATAAAAAAAAGAACAACAAAAAATTTACTGATTTTTTTGAGCAATCCGCACGATTGCGTTCCCGAAAACTTGATTATATATTAAAACCCCATGAGTATCTTTTAGTTCATCATACTCTAGATTCATTAATTGTATGGCATATTTCCTGCCTTGGCGGAATTTGTATACGCTTACAGCAGTCTCGATAATCCGAACACCCAAAATTTATACCCTGTTCGGACTAGCGAATCGTTCCAATATAGTACTTTGACGAGTGGTATTTAGCGACATAGAAATCGCTTTATGCCTTATTTTACGTAATAACATTTTTTCTGGAATCGAAATATCGACTTCATCCGCCCATTCTAAGCAAGTATTTAAGGCAGACGCAGCTTGAGTATGTGGAATCCTTGTAACTGGTTCCGATGACTCCAATTCTTCTTCGCTTTCGATGTCCTGCTGATTCGTGACTTGTCTTACTATGTCTTCATCAGTTAACGGCTCCTGGCAGTTAATGTCATCATTGCTTAATAAGAAATTGTTAGTATCTACTTCTAAAAAGCGTCTGTTACGAAAAATGCTTAATAGGAGATCATCTTCATGATTAAAATCGTCTACATCTTGGCGAGACATTTCCTCTGATTCGAATAGCAAAGGCCACAGAGGCTTCCAAGACTTTTTAATCAAATTGCTGTCAACTTTGAGCCAATGAAAACACTGCACCTTTCATTGTGGTCTTTTTAAGCAGTTGAGATACTGCGCATTCTGGATCAACTTCTTGCTGGCCAAAAATTTGCAATAGGAGTTTTTCTTTTCTGTCACTTTAATGTTTTGAATCACATTTTGGTCCATGGGTTGAATAAGAGCTGTGTAATTATGTGGCATGTATAAAACAGTGAAATTTTCGTCGATCGATTGCAGATCTTCTTCAAGTGGATGCACTGGTGCATTGTCAAGAAGTGAAATTGCTTCTAGCGCTAGGTTTTTTTCAATAAAAATTTCTTTACTTCGGGAGTGAAATGTCCTTTTAGCCACTCTAAAAATGTTGGTATTGTAACCCAAGCATTTCTTTGACCTGTGATATGATAATGTTAATGTGATATTGTTAATGTGATATGTGTGTATGTGGCACTGCGAGTGACAGTAGACTCAAGTTAAATCAATTCTTCGAATTTTCGCTCTCACTCCCGGACCTAGGGGGGTCGTTCGGATTAGCGAGTGTTCGGATTATCGAGGCCCTGCAGTATTTCGGTTCATTATTCCTATATTCCCATTTGTAATATTAAGTATGTTATATCCATAATCTATTACATTTTCATTCCTCATTATATCGGTATCAAGATACCATCATAGCACTTTATAAGATTATCCTCAATCACACGAAACTTTAATTTCATGGGTAGCTTATCTATTTTTTACCTGTAAAAAAATATTACCAATACTACTTGCCCATTTATTTCTAAAACCTCTTAAAATGATTACTTCCTTATCTTCTAAAAATATGCAACAGGTTTTGATTGAACTTATTGAAATAGGGTTTACACACACGAGTTTAACTAGTAGGGTTGTATCACGGTATTAGTTTTTTTTTACTTGCAGGTCGACTACTCGCCTACTCGCAGGAAAAATTCGTCTGATACCCTACTATGTTAACTCGCGTGTGTAAACTATATATGTGTGTCAACAAGTAAGTTTCAGTTCTTTCCTTTATATGTCATTATCATGTATGGGCTTCACTCCAAATCGATCGAAGGAATATTTGCTTATCTAAAATTTCTATTTTTATGCGTTATTTTCATTCCTTTTTGCAACTATCTCATCTTTCTCAGGTTCACTTTCTTTGTTTGTATGTAAGTTGCTCCTACTGTTGTCATGTCCTTACCACAAGTATAACACTTGATAACAGAATTTATTTTTATCGAACTTCGACTAAAGTAGTCTTTTTCCGGTTGGGTTTGGAATCACTGCAATCCGGAATCCTCTTCCAAAGCGTAGCTAGCTGCTGAACTTGAATCGCCTGGTTTCAATGTATTTGCATAAGTTTTCACTGTTAACCCATTTATAAAATTATTTAATATATTTCCCTTCCCAATCTTTTCCCTGAGCTTCTGACCCAACATTCTGTAACAACCATCTCTGCAGAAGTCCATTCAGAGCTCAGCGAACGGCGAATGCGAACGATTAGCGAATTTAAGATTTTATTCACAGCTACTTTTTCATTTAATCGCAGCAACCTGCGAACAAAACAAATCGAAACAGGAGAATTTTGAGGTTAAATTCGTCGAACGTAGATTGAGTTCCACATTTGCGAACTGTCAGCAAAGAGCATTCGTTTACTCCAGAAGAAATAAGCGAATCATTGATTTCTTTGCAAAAACTAATCGAATTTGATTTTTTTTTATTAATCAACATACAGCGTGTCCCAGTTTGGGTTTTCGTCCTGATAGCTGAAGATGCCTGAATAAAATAGTGGTTTGCAATAACTTCCATTATTCGTAGGTGGAAAAGTCATACATAAAAATCGTAGATAATGAAGAAAAGACCAAAGGTTTTATTAAAAAAAATTAACCTAAAAGTTTAAAATTTCGAGATAAACGCATTTTTCTGATGAAATTGGTCCAACGATCTTTCAAAATGCTAGCTTTAAAATGCTAGCTTTAAAATGCCAGCTTTAAAATGCTAGCTTTAAAATGCCATAATTTTGGCTGACGTTCATCGAACTCGACGAAATTTCAGTATTTTATGCACACTGCAATTCTCTTTCAAAAATGTGCACAACGGTTTCTTAATCTGAATCCATTAGAAAGCTAAGGCCTCAACAAAAAAAAAGTCACACCTTGCCAATTCCCTTCCATCTGGCCAGTTTTTTTTAGTTTAGTTTAGTTTTATTTTTCAATCACATTAAAACATAATTATCTTATAAACTAGTGAAGCTTTGATATGTTCAATACAAATTCAGATTTAGATTCAAGCTAATAAAAAAAAGATTGAGGTAATATTATTACTAATAAATAATGGTTATTTATATATTCACTATTATAATCTATACGTACATGTGTGTATATCTGTGTATATCTCCAATTAAAATTGTGCAATTTTCTAAGCATAAGTATACAAACAAAGGAAAAAAAAATAATCAAAGTTATAGTTCATGTAGAAGGACTTAAGTTTATTCCTAAACCTGCTGGTGCCACAAGACCTGCGGACAAGCCGTGGTAAGGAGTTCAACAGGCGAATAGACGTTATGAAAAATTGTCGCTCAGATGTTAGGCATGAGTAACGAGGGTGAACGATTTGTCAAGATCATTCAGACGTGGTAAATCTTATCTTATTGAATAGGTAACAAGGCTGATTGGTTTGAATCACATTGGGAAGCAATATAAGGGATCGATGGCGTATTAGATGGTCAAGTGACATGTTAAAGAGCAATTTCGAGTAATGAGATATTCTATCGAAGCGACGAAGATTGAAAACGTAACGCACGATATTGTTGAAAGCGACATTAAGTTTTCTTTTACTGTTAGCTTCACAGTAACAGAATATTTCGCATCCATAACAGAGAACTGATACAAGGAGTGTTTTAGCTAGTAAGAGACGAGTTTTGAAGGGGGTGAAGTAGTATGACATCCAGAGCTGGCGTAAAGTTCCATATACCTTACCAACTGTAGTATTGATATGGTTATTCCACTTAAGTTTTCTGTTAAAAGCAACTACAAGATTTTTTGCGGTGTCAACATATTCGATTTTTGAGCCATTGAGCATAATGTCTGGGAAGAAGGAGATCAAACAGTTTTTTCCCAAACCAAGTATTTTTTTTCAACAAAAACGTGAGAGCTCATCAGTGCACAAAACTCGTATTTGGAAATCTCGAAAATTAATTTATTTTTTTCAAAAAATGATTATTTACATTAATTTTAATGAACTTTACTAAAAGTTATCACAACTCGATCACCGACGTAGCGCCCGACCCCAAGAGGTTAAACTTATGATTTGATGAAAATTTGTTTGTAAAATATTTACATAACTCTTGATAACAACATACTCCTATACTGGAATAATGTTTTCCATGTCGTAATTGTTCTCTTTAGTTTATAAAATGAAGGCCTACAAATCGAAACCTTTTTTTTTTCTATTCAATTACAATAATTTAAATGAAGTTGCAAAATCATCTTCAAATTAAAACCCTCTATGACCTCTACCATGACCTTGAAGCCGTTCTTACTGGAAAAATATTTAAAAAAAAAAGCTGAACATACATACCACCAACTCCTAAATTAGTTCTATTAATATCTGTATCATCTAAAAATGCTCTGTTTAATGCAAAAACTTCAATTGCGGGTCCTTTTGCAATATCCTCAAAAATTGACATTATAAGGTCAGATTTCACTTTAAACGCGGCTAACTTATTACAACACAATTAAACGTATTGCAAGCAGCAATAGCAACTCACTGATAACGAATAAATGACGACGAATAATTAATTGACATTTCATTAGGTTCTTTCCCTGCCAAAGAAAATATTCCATGAGATATACGGCCTTAGCCTAGTCCTTAGCAAAGACCACCAGATGCCGACAAGAGTCAAATGTCTCTTGTTAAATGAGACTCGGTACGATAATTCTGGCGGATATTTTTTGTACCCAAGATCCCATATTAATTTCTGACAGTTTATTGGACGGAATAAATTCGTATGGCAAGTTAAAATTCGGTACGGAATAAGATTAATAAATTTGTTAAAGAAATTTTTGTTTTCAAATACGTGTTGGGTTAAAATGTCGAGAAGAGATATGTGAGTTTTGAAATAAGTGTTTGTGAAGTGTTTCGATGACTTAGTTTAAATAAAATCGCGTTTGAAACAATAAGAAATTGTTTTTGTTGTTCTTTTTCATTCAATATTAGGTCCATAGCGAATAATATAAATCGTTTATTTAATATATTGTTAAACAAGTCAATAAAGACAGTGAAATGCAACTTAGAATTTTCATAGACGGACTCTTATTAATATTATAGCAATATTATTACAAGGGGAATATTTCAGGTGGTGAAAGTGAAAAGTTGGTGGAAATTAGCTTGGTTCTTAAGTTTTAACTAAAGTAGGATCAAGTACAAGAGAGTATTTGCAACCAGCTCTCAGCATTCTTTCACTTCCACTAAGCGAAATAGTCCTTTGAAATATTCTGCTAGGTGTATATATGTACATGTACTTACATATATAGATGTGTCGCGTTCCATCTATGCGAGTTTTCAGTCGCATTTCACTATCTCTATTGATTTGTTTAACCACATATAGTAATTCAAAAAAAAAACACTATATTACACAGTATTCACTAAATATTTAATGTAAAAATAACAACACAACAATTTTTTCGCGTTTCACAAGTGCTTTGTTTACATTTTTTAAAGCACGTTTCTATTTAATCTAAGCTATCTAAACACTTCACAAGCACTTATTTCGAAACTCACGCATTTTTTTCCGACATTTTAACTTTATGCTTATCCGATAACGATAAATACTTTAACAAATTTATTTATTTTGTTCCACACCGAAATTAAAATTTACATATGAAGTTGCTCCCGGCAATGAGCTGTCAGAAATCAGTGTAGGAGTGCAGGTAAAAAAATGCCACTAAAGGGCGCTGAAAGCACTCTACCAGGTGTCGATTGAGACTCGGTATGATAATTCTGGCGGATATTTTATGTACTTGAAGTATTAATTTCTGACAGTTCGTTGGCTGGGGGAGAATACGATAACTCAGGCGCCAAAAATTGATAACGGTTTTTTGTAGAACAGTTCAATACAAGCATTTTTTAGGAGGTAGGGGCAATTAAAAAAAAATATTCCTTAAAATGAAATAAAATATTAAAAAACAACGGCAACACTTAAAATGAAGTACTATACCGGTTTTGAAAGCCAGAAACCTCTTTAATCCTAAATTTAAATTAAATTATTTATGTTAATAGATTTTGAAAAATTCGCATGCAAACTCAAAATTTTGATAAAAAAAATTTAAAAAAAAGTTTAGTCCAATTTTTTTCAAAATTGTGAAATGAAGTGCTAAATTGGCTTTTTGCAGTCAATGCTTATATCAATTCTGAAACGAACATAAAAATAAGTGTTTGTGAAATATTTGGATGGCTTAGTTTAAATAAAATCGGGCTTTAAAAAAGGTAAACAGAGCAATTTTCACACACGAAGAAATTGTTTTTGTTGTTATTTTTCTATTCATTATTAAGTCCACAGTGAATAATATAAAGTCTTTATTTAATATATTTTTAAACATTTCAATAAAGACGGTGAAACGCAATTTAAAAAGTTCATAGATGGAATCGTACTAATAACTCCCACTTTTAGATACAAGTTTCGGGATACAAGGCAAAATACTTTAATCTTAAAATCCTATCAATTTAAAATATCTTTCAAAATACAAAATTATATCAAAATTGAACATCATTTGATTTAAATTTTAAATCAATTAATTATGTGTATTCGAACCAACTCTTCTTGGAACTACATATGTTCATTCGTGAACAAAAAAATTGATGTTTTACCTTCAGTAAAGGCTTCGTCAAGACATCCGCCTGTTGTTCATTCGTTGGCACGTACTCCAGAGCAAAGACCCCAGCTTCGAATTGTTCCCGTATAAAAAATGGTTACGTACATTTATGTGTTTCGTGCGCTTGTGAAATTCGGGATTTTTCACAAGACAAATTGCACTTTGAGAATTCATGTAGAATGTTGGAACGGCATGTGTTGTTTGCAACAACTCCGTCAGGAGGCTTTTCAGCCACACCAGCTTCTTAATTGCATGCGAAGCTGCCATGTATTCAGATTCTGTTGTAGACAGTGCGACTGTTCACTGACGCTCAGATCCCCAACTTATAACACAGCCACCAAATAAGAATACATATCCAGAAGTCGATCTGCCAGTTTTTCTGAAACCTGCGTAGTCTGCATCGCTGTATCCTTTCAGCAGCAGGTCGTCGTCACCTTTAAAAAACAATCCTAGGTAAGATGTTCCTTTGATATACCTCAGAATCCATTTGCTTCAGCAGGATTCTCCATATATCTGCTGACATTTCCCACTGCAAAACTTATATCTGGATGTGTCCCTTCAGCCAAATACATAAGACTGCCAACTGCTTCACGGTATGGAAAACTGCTTTCTTGCTAGCATCAAAATCACTTAAATTCTATCAATTGTCCAATGGAGTTGCGACTGGATTGGAATTTTCCATTCCAAAACGGTGAAGTATCTTCTCTGCGTAGGCTCGCTGGTTCATATGAATTGAACCATCCAGTTGCTGATCAATTTCAAGTCCTAGAAAACATTTGGACTCAAAAACTTTAATCTCGAACTCCTTCCGCAAATGCTCAACTACACGAAGAATAGCTGCTTCGTTTTCTGCTGCTATTAATCAATCGTCAACATAAATGGCTAAAAACATAATTCCATCGGCACCATGATCAACAAAAACGCAAGGATCTGAAACACTTGTTGTGAAATCAAATTTGGATAAGAAAACGGTAATCTTCTTGTTCCAGCAACGTGAAGCCTGCTTCAAACCATAAAGACTTATTTAATTTGCATATCTTTCCACTATTATCATCGAACCCCATCGGCTGTCTCATGAACACATCGTCAGTTAAATCTCCATTCAGGAATGCGATGTTACGTATTGCTGTAAACTTTACCACAGGAATAAAAGTTTTGTGGTAGTCTATTCCATACTGTTGCGTAAATCCTCGTACAACCAAACGTACTTTACCTTGTCGAAGGTTTGACTAAGGTCCATGTATGATTTTTCAAAAGTGATTCAATCTCTTCGTCCATCGTCTTCTCCCACTGCTTGTGTTCCTGTGATGCAATAGCGTCTTCATATGACTTAGGTTCTACATAAAATGCTATTAAAGCTGCTGCGTGATTAGCTGATTCATCGAAAAGTAAACGTCGACGTGGAGGTGATACAACTCGATCTCGTAGATGATTTTTCATGACGTTTTTCTAGACTACAAACAGCACTATCATATATTTGATCCACCAGAGTTCCTGGCGCAACAAATTCAGGTTCGTCTGCCTCAGCACCATCTGACTCCAAAAAATCCTTAGCGTCTACCTCAACAGTATCTTGCTCACCGTTACCAGTATCAACAACAGCTAACGCTTCTTCCATAAGACAAACTACATCACATGCCAGTTCTATATTATTCGTTTCAGGATTCCAGACTCTGTACACCTTCGAGTTGTCATCATAACCAACAAACACATACTTGACTGCTTTTCGATCTAATTTTTACCGCTTTACCTTTGGAGTATGTATGAAGACTTTAGTCCGAAATTTCGAAGATGTTCAATTTTCGATTGCTTGTTGAACCATAGCTCGTACGATGACTTATCTGCAACTGAACTGGTTCCAGAACGGTTTAAAGTATGAACTGCCGTATTCACACCTTCAGCCCAGAATTTCTTTTCCAATTTTTTTGCATGAAGCATGGTTCTTGCTGAGCAGCCATTCTGTTGAGGCGTATATGGCACTGTACGTTGATGGTGAATACCCATGTTATTGAAGAACAACTTCAACTCATCGTTGACAAACTGAGTTCCATTATCGGATCTCAAAACAAAAATGTTGTGGGCTTGCTCCTTTTGTGCTATTTTCACAAATTTCTTGATATTACTTGCTACTTCTGATTTGTGCTTCAAAAAATACACACGACGAAAATGAGAGAAATCATCTTTCAACAACAAAAAATATCACGATTCACCAAGTGAGTCTTCTTTCATTGGTCCACATACATCTGCGTGAATAATTTGTCCACATCTTTTACATACCTCTTCACGACTTTTAAAACTTCCATGATGACGGTTCCCATAGATGCATGCTTGGCATGTAAACTCCACGTTGATGAATTCGATTCCCTTCCGTTGTAGAAAACCTCTCACATATGACATATGTTGATGACCTAGAGGTTCATGCCAAACGCGTAGTGAATCCTTTTTTGTAGCTATATTTGCACAAACTTCGCCGTCTTTAGATGTCTCAACCACTTTGAAAAACATCCTGATCAACCTCTCATGTCGTGCTCCCACTGCAACAATTTCGTCCCCATTCAACAGCTAACAGCATTTACTATCCGACCGGAATGAAAACCCACGATCCATAGCCTTTCCTGATGAAAATAAATTCAAATGAATTTTTGGAACATATACGAGTAACATATCTGTAATATGCTTCTGAATCCATTTACTGCCGTTGTACGCAAGAATTTGAATATCCCCTTTACCTTGAGCTACGATCTTCATACCGTTTCCAACAGTAACGTTCATCGATGCCTTCTTGAAATTTTGGAACCACTCGTCGATTTTGCTGTGATTTCGTTGTGTTTACGAAAACCTTTGGGTTTTCCATGTTTCTTGTTGCTACTATCCTTGACTCGATTCGACGAATTGCCTTTCTTCGAAATATGTCGCTTAATGACCAACGCTTCCACGCTCTCCACTTCACTTTGCGCTTTTAATCGCGGTTCTTCTGCCATTAGTCTTGCACACAAATTGGGCATCGTCTGCTCAGCCGAACTGGTTGATTCCCAAGCGCTGTGGAAATGGTTATACTCAGGCGGAAGTGCCATAAGTATTTTTGTCATTACCATTGAGTCGGAGATGAATTCTTTTTGATCGTGCATCTGCTGGACGATTTCCATGAGCTTCGACGAGAAAGTAGCAATGTCGTCACATGGATCCTTTGAATAGCTATAACACTTCTGTTGCAGAAACAAAATATTTGACTTTGAAGCACATTTTACGTGCTGTATCGCAGTTCATCATCTGCAACAACGGCTACTTGTGACACGCACCAGAGATAGCACGTCGTGCCTTTGCATCGGCCTTCTTGTACGCAATAAGTTCTGCTGCATAGTTTGTAGCACCAATCATCGGAGCATCTACAGACCCATCCACAATATCCCACAATTCACCTGCTTCCGAATATTGTTTCATTAAGAATTTCCACGTAAGCCAATTACAGCCTTCCTCCAGTCACGATTCTTTTTTTTATTTTTAATAATTGGATTACTTTGAAATTTTTGTGCTATGATCTGTCTTGTTATTATTAAAAAGATGTAAGCCAGATTTAATAAATAATGCTTGGTATTTTATTGAATCAATGGAACTTAAGTAAAACACATTCGAAGTAAAACAAAGACAAGAAAACGAGTAAAAAAAAAGTTATTTCAAAAATAACATCTAACAATAAAGCTACACGAGCGCCATCGCGTAGTGGAAACTCTAACTAAACATAAGGCGCGTACACATTAGCTTATAATTACAATACATTTCATTATCTTGTTTAGAAATGAAATTCTTTAATTATTTACATTAAGTCTTTAATCACTCTCTGCATTGTACTTAGTATATTCAAACGAAATATTTTAGCATAACTTCCTAATTGTAATCAACTTAAAAAAATAATTGTTATTTATCCTATTATTTGATGGATTTTCCTATGTCATTTTTTGTCAATTGAATTATTCCGTACATTTCCATTGTTTTATTAACACACGATTTCAATGAAACTTGCTTTCACTAAAACAGTTGCAGAGCACAATTAAGATATTTGTTAGAGAAAAAATACTAGTGTTGTGTTGACCAATTTCAATACTTCTTGCTATGCTGAAGATTCTTCTCAGCCTCTTTCTGCTAGCAACCATCATCGTAGTTACACGTATTAATGTACATCAATTTGCATTGAACCATTGATATTTTGTCTTGATCAAAAGGAATAAAGGATTTAAAACGTCGTTGAATTGAATTGTTTTATTGGTTTCGAAATTTATTTCTTTTATTTGTGATCAAAGTTGGTTCTGTCGAGCCGGATTTAAATTGCTTTTCGTTTCGTATAATCGGTCGCTTCCTTAAACTTAGGTGGTTGCTAGTAAGTACTTTTCATCGTTGCTGAAAAAGGTAATCAGGTAACAAAGGTATCATTTATTGTCTGATCGGATAATTTGGATTGCTGTGGTGCTTCTCTGGCTTGGTGCTTCTCTAGCTTGATGTGGTGACAAATTCGGACATGTGATTAGTAAATTAAATTAATATGAAATATGGAGGTATTTAAACAAACTCGCGGTCTTATTAAAGGTGCTATAACAAGGCTGTCTAATTTTGCGTAGAACATTAGTAAAGACGATGTTTTGGAAACTTTAGAAATTCGTTTGGAACGATTAAGTGACGCATGGAAAGACTTTTAGAACAACCAAAATGATCTTTTGAAATATTACTTAGAAGAAGGGTACGGTGATCCTGAAGTTCATTTCGTGGCGGTGGAATTAAGGTATATTGCAGCGAAAAGTGCACTTATTAATTTCCCGATACCGAACATGCTACCCAAACTTGGGAATCATTTTCTGATTTGGAATTACCGCCAATCAATTGGCCCCCTTTTCGGGTGATTATCGCGAGTGGTCGGGTTTTGGCCACATGTTTCTAGGCAGTGTCGGCTGCAGGAGTAATCTATCCGGGGCTCAGAAATTACGGTATTTGCAATCGTTTCTTCGTGATAGTGTAGCGAAATTATTGAATCATACGGACATTTCTGATTCTAACTATGAAAAAGCTTGGGAGAAACTCGAACGTCGGTACAACAAGCCGTTGTATATTATTAATGCGTATATTGAAAGTTTTCTTAAATTGCCTCCGGTGGCAACCACTGATAGTATCTATTTACGCAGGCTCGTGGATAAGGCGGACGAAGTTATACGCGGGTTAAAGGCTCTAAAGTCCGAGGGAAGAGATCCGTGGCTTATCTATCTTTTACTAAACAAAACAGACATTGAAACGCGTAAGGCTTGGGCTTTAACAAATAATCATTCCACAAAATCTTCCATAATGATTTGATTTCATTCTTAGAAGAACGGTGCTGTGCCCTCGAAGAAAGTGAGCCAAAGAATCGAGTTGATACGAGTAGTAGTGCGACGCGTCCTCGGTATAGCATTCAAATCTTAGCGGTTCCTAATGTAAAGAAAATCACCTTCTTCCCCAATTTTCACAGTTCTTATCCATTATAACTCTCGTTATAATTTTGTAAGACATCAGAAGTTGTGCTACAACTGTTTAGGCACTAATCATCGATCGTCGCGATGCCGGACAAGATCTCATTGCTCCCACTGTCGTTTCCGCCATCACACGCTTGTGCATATGGATAACCGCAATCAAGGAAATAGTGAAATTAAAGCGCGAGGAGCTCAAAATATCGAAGGTTCATCGTCATCCATAGACCATTCTTCATCCATTGTTAGAAATCACACTATAAATGAATTTCGTCCTTCTGGAATATTGTGGTGATTGTGATTGGTATAATGGGAAACTTTCAGCTTTGCCGGATTCTTCTCGATACTAGTTCTCAGGTTTCGTTCGTGACTGATAGTGTCGTTAAAAGATTGGGCCCTATTCGCCGCCATGTTCACTTACCGATCTCCGGAATTTCTTCACTCTCGGCGGGTGTTACTCATGGGGCAGTGACACTCTCGTTGTCTTCTCGGTGGATACCTATATCTTGAATGAAATTACTTCCTACATTCCCCGTTCGTCCTACAGACGAGTGCTGAAACCAAAGATGCCCCCCCCCCCTTCCTAACCAACCACTCCTTTTTCCACTGAGCTGAATCAAGGTGTCATACGACCCGTGCCGAAGATCAACCTGGCTGAGGGCCCAGCATCTCCAAGAATAGCTTAGTCGCGGATGGAGTATCCGCATACCTGGCGACCTCCGGATTAGCTAGTCTTATCAGTATACGGTGGATCTCGGTACAGATGGACCATAATTTTTCTGCTACCCGTGAGACCATGGCAAGCCATGGTCCTATCACTTCCTGCACCCCTAGCAGCAGCAAGTTTGTAGCAGGCCACGGACTTGTCGCTGCCAACAAAACTCCTCTCCCCAAGGAGGAATCTGGAGCTCAGCCGCATCGGCAAGCTCCATCTAAGGCGCTCTATCTAAGACCCCGAAATTCTTCACGCGTCATCAAAATCTTCGGATCCATTCCGGAGGTTGAGAGAAGTGCGGATATAAAGAGCAAGATTGAGTGGGCTAACAACATCCTAAAAGACGGATTACCCACTGCTTCCACTGCTCCCAGAACACATAAAGACTCCTCCAAGCGCGTTGGAGGAAACCGTGCCGGTTTCCAAGAGGTCCAAAACCTGCAGCACCAAAACCCCTAGGTCATCCAATAGGAAATCTCTGAAGTCTTTCAGCGAAGTCCTAAAGGAAGCAACAATAATCGCGGTAAACGATAGGAACGATACCGGCGGTTCTATAACATCTGAACGGGGGTAGCTAGTCAAGCTGAAGCTTTCGAGCAACTTCTTGGCCATCGTGCGTGGAAACCCCGGACCACCTCCCATCACAAGCGACGCTGGCTGGCACCAAGGCTATGTCAAGCTCATCGCATATGACAATCAGAGATCTCTCGATTTCTTCATTAAGGCCATAGGTGGTTTAGGAGAGATTTGGCGAGGTGCAAAACTCGGGGTCGTATCTAAGGGGGACATCCCTAGCAGACCTCGAACTCATACCTGAATCCCAGCCGAACCCTCCTCCCCAGAAAGTATTCTTTCAATCATCAGGCTCAGTAACCCGATCCTTCCGACTCATGACTGGAAAGTCGCAAATCTGGAGGGTCTACAAAAAGGATGAGGCGGATGCTGATAAGCAACCTCCTCCTCCTTTAACGGAGACTCCACCAAACAAAACCTCAGATCTTGGAGCGTAGATATCCTTTCCAAAAATGGATAGCGACGACTCCAATTTATCCGAGTTGGCAATTAAGCCCTCGGTCTCCTCTTCTGACACCGGAAAGCAAAAAGAAGTCCTATACGATCAGAGGAAGAAGATGAGCTCATGGGCACGGTTGGATACGGATTCTCCAGATTAATCTCCCATCACTAAAAAAAGGCTTCGGCCGCACTCATTCTGACATTATCCTAATCCAGGAACCATGGATTGTAGAAGGCATGGTTCGTGGACTTAGGATTAATCTCCCATCACTAAAAAAAGGCTTCGGCCGCACTCATTCTGACATTATCCTAATCCAGGAACCATGGATTGTAGAAGGCATGGTTCGTGGACTTAGGACACCCGTATACGTTCCGCCCTATACAAGAGTCAAAGGTAAGATTAGAACTTGTATATTAGTGAAACGTAGCCTTAATGCATTTTACTTCCTAATTTCAGTGACCCCGACTTAACCGTTGCCAGACTAGAGACTGCCAAAGGCTTCTACTGGCTGGCATCGGCATACCTTGACCACGGTCATATGGGCCCTCTCCCTGGTGATAACCTAGAAAGGGTAGTACTGGAGGCTGGAAGGCAAAAAACTGGCCTCATCATTGGATGCAACGCTAACGCTCATCACACGATATGGAGCAGTATCGACATCAACGATAGAGGCCACTTTTTGACTGTATTATTAGTACTAACCTCTTTATTTGCAACATTGGCAATGAGCCCATTTTTATAACTAGAAACCGACAGGAAGTGCTAGATATCACTCTTGTCTCCGACACCATCATTCAAATCCTAACGAACTAGATAGTATCCAATGAACACTCTTTTTCAGACACAGATACATCCAATTCAGCCTGAGTCATGCTCCTCCTAGTCAACCAGCATTCCGGAATTATCGGAATGCTGATTGGCCAAAACACATGAGGAATACTGTCAGCAACGCTATCCTCTGAACTATCAAGACGCCCGAGTGACATCAATGAGCTTGACATGAAAGTCAGGGAATTCATTCTGGCTCTCAATCAGGCTATGGTACTTCCTGCTCTCTTATTCAACCTGGAGGCAAGAAAAAGCCACATTGGTGGACATCAGTACTGGGACTGCACAGAAACACTTGCAGAAAACCTCTCAACGTAGCAAAAAGCACAAGAAAAGTGACTGACTGGGACTCATACAAAGAATCCCTCAAATTATACAAAAAAGAACTGAGGAAGATAAAGCGACAACCCTGGAGGTCTTTCTGTGACAAAATCATGGAAACCTCTGAGGCATCGCGGCTAAGAAAAATCCTCTCTACAAATCCTACGATGCCTAGCTCTTGAAAAAAACCGATGGCTCTTAGACAACCTCAAGTGATAAATCACTCAACTTGCTATTGGACATCCACTTTCCAGGTAGCTCCCAATTCGCGGCCAGTAGCAACCTAAACAGGCCTACTGCAACCGGGACCAAAATTCATGGTCTGATCACAAGAGACAAACTGCATACAAGTCTGCTGGTCCGAACGGTATAATACCTGCCGAGCTACAGAAGTCTTCAGATATTACTTTGCCTGCGCTAAAAAATATTATGAGGAGCTGTATAGAACTGATCCACATTCCACTGGCATGGAGAGAAGTTAATGTAGTTTTCATCCTAAAGCCGGAAAATGTTCTCATGTTGTAGGACCTCAGACCTATAAGTCTATCATCTTTTCTTCTGACTGATATCCATATACGAGATAAAATTCATCCAAGACTTCTGTTAACGGCTCAACATGCCTACTGTAAAGGAAAGTTGGTGGAAACGGCTCTGAATTCACTGACTAGCCTGACATCGAACGACCCTCACAATACAAAGAGTAGAAAATGGTTGCTTTTGCCTTTAACAACGTCAACACATCCGCAAACACTACAGCGCTGTCAACTCTGCGTTTAAACGACTCACTTGGGGAGTTGATCAGTCTTATGCTAAAAAGCAGGATAATCAACTCCAAACTGGGTGAGCAAAGGTCAGCAGAGGTACGTCGCAAGGCGGTGTCCTCCTTCCCCTTCTCTGGAACTTAGTAGTTAATGAACTGCTGATATACCTGGAAGAGGGTGGTAGTAGGGTGATTGCCTATGAGGATGACGTTGCTATAGCCGTCTCAGGTAAGCATAATAATATCATTAAAGAACTCTTTCAAGTAAATCTCAATAGATTAACCCGTTGGGCAGATCACTGTGGATTGGGAATAAACCCCCATAAAACTGATCTTGTCCTCTTTTCCAGGAAATACATAATTTCCGTCGTTTCGTATTTTCGCCACGCGATTATCCTTTGCCCCAAAAACTCTACGGCGTCGAATCACGACTCTGCCAGAAAAACCCGCGATCTCCTTTCCTAAGTCTAACACAAAACAAAACAAAAAAAGAAAAGCGAGGCTACCAAAACATCCCAAAGCACCTTATCGCCACACTGAGAAAACGGAAGAAACCTTCTCCCGCGCCGCCGCCAACTTAAAGGCGCAAGGAAAAAAAAAAGCACTATTCATCTTAATTTAAATATGTACAATCCCCTTTTATTCAAAAGAAACAAAAGTATAAAAAAATAAAGAAAAAGGAAAGAAAAAATATATATATACAATATATATAATATATGTACGAGGGGCGTTCAATATATTCTCGGTATCGATATGAAGGAAAATGCGAATTCAATTTAAATTGTTTTTATTTTTCAATATGATCTCTCCTAACATCAATGCATTTGTTACATCTTGAGATAAGCTTTTTCAAACCCTCAAAATAATAAATTTCCTCTTTCTCTGCAAAATACCGACTTGAGTTCTTCATCATCCGAAAATCTTTTTCCACGAAGACATTTTTTCAAATCCGGAAACAGGAAATAATCACTAGGGGCAAGGTCTGGACTATAGGGTGGGTGTTGGATTTCTTCGAAACTTCGAATCTCGCGCAGCAGCCTTGGAATCTCGCGCCGTGTGAACAGGAGCGTTGTCATGAAGAAGCAACACACCCGCTGCGAGTTTACCCCGTCTTTTCTTTTTAATTTCCTCCCGCAAATTATGCAAAGTGGAAGCGTAGGATGTGGCGTTGATGGTTTCACCTTTTTTTTTGTACTCAATGAGCAAGATTCCCTTTGAGTCCCAAAAAACTGTGGCCATGAGCTTCCCCGCAGACGGAGTGACTTTGAACTTCTTCGGGGGGTCTGTTCCTTTTTTATGCCACTGCATGGACTCTTGTTTGCTTTCAGGGTCATAGTGGTGGACCCATGTTTCGTCCCCAGTAACAATTCGATCCATAACACCGTCCGCGTTCTCACTACACATCTCCAAAAGCTCTCTACAGCATGCGATTCTCACTTTTTATCTGAGGCGCTGTGAGCATTCGTGGCACCCACCTTGCACTGACCTTTGAAAGGTTAAGATGGTCATGAAGAATGGTGTGAATGGTACCAATTGAAAGCTTGGTGATCTCTGCCATCATTTTCACCTTTATTCGGGCATCCTCAAGAACAAGTTTTTCGACTTCTTTGATGCTTTCTCCCGTACAAGCAGTAGCCGGGGCGCCGGAGCGGGGGTCGTCCTCAATGCTCTCTCTGCCTCTCTTGAACTCACTTGACCACTTTTGCACAGTTGATAATGAAGGTGCGGAACCCTGGTAAACAGCCACCATCTCTTCATGAATAGGTTTTTGACTTTTTCCTTGCTTAGTGAGAAATTTAATTACAGCGCGATGCTCAATTTTCACCATCATCGCCTCAGTTGCCATTATGATTCTATTTAACTAGAGATAAAACGCGAATTAATAATCACATTTATATGAAATTTTACATGAATGCACTAAAATAATAGTATTACTTGATAAATAAGTCAATTTATATATACAACCACAGCTTCACCCCGATACCGAGAATATCTTGAACGCCCCTCGTATATGAAAAAAAAATAAAAATAAAAAAAAACCAAAAAAATTTATTCCAAGAAATAAAGAAAAGGTAGAATAATAAAAAAAAAAATCTACGACCTATACCCAGATTTGAACCTAGACGAGAAAGCTCGGATCCGATCCCTTTCGTTTACAATTTGCAGCGCTCCAACCAATTGGGCTAATTAGAGAATTTCTCTTTTTTTTCTCAATGTCCTACTTGCGACTGACAACTCCAAATATATAATATTTTATAATATAATATATACATGCATACATATTATATTTATTCATAAAACAAAAAAAGGAACCAGAGGGAATATGTTAACAAAAAAAAAAGGAATACTTAAATTAAGGTTAAAACGGCTCCCTGCAACCCCTCGTTGAAAGCGCCTCCGACGTCCTCGTGACGTGTTAGTGGATGAGAAGTCCAGGTGGTACGTTTAGGTTGTTTTTCATATACCCCCGTGTCTCAGCCTATTTCCTCTAGGACTTTGGTCACTCGCGCGCGAATTCCCTTAGGGTTTCCAATGTAACCCTCACGGTTTAACCGAACCGATCACGTTTCCTTCTACTTATTTATCTATTTGGTTTTTGTCTTTTATTTATTTTCTCGTTTTATTTCTCTTTGCACACACTGTCTTTTCTTTTCTTTCTGCCGCGACCACTTGTCTTTTTCTTCATCGACTTTTATCTTGATTTTTCGTTTTTTTTTTTGGACGTGGGTTGAAATTGATACACCCCGACGACTCCCCGGGCAAGTTAAAAAAAAAAACAGGAAAAAGGAAACACGCGACAACACACCCTCGATTGCACTCCAATCTCCTCGTTTTGGGTTTTACTTTATTTATATTTTTTTCATCCGAACTGTTACATAACATAGCTCTCGATTCACTGCCTCGATTTCAATCACTTGCTAGCACTCCTCCTATTTTTCCCGTTCGGTGGTCAGTTATTTCATCACCCCGTCTATGATCAAAACAACTGACCCCAGCTAGCTATACCATCTACCGCTAACTTTACGCTCAATCTAATTCCCTAAGCTTGACGCAGAAATCTACAAAAAAGAACAAGTGTGATTCTCGTTAGTCCTTGGGCTCGAACTCAGAACCTCTCACCGGCTTTTGGCCGGGGCTACTCTGGGCTTTTGGGGCTGCCGCACTCAATTGGGGAGACATCTCGTCGGTCATGCGAAAACCTTACCAAGGCCATTGTATTAAAACCATAACAGACCCTCTTTCAATACACCGTAACAGTTTAGTATTTTCCGATACAGCAAAATATTTGTGTCTTATTTTTGACAGGAAACTAAACTGGAAACCTAACATTTAAGAAAGAGTCAATAAAGCTACAAAAGCTTTATTCTCTTGCAAAAAAGCCACTGGGAATAAATGGGGCTTTCAACCGCGCATAATCCACTGGCTATACATCTCGGTCATAAGACCGATACTCCCTTACGGGGTGGTCGTCTGGTGGACGGCCTTAGACAATGCAGTCAACTGCATTAAACTAAGCAGAGTCCAAAGAACAGCATGTCTATGCATAAGCGGAGCACTGCGGTCTACCCCCCTTTGCGGCATTTGACATTCTATTTCATGTGACACGCCTCGATGTTTTCAGCAGGCAAGTAGTTGCGACTGCAGCTATTCGCCTTAAAGCGACTAAACAGTGGACAAATAATTCATTTCGCCACGCCAGCATTCTTAATACATTAGGAATCCTCACAGAGAACATCGATTACATCATACCTGAAGTTTGGTTGGACAAAAACTTCCATGTAAGCTTCCTCTCTAGATCCTTCTGGGAGGAAGATGCTTTCATGGAGGACAAGTCAGTCTATCTCTATACAGATGGATTTAAAACCGATAGCGGTGGCGGTGTTTTCTCAGATAAGCTAAATCTAAGCCTATCTTTCCGACTTCCAAATCACTGTAGCGTGTTCCATGCGGAAATGTTGGCGATTAAAGAAGCTCTGACCTCGCTGAAGAAAAACCTAATGTCTGCAAATGATATCCGCATCTTTTCGGATAGTCAGGCTGCTATAAAGTCCCTGGACTTTGTCTCATTAAATTCTAAGCCGCCCTTTAATGCCGATCATCTCTTATGGAGATGGCAGAGCAGTTCAACCTTTGTTGGGTGCCGGGCCACAGAGACATTCCAGGAAACTGTAGGGCCGATGAATTCGCTAAAATTGGAACTACTCTACCTATTCTACCAGAAAAAGGTAGCATAGGTATACCAATCGCTACGTGCAAACTAACATTAAAGCTAGATGTTAATAAAAGAACAGACCTTAGGTGGACTGTTGGACCAACATGTCTAGCGACCAAACAGATCTGGCCAAAACTAGATCTGAATCGCTCTAAATGTCTGATCCTTCTAAATAAAAAACATCTCAGCGCCATAATAGGTGTCATCACTGGACACAACCTCATAGCACGCAAGACGACATAGCGCCTTTACAAACGATTTCTGTAGAGACTGCATGGACGAGGAAGAGGAGGAGACAATCCTCCACCTATTCTGTACATGTCTAGCTCTCTGCAAGAGAAGAAAATTTCACTTAGGAGCTTTCTTCTACAACGACCTAAACGGGCCAATAGGCCCAAGTGGGTTGGTATTTCCAACAGCCACTTTACCTACTTATCTACCTACCATTCTCCTTCACCTTTGGCCTTGTATCCAGATGTAGCAGATATTCATTTCTCTGAAACCTTCTCTCGAGCACACGACAACAAATATATGTATAGTTAGATTACCGTTTCTGAGGCTCGTTTTTTGCCGATAGAACGTCGTTTCTCTCGAAATGAAAGTCTTCGTTCGGAATTCTATACTTTTATGCAAATATATCAGCAATTAGGTCATATGGAACGTATTCCACATGAGGACACTGAACCAACGTCGGTAAAAGTTTTCTATATGCCACATCATGCTGTCGTAACTAACAAGTTGAGGGTCGTTTTTGATGGATCGCAAAAATATACGTATGGCCGTAGTTTGTATGAGATGTTACACATAGGCCCCCCTCTACAGCGCAATTTGATAAATGTGGTCACATGTTTCAGGTTACATAAATATGTTATTTGCGCCGATATAATTAAAATGTTTAGGCAAATATGGGTTAATACTCTTGATCGCGGCTCTCAACGGGTAGTTTGGCGAGATACTCCCGACGCACCGATAGCCCATTATCGCTTGCGCACCGTCACTTACAGTACGTCTCCCACCCCTTTTTTATCAATGAGGGTCTTGAAGCAATTGGCTATAGATTACATCTCTCAGTTTCCACTTGCATCACATTCGATTCTAAAGAATTTCTATGTAGACGATATTTGGACGACGAGTTCGATTCATTGTCAGGAGTTTTAGAACTCCAAGAAAAATTAATTAAGCTCCAACTGCTGGTATATTTTGAAAAATTTGAAGAAGGATGCAACTGTTTCCCTCGACCTGGACAGTGGCAATCAGTGGAATAAGGTACCTGGCGCCTTCTTTGGAGTCCATATCGTGACATCTTTGCTTATAAAATATCATTGGAGGATAATCAAACCACGCCCACCAAACGAAAGCTTTTATCAGAGGTCACGAAGGTTTTTGACCCACTAGGTTTTATATCTCCCACCATAATTCTGCTAAAAATAATGTTTCAGGAGCTCTGTATCGAAAGGAAAATAACCGATTGGGATGACTTATTACCCTCTGAAATGGCAGAAAAATTGCTTTCGTATAGAAGGAATCTACCGTGTTTAGAAGAATTACAAATTCCAAGACGATGCATACTGAATTCTAAGAGCTTTGACTTAATAGGTTTCTGCGATGCTTCTGAAAAGGCGTACGCCGCGGTAATTTACGCTCGTAGCACCTCTGAAAATAGTACAGCTGAAGTTCAAATCGTGGCTGCCAAAACTCATGTGGCACCTGTGAAGCAGCTGTCTATACGACGGTTGGAGTTCTGTGGAGCACTTCTCTTATGCCGATTAATGGAACTTAACACTCAAGTGGGTATGAATACATGTGTTAAGTTTTTTTGGAAAATGGGATAGAGAGAGAAAGAAAGATGTTTGGTCTTAGTGGGTATTTCGCTCCATGGGTGGCTTACTTGATTTTTGTTAACTGAAAAAATGGATGAAGTGTCTTTCGGGCGAGGTTGGGATTCGAACTCCGAGCCTTCCGATTTGGAAGCCAGTCCACTACCACTTGAGCCACTGCTACCGGATAGAACATCTTCGTGCACTAGCTTGCTTCGAGTCACTTCGTTTGTTCTTCGTTTCATTCGTAATTGCAGAAATACCTCACACATAAACCCGAGGTAAGGCATGCCTGTCGTAAGAGGCGACTAAAATCCACTGGGCCAGAGTAAGGTGTTAAACGACCCGTGCCAGAATCGACCAGGTTAGGGACCCAGTGTAAAAATAGCTCAATCTCTAACGGAGCATCCGGATACTTGGCGACCTCCGGATCAGCCAGCCTTATCTGTCTAATGCGGATCTCTGGACAGACGGACTACCCTTTTTCCGCTACTCGTGGGAACTAAAATGAGTTCAAATAATATTCAAAATAATACAAATATAAACCAGGACCCCTTTAAAAAATGCTCAAGAGTCACGAGATCTCCAGCACGCGGATCGCTAGGAAAATCATGCGAAAGCAAAAACCAAGCACAGTCGGTAGCTCAGGGCAATAGCATTACACCGAATAAGCTACAAAATCTCGAGCGCGAAAATTCTGACCTCCGCGCCAGACTCCAAAATATGGAATTGCTCTGTGCCGAACTAAAAAAGCAACTAGATGCCATTAAGCCGCAATCTAAATCTGAGTCTGAGTCTGTTTCGCTACTTGACCGCTCCGAAAACTCGAGTTTTCACACGGACGAAGAAGAGCTAGTCCGCGAAACGGACTGGATACTTAAAAAAAAGCCAGGTAAGAAGCGCAAAGCTACTTCCTCGCCTGATATCGAACAAACAAAGAAGCAAGCCAGCTTTAACACTGCTGAGGTCGATAAGGCAACAAAGCAACCCAAACAAAGACCGCCGCCGCCAATAAACGTTTTTGGAATCTCGGACTACAACAAGTTGCACATAATCCTGAAATCACTGTGCTCAACCGATTATAAAGTAAGATCTCGTAATAATATTAATGTCCTTAATCCAAACAACTACCGTTCGCTTTCGCAAAAATTAAATGCCGAGAAGATTCAATGGCATACGTATGAAAATAAAACGGAAAAACCCATACGCGTCGTAGCTAGAGGATTGCATCCCTCTTGCCTTAAAGAAAACATCGTAAATGACCTTAAAAATAAAGACTTTAAGATAATCGACGCAGTTAATATACTTGCGTAAAAACTGCGCAATGTTGAAAGCGAGAGGACGACGACAAGACGCGGTCTTCCCCTCTTAAGGCTAACTTTCGACAAAACCGAAAGCCTAGAAAGAATTTATGCCATAAATTCAATTTTGAGACTCGTTGTCAAAATTGAACCTCCGCGGAAAAACTCTAGGCTGATTCCCCAATGTATACGTTGCCAGGGATTCAGCCATACTCAGGCCTACTGCCAGAAGGAACCTCGCTGTGTAAAATGCGGAAGAGTCCCCAGCGATATGTATTAACTGCAAGGGAAAACATCCAGCTGATTATCGAGGCTGCGAAGTCGCGAAGGAGTTGCAAAAGCTACGAGATCAATCAAAAACGAAGCCTTTGAAAAACGCAGGGACAGCTAAAATGAGAAATAACAACAGCTGTCCTACTCCAAAGCCCTTATAGAAGGTAATGGTGACAAACGCTAAAATCACCAATAACAACAACGTTAAAAATAATAATGCGCAAGTGGAAAGTGGAAAAACTTACGCGCAAATAGCGGCGCGAGTAAATATAACTAACTGTACATCACCGGATCCTGCCTCGAATGTGTTCTCAGTAATTCTCGAAAGACTAGAAGAACAGACTAAAATAAAAAAGATAATAGTCGAACGGCTTCTGAAGTTCGAAGCCAATCTCTGCAACTAATTATGGCAAAGAAGCTCAATATACTTACGTGGAATGTCAACGGGCTACAGAAAAGGCTTGTTTAATTTATGTTTAATTTCTGAAACTCACCTGGCGACAGAATCGCGCGTGCAACTGAAGGTTACAGCGACTACCACGCTCATCATCCAACGGGAAACGCAAGAGGCGGGTCATCCCTATTCATAAAAGACTGCCTTGAACATTCTTTGGAAGCAATAATTGAACTTGACAAATTTCAAATGACCGTGGTGCGCGCTAAAAATAAAAATTACTCTTTTAGTATATGCTCAATCTATTGCCAATTGCGAAATAGAAAAACACGAATTTATTGACCTATTCAACTCTCTTGGGCCAATCATTATTATTGGTGGCGACCTTAAAGCGAAGCACACCTTTTGAGGCTCAAGATGAATTTCACAAAAAGGCAAAACTCTCTACAGGGCTGGTATGGAATGTGGTTGCTATTTTTACTCAACAGGCAAGCTGACATACTGGCCCTCGGATGTCGCCAAAACACCCGATCTAATAGACTTCTTTATCGGAAAAGGAGTAAACGCTAGTTACGTCAAAGTTGAAGAGAGCTTCGATCTTTCTTCCGATCATTCTCCAGTTATCCTCTCATTGTGCGAATCCTTGGTTAAGAAACAAAGACCACCCAGATTAACTAACAGCAAAACTCACTGGGAAGATTTCCGAATAGACGTTAGACAATACTGAGTTGAAAGTAGCACTTAGAACGCTGTATCAACTTGAAAAAGAAGTTGAACGTTTTGTTGAAGTCATACAGCAAGCGGCCTGGAAGAACACTCCCCGCGAATCTAACAAAGTTCCCAAAGTCGGCATAAGATACCCACTGGAAATCAGATAAAACACAATAATCACAAGATAAAACGTCCTTCAATAGGCTCTGCAACTTGATGAAAAAATCGATCAAGGACTTCAATAATCAAGGTATTAATAACTACCTTGAAAGACTCACAGCGGCAGAGGATACCAACTACTCCATATGGAGAGCCGTTAAAAGTGTTCAAAAGCCCCATATACACGTGGCGCCAATAAGAAGAAACCAGGATGGCTGGGCGAAAGAAGATAAGAAAAAAGCTAATGTTTTCGCCGACCATCTTGCAGAAACGTTTAAACCATTCGACGGGGAAGTGCTTCCAGAGAATGTCAATATTCTAGACGTGACGACAAACTTTCCAGTAGAAAAGGCTACACTTATTGAATTTAGACAAGTTATAGACACGCTTAAACCCAATAAAGCCCCGGGATATGACTTAATAACGGGAAAGATACTTAAAGCGTTGCCGAAAAAAGGTTTGCTAAAGCTGCTCTATCTTATAAATGCCAGCATTAGATTAGAGCATGTACCGCACCAGTGGAAAGTAGCCGAAATTATTATGGTTCCGAAACCCGGTAAACCGCTGACTGAAGTCAAGTCATATAGACCAATATCGCTTCTTCCGATTACATCGAAGGTCTTCGAGCGAATCCTTCTTAATCGTCTTAAACCAATTACCGACACAAATTCCCTCTTGCCTGATCATCAATTTGGCTTTAGAAGCCAACACTCTACAGTTGACCAAGTGCATTGAATAACCGATGTAATTGAACGAGCAATCGAGTGTAAGTTAGTTTGTACAAGCGCATTCCTTGACGTTTCGCAAGCCTATGGCACGAAGGCCTAAAATATAAACTTCGACAAGCCCTACCCCAGCAATTGTCTTGTATTTTAGGTTCATACCTGGAAGACCGACTTTTCCGTGTGAGACACGGAAACGAATATTCCACTTTTAAGACAATAAAGGCTGAGGTGCCGCAAGGAAGTGTACTTGGCTCTCTGCTATATTTGCTTTTTACCCGCGGTATACCGCAAACGGACGACATTGTCCTAGCCACATTTGCTGATGACACTGCCATTTTGGCAACGGCTAAAACAGTCGAAGAAGCAACTGCAAAGTTGCAACGTGCCCTTACACGGATTAACAATTGGACAAAGATTTGGCGAATCGCGCTTAATGAAAACAAGTCTGTCCACGTGAACTTCACTCTCAAGAAAATTGAGAATCCACCCGTTTTTATCAACGCAGTACGAATTCCTTACGCGAACGAGGCCAAATATCTCGGTATGACACTCGACGCTAAACTAAAATGGAGAGCACACCTCAAGAAAAAACGTGAAGAGCTTGAAATCAAATATAGAGATATTTACTGGCTTATTGGAAAATATTTCAAGCTTAGCTTAGAGAATAAACTGCTGTTATACAAGCAAGTGCTAAAACCGATCTGGACATATGGTGTACAACTTTGGGGTTGTACTAAAAATAGTAACATTAATGTATTACAGACATTCCAAAACAAACTTCTTCGAGGTATTGTTAATGCGCCGTGGTCCTTAGAAACAATGATATCCATAGAGACTTTGGAGGCGAAAACGTTCAGAACGTAATTAAAATATTTGCGCGAAAACATAATAATCGATTACAAGGTCATACGAATATTTCTGTTCAACAGATCCTCAACGAGACAAATTTATTGCGCCGTCTGAAAAGGACTAAGCCTCTCGATCTAGCACGGTGATTAGCAGCGCGTAATTTTTCTAAAGTACTCAGGAATTTTCAATGGAAAATCGCCTGCAGGATATCTTATAAAAACAAAATAAAATGCGATAGAAGAACTACTTGTTGAGTGTGAACTCAGTCGTGGTTTGCAGAAGGGAGGTGTTTTTTAGTGAGTAAGAATCTCACACTACTATAGGCTCCGGGCCTATAGTGTCTATGAAGATTTCTCACCTTCCCACGCAAAAAAAAACAAATGTTTAGAAGGGTTCTTCTTGTTTTCGGAGTTTCAGGACGCTAAGCAAATTTGTTTGTTGTGGGCTTAAAATGTATTTATAAATGAAATTCGTGTTTTAAATATTAAGATCGATGCCCTCGATACGATCTAACCTGTCTCTTTGTCGCCTTTTGTTCATAAAGATTGATTGCTGCGAATTGGGGAAGAATTTAGAAGGCTACTGATATTTCATTTAGTATCAAACACCCGATTATCTTATCCAAGAATCATCTAATTCTTGCGGATGCACACATAAAGTTTCTTCATGCAGGTGTATCAGAGCTGTTTTCTTTGGTTCGTCAGGAGTTCTGGATTAGGAAAATCGTCCATAACTGCATCAAGTGCTTTTGGCTGGGTCAGGTAACATCTCATTAGCTTATGGGCGACTTACCATCTTCAAGACTATCCCCGTCCTACAGGTTCGTTAAAACTGGATGTGACTACGCTGGTACTATTATTCTTCGGATGTCCAAAGGTAGAAAATCAAGTCCTACAAAGGGATACTTTTCGTTGTTCGTATGTATGGTCACCAAGGCGCTACATTTGGAGGTGGTAAGTGACCTTTCTACAGACGCTTTCTTAGCTGCTCTACTTAGGTTCGTCGCTAGACGAGGAAAATGCAGCGTAATTTATTCGGTTAACGGCACCAATTTTCGAGGAGCTGCGCGTTCACTTTGTGATATGTATAAATTGGTAAGATCAAGAGAAAGAAGTCAGGAGGTGCCAACAACATTGATGGCTGTCAACATAAAATGGGAGTTTAGTCCTCCGCATAGTCTACACTTTGGTGGGCTCTGGGAGTCTGGTGTGAAAAGCGTGAAGCAGCATTTACGACGCGTCGTTGGTAATAACATCCTCACTTTCGAAAAGTTGTTTACTATGCTTGCCCAGGCAATAACTTCGTAATTGTAATCAACTTAAAGAATAACTGTTATTTACCCTTTTATTTGATGGATTCTCCTAGGTCATTTTTTGTCAATTGAATTATATCGTACATTTCAATTGTTTTATTAACATACGATTTCAATGAAACTTGCCATCACTAAAACAGTTGCAGAGTACAATTAAGATATTTGTTAGAGAAAAAATACTGGTTTTGTGTTGACCAATTTCAATACTTCTTGCTATGCTGAAGATTGTTCTCAGCCTCTTTCTGCTAGCAACCATCATCGTAGTTACAGGTATTAATGTACATCAATTTGCATTGAACCATTGATATTCTGTCTTGATCAAAAGGAATAAAGGATTTAAAACGTCGTTGAATTGAATTGTTTTATTGGTTTCGAAATTTATTTCTTTTACTTGTGATCAATCTCTTTTGGGTTATTTAACCATATATTTAAAAAAAAAACACTATTACGCAGATATGTAATGGAAAAATAACAACAGAACAATTTCTTCGCATTTCACAAGTGGTTTGCTTACATTTTTTAAAGCACATTTCTCTTTAAACTAACCCATCTAAACACTTCACAGGCACTTATTTCGAAACTCACTAATTTTTTCTCGACATTTTAATTTTATAATTATCAGATAAAAATAAATACTTTAACAAATTAAAATTTTCATAATGAATCCCGCCAACGAGCTGTCAAAAATCAATATAGGAGTGTAGGTGGTAAAAAGTGTAGGCTGAAGTTTGAGACTCGGAATAAAAATCCTGGGGTATAATTATTGTACTCAAACACGCATATTAATTTCTGACAGTTCCTTAGCTGGAAAAAATTCATATGTGAAGTTAAAATTCGGTACGAAATAAGATTAATCATTTTTTTTAAGAAATTATTATTCACTTATTTGGAGGAAAGGTCGAGAAAAGATACGTAAGTTTTGAAACAAGAGTTTGTGAAGTGTTTCAATTGCTTAGCTTAAATAGAATCATGCTTTAAAAAAAAGTAACAAAGCGTTTGTGGAACACGAAGAAATTGTTTTTGTTGTTACTTTCTATTCAATATTTAGACCTTATGGATAACATAGTGTTTATTTAATAAATTATTGTTGCGGTAAAATTTACCACGGGCTCTTTTCCCGTGAAAACTTTCGCCTTCATCCCTTCGAACCTTTTCCCTCTGAATAGTTGTTCCACCAACATCCTGAGGAAGTGATGGGCAGCCATGGCCGCATCAGTCATCGGTGCACTCTCTCAGTATCTTGGAAGGACTATATAAACAGGTAGGACGGACGGTTAAAGTTACCAACAAAGCAGACGGGCGGCCTGCTATAAAAGCGCGAGGAAGGCTCGATATAGGATATTTTTTGCAAGGGTCCAGCCCGAAATAGTAGACCCTTGACCCCCGTGTTGTTCTGTCTCACCTGATGGGTAGTCTCCAGCATCGAGTAGAGCCAAGGCATTTCGCTCCATCCCTCCAGCTCCTAACCCCTTCACTTTTTGACCCGCCTTGTGGGTGGCCGTGGCTCAAGTGGTAGTGTATTGGCTCCCCAATCGGATGGTTCGGGGTTCAATACCAGCCGCGCCCGAAAGACATTCTTTTTTTCAGGTAACTTAATTCACATAAGATGAGTGGTTGCTTAGAATACAACAGCAAGTCCAATTACACTAATAATTTGGTCTCCCCATTAAATGTTGGTTGCCACCCATGGAGCGAAATAACCACTGAGCCCAAACATCTTTCTCTCTCAATCTATCCAATTTTCGGAAAAACTTAACACGTGCTCCGGCATTTTAAGAGTAGTAATACCCTCTTGAGCGTTAAGTTCTTTTAAATTGTCTGTTGTGTCCGTTGTCACTTTGGAGGAACGTATTTGTGGAAGGCACCTGTGGATTCTTCCAACCCCGGACTTCTGCCTTTATGCTCCTCGGAGGTGACAACCAGTAGGTCCACCCGGGAAAGACAAAGCCAGGCGAACGGCCTGGAAAACTCTGAACATGTGGCTGGCAGTCACGTTATTTGGACCGGATGGACGGTTTAGAACCCTTTGTGTAGATGAAACACCTGCAACCCACACCAGTTGCCTAGAGTCAGGCGGACGGTCTGCAACACTCTGCAACACACACCACACAACACTCCCACAAAAGCACAGGAGCAAACGAATCACAAGACAGAAACCAACAATAACAAGACAATAACAAGAACCAGCAATAACAAAAATAATAAGAAATTATACGATGAAAAAAAAAACCTAACCAGTGTAAAGAGTTGGGCGTTATATGATATTCCCTTTTCCCCCCTACATTTGCACGGAAGTCCACCGAGTCCACCTTTTTGTCAACAAAATTTGAGAAAAGCTTCCTTCTTCCTTCGTCACAAAGGTCAAACACCCTTTTCAAAAGTTTTAACTAGAGACCCCTAGTTCCTGACTTGGTTCCCCTGCCTTAGTCTCAAATGCATACGAAATGAAAATTTTTTGTCACTTAGACTTATCTCTGGGATCAATTTCGAGGAAAGACGAGCTTATTTGAACCCAAGACAATTTAGGGGAAATGTTCACTCAGGCCAAAGGAAATCCCCAGAATTCGGAAAATTCTCCGAGGACCTGGGCAGCAAAAGTGGCACACTTGGGTGTACGAAAGAGCGGTCTAGCGGTGTTCCAAGACATGGTTACACTCTCCAGCTATGTAGCGACCAGACATTGGGCCCGCTAAGAACCGATTGGATGTACGCATGAATGTGTGTGCATGGGTGGCCAATGGTCTGGGTGGACATAAGTTCAATTAGGGCGGCCACTTCTTGGTTGACCACAACGCTCGATAGAGGGTTATCCAAAAAAAAAGCAAAGCAAATAAACAAGATATAAGTCAAAGTGGCAAAAAAAAAGAGAAAAGAAAAGTTAGTTTACGTTCAAAATTAAATAGGAGAACAAAAAGAAAAAAACAAATACAAATGGAAAATCAGGGGAAAACAGGACAGGATCAGGGAACAATAGGGGGAGTCAGGAAGACGAGGGAAGGAGGATACCAAACAACAGCTAAGTATTGTGTTGTGGGATTGTGTAGTGAGATCCCGGTGGATTTCGCCCGAGTAGATAAAAAAAGTCCCAAAAACAAAAGAAAGAAAACAGAAAGACAAATGGGACACGCGACCCGCTAGAAAAAAATTCTTATTACCATTCGGGAAATTCGAAGATAGCGGCCCACTCTGCCATCAAATTAACCTTGACCAGTAAATGTTTGATACCGCTTAATCGATTGCGCCATACGAGATTCCGATCAATAAATCGCTGGTTATAGCGTGAGTTTTGACTTTTGTGTTTTTTTTTTTATCTTTTTAAGGTTTCGCAATTCCTTACCAAAAAGATTGCGTGGCGCCTACAGACACATTTGGGTAATTTGTTTGAAATTTGCTACTGCCGCAGATTCTTTTCTTTTAATCGTAAACCCACTCCTATCTGAGCAGCCGAAAGTGGCAGCACTTAACCCGCAGCCTGTTGCAAATTTCCCTTGGGTTTTGTTGACAGCGCACTATCGGTTCGGGCTCGTTTTTTTGCTTTGAAAAAAAATGGTTTTCTTGATTCCTGCCGGCAGACCGGTTACCAATTTGTAAATTTTAGTTTAGATTTTGTTCCAACCTCAGGAAAAATAATTATAAAGGTAAAAATGAAATTGCAACAAGTGACGCCCAACGGGTGGGGAAATCTTAGTCATCAGGGAAGTGTGTCGTTTTGTTTGTTCCGTGTTTTGGTTTAGTGCTATTTACTTGGTTTATGTTTACAGGTTTCAGTGAAGATCGTTCAAGATATAGCATAATATTCAAAGTGGGAAAAGTGCTTTGTGGAATTCAATCAACGAGGGAATACATTGGATCGACCTCAGGTCGTAAGTACCCTGGGCTCCAAGTAGGTTAAATTTGTTTGTTTTTGCTTTGCATTGTTGGTTTCGTTGGCAAAAAAAAAACAAACCACGCCAATTTTACTTTTTGTGAGAATTTTATTGACATATACCATACATGCATATCTATATTAATAGGTTCATATATCAGATTTCACATATACATATACATACATTCATATAATCAAATGCATACATACATATATATAAGTTAACATAATACTTTATGCCACAAGCTCGTTTCTCATAATCATCACTAAATGATTTGGCACGAGCACATGAGATGACCACATTCCATCGCGTACATCAAGCGTTGCCATACAGCAACATGATACACCTAAACATCAAGCAGCCGCATGCAGCAACCTGAGATACCTGTAGCTGTGAGGACGTCTGGGAAGAAGAAGCTTTGTGTCAGCAAATTAATAGTATTTAAGATGTAGTTCTTAAGTAAATTCATGTTAGTATTTTCATAGGCAGAATCCCTGCCGGTTTAATAAAATAATTTTTTTTTAAAAACTTTAAGTTTAAAGTTTTTTAATTTATATTACGGGCACCTTTTTATCCAACATATTTTACATGCGTACATACATACATAGTTCTTGAGTACAATTTTGATTTTGTCATTTGTTGTTACGATTCCATCTCGTTCTTTCGATTTATTATTTTACATTCGTGTCATTGAAATAAGTAACTCACCAGCTAAGTGGAACGCGGAATAATTTTGGTAGATGGGTCAGTTCCTTTGTTGTTGGTTTTGGTTTTAGAGGGTGTTTTTTTTTCAGAACTTTTATAATCGGTGGTGGAGATCTTTTATTTATAACTAGTATCTTTTGTTTCGATGTCGGTGCGACTGTAATTTTTTTTATTTCTAATATGTCGAAATGAAGAAATTAGAAATTAACAGATTGTCCGCAGAGGAATTAACCTACGAGGCCTATCTGCTCCAGCAAAAGGTGGGGTAGCTGCAATGAGGAAATCGTACCCTTTTTCATTCACAGAAGATTATGAGACCGCGAAAAATAAAGTAGGAGAGATCGAAGATCTTCTGAAAAACTGCTCTCGTAATCCGAAATCATCGGAATACTTGAAAGTCTTGACGAAAATTGAATGGTCAATGGTGAGGTTAGACAGATCAAAATCCGAGACAAAAGAAGAAATAGCGGGGCGGCCTACTCTTAAGAATGAGCTGATCTTGCTACTAGGCGAATTGACCGAGGAGGACACTGAGGACGAAGAAGAAGACGAAGCCGAGGAAGGGATGACGGAGCGTAACTCGGTCGGGGTTGTCAGGACACCCATTCCTTAATCAAGATCTTCTGTTAGAGTTCCGCCCACCCCACAACCGCGACAGCTACCCCTTGCGCAGGAACCTCAAGTCATCGAGCGCTCCTCGGAGTGAATTGAAAAATGGGATGCCAAGTTCACTGGAGAAAGATGTGGTTCTTCAGTGAACTCATTTCGAGGAGATCCGCGAGTCGCGCGGGGTGCCCGAATCAGTTTTGTTTAGGTCAGCGGTAGATCTTTTCAGTGGGAAGTACAGGACGATTAGGGAAAACGTAGGTAACTAGTAAGAATTAGTTAGGGAACTTAAATTAGAATTTCTACCACCAAACTACGACGACTTACTATTTTTTTTTTTTTTTTGTAATTTACGCGCGCCTAAGGGGTTATGAATACCCTTACACTGTTGCCAGGGCGCGGGCGGAAAGGTAGAAGGAGGAGAAAGGAAAGTTTGTGATGTAGTGGTTTGAAACTCAGGTGTGTTTTGTTTCGATATTGACTCTCCAGGGGTGGGAGTCCGAATAGGACGGAGAGATTTTATTCACTCGGAATGGTGAGGTTGTGAATTTTAACGGTTGTTTTTGTGTTTGAAAACCCTACAACAGCCAAATCTACATGTCAGTGTTATGCCTTCACACGCAGATTTTTCTGACTGAGTTCCAATTACACAAATGAAAGCTTGTCGTGGCTAGGATTCGAACCTTGGACGAAGATGAACACAGGGCAAAGAAGAGACAATCGGCGTGTACGTCGCCGCAATGACGAACATGTTTCGGAGATTGTCGGACCTCCTGACAGAAAGAAGGAAACTAGCTATCCTACAACGGAATGTAGCTGCCTTCTATCAGACACAACTTGGCTTAGCTGACCCCAAATCAGTGAAAGATTTGGTGGCAGTAGGCCGACGGCTAGAGGCAGTAGGCGCAAACGTAGAGACTTTCGCTTCTCCTCCGCACCGTAGGAGTCGGAATCTACTCGAACCGGACTTGGCATACGTGACAGCAGAATAGCCTCCTAGAGTTGCGACAGTTAGCGGGACTGTACAACCAGTGACACACAATCGGCCAGTTAGGGACAATCCGAATCGTTGTTTCAATTGTAGAGAAGTTGGACATTTCGCTAATACCTATTCTGCTTCTAGGCGTTGTTTTGGTTGTGGGGCAATAGGAGTTAGCCGTAAAGATTGCGGGATGTGTTCGGGAAATGCACAACGGACTTTTGAGCCAGCAGGGCAAAGGCGCCCGGATCTCCAACAGGCAAGCAGGGGGTAGCCGTCCCTACTTAGACTTAGGAGTTAACATTTATGGGATCAGATTTTTAGGGTTATTAGATTCAGGAGCGTCGAGGACTATTATATGTAGAGACGGTTGTGTAGGAGTAGTTGAAACAAAAGAAACAACAAATGCGAGCGTGATAATCCGTTTAATGAGTGCCGCTTCTGAGTTGGCAGATCTTTTATTCACTTGTTATGTACAAAAATGATTGAGAGTTCTCAGGCCGTTCACCTGATAGGATGATCGAACACACATAGGCAATTGCAGCTAGTTATAATATGTCTCCAATATGCAAAACAGTTGTGCACAAAAGTGCTCATATCAAATTTCCCTACAGTTCGACCATCCTGATCGCCTGTAATCGCCTCGATTACAGTTCATTTTAAGATACACAATCCGGTTAAAGATACACAACAATTACACATTTGCAAAATAAGAATTCGAAAAATAAACGAAATAAGTATGATACAAGATAGCTGAACTGTTAAATTCATGGAATACATAAAATATGCTTGGATATTAGGAACATAAACATGTTACATGTAAATATTTAAGTTTCTTCGCAGGAATGAGGAATGATGTTCCACATGTTCTTCGGCTACTCCCACGTCGTCATCCCCTCCAGAATCCTCTAATTCGACGTTATATGGTCTCATGTTATTAGGGGAAAATACACCTTTGCATGGTAACCGAGTAAACTGCAAACCTTCAATATCTGAAACTAAATATCTGTCATTCTGTAATACATTTTTAATCTGATACGGACCGCGATATTTCGCTAAAAGCTTTTATTTATTTATATTGGCCTACTTCATATTTCGTAGGATTTTTATGACGACTATCATAATAATACTTATTGCATCTCTGAGTGCATTTTATGTTTTTAAGCGCCCTTTCTCTAACATACTCCGAACCAACTCGTTCTTTCCTAAATTTTTCGGCAAGAAACTCCTTAGCGCAATCAGAAAGGTTTCCTTTTCACACCGAATAAAAGAATACTTGGCGAAAAACCAGTGCTCCTATTGACGGTATTGTTAAAGGCAAATTCAATTTTCGCATTCCTTGGCAAGCATAGGTACTAGAACTCGATTCAGGCGTTCCACCTGTCCATTTGATTGGGGTGAGCATGTTGCGACTTTAATGTGCTTAATATTGTTTTGTTCCACGAAGTCCGATATAATTTGATCAGGTCGCGAATAATTTTCGAAAAAAGATATTAAACACTTAATCGCCTCTTTACTTTGCGTTGTTTTGACGGGATAAAGTTTAAGAAACTTGGTAAACCCATCGACAACGAGCACAATGTTCTTTCTTTTACCAATAGAGTTCGGCAAAGGACCAAAGTGATATATGTACGAGTATGTGCAAAACACAAAAGGGAAGATTGCCTTTTGGTATAGAAATCAAAGTCGCTTCCGTTTTACCAGAGTGTGGTGGAAAATACATACCCTTCAAACATTTCTCAATGCAACTTTTGATCTGACTTTTCATTTCCGGAAACCAGTAGCTTTCAGACAAATATTGTAAACATTTTTCAACACCTATGTGGTTTGTACATATCACCTGTTCCTCCATATGGGATGGGACAAAAAAGAGTACCTTGTCATTATATTTCCAACAGATTAGTCCATCTAGCATTTCATACAAATTACTTTCATTCTTTTCGAAGTCAGAAACAATTGCAAGTACCTTAGGATCCTGTTTTTGCGCAGCCGCTAGAATGAACTCAAAGGATTCATCATCAACGTGCAATATATTGAATGATCGACTCAACGCATCGACATGAGTCATTTTCTCACTTTTCCTATGTTCGACAACATAATCGAAAGTCTGTAGCCCCTCGAGATATTCGCGGATTCAACAATTTATTCGTAAGGGTCAAAGTGAGAGCTTGACAATCAGTTACGATTTTGAATGATATTCCTATTAAATAGATTCGGAATCTTCGAAGAGCATAGATTCAAGCTCGTAGCTGTGATATCTGCTTTCAGTTTCGTTTGCCCGTTTTGAAAAAAAAATATAGGATGGAATTTCCCATCCAACTGCTTTTGAAACAAGACTGCTCCAAATCCGATTGTGCTGGCATCGCAATGGAGTTCGGTTGCACTGTGTGGGCTATATACAGCCAAAACAGGAGATGCAACGAGCTTACTTTTTAATGTATCGAAGGCTTCTCTCTCAACCAACCCGATACAAAAGGTGCATTCTTTCTTAATAGATCGTTAAGGGGCTTAGATACATAAGCAAAATTCTTTATGAATTTTCTGAAATAGGAGCAAAGTCCTAAAAAGCTATGCACATCTTTGGTACATGATGGTACCGGAAAATCTTTTATGGCATTTAAGATACTCTCATTTGGTCTTATTCCATTTTCTATAACTTTATACCCCAAGTACACAATTTCTGATCGCAAGAACTTACACTTGTCGAATCTTAAAAGCAATCCGTGCTCAACGATGGTTTTAATGACTGATTTCAAAATCTCCAAGTGTTCTTCAAGAGATGGTGTCGCGATGAGGATGTCATCCAAATACTCGTACGTTCCTTTTGAGATCAAATCCCCAAAGACATGCTTCATAAATATCTCGAAGACAGACGGAGCATTTTTTAAGCCAAACGGCATCCGCGTATATTCATATTGCGCCATAGGGGTAATAAAGGATGTGTATTTAATTGAATCATGGAACAACTTAAAGTGGTGGAAACCATTTTTAAGATCCAACGTACTGAAATACTTTTTGTTTCTAAGGCGATCAAGATGATCTTCGATTAAGGGTAGTGGATAATTGTCATGTATAGTGATTTTGTTTAATTCCCGGAAATCAACACAAAGTCTGAGTTCTTTATTCTTCTTTTGAACCAGAACTATAGGCGAAACATATGGTGAGTCTGACTCGCGTATTATACCCTTATTTAAAAGATCATCTAAAATATTTTGAAGGTCTACCTTATGTGCATATGGAAGCCTTCGGGGTGTACAACGAAAAGGAATATCCTTGAATAATTCTATCTTCATAAAAAAAATCTGTTTGTGATAACCTAAATTCAGAACTGAGGAAAACCGGGCTAACTATATCCCTGATCCTATTCTTAATTTCATCACACATGTTTTCTTTGGGGTTCGCCTATCACCAATCATAGAGGAATCATTCTAGAAAAATTTTTATAAGCGAGCTTACTTTTTAATGCATCGAAAGCTTCTCTCTCAACCAACCCGATACAAAAGGTGCATTCTTTCTTAATAGATCGTAAAGGGGCTTAGATACATAAGCAAAATTCTTTATGAATTTTCTGTAATAGGAGCAAAGTCCTAAAAAGCAATGTACATCTTTAGTACATGATGGTGCCGGAAAATCTTTTATGGCATTTAAGTTACTCCCATTTGGTCTTATTCCATTTTCTGTAACTTTATACCCCAAGTACACAATATCAGACTCAAATCTTATGATTCTAAATGATGGTTCTCCCACCCTCTTTTCCACGCACAACTTTTTGACACATATCGACCTAACGTGCTGCTCACCTGAATTATATGCTAACACCTCCTGGCAAATTTTGGATGATCTTCATAATAGCGGTCACTTTCATATTATTTCCTCGATCACCATTGGTCCAGCTTACGCTCAAAAACCAGTAAGCCGCACGTTTAAAACTGATTTTGCTAGTTAGGCTTCTTTAGACATTTTAGATTATCTTTCAGTATGTAACACTTCGAGCAACATAAAAAAGGAGGCTGCTCAGCTTCACAAAGCCATTCGCACTGCAGCAAACAAATCAATCCCCCAAAGTTCGCCTAAAGTCCCTAAACTAACTGTACCATGGTGGAGTTAGAAGCTAAACTTCCTGAAAAATGAAAAATTCGTAGCATGGAAGCGTTTCAAAAGGTATCCTAATCAGTATAACTTAATAATATTTAAAAAGAAAAACAATCCTAAATTTGGCAGCGAACTAAAATCCAGCACAATCCTTGCAGAATTCCACTTCGTCACTAGGCCCAAATTCATCTTGTAGTAAAATATGGTATAACATTTGCTCCCTGACCTGGGACCATATTAGAGTCGTAGAAACTCCAACTGGACTCCTATCCTCCCCTGCTGACATTAGTTCCCACTTCGCTCTTGCTTGGTCAAATCTATCTAAAGATGCAAATTTCCACCCCAACTTCATCAACAGGAAAATTGATACTGTAGCCATCTCCTACCATAGTGGTCCTATCTCTCCATAACCTCGACGAATTGAAGGACAAATCATAACAAGCTCAGTGACAAAACGCCAAGTAGAGACATTTCTAATGCCTTATCCGCCCGCAATCATGTCACAATTCTTGCATTGGACTTCGGAAAAACGTTCGACAGAATAGGCATCCACCTAGTCCTAGATAAACTTAGATCATGGGGTATCGGTCCCAAAATATATAACTATGTTTATTCATTTCTTACCTATAGAAGAATCTGCGTAAAATCTAACAACTGTTTTTCGCCTTCTTTTGCACTTTTTAATGGAATCCCACAAGGGTCGTCATTATCAGTGGTGTTATTCATCATTGCTTTTGACGCAATGTCAGAATTATTTGTAGAAAGAGTAGAATAACAAGTAGCTGGCCATTATTTCTCACAATGTTTAGAAATTCAAATGCATATGGATTAAGAGTTAATTCTCAGCAACTTTTGAAAGTTCCAGTTTCCCAAAGAACACATTTTTCAAACTTTTATTCTGTTTCGGCACGTACGCTATTTAATAGATTACTTTACGAAATAAGAACGCTTAGAATGCGGTATTCTTTTCTTAGTAAAATTAAAATCTGGCCATTTTCGTTGAATATTACCCAAGTCAAAAATTTGTTTATGAGCACAGTTTAAGTTCAAATTGTTTCTATTATATCTTGTTTGAAATTGAATTTATTATATGAATTAATTTTAATTTTTTTTCCTTAGTAGCTCAAAAAAAAACCTGCATCATTGTTTTTTGTATACTATATATGCGGGTCATTCGCTACTAATCTTAAATAGATTAAAGAATGAACCTTTTCTTTTCTTTATTCCTCAATTGCTTATATTGTACGGCATCATCCTCAAAAATAAGAATAAATAAATGAATTAATAAAAAAAAAAATAATTAAAAAAAAATATAAGCAGAAGTTTAGATAAATATACAACCCTCAATCACTGTGTTTACGCGGATGACATATACATTCTGAGTAAACACAATGATCTTAGTGTAACAAAAAACGTATTATTGAATGCTATTAACGACATATCAAAATGGTCTACCTATTCTGGCGCTAAACTTTCTGTCGATAAATGCAAAACCTTACACATCTGTCATAAGACCTCTTGCAACAATCTTAGTCTTAATTAAAACAATATTAATATTGATAATGTTACTAATTTAAGCATTTTTGGCATACATAGAATTAAGAAAAAGCTCAACTGCGAGGGCAAACATTGTCAATTATCTAGCCAGTAAAAAATGTAATGCGCATATTAATACTTTTTGTTCAGTTTCGAGAGCTATAGTTTTAAATATTGGGTCTATAACTTAATTCGGTTTGCTAAGAGATGGCGTAACTTCTATTATTCCATTGTTATTATTCCATTGGAACATGCGTTGGAAAGCTACCGTCATTGTACGTCATTTCAGTATATGTCATTCATTTGAAGCGTAAACAACAATATTTTTTTTTCACTCAAATATGTCGAACTTTGTGCCTGAAAAAGTGTTTTTGCGGGGAGTTCTTCTTCATTACTTTAATATGAAGAAAACTGCTGCCGAAAGTCATCGTATTTTGGTGGGGAAGTTTATGGTGAACATGCGCTAGCTGAGCGAACGTGCCAAAAGTAGTTTGCACGATTTAAAAGTGCTGATTTTGACTTGGAAGACGATGAACGTCCTGGGCAGCCAAAAAGGTTTGAAGATGAAGAACTGGAAGCATCACTCTATGAAGATTGTTGCCAAATACAAGAAGAGCTCGCAGAATCTTTGGGTGTCACTCAAGCAGCCATTATAAAAGTTTAAAAGCAGCTGGATATATTCAAAAGCAAGGAAATTGGGTTCCACATGAACTCAAGCCGAGAGACGTCGAAAGGCGGTTTTGCATGTCCGAAATGCTGCTGGAACGCCACAAAAGGAAGTCATTTTTGCATCGGATTGTTACTGCTGATGAAAAATGGATCCATTACGACAACCCCAAGCTCAAAAAATCATATGTGAAACCCGGCCAACCAGCCAAATCAACGGCAAAGCCGAATATCCATGGCGCGAAGGTAATGCTCTGTATTTGGTGGGATCAAATGGGTGTGTTGTATTATGAGCTGCTAAAACCGGGTGAAACCATCAATGGACAACGCTATCGAACACAATTAATCCGTTTGAAGAGAGCAGTGGCCGAAAAACGCCCGGAACATGCGATCAGATACGAGGCAATAATTTTCCATCATGACAACACTCGGCCCCACGTTGCTATTCCGGTTAAGAACTATTTGGAAAACAGTGGATGTGAAGTCTTACCCTACCCGCCTTATAGCCCAGACCTTGCCCCTTCTGACTACCATTTGTTCCGGTCGATGCAGAATGTCCTCACTGAAATACGGTTCACATCAGAGCAGAATATCAAAAATTGGCTTGATTCATTCTTGGCTGCCAAGCCGGCGCAGTTCTTTTGGGATGGAATCCACAAATTGTCAGAGAGATGGGAAAAAGTCATAGCTTCAGACGGGCAATACTTTGAATAATACTATTGTATATGTTTTTCTTAAATAAACGTTCAAATTTTGAAAAAAAACCGCACGAAATAAATTATAGACCCAATAAAATCGACTATTGTTCATTCCTCTATGGCAACAGCCCAAAAACTACGATCAATATTATAAGGGCACCCTACCATCAAGCGGCCCGTAGGAGAATTAACGCTTTCCCCATAAGCCTCGTTAAGAACATATTAGCGGAAGCTGGACTACAAACCATAGAAGACCGGATACAAGCAACAAAAACGATACTGTCTAAAAAAACTCTATTTCTCAAATGGCTCAATCATTGACAGAGACGTCATCTCTTGTATGAATAGGAAAGCTCCAAGCGCCTCCAATCTGCTATTTCCTCATCTTTAATAATGGTAAAAAATATGAAAATTCCCATAAGTCATTCTGGAATGCACACTCATTCGCATCCACCATGAAACATTAGCCCCCCAACTTTCTTAATGGAACTGGCACAATATCCTAAAATAAACACACCACCATCAATCTGCCATGCCATTTTTGCCGCAATTACCTTTGATCTAAGATCTAAAGACTGGAGTTTGGGTTTCACAGACGGGTCAAAAACTAAGGACAGTACATCTTTTGTCGCCATACATGAAAATGGTGACATACTCACCATTGGGCTTCTATCCTAAAAACCATAGAACTATCCTCAAAAGTACGTGCTAAATTTGTAATAGGAACAGATAGCTTATCTATAATACATGCTGTTGAAAGTCCTAAGAACAACGCTTTAATCATCAACAAAATCAGAGACAGTCTCATAAGAATGCCTCACAAGTTGCAGCTGATGTAGATCCCTAGCCATGTATGCAGAATGGGAAATTAACTTGCTGACTTCACCGCCAATTCTGCACACCGTGCTTCAGTTTATAAATCGGCCACATACACCAAACTCGATCAATTACGACTCGCTAAAAATAATCTCAGGGCAAAGCAACTCCTGGATTGGTGTAACTACATTCATCACTATTCAACCATTAACACTGACAGATCACATCCAATTTATCCCAGCTCTCCTTCCACAGTAGTGTAGTGTTCGTGGGGTACACATTGCAAAAAATAAGCTCATAAGTTAAAATGAATTGTCCAGTGCGTAAACAAAAAATAGATCGCAATTGCTCTGCAAAAATAAATTGTGATGACTGCAAGCACATTTTTCATTTAAATTGTATGAATATCACTAAAGATGATGCTGAATTTTATAAATCAAGTGGTAATGCCTAATGCATGATCAAACGCCAGCAACGTTCAAGAAGCGCACCAACAACATCGCTCCATCTAACACTAGTTTTCTTCCAACTGGAGAATCCAACACTTAGCCGTCAAATAGTGAGTCATCTAACATTGACGTCAATAGCGAGAGTCAATATACTCCCCAGATGATATACGCTAAACTGACACAATTAGAAGATTGTAACACCCGCTTTCGCCAAGAATTGGCCGAACTGAGAAAAGAGAATTTAACTTAAAGCAAAAGTACAAAATCTAGAGTCTAAGCTAAATTGGCAACGACAAAAATCGCTAATGAACTCTATAGTAGACATTGTTGGTGTCACAAATGTCAATGACACCAATGCAATTGAAAAGGCAAAACAAATTTCCAGTAATGCCCTATCTATAGATGTTGCTGACAGTGAAATTACGAGTTGTTATATAAAAAAAATGCGCTCAAAATCTCAGCCTAAGCTAATCATCTGTGTTACGTTCTCCAACTTTATAACGAAGCAACGCATAATGTGCGCAAAAAGAACGAACAAAAACAAACTCATCTCTCAAGTGGTTGACCTCTCCAATGGGGATGTAAGCAGAAGCAACAGCAAGAACAACAAAGGAAGCAACATATTTGTCAACAACTCCCTTACTCGTTAATGAAGACGAAAGAGATAGCAAAGAAAAAAGGAGCACAATGTAGGTTTAGTAAAAATCAAATTTTATTAAGAAAAGAGGAGGGTGGAAGAGTTATCTCGATCAGATCATTTAGTGATATCTCACTCATTTGAGTTTGTTTTCTTTTCTATTTTTTTTATATATGTAGTATTATGAATTCTAAAAATGATTTAATTGATAACTGTTCTATCCTTGTCCAATGCAACCCTCACTGTGATGCTGTTCTAACTAATAGTTCTTATTGTAATAAAAAATTATTTATTGTTCATCAAAATATTAGAAGTCTGAGAGAAAACTTTTCTGCGCTCGTCGTACACATTAACTCGTTTGCGTGTGTCCCGGATATTGTGTTCGTGTCTGAGATATGGATCTATGAGCTTGAAGAAAATGATTACTTCCTGCCTAGTTTTAGGTTCTATGCTAAAACAAACGAAAATTACGCAGCAGGTGACGTATGCTGCTTTATAAAGAACACTTTTAAAATCATTGATGTTTCCCAAGTTGATTGTCATAGTGTCTGCACTGTCTGCTGTCCATCAAAATAAATAATGAAATATTTGTTTTTTTTATGGGCTTATAGATTGCAGATGTTTAATGTGACGATGTTTATTAATGATTTTTCTATTGTGTTAGATAGGGAGAAATCCAAAAACTTAATGGTTGTAGGTGATTTTAATGTTGATTGTCTAGTTGATAGTTCTGTGGTACCAAATTATCTTTCTGTGTTAGCTTTAAATGGCCTGACAAACTTCATCAATGTGCCTAATAGGCCTGCATCAGGTACTTGTTTAGACCATATTTATAGACGTTTTCGAAATGTTGAATGTGAATATTGTGTTTTAGATTTTTTGATTACGGACCATTGCATGACCGGCGTTCTACTTAACGTAAAATGTAAAAACAATAGTCAAACTCAGAAATGTTTCCAAGGCAAACCAAAAATATATTATACTAAGCTTCGTAACTCGTGTTTTGAGTCCTGGTACAATGTTTATAACTGCAGTGACGTATCGGATACATATTCTAATTTCTTAACCACTCTCAAAAGCCATATTGCTGACCACAAGAAAATCTGTTAATAAACTTAAGTCTTGGTTATCTAATTCTTTATTAATTAAAGTAACAACTAAAAATAATCTTAGAGTAAAGTGCAAAAAATACCCTTGCAACGCATTTCTCAAAATTAAATATAAAAAATTATGTGCTGATTTGAAAAAGGAAATCCCAATTTGCCGTGACTCTTATTACCGTGCTCAATTTTATTCAGCTAGAGGTAATCTAAAGAAAGAGTGGAGAGTTGTGAACACCATTCTCAACAAAAAATCTCCCATTCAAAAAACTATTGTCCTACGTACTAGTAATAAGGAAATAACAAATAAAAATTAAATCGCTAACGATTTTAATAGACATTTTTCAAGTGTCGGACTTAAATTACATAGTGGACTAAGGCAAAATCTATGTTCTCAGTGTTTTGCTATTAATGATGTAAACTCTGTGCACTGTAGAAGTTTTGTTCTTGACCCTATAACTCCTTTATAGATTTTAAGTACGATTCGCAGTTTGAATAACTCAAATTCATGTGGTATCGATGATATTTCTAATGTTGTCCTTAAAAATATTGCATGTTTCATTATGGATGTATTAGCTGATGTATTCAATCGTAGTGTTTTTCTGGTATTTTTCCTGACGATCAAAAGTGTGCAGATGTTGTTCCTTTGTTTAAAAAAGGCTCTCTAACTGAAATAGGAAATTATAGGCCGATTTCCATTCTGCCAACCATAAGTAAAGTTTTCAAAAAACTTATAAAAATTAGGTTAGTAAATTTCTTAGACAAGATGATGTTCTTACATCCTCCTCAATTTGGGTTCAAAAGGGCAAATCAACCGAGGACGCACCTCTAGAGTTTTGCTCTCAGATAATATGCAACTTTGTCAAAAGAAAATGCACAGCTGCGTTATTCATTGATATAACCAAAGCCTTCGACATGGTCGACCATAAAATTCTGGTAAGTAAACTGGAAAATGAAGGTGTACGTGGCTTCATGCTTGAATGGTTTAACTCATATCTGAATAATAGATCACAGAGAGTAAAGTTGAATGAAACGAGAAGTGATGTGCAATTTATCAGGCTTTGGGTACCACAAGGTTCAGTTCTGGGTCCGATTCTATTTTTAATTTATATCAACTCACTCTTCCACCTCAATCTAAAAGGCTTACCTACAGCTTTTGCTGACTATGTTGGGTTATCGTATGGCGTCAACAGTCCCTTAGATCTAAATGCTAACATAAATTGCGATGTACATACTCTAAGAAAATGGTTCGTTGAACACAAACTTGTAATAAGTCCTAAGACTAAATTAATGTTCTTTAATTTATCTCCGTCCATTAATCCAAAACCAGATATATATTTCATGTAAATGTGCAACCAGTGTGTTTGGTCTATTATTTTGTGTTAGTGAAAATTGTAGTGATGATTGTTTTTTGATAGAGAATGTAGACGAATTTATGTACCTAGGACTCTTACTTGACTCTAATATGAAATTTTCATCTCACGCTACTGCATTGAAGAAGTACTTTATCTCCACACTTAGGCATTTTTATTACCTCCGTAATACATGTTCAACTAAGCTCCTAACCATAATTTATTATGGACTTTTTAATTCTAAGCTGCAATACGGTATAAATTGCTATCAAAACAAAATTCAGCCATTCCTAGTCTTGCAAAAGAATGTTGTCCGAAAGATTTGTCGTAACCCTGGTAGGCATCCTAGTTTTCCCTTGTTTTGTCAATTAGGTATTCTTCCTGTTCGTCACTTATACTGTTTTAAGGTTCTAAAAGCATTCTTTATGAAGTCTGGTAACCGAAACTTTCGTATAATCTCAAACTATATAACTTACGTAATAACTCGCTTAGTGCCAAACTATCGAACCACCGCATATAGAAATTCTTATTCAGTTATATGTTATCGTTTATTTAATGTCCTCCCGGAAGAAATCAGATGTGTTCACATGTCCAAATGTTTTCTAAAGCGCATAAAAAATTGGCTGTTCTCTCAAGATTATTATAGTTTATTTATCTTACTTCTAATATTTTGATCTAGCTTTTGTTTAAAAAAAATTGATATTAGTATATTGATTACATAAATTTTGCATCCATTATGAAGTGATAACAAATTGATATCATGTTAAATGAATTAAATTCCTCAAATTTGTTTTCTTTTTTCTCTATTTTTTGTTCACTGATTCTACCCACCAACACCTCTTCAAGAAGGAAGATCCGCTTACGTGTCATTCCTGTAACTCTCCAATCGAAATATGTAAATCACATCTCAGGTATAGGAATATCTCCCTCAATCCCCCACGAATCAACCCCTTCACAACTTTCTATTTACGAGATCTTAAGAAATCCAAATCACGATAAAATTGTTAAAATCATGAAAATGTCTAAATTTAATATTTAATTTAATCTCAAAACAAATCAATAGAACCGAAAGCTCTCGCAACTAGTGCTCTCTCCTTTTTAGCATGTAAATTTATTTATATGGTAGTAAATTATACAATAATAATAATAAGAATAATGATAATATATAAGTACAAAGGAATAATATGCTCAACTATTTATTGCAAAATTTAAATTTACGAATAACTTTTTACATTAAAAAAATTTCATGGTAAACAATATCACACGTTTTTCCGTCTTTTGTGAAGACAAAAAGATTCTGTTGACTTCCGATTCTTGAAAATCCAACGTATAATTGGCTACGGGAATTGCAAACCAGCAACAGCTAAAGTTTGCCCTTGGGATTTATTTATTGAAGTTGCGAAACTTAGCTATTTCTTTTTGCTGTCGTAGCTTAGCAAGCAGAATCTGTGTCACAACCGTTTTCACCGTACCACCTGGTGCACCAAGAAAATATATGCCACCTATTTATTTTGCAACTTGATTTAGCACGACAGAATAGGCATGATGTTGATCTGGTAACAATTTTAGTTCATATTTCTGAATATATTTGGTGAGGCTGTTGATGTCATACGAGGTCTCCCGTAAGATCTCAGTAGGTAAATTATTAAATTCATTTCTTTTGGTATTAGGAAGATTGCGCTTGCCTTGCGGCAGTATCTGTTGTTAAATAGACCTCTGATCATTTTCCAAATGACAGCTAGGTATTGCACGGTTGGGTGTCTGTCATAGTAAACCCAAAGATTCTCCAGAAAGCTTCATTACTGCTTATATATCGACCCATTTGTTATTGCGTAACTTCATTGTGGACGGTTGTATCTTGAAGAGCATACATAGCAGCATCGGATCCCTTGTTCACATACTTGCATACGTATTTGATAGATTTAACAGGATTACAAAATTCTACGTCTATACGAGCATTAAATGGCTTACGTCTTTGACTAGTCAGCAGTGAGTGAAGAAGCAGAAGATCGGAGCTATTCGAAATCATTTTTTATCATAAACTATAAAACTGAAAACAAATTGGGTAGTCGACTGATCGTGAAAATTGGTCGATGCGATGGATGGATGTTGTGGTAAATGCGGAAGACAATTCAGCCGTAATGATCCTCATATAGTTCCGTGTAGCGGGTTCTGTAACAGGATTTTCCGAATAACCGAATACGATGTGGGACGGCTCCAAACAAATAGATTTTTTTGGAAGTCCGGGCAAAATTATTAAACTATTCGAAGTTTTGTTAGACTCTCAAAGGTCGAAATATGAAAGTATAATTGAAATCATTAACGGATCTCATTCTTCTCAGTAAGCTGAGACTCAAACGTCAATTTTAATCAATTCAATTCGTTGTATAAAAAAAATTAATTAATTAAAAAAATAAAAAAAAATAATATAAAAATAATAAAAATAGTGGTAAATAGTGCTTTAATCAGACGTTTTTCTGTACGGTACATTCCAAGAGACAAACATTCACAAACGTAATCGTTCACCAACTTTAGTTGAAGACATTAATTTGTCTTTCAGCATTAAAAATCGGAAAATGAGTGCGGATTACCAAAACTTTAGGTTTGGGGGTTTACCCCCTTACAATGCCTTCCGAACTCAGACAACAATATCGAATGAGAAGAAGTGCTAATTCCTCCACCAACTAAAAAATTAAGATTCCTTCCATTTCCGTTTTGCAAAAATCGTCGGAAAATTCACTATTTGCTAAAAGAAATCAAAGTCAAAGATTACTGCATAAAAAAAATTTCAATTGGCATAAAAATTAACTGTGACAAAAGTGAAGATCATGAAAGTGTATGTTCTACATTGAAATCTAAAAACTGGCAATTTTTTACACATGACCTTCCAACATTAAGGTCATTTAAAGTTGTTCTTTTTGGGCTTGACGAAATGCCAATTGGAAACTTAAAAAATGAACTAAACGCACTTGACCTAAAATGTGAAAATGTTAAACTTATAAAAAAACAGCATGAACTTTTCAGTGATGTTATCTATATAGTCTTCCGGTACAGTTAGGCTTGCAGATTTAAAAAAATATATACCATCCATATTCAGAACACAAATGAAGTGGGATTTTGCACGGCGTTGAAAGCAAAATTATACACAGTGTTTCAATTGCCAGATGTTCGGCTACGGAAAAAAAAATTGTCACCCACTGTGCGATCTGTTCTGAAAACCATGAAACAAGTAAGTGCAAGTCACCCATCATTAAATGTGCAAACTGCAATGCAAAACACAAGTCCGCTGACCTCTCATGTTTGAGCCGTAAAAGCTTTTTCGATATGAGAGAAAAGCTTTCTAGTAAGAATAAGCGTCAAACTCATGCTGTCAAAAAAATGCACCAGCCATTCGAACCAAACCCCTCTGACTTCCCACCGCTCCCAACACATCAACGGGCGCACATGTATGTTAAACCCGTTCCCGTCCCTGTTCCTGTTCCCCCGGACTGTGGTGTATGGTCGATAAACAATGTTGCTGCTGATGATAACACAAGCGGTCTTTTTTCAATGGAAGAAATCAACAAGCTTACTGCGGAGATGTTAACTTTGTTTGGGAAATGCAAAACCAAAGCAGACCAGACAATTACACAATTAGCGATTAAGTATATTTATAATAATAAGCCATGAATAGAACAGCCATGAACATATTATGTTATGATAATATTCGATGCAAATCTATGGAATTTTTTAATTTTCTTAAAAAGCATTGCTAAGCCAACATGAAATTTTAGACATTAAGAATGCAAAATGGAACACATATGTTATAGGACTGAAATGCGATCCAGGTTAACAAATATTCATGTACCTTTAACTGACGTGGCCAATCAACAACAAATAGACCTTAGTATTTCTTGTTTCGCAACTGCTGTACAAGAAAGTATTGAAAAAGCAGTTCCTAAAAAACAAATACGTCATAATAGTGCAAATTTATTACCTCCATATATTTTTGAACTAATAAAAGTTCGTTATGGCAATCGAATAAGAATGGATAAGAACAAGAGACCCTTTCTATAATTCTGAAGTTAACGCACTTACTGTTCTAATAAAAGATTCAATTTTAACTTATAGAAACCGATCTTGGAATCAGAAACTTCAAAGTTTAGATAAAGGAAGTAAACCTTTTTGGAACGTCGTCAAAATAATTAAAAAGAAAAACATGCTTATTCCAGCTCTTAAAGTAGGAAACAATGTAATAATTTCTAGCACTGAAAAAGCTAATGTCCTGGCAGAAATTTTCTATGACAACCATTTGGTAACTAACGATATTCCTTGTAATAGCATAGTTGAATCAGTGGTCAGTGACTCAATCAATATTATTAATTCAAGTCCTTCATATGGTACTCAGGCTGAGTTTACATTTGAAGAAGTCAAAGATGTTCTGTCAAACCTCAAAAAAAGAAAATCTGCGGGCTTTGATTGCATTAAAAACTTTCCTAAATCAGGAATACAATTTTTACATATTCTATTTAACTGCTGCCTGAAATCAAGTTACTTTCCTAATGCTTGGAAAACAGCTAAGATAATACCAATTTTAAAGCCGGGTAAAAGTGCAAACATGCCTAGCAACTATAGGCCAATAAGTCTTTTAAGCTCTCTAAGCGTTTGCTTTAAATTATTAAAGAGTAGACTTGTATTTCAAATAACAAGAAATAACATTCTACTACTTGAACAATTTGGATTTAGGGCTCATCATAGTACAGTCCACCAAGTACATAGAATAACTAAATACATTAGAAACAACTTTAGGAGAGGAAAAAGTACAGGAATGGCACTTCACGTTGAGAAAGCGTTTGATACGGTTTGGCATAATGCTTTATTACATAAACTTTTGAGACTTAATTTTCCAATGTACTTAATCAGAAATATCCAATCCTTTCTGTCTGAAAGGAAATTCAAGGTCTCAATTAAGTACCTTAAGCCCTATAGCGCTGAGCTAGAAGAGTCTCAAGTCCCAGTAGAGTAGAGTACCTTAAAAGACCGATTGGGTCAGAATTTTAGTTTGTTTTGTGTAGACTGGCAGTATTGGCCTTGATGGGAATGTCTTTCCTAATAAACCTTTAGCCTCGGGAAATGGTTTGCGCTTCGTAGGAATGCAAGTCCATTTCATAGGAGGTGAGGGTCCCTCTTTTCTTTGAGTGGGAACACTGAGTGCTGGCGGAGGTGGAGGGCAGCCATGGTCCCATCAGCCAGTGGCCCACCAACCCCAGACCTCGGAAAACAACCCACATATTTTCACGGGCGGTTTTGCCCGCAGAGGAGAACGAGGAGGTTCGGTCGGTGAAGCCCTAAGGACAGTAGGGAGAATCACGACGAAACAAGAAACTCAGGGTGCGACAGGAGGTCCACCAGGAACACCGTTGACGGAGCCCATAAATAGACGGGAGACTCGCAACGGGCAGCATCACACAGGACGTCTGAAAGTCGTCGACGGGTGGGGACGGACGGTCCTTTCAATCCAGACACCCCAACGAAAGCCAACAACAGGAGGTTTAAAGAACACCCCATCCTGTTACCGATGTGGGTACGGACGCCGGCATCATATCCCACAACTGATGTGGATGCAGCTAGCCAGAGCTAGCAACGAGCCAAGTGATCGATGGGTTAAGAGACGACGATCTCTTTTATAGCAACACCCCAACGAGGGAGCAACAAAGGAGCAACAGTGGTGTGCAGGCGGACCGCCAAGACAATCGAGCACACCGCAACGACGTACCAGCTTTAAAAGTTAGGTTTGATGGGTGAAGGGATGACGACCCCTTTTAAGCCAGCACCCCACCGATGCAGTGCCTAATAGGCCTGCATCAGGTACTTGTTTAGACCATATTTATAGACGTTTTCGAAATGTTGAATGTGAATATTGTGTTTTAGATTTTTTGATTACGGACCATTGCATGACCGGCGTTCTACTTAACGTAAAATGTAAAAACAATAGTCAAACTCAGAAATGTTTCCAAGGCAAACCAAAAATATATTATACTAAGCTTCGTAACTCGTGTTTTGAGTCCTGGTACAATGTTTATAACTGCAGTGACGTATCGGATACATATTCTAATTTCTTAACCACTCTCAAAAGCCATATTGCTGACCACAAGAAAATCTGTTAATAAACTTAAGTCTTGGTTATCTAATTCTTTATTAATTAAAGTAACAACTAAAAATAATCTTAGAGTAAAGTGCAAAAAATACCCTTGCAACGCATTTCTCAAAATTAAATATAAAAAATTATGTGCTGATTTGAAAAAGGAAATCCCAATTTGCCGTGACTCTTATTACCGTGCTCAATTTTATTCAGCTAGAGGTAATCTAAAGAAAGAGTGGAGAGTTGTGAACACCATTCTCAACAAAAAATCTCCCATTCAAAAAACTATTGTCCTACGTACTAGTAATAAGGAAATAACAAATAAAAATTAAATCGCTAACGATTTTAATAGACATTTTTCAAGTGTCGGACTTAAATTACATAGTGGACTAAGGCAAAATCTATGTTCTCAGTGTTTTGCTATTAATGATGTAAACTCTGTGCACTGTAGAAGTTTTGTTCTTGACCCTATAACTCCTTTATAGATTTTAAGTACGATTCGCAGTTTGAATAACTCAAATTCATGTGGTATCGATGATATTTCTAATGTTGTCCTTAAAAATATTGCATGTTTCATTATGGATGTATTAGCTGATGTATTCAATCGTAGTGTTTTTCTGGTATTTTTCCTGACGATCAAAAGTGTGCAGATGTTGTTCCTTTGTTTAAAAAAGGCTCTCTAACTGAAATAGGAAATTATAGGCCGATTTCCATTCTGCCAACCATAAGTAAAGTTTTCAAAAAACTTATAAAAATTAGGTTAGTAAATTTCTTAGACAAGATGATGTTCTTACATCCTCCTCAATTTGGGTTCAAAAGGGCAAATCAACCGAGGACGCACCTCTAGAGTTTTGCTCTCAGATAATATGCAACTTTGTCAAAAGAAAATGCACAGCTGCGTTATTCATTGATATAACCAAAGCCTTCGACATGGTCGACCATAAAATTCTGGTAAGTAAACTGGAAAATGAAGGTGTACGTGGCTTCATGCTTGAATGGTTTAACTCATATCTGAATAATAGATCACAGAGAGTAAAGTTGAATGAAACGAGAAGTGATGTGCAATTTATCAGGCTTTGGGTACCACAAGGTTCAGTTCTGGGTCCGATTCTATTTTTAATTTATATCAACTCACTCTTCCACCTCAATCTAAAAGGCTTACCTACAGCTTTTGCTGACTATGTTGGGTTATCGTATGGCGTCAACAGTCCCTTAGATCTAAATGCTAACATAAATTGCGATGTACATACTCTAAGAAAATGGTTCGTTGAACACAAACTTGTAATAAGTCCTAAGACTAAATTAATGTTCTTTAATTTATCTCCGTCCATTAATCCAAAACCAGATATATATTTCATGTAAATGTGCAACCAGTGTGTTTGGTCTATTATTTTGTGTTAGTGAAAATTGTAGTGATGATTGTTTTTTGATAGAGAATGTAGACGAATTTATGTACCTAGGACTCTTACTTGACTCTAATATGAAATTTTCATCTCACGCTACTGCATTGAAGAAGTACTTTATCTCCACACTTAGGCATTTTTATTACCTCCGTAATACATGTTCAACTAAGCTCCTAACCATAATTTATTATGGACTTTTTAATTCTAAGCTGCAATACGGTATAAATTGCTATCAAAACAAAATTCAGCCATTCCTAGTCTTGCAAAAGAATGTTGTCCGAAAGATTTGTCGTAACCCTGGTAGGCATCCTAGTTTTCCCTTGTTTTGTCAATTAGGTATTCTTCCTGTTCGTCACTTATACTGTTTTAAGGTTCTAAAAGCATTCTTTATGAAGTCTGGTAACCGAAACTTTCGTATAATCTCAAACTATATAACTTACGTAATAACTCGCTTAGTGCCAAACTATCGAACCACCGCATATAGAAATTCTTATTCAGTTATATGTTATCGTTTATTTAATGTCCTCCCGGAAGAAATCAGATGTGTTCACATGTCCAAATGTTTTCTAAAGCGCATAAAAAATTGGCTGTTCTCTCAAGATTATTATAGTTTATTTATCTTACTTCTAATATTTTGATCTAGCTTTTGTTTAAAAAAAATTGATATTAGTATATTGATTACATAAATTTTGCATCCATTATGAAGTGATAACAAATTGATATCATGTTAAATGAATTAAATTCCTCAAATTTGTTTTCTTTTTTCTCTATTTTTTGTTCACTGATTCTACCCACCAACACCTCTTCAAGAAGGAAGATCCGCTTACGTGTCATTCCTGTAACTCTCCAATCGAAATATGTAAATCACATCTCAGGTATAGGAATATCTCCCTCAATCCCCCACGAATCAACCCCTTCACAACTTTCTATTTACGAGATCTTAAGAAATCCAAATCACGATAAAATTGTTAAAATCATGAAAATGTCTAAATTTAATATTTAATTTAATCTCAAAACAAATCAATAGAACCGAAAGCTCTCGCAACTAGTGCTCTCTCCTTTTTAGCATGTAAATTTATTTATATGGTAGTAAATTATACAATAATAATAATAAGAATAATGATAATATATAAGTACAAAGGAATAATATGCTCAACTATTTATTGCAAAATTTAAATTTACGAATAACTTTTTACATTAAAAAAATTTCATGGTAAACAATATCACACGTTTTTCCGTCTTTTGTGAAGACAAAAAGATTCTGTTGACTTCCGATTCTTGAAAATCCAACGTATAATTGGCTACGGGAATTGCAAACCAGCAACAGCTAAAGTTTGCCCTTGGGATTTATTTATTGAAGTTGCGAAACTTAGCTATTTCTTTTTGCTGTCGTAGCTTAGCAAGCAGAATCTGTGTCACAACCGTTTTCACCGTACCACCTGGTGCACCAAGAAAATATATGCCACCTATTTATTTTGCAACTTGATTTAGCACGACAGAATAGGCATGATGTTGATCTGGTAACAATTTTAGTTCATATTTCTGAATATATTTGGTGAGGCTGTTGATGTCATACGAGGTCTCCCGTAAGATCTCAGTAGGTAAATTATTAAATTCATTTCTTTTGGTATTAGGAAGATTGCGCTTGCCTTGCGGCAGTATCTGTTGTTAAATAGACCTCTGATCATTTTCCAAATGACAGCTAGGTATTGCACGGTTGGGTGTCTGTCATAGTAAACCCAAAGATTCTCCAGAAAGCTTCATTACTGCTTATATATCGACCCATTTGTTATTGCGTAACTTCATTGTGGACGGTTGTATCTTGAAGAGCATACATAGCAGCATCGGATCCCTTGTTCACATACTTGCATACGTATTTGATAGATTTAACAGGATTACAAAATTCTACGTCTATACGAGCATTAAATGGCTTACGTCTTTGACTAGTCAGCAGTGAGTGAAGAAGCAGAAGATCGGAGCTATTCGAAATCATTTTTTATCATAAACTATAAAACTGAAAACAAATTGGGTAGTCGACTGATCGTGAAAATTGGTCGATGCGATGGATGGATGTTGTGGTAAATGCGGAAGACAATTCAGCCGTAATGATCCTCATATAGTTCCGTGTAGCGGGTTCTGTAACAGGATTTTCCGAATAACCGAATACGATGTGGGACGGCTCCAAACAAATAGATTTTTTTGGAAGTCCGGGCAAAATTATTAAACTATTCGAAGTTTTGTTAGACTCTCAAAGGTCGAAATATGAAAGTATAATTGAAATCATTAACGGATCTCATTCTTCTCAGTAAGTAACCGAATACGATGTGGGACGGCTCCAAACAAATAGATTGCTTTGGAAGTCCGGGCAAAATTATTAAACTATTCGAAGTTTTGTTAGACTCTCAAAGGTCGAAATATGAAAGTATAATTGAAATCATTAACGGATCTCATTCTTCTCAGTAAGCTGAGACTCAAACGTCAATTTTAATCAATTCAATTCGTTGTATAAAAAAAATTAATTAATTAAAAAAATAAAAAAAAATAATATAAAAATAATAAAAATAGTGGTAAATAGTGCTTTAATCAGACGTTTTTCTGTACGGTACATTCCAAGAGACAAACATTCACAAACGTAATCGTTCACCAACTTTAGTTGAAGACATTAATTTGTCTTTCAGCATTAAAAATCGGAAAATGAGTGCGGATTACCAAAACTTTAGGTTTGGGGGTTTACCCCCTTACAATGCCTTCCGAACTCAGACAACAATATCGAATGAGAAGAAGTGCTAATTCCTCCACCAACTAAAAAATTAAGATTCCTTCCATTTCCGTTTTGCAAAAATCGTCGGAAAATTCACTATTTGCTAAAAGAAATCAAAGTCAAAGATTACTGCATAAAAAAAATTTCAATTGGCATAAAAATTAACTGTGACAAAAGTGAAGATCATGAAAGTGTATGTTCTACATTGAAATCTAAAAACTGGCAATTTTTTACACATGACCTTCCAACATTAAGGTCATTTAAAGTTGTTCTTTTTGGGCTTGACGAAATGCCAATTGGAAACTTAAAAAATGAACTAAACGCACTTGACCTAAAATGTGAAAATGTTAAACTTATAAAAAAACAGCATGAACTTTTCAGTGATGTTATCTATATAGTCTTCCGGTACAGTTAGGCTTGCAGATTTAAAAAAATATATACCATCCATATTCAGAACACAAATGAAGTGGGATTTTGCACGGCGTTGAAAGCAAAATTATACACAGTGTTTCAATTGCCAGATGTTCGGCTACGGAAAAAAAAATTGTCACCCACTGTGCGATCTGTTCTGAAAACCATGAAACAAGTAAGTGCAAGTCACCCATCATTAAATGTGCAAACTGCAATGCAAAACACAAGTCCGCTGACCTCTCATGTTTGAGCCGTAAAAGCTTTTTCGATATGAGAGAAAAGCTTTCTAGTAAGAATAAGCGTCAAACTCATGCTGTCAAAAAAATGCACCAGCCATTCGAACCAAACCCCTCTGACTTCCCACCGCTCCCAACACATCAACGGGCGCACATGTATGTTAAACCCGTTCCCGTCCCTGTTCCTGTTCCCCCGGACTGTGGTGTATGGTCGATAAACAATGTTGCTGCTGATGATAACACAAGCGGTCTTTTTTCAATGGAAGAAATCAACAAGCTTACTGCGGAGATGTTAACTTTGTTTGGGAAATGCAAAACCAAAGCAGACCAGACAATTACACAATTAGCGATTAAGTATATTTATAATAATAAGCCATGAATAGAACAGCCATGAACATATTATGTTATGATAATATTCGATGCAAATCTATGGAATTTTTTAATTTTCTTAAAAAGCATTGCTAAGCCAACATGAAATTTTAGACATTAAGAATGCAAAATGGAACACATATGTTATAGGACTGAAATGCGATCCAGGTTAACAAATATTCATGTACCTTTAACTGACGTGGCCAATCAACAACAAATAGACCTTAGTATTTCTTGTTTCGCAACTGCTGTACAAGAAAGTATTGAAAAAGCAGTTCCTAAAAAACAAATACGTCATAATAGTGCAAATTTATTACCTCCATATATTTTTGAACTAATAAAAGTTCGTTATGGCAATCGAATAAGAATGGATAAGAACAAGAGACCCTTTCTATAATTCTGAAGTTAACGCACTTACTGTTCTAATAAAAGATTCAATTTTAACTTATAGAAACCGATCTTGGAATCAGAAACTTCAAAGTTTAGATAAAGGAAGTAAACCTTTTTGGAACGTCGTCAAAATAATTAAAAAGAAAAACATGCTTATTCCAGCTCTTAAAGTAGGAAACAATGTAATAATTTCTAGCACTGAAAAAGCTAATGTCCTGGCAGAAATTTTCTATGACAACCATTTGGTAACTAACGATATTCCTTGTAATAGCATAGTTGAATCAGTGGTCAGTGACTCAATCAATATTATTAATTCAAGTCCTTCATATGGTACTCAGGCTGAGTTTACATTTGAAGAAGTCAAAGATGTTCTGTCAAACCTCAAAAAAAGAAAATCTGCGGGCTTTGATTGCATTAAAAACTTTCCTAAATCAGGAATACAATTTTTACATATTCTATTTAACTGCTGCCTGAAATCAAGTTACTTTCCTAATGCTTGGAAAACAGCTAAGATAATACCAATTTTAAAGCCGGGTAAAAGTGCAAACATGCCTAGCAACTATAGGCCAATAAGTCTTTTAAGCTCTCTAAGCGTTTGCTTTAAATTATTAAAGAGTAGACTTGTATTTCAAATAACAAGAAATAACATTCTACTACTTGAACAATTTGGATTTAGGGCTCATCATAGTACAGTCCACCAAGTACATAGAATAACTAAATACATTAGAAACAACTTTAGGAGAGGAAAAAGTACAGGAATGGCACTTCACGTTGAGAAAGCGTTTGATACGGTTTGGCATAATGCTTTATTACATAAACTTTTGAGACTTAATTTTCCAATGTACTTAATCAGAAATATCCAATCCTTTCTGTCTGAAAGGAAATTCAAGGTCTCAATTAAGTACCTTAAGCCCTATAGCGCTGAGCTAGAAGAGTCTCAAGTCCCAGTAGAGTAGAGTACCTTAAAAGACCGATTGGGTCAGAATTTTAGTTTGTTTTGTGTAGACTGGCAGTATTGGCCTTGATGGGAATGTCTTTCCTAATAAACCTTTAGCCTCGGGAAATGGTTTGCGCTTCGTAGGAATGCAAGTCCATTTCATAGGAGGTGAGGGTCCCTCTTTTCTTTGAGTGGGAACACTGAGTGCTGGCGGAGGTGGAGGGCAGCCATGGTCCCATCAGCCAGTGGCCCACCAACCCCAGACCTCGGAAAACAACCCACATATTTTCACGGGCGGTTTTGCCCGCAGAGGAGAACGAGGAGGTTCGGTCGGTGAAGCCCTAAGGACAGTAGGGAGAATCACGACGAAACAAGAAACTCAGGGTGCGACAGGAGGTCCACCAGGAACACCGTTGACGGAGCCCATAAATAGACGGGAGACTCGCAACGGGCAGCATCACACAGGACGTCTGAAAGTCGTCGACGGGTGGGGACGGACGGTCCTTTCAATCCAGACACCCCAACGAAAGCCAACAACAGGAGGTTTAAAGAACACCCCATCCTGTTACCGATGTGGGTACGGACGCCGGCATCATATCCCACAACTGATGTGGATGCAGCTAGCCAGAGCTAGCAACGAGCCAAGTGATCGATGGGTTAAGAGACGACGATCTCTTTTATAGCAACACCCCAACGAGGGAGCAACAAAGGAGCAACAGTGGTGTGCAGGCGGACCGCCAAGACAATCGAGCACACCGCAACGACGTACCAGCTTTAAAAGTTAGGTTTGATGGGTGAAGGGATGACGACCCCTTTTAAGCCAGCACCCCACCGATGCAGCACCGAAGGAGCAGCAGAGTCTTGTATGCGGACGGCCAAGTAAAAGACAGCCTCCACCGAGGGAACAGACAAACATACATACAATACACAAACATACAACAACAACCAACAAACATACAACAACAACCAACAACAAAGAACACCACCCAACAACAAGGAAAACCAACCGTGGCCGTGGGTCAAGTGGTAGTGTGTTGGCTTCCGAATCGTACGGTTCGGAGTTCAATACCAGTCGCGATCGAAAGACTTTTTTTCAGGCAACTAAAATCTTGTGAGATAAATGGTTGCCTAAATATGACATCAAGTCCAATTTACACTAGTAATTTAGTCTCCCCATTAAATGTTGGATGCCACCCATAGAGCGAAATAACCACTGAGCCCAAAAATCTTTCTCTCTCTCTCTATCCAATTTTCCGAAAAACTTAACACGTGCTCCGGCATTTTAAGAGTAGTAATACCCTCTTGAGTGTTAAGTTGTTTAAAAAAAAAAAAAAAAACCAACCAACAACAAAGAACACTAACCAACAACAACCAGCAAACACACAATAACGATGGTACAAGAAAAAAAAAGTACAAACTGGCAGAGAGGCCAGAGGGCAGAAGGGCCCGACTACAAAAAAAAATAAATAAATAATTGTAAGGAGTGACACGCTATTGGTCAGTCCGCCCCGCCCACTTTGAACGCCGATCCACCGGAGTAGTTCGGGATTCGCGGAAAGAAAAAAAAAATTGAAATTTGCACAGGCACTAAACGTAGCTTTCGTGAGGGGCGGCGATCCAATGAATGGTTGGATCGAGATACAATTCCTTCTGGATTTTATTTACACTTTTTTCCTTACGTCTCGACACTCCAGCTACCGTCCCATCGCATTTCCTTTCTCCTACACGATCGCATTAGTTTTGGCAAACAATTTTTATTAGTGTAATCCGATGGGAGAAAAATGCCCGGGTAACAGAAGAAAAGGAAACTCTTCTTTTCGCAATAAATTGTATGTAGAAGGTAATGGTAGGGGAAATGGTAGGCATAGTTAGGATCCACAGCTTCCATAAACTCGCTCAGTGGAGTTCCCAGTCATAACTGAAAACGGAAGCGAACTCCGACACTGAGGAGTTTAGTATGAATGTGGAAAATTGTATGTGTGAGAGGCCTATTCGGACACGGGTGCACACACTAGCAAAGCTTGCTCTTGTTGTAGCGAGAAATCCCGTCGTTGGGTCCACTAGCGCTGAATAAATGTGCGAGAGAGTATACGTGAGAATATGTGTGTGTGGCTGGCGGGAGCTGTGGAACAAAAAATATCTGGAGGTCACTTTGGTGACGACCAGCAAACCAAGAGGGTCAACTGATTTTTTTTTGTGAGTTGTGAGGCTTTCAATTGCAATTGCGACAGGCAATTTTTTTTTCTTTGAGTTTGGTTGTGGGAAAAAAAAATTTTATTAATTAAAGTAGAGTAGATTCTAGAGTAAAATTCGCGTGTTTTGCTTTAACCAGGAAAGAAGGGGAAAGGAAAAGAAAAAAGATACAAGAGCAGAAGTAGCGGGACAGAAGAACTAAGGGACTGTGCCAGAACGGGGCACAATAAAGCTAGAACCCAAAAGCTAAGTATAGTGATTGTGCAGTACAGTGTCGTGGTGAAAAAAAAGACGTTTTTTTTTATTTTGTAAATCGAGACTCCGGTAGGCCGCGCGTGCGGGAATTCCCGAGAACAGACCGTACACGCCACCCGTTATCTAACGCTTTTTTTTCTGCTTTGCTTCGGGACTGTAAAAATAGCGGGTCATTCTATCGACGAGTGTACCGCTAAAAAAAAAAAATTTAAATAAATCGTCGAGCCTCAACGGGGCTTTTATTTTCTTCCTTTTTTTTCTGTCGTTTCTTTTTTTGTCTTCGGGGAAGATTTTCCTTCGGGTTTTTGGAAAAGGTTTCGTGATTCCGGCGAAAAATCACGTGGCGCCCCTTTCAATTCTACTCAGGTTTAGCTGCCATCCAAGCGCTACCTGGTGAGAACCCACCGCGGGGATAGTTAGATCCCAGAAACAGAAAGTGTTACCGTTTGGTTCGGGGCATCGCTGCATCGATGCCGGGAACGAAACGTAGCAAGGTTATGAATATGTCCAAAGAACGTGTTTGTTACATATTAAATCAAGATTTAAACATGAGAGAGCAGTCCGCGCGTTGGGTGCCGCGTTTGCTTACGTAAGACCAAAAACGTGTTCGAATGAACATTTCAAACGCTCTGCTAGCGTAGTTTAGACGCAATAAATCTGAGTTTTGGCGCCGATTAATTACTGCAGATGAAAATTGGATACACCGTTATACACCCGAAACAAAACTTCAGTCAAAACAGCAAAGGGCGAGCCGGCTCCAAAAAAAGCAAAAACTGTTTTTTCGGCTGGGAAAGTGTTGGCGACTGTTTTTTGGGTTAGTAAAGGAGTTATCTTAATCGATTATCTTCAGAAAGGAAAAACATTACAGGAGCATACTACGCATCATTACTTGCCAAGCTGAAGGCAGAAATTGTGGAAAAACAGCCACATTTGCAGAAAAAGAAAATCCTGTTGCACCAAGACAACGCGTCGTTTCACACCTCAGCGGTTGGCATGGCGAAAATCCATGAATTACGGTTTGAACTGCTTGACCATCCGCCTTATTTGGACGGGTTAGAGAGATGGGAGCATCGCTGCGAGAAGCGTGTAGAGTTACAAGGGGACTATGCAGAAAAATAAAAAAAAAAATGTTGTATCATTGTTCGGTCGGAAATTTTTCAGACGACCCTCGTATAACCGTTAATGAACTTCAACAGATTTTAAAAACTATGAGAAATAAAAATAAATGTTAAGTGTGAGCATGATTAGTGACGCGTTGTACAGTATTGGTTCCAAATTATGCAAAATTATAAATAAATCAATGACTAATGGATAATTCCCAGAAATATGGAAAGAATCAATTGTAGTGTCAATTGAAAAATCAAAAAATGCTACAAAACCAACTGATTTTCGTCCGATTAATATACTACCCAATGAGGCAAAAATTTTGGAAAAGGTGGTGCAGCAGCAGCTTCGACCTCAGATGAGCTTTTGAAACAATTGACAGGGGAATCCTACTCGATGAATTGGGCAAGTACGGAATTAAAGAGAACGAGTTGAAATGGTTCGAGTCATACTTGCAAGGGCGTACACAAAGAACAAAATTGGATGATGCAATATCAGATGCAATAAATGTTGTCCTAGGTGTTTCATAAGGATCAGTTTTAGGGGCATTATTATTTATAATATAGTATATGTTAGTGAAATGCCAAATATTGTTAAATGTTCTCGCTTGCAACTGTTTGCTGACGATGGTCTTTTATACGTTTCGTGTAATGAAATAAATGAATGTATTCAGAAGATTTAAGTCAAAATGATTTCAAATGAACAAATTAAGTATAAACGTGAGCAAAACCAAATGCATGTTTTTAAATGGACAATCTGATAATAATATATTAATTAATAATGAAATAGTTGAAAATGTTAACGAGATTAAGTACCTAGGAATTATAGTTGATACTAAGCTAAACTTTAATAGTCATATTAAGCACATATCAAAAAAAATAAGTAAAAGAATTAGTTTCTTTGGAAGAATACGGAAAAGAATGTCAATAATAAGTGCAATAAGTGTATATAATTCTATAATTAAACCACATTTTGAATATTGTTCCACAATCATATATGTATTTAGCGAATAGCACAATGTTAGATAGACTGCAGAAATTTCAAAATAGAGCAATGCAAAGTATATTAAAGTGTCCTTGGCTAACACCAACTGTAAACATGTTACGAGTAAGTGTATTGAAGTGGTTAAGTGTAAAACAATTGTTACCTAGTTATCTATGTGATAAAATATTATATGTTAGTAATGTGCACAACCATAATATGCGAAATTGAAATAACTTCCGTCTTCCTTGTTTTAGAACCCAAAAAGCACAAAATACAGTATTCTACAACGGTTTTAAAATATTTAATGAACTACCTGATGAATTAAGGCTAGAGAGCCAGCTAATTATAATTTAGCAAAATATTATCACATATGTAAAAATGAAGTATGATTAGATAAAAGTAAATTATTTAAATTTTTTTTTATTTAATTATTTTGTTGTAATAGAATAGCTAAAGGTTGGTAAATAAACAAATTTGAATTGAATTGAATTGAATAAAAGAGGACAGTAGGGTACAATCCACCTGTTATCAATTCCGTGCTGCCCTATTTTCGTTTGAAAACCACAATCTTCAGGTTTTCTTCGCCTAAAAAAAGGCTATCTATCCGCACCAATATGAGTTTCACAAATAAATTTTTTAGGAAATTTTTTGGAACGTCTATTGTCTTTCATGCAAGGAGAATTGTAATTGAATGAAGCACATGGATCATGAACCATCTGCGTTTTAATAATTTCAAATATTGTTTTCTCTTTTGTAGGATCTGCAAGTTCTGCAAATATGAGTGAATCAATTTCATTGGAATGAATTTTGTTTGTAACCCATATTAAAATATGGGCGCGAGATAACCCTCTTTTTTGCCATTCTATGGGATATTTGTGGAATCGGTCCAAATATATGAAATTTCGTAATTACGAGGGGCGTTCAATATATTCTCGGTATCGATATGAAGGAAAATGCGATTTCTATTTAAATTGTTTTTATTTTTCAATATAATCTCCCCTAACATCAATACATTTGTTACATCTTGAGATAAGCTTTTTTAAACCCTCAAAAAAATAAATTTCCTCTTTCTCTGCAAAATACCGACTTGAGTTCTTCATCATCCGAAAATTTTTTTCCACGAAGACATTTTTTCAAATCCGGAAACAGGAAATAATCACTAGGGGCAAGGTCTGGACTATAGGGTGGGTGTTGGATTTCTTCGAAACCACAATCTCGCGCAGCAGCCTTGGAAACTCGCGCCGTGTGAACAGGAGCGTTGTCATGAAGAAGCAACACACCCGCTGCGAGTTTACCCCGTCTTTTCTTTTTAATTTCCTCCCGCAAATTATGCAAAGTGGAAGCGTAGGATGTGGCGTTGATGGTTTCACCTTTTTTTTTGTACTCAATGAGCAAGATTCCCTTTGAGTCCCAAAAAACTGTGGCCATGAGCTTCCCCGCAGACGGAGTGACTTTGAACTTCTTCGGGGGGTCTGTTCCTTTTTTATGCCACTGCATGGACTCTTGTTTGCTTTCAGGGTCATAGTGGTGGACCCATGTTTCGTCCCCAGTAACAATTCGATCCATAACATCGTCCGCGTTCTCACTACACATCTCCAAAAGCTCTCTACAGCATGCGATTCTCACTTTGTTCTGAGGCGCTGTGAGCATTCGTGGCACCCACCTTGCACTGACCTTTGAAAGGTTAAGATGGTCATGAAGAATGGTGTGAATGGTACCAATTGAAAGCTTGGTGATCTCTGCCATCATTTTCACCTTTATTCGGGCATCCTCAAGAACAAGTTTTTCGACTTCTTTGATGCTTTCTCCCGTACAAGCAGTAGCCGGGGCGCCGGAGCGGGGGTCGTCTTCAATGCTCTCTCTGCCTCTCTTGAACTCACTTGACCACTTTTGCACAGTTGATAATGAAGGTGCGGAACCCTGGTAAACAGCCACCATCTCTTCATGAATAGTTTTTTGACTTTTTCCTTGCTTAGTGAGAAATTTAATTACAGCGCGATGCTCAATTTTCACCATCATCGTCTCAGTTGCCATTATGATTCTGTTTAACTAGAGATAAAACGCGAATTAATAATCACATTTATATGAAATTTTACATGAATGCACTAAAATAATAGTATTACTTGATAAATATGTCAATTTATATATACAACCACAGCTTCACCCCGATACCGAGAATAGTTTGAACGCCCCTCGTAGATCCATTAATCTTACCAATTTTAAACGAAAGACCCGATGAAAATAAGTTTGGCCAGGCAGTAGTTCATTTTGAATTTACGTCTATTCAGCATTGCATGTAAATATAATAAATAGATCAGGACGTCCATAATTTCGTACATATGTCATCGCGTCCTGTGTCCTCTCATGCATGTACTTCAGGGCTTCCTGTGAAACTTGATGGAAGAATACAAATTTGGCCTAGACTTCTCCCGGTAGTATCATTTTGGATACCGTCTCTTAATTGTATATAAGAATCAACTCGAAGTTCTTTTTCGTGAGTAACTAAATAGCACAATCTTTCTGACTCTACCCTTGCATACATGTCTCCAGCAAACTGGTTAAATAGTTGCTGACATCGATATAAATGGTTAAAGTTATTGTTACGAATCATGAAGTAATAGCTATAGAAATCCATGCAGGAAACAGTCTTTCTTGAGCTTGAATCTGCCAGAGGAATGCCGAAATGGGAATAAAGGGGGATATTGTAAGGCATCATAAGACCTATGTGTTTCACTGATACGTTTGATACCCCCAATATCATTATTTCTATATTTTAGAACAATGTCTCTTTTGCCATGTTGTTCACCACTTATGATAATAGCAACTTCATTGCATTCAGGAAGGTCTCTTGTCAGCATCAATAATAATTGTATACTTCTTAACAGATAAGTGTTCCGAAGCAAACTTGAAACTTTAAATGTAGCTATTTGTTACGTGCAGCATTTCTTGCAGTTTCAAAATAATGTCTAATCTAGTTCCTTGGTGGCTACCATATCTATTCTGTACTTGTTGCTGATTGTCGCTAATAAAATAGATTTGTAAGTATTTAGGCTCATTACCTTGAAGTAGTTGGAGGGATCCAAATCTGTGATACACCTACGCCTGTACCTTAAAAGTTGGCATGAATCCGCTTTCTGTAATGACGTTAGCTCCAAAGGATGCCATTTGAAATGCCAGTTTTATTTAAGAATGTATTGCGAAAAATGTTTAGATAGGGATGTTGTGCCTTCAAGAAGATCTTTTAATACCAGTGGTGGTTCTTGATGTATGATCAGTATAATTTTTCCATTGGAACAACATACGAGTACTTGCACTTAACGGAGTTTTTTTTGTTTTTCTTTATTCTCTGTTTGCAATTTGGTTTTACTTTTGAATTTTCTCTGTCTCGAGTATGATTGCACTTTTGAAATGATCTTTGCAATGATAGGAACTTTTCCGATTTTAAAAAGTATTAAAATAAAAACGTTTTTAGTTTTGTGAATTTTGGTTGTACTGAGGGAACCGGCAAATGAAATAATTAGTTTTTTTAATCATAAAAGCTTGAACGCATAGAACATGGAAAGGCTAAAATGTGTAATAGAGTGAATCGACCCAAACAGACGAATATACTTGGTAGTCGGCTTCTCTGTGTTTAACTATTCCAATGTCCTTTTCTGACTAATGTTTTATTTTGGTTCATAACATGCCACCAACGAAAAACAGGAATTTATCTTTAAGATCCTCTGGTTCTCTTCGTAAAAGGATTGTATGCCGCAGAGAGACAAGCGATCAACGTCGCCTGGGGCACCAATCTGAAGCAAACCGAATGGCTAACATACGAAGTATTAGAAATAGTGAGGTAAGGAATCGGACATATAACGTAAGACAGTGGTACCGGTGTGCTTTCAATTATGACAGGGGCCATGAATATGAGTCGGAAAAATTTTTAGAAATTGGTCCCATGTCTAAATTGTGTTTTCATGTCTGATTGTGCAAAAAAATTCGAAGGAGAACAATCAGGCATACTCGTATACATGTATTCAATTTAGTCCACCCAACGAAGGAAAAATAGGTTAAATAATCCGTGTAAAAGCGAATTTTGGTATAGTTGTAGGTAAAGGTGTCTTGAACAACATACTAAAAGCACTGATGGATGGGAGTAAAGCTAACGGTTAGGGTGGAGGGGTGTAAAAGTCCCTTTTTTTACTTTTTCGTAAATAACTCGTAAATAGTGGCCCATAGCAAAAAATGTTCTTAGATTATTGCATACATGTTCTTTTATTTGTAGCAATGTTTCCGGCTGTAGAAAACAACGTCCTGAGCTGACAGAAGTTGCTGGTATCCACAAATATTGTTTTGCTAAGAATGCAATAGCGGGATATTTTACTGCTTTGTGTTTCCACCATTCAAAAGGGTTAAACGTATACCTTAGCTGAGGCTCTTCTAAGTATGATTGGATCTACTTTTCAAAATTCGCTGGATTAACTCTAGTTTCTGGTAAAGAAATTCCAACTCCTTTTCTGTACCGTCATTGTTTTCTGTTTGGCTAGAATCTTGAAGCTGTGCTTGAGCAAAATTTTCTTCAAGAAGTTGTTTCAACTTATCTTTTATTGCACCTCGAACAGAATAGCATTCATGCTGCAGATCTTTGTAGCATGGACCTAGTAGAGAAGCAATTTGTCTTGATAATATGGTATCAGGTATTTCACTGATCTGTAGGTCGTCTAACCGTTTACGTAACTCGGAAGAAAATAAATTTTTGATTTGTATTATCATTTTGGAATCAGCATCGGATTCTTCCATATGCTTTTCTAATAGCTTATGCGCAAGTGGTCGAATCATAGACGTTGGTGAGCCCTCCCTGCTTAACACGCTGGTGAGAAGTTCCACCGGGTTGAGTACGTCTGCAAGTTGTTTCATCAATGTCCACTCCAGTTCGGATATTCCCAATTTTATGGCCGATGCAAATGAAGTAACAGTTCGATCTGCTAATACGTTGGTGATTGGGCTTCGGTTTTGTATCAGTCGCTGCAGCATAAAGTAAATAGAATTCCATCTTGTGTTGTTCGCTTGTAATAAAGATTGAATTGGCAAAGGCAATTGCCTCTGATTCTCTTCTAAAGCATATTAAGCTACACTAGAATGCTTAAAATGTCCAACAAGTTTGCTTGCTTTTTCGATAATTGCTTGAGTATGTTCCGACGAGATCGACTTTTTTTTGCTGTTTGAAGACTGTGAATGGCACACGTCAAATTTTGTTTCTCTTGTGTTTCCCCCAAATTTCCATCTGCCCTCACGATCTTAGCAGCATTATCGGTGACAACAGCCATTACTTTTTTATCTATACCCCATTTACTTAAGGTATTTTTCATATTTTGAAGAAAATTTTTTTGTAGCAGTGTGACGTACATCTACTTCATTTGTGTTAAGAGTGTACGAATGTTGAATCCAATCTTCATCTATAAAGTGCACCGTCATAGTCATGTAGGAGTTCTGTACCGCGGAGGTCCAACAATCAAATGTGCATGGTACTTTACAAGCCTTTTCTAATTTCTCCTTAATTAGGTTTTCTTTTTGCTGTCTCAAGGCCTGAAGCCGCTTTTTAATTGCTTCTTCTTTCAAAGGCTTATAATTTGGCTCAACAACAGCCGTAAATTGACGGAAACCCTCGCTGGAACAAAAAGATATTGGCATTTGATTCACTGCTACCATATTTGCCAGTGCCTGGTAGATTTCTTCCATTCTTTCTGGGAAACACTGCGATCTATTCGAAAGCCTTGGAAATTTGTTTCTGTGTGCAGTAGATGTTGACGGTTGGGTTGCCGCTAGAGGACCGTTTGATTCGTACATTCCATCATTTTCAGCATTGTCAATCAAGATGAAATTAAATGTCATAATTTGTACACCTTTTAATATGGTCTATTAAAAATTGAGATTCAAAACAAAAAAAGATATAACATACCTGCTATTGGCAGAAGTAAAATTATTAACTCCATGAATAATTCGCAAATGTCGCAATATTGAACCTGTCGTACCGCCGCGACAAGAAAGTAAATTACTTTTATCTTCACTATACAATTCGCATATTACTTTTTCACCTTCCTTTCGAGCATATTGCCATACCCAGCTAGGTTTCATATTTTTAATTATATACACCACTTATATTTTAAACTTTAATCACTAAAAATATCGAACAAGACCTTTCTGCAATCCGAAACAGATCAAGTTCAAAAAAAATTTGTCAATGCAGTATAATACCTCAGTTTATATACATTTGTAAATTTAAAGTGGCGGTACACTAAACGATCATTCTGATTATGATTTAACTTGTTAATGAATTTGCAATGAGTAAAAGTCCATCATAAATTTTTTTATGAATGAAGTAATAACTCTTAATTACTAAACAGTTACCGAAAAAGGGATGACTACAAATATCCGGAGTTTCCAAATGCTAGGTTATTCATAAAAGAGTAAGTAGGTAGAGACATTTGTAATTTGTTTTGCTTTCAATCAGGGAAAACCAAAAATTTTCAATTCTCATTGAAAAATTCTTCGAAAACAGGAAAAAAGACATTATTCACGTAATTTACGTGTTCACGTTATTCACATACTTCACGTGGTAGCGTATTCACGCAATTCACATGAAATTGATGTTTACGTGAATGTTCACGTGAAGGTGTATTTCACGTAAATCACTTGAACCCGCTTTCACCTGAAATCGTAGGCTCTAATTCATTCATTTAAGTTTTCAAGTATCCATGTTTAAAACATGGATATGCCCGCACTCCACTGGTGGGCTGTTGATTGCAATGATCTACGCATATTTATGAAATATATAAATCTCAAATAATTACATTTTTGCTTATTAATTCCGTTATAAGGATCACAGAATAATAATTGATATATCAATCTCTTCACCAGGAAATGTACTAATCGAAGAATAAATTCATATTCAAATCTGTTCAGCCATTTTGTATAGTAATATGTGTGTAAAGCATGAAAAATTGTTTTTTCCAGTTAAAAAATCATATAATATGTTGAGGTATCGTTACATACCTACTCCCTACTCGCGGACAAACAGGAAAATGTGTTCTCTTTAATAGATGTAGATTAAGGGATTATAAAACATAAAATAATTGTTTTGATATGTACTATGTAAGGTAAATTCGGGCCAAAAACTGTGTGTTGTACTTGCGGCGGCTTTCTGAGTTTTGTGTTTTGCCGTCGGCGTTTTGAAGTTTTTGTATATTGTTACGCCTGTGCGTTTTACAAAAATAATATAAAGGAAATCAAAGAACACACGCGGGCTGGAATTGTAGCTGGGATTTTGCTTCCAGTGTTAACCTTTGTGTTTCTACGACCGAAGTGGAAGCTGACAGCAAAAAAAAGATAAAGCAAAGAGAGAACAAACGAAGAGAAATAAATGAAAACGACCGAGTTACTATTAGAACTATTGGGTCTACAAGTAAGTTTCCAGCGTTTTTTTCCAAAGTTTGAAGTTTTATTATGAAAACATAGTTACAATGCTTTATTCAAAGTATCGTCCATCGGAAGCTACAACTTTCCCCCCATCTTTCTGGCAATTTATGAATTCCGGATCAAAAAAAATTTCTCATCTTTCGAGCCCAAGAACTTATCGAGCCAATTTTTGATTTCCTCTACTGAGCTGAAGCGTATTCCCGTAAGAGCGTTCTGCATCGAACGAAACAAGTGGTAGTCAGATGGTGCCAAGTCTGGACTGTAAGGCGGGTGAGGCAGAATTTCCCATCCACTATTTTCCAAATAGTTTTTCACCGAAACCGCAACATGTGGCCGAGCGTTGTCGTGATGAAAAATGACGGACTCATGCCTGGTCTCATATTTTGGCCGTTTTTCTTTTAATGCCCGCTTCAAACGAATTAGTTGGGTTCGATATAATGGTCCTTTGATGGTTTCACCTCTCGGAAGCAGTTCGTAGTATACGACAACCTTTTGATCCCACCATATGCAGAGCATGACCTTATTCACGTGAATATTTCGTTTCGGCGTCGATTGGGCGGGCTCGCCGGGCTTTGTATACGATTTTCTGCGTTTAGGATTATCATAATAAATCCATTTCTCATCACCAGTGACAATACGATGCAAAAATGATTTATTTTTATACCGCTGCAGTAACATTTCGGACATGCAAAATCGCCGTTCGACGTCTCTTGGCTTCAATTCGTACGGCACCCAGTTTCCAATCTTTTGAATGAATCCCAGTGCATTTAGGTGCAGGAAAACGGCTTGTTGCGTGACGCCCAATGATGCAGTAAGTTCTTCTTGAATCTGACACGGATCCTCAACCAGTAAAGCGTCCAATTCCTCGTCTTCAAAACTTTTCGGCTTTCCGGGGCGATCTTTGTCTTCAACTCCAAAATCACCACTTTTGAACCGTTTGAACCACTCGCGGCATGTCGATTCACCAATACATTTCGCTCCATAAGTTTCCGAAAGCAAACGATAGGCCTCAGCCGCACTTTTCTTCATATTAAAGAATAAAAGCAGCGCTTCCCGCAAATGAGGTTTATTTGGCTGGAAACTTGCCATGATTTTGCTCGATAAAATGTACTACACCGATAGAACTGCTCAAATATAACGCTGCAAAGTTGTTGACAGATACAAAACCTACAAATAACACATGGGGTCTGACATTTCTGCCCGGGATCCACTGGTGGCGCCATCTCTGACAAACGCTGGAAACTTACTTGTAGACCCAATACAATAATATTGTTTTCAATACAAGCGATTATTTTATTCCACGAGTGGTTACAAAAATAAACTTAGTTTAAAATTTGTATTTAGACCTATTTATCAACTAACTACACTTATACAGCAGAACTGCTGTAGTTCCATTCGTGGGAAACTGCTATGCTGATATTTGATCGTGTGAAACTGCTATGTTGTTTTTTATATTTGATCGTGGGAAACTGCATATAGATAGTTGCGCGTGCATTCATCTTCATAATACCTCCCTTCTTTAGTCATGTTTATGGGTACCTTGTTTGTGGTGAACTTGGTGGGTCTGTCAACTCCTGTACATATCTTTTTTTGTTCTTATTGAAGCACTTGTTGAAGAGTGTCAATGTTGTTCGACCACCAGACTTGCAGCCACATTTGTATGCAATGTAATATGTAGTTGCTACTATCGCTGCTATGCCTCCAATTCCCGTAATAATGCTCCTTGTACCTTCTGATACCGATCCAGCTCGTTGTCACAAAAATGTTTCTGGTTTTGTATGCTAATTGATAAATCACTTAACTCTTTAACATCTTGCACTTTTAGTTTTTGTATAGGCGTAGAATCTAATTTAACAGTATTTTCTTTTTACATTAATGCAACAATCTTCCAATTCTATTGGTGAAAATCTGTCTCTTCTATTTCTCTGGATTTACTCATTCTTATAATAGTTGTATCTACGGTCTTAAATATACAATTTTCACTTAAAATTACTATTCCTAAATTTTCTAAATTTCCTGTATGGTTCTTTTATTACAGTTATAATCATATTTTGTCTTTTCTGTTACAGTAAATAGAAACATATTCTGATTTATTTTGTGAAACATTTCGATCTCTAAATTAACGATTTTAAGGATGCAATTGCTTGCTTTATTTCGCAATTCTTGCAATCAGTCTTACTTTTACATAAGATAATTGTGAGTTGCAGACATACAAGTCATTGATCTTTTTACAATCGTCCATATGGTCAATCATTTCATGCAATTCTTGAGTAATATTCGGCGTCCTCATTATCCATTGTGCCGAAAGAGTTTTAAATCCCTTCCCTATTATATTTATCAAACCTCTTCTTAATCTGGTCCTCATACTTATTATGTTGTATATTATTTCAATTTTATGTTCTATCCTATTTAAATGTTATGTTACTCTATTTTGAGAACTTCTACAATTACTGAGGTGATTTAAGCATGCATCATTAACTGTGTTAATTATATTTCTTATGTTTTGTACATAATCATCTAAATTTCCAACACTAATTTTATTTACTAGCGTAAGCTTACTGCCTATTTCTCTTACTTGTCCCTTATGATAAAAATAGATTCCATTATTATCATTTATCTTCTTGATCTCGATGTTCCCGGCTGTGGACTTGTGGGACCAGAGGATCCTGCGAAGTATGGTCGAATGTTAGCTTGTTGTATTTTTGAGTCCTATTCTTAATTTTTGCAATAATATAATCCTCGTGAACTTCTAATATCTCAAATGGACATTATTATATCTACTTTCTAATTTCCCTTTAACTACATGTCTAACTAAAATTGTTTGCCCTATCTTATATTCTATTAGTTTTTCGACCGTTTTATCGTATCTCAGCTTTGACTTCTCCTTTGATTTAAGGTGTTTTTAAGCGCATTAACACTAGTCTTAAATAATTTGGCTTGTAATTTATCTAGATAATCAAACATAGTTCTTTTGGTGAATTCTTCTATTTCACTTGGTTGGCTAACTATGTATACTTCCATATACCAATTCATATGGGCTGTAGCCTGTCGTATTGTGAGTAGTTATATTATAGCAAAAGCTGGCAAAAGGCATTCGTACATACCAATCTTTCATATTATCAATTTCTCTACCTGTAGTTTTTAAATATTCAGCTAGTCGACAATGTGCTCTTTCGACTCCTCCATTCGCCTGTGGATAAGCGATACTAGTAGTTATGTATTTCTTGTTAAATATTTTGCACAGATTTCCGAACAATTAATTGCAAAATTCATTACCGTTGTCAGTTAATATAATCTTTGGTAAACCAAAGTTTAGCATCCATTCATTTGTAAAGGCTATAGCTACAGTTTTCACTTGGTACGAACTTTATGAATTTAAAAAAACCGTCTTGAATGGTCAAACCGAATTTAAAACCATCGTTAGCCATTTCTAATACCTTTTCCGCGTTGCTAACTATCTTCATCGGATTTCGAGTTGGTTTTCGTATTACTTTTTCGAGTTGACAGTATTCGCAATTCTTAATATATTTTTCTACGTCTTTCTGCATTCCTTTCCAATGAAATTTTGTCTTCAACTTTGCGTAGGTGGCTTTTTACCCTATGTGAACCCCTAGCAAACCATTGTGGTATTCCTTCAAAATGCGCCCCCTTTCATCTGGGTCAATAACTTCCCTACACTGATTTTGCTCATTACTTTTTCCAACTTCTATTCCTATTTTCTCATCTTGAACTTCTTTTACGAGTAACTCTATTTCCTCGTTAGGAGCAACTGAGTCATTTTCCGTCATGTCTCGTACTATCTCATCTATCTTCTTCTCAACTTCTCAAAAATCTGAACTATTGTTTTCCCTAATTTCATTCACTTTCTCTTTTTGTTGTAACATTCTAACATTTCTAAACAGTTCATCAGCAATCCTTTGTAACCCTTTTTATATTTGATTACGTATTCAAACTCCTCTAATTTCAGTGTCCAATGGACTAATCTAGATCTTGGATCTTTCACATTAATGAACCAAGTCAATGGCCTGTGGTCTGTTTGAATTATAAATTTTCGCCATAGATATGCGGTCTAAATTCTTTGGCCCGGGCAATTGCTAAACACTCCTTCTCAGTTGTGTTATAATTTTGTTCCGCCTTAAATAACGATCTACTGACGTACTGGATTTGCAAATCTTTTCCATTGTGAAGTTGGCTGAGAACGGCTCCGATACCTTTATTCGATATTTCCGTTGTAATTGTGAACGTTTCATTATCCTTCTTTAAGAGTCTGTTGAGTGGTTTTGCTATTTTACTGAAGTTTTTAATGAACTTCCGGTAATACCCAATCATTCCTAAAAATGATTTTATTCACTTCCCATTCCAGTTTCCATTTTTATCACACGTTCAATCTTACTAGGGTCACTCCTTGCTCAGTAATCACGTGCCGGTTGAAGTTTTAAGTTAGCTGCCCCTATTTATTCAAGTACCTGAACTAGTTTTTCATTGTGTTCCGAGAGGTTTTGTCCGTACACCACGACATCGTCGATGTAAACAAAGCATTTAATGCCTTGTAACCCTGTTAGCAACGTGTTCATTAATCATTGAAAGCATGTCGGAGCATTTCTCAACCCGAAGGGCATATGAGTATACTGAAAGTGCCCGTATGGAGTGCTAAAGGTAGTCTTCTCTACATCTTATTCATCGACTGGGATTTGATGAAATACCGGTGTGCTATAATATCTGGCCTTTGCTAGCTAATCTAGGATCTCACTTATATTTTGTAGGGGATAGTTATCGGTAATCGTTAATTCATTGAGCTTCCGATAATCTATCACCATCCTCCACTTCTTTCTGCCGCTTGCATCAGCCTTCTTTGGAACTATCCAAAGAGGAGAGCTTGTTGGCGAGGAACTATCTCTTATTATGCCTTCTTCTTTTAATTTCATAATTTGACAACGCACCTCTTCTTAGTGTTCCTTTGGGTACCTGTAAGTTTTCGTGAAAACTAGTGAACACCCATCTGTAGTCCTAATTTGATGTTTGGTAACATCCGTGTGTGTGAGTTTTTCATTTTCAATGCTAAACACGTCGCTATACAATAGTTTCTTACCATCTCCATAATACTTTCTCTTTCCTCGTTATTCCTGTAGTCTGTTCTAATATTTGCGGTTAGTTCTATTACTCTTTCTTTTCGCTGAGATTTTATTTTATAATCATCCAAGTTCCTACCTACGATTCTAACTTTGCTTAGGGCTAACGTTTCTTCCGGATTATTTAGTATTGTTGTTAAACATTCACCCTTATTATTATTTGCTATACATTCGGGAATAATTATTCCCTGCTTTATTTCTTGTTTCGGAATGACTATGTCTTCATTCAGATCGTTACCACCCTCAATTTTTACAACTCTAAACGTTTCATTTCTACGTTTCAGAAACTTCTCACTTAAATATTTTAGACTTACTTCTTCGTATCTATTCTTAATTAGACCTTCTTTGTAATGTATTGAGTAACCTCCTTCCTTGAGAAAGTGGCTACCCAATATACAGTCATATTCACCAAGTAAATTATTTTCTATACCCTGCAACGTGATTTTACTTATCCTAACCTTTCCTTTCATATTTGGAAATAAACTAATGTCCTTAACGACCTCTCCTATGGTTTCCTGAGGCTAACCTCCCAAACCTTTAAATTGTATTGTTTTAGTAAAATCAACTTAGCGCTCATAAACGCATTTTACATGTCATTGAAACTTCTGCCCCTGTATCAATGATGAATCTTTTAACTTCGTCATTGATAATCACGTTGATATGAGGACTTTCCATATTACCGATTTGGTTGAATATTGCTAAGTCCCTAACCGTTCTTACGTTCGCTTCATTTTTGAATTGTCTTTTATTTGCTCTAGCATTTGAACTAGTACTTGGGCCTTATTCTTGTGAATTTTGATTTTCCCTTTCTGCTTACGTAAACGACAATTTTTGGCGATGTGTCCTAATTTGCCACAATTATAACACTTGGTTCTAGTGAAATTTATTCTTGCTAGATTTTTGTTTGAGTAGTTCCTATTTATATTCGTTTTAAAGCAATTTAGGTGTTGATCTTCCTCTTTTGTTCAACGACTTGCTTGTGGTAAATCCATTGGCTTCTGTGTAACTACGTTTTTCTAATAATCTGTTTATGGATACAGTTAGCGTCTCATACAAGATACATTAGAATACCTTTTTGTCCGTGCTGATGCTCTGTTTTTACGTCATGTAATTCGGCTTGCATCAAACGTGTTTCTAGCGTTGCAACCCTTTGAGTGTATAACGCTACTGATTCGTTTTTGCTCTGACGAATACTTATCAGTTCTCTATGCAGCTGTAGGCTGCTGTGTGGTTCTCTGAATATGTTACGCAACTCAGCCTTCAACGTTTCTCAATTTTTTACATCTTTATTCATCAACACTGCTGTTGCATTTCCTCTTATCCTTGTTTTGATAAATTTAAATAGAATGTCCTTCGGACTTGGTGCTGCCAATTCTGAAGCGTCATCACACGCATCTATAAACCAGAAGACTTCTCCACTACTACAGTAAAAAGTAGGAATGAAAGAAGTTAGGTTAATGGTATTTCTGACATTATGGTGTTTCTTAATCTCCTATCTGGACCTTCACGACTTACTTCAAAACTCGCTATTTCTAATTCACTATTTTCTTCGCTATCACTATTTCCTAATAAAATTGTATACTTTCCTTCGTTATTTTCTATCCAACTAATGCTTCTTATTTCTATTATTCCTGAAGGAAATTTGATTGTAAACATCTGCTAGAACTCCTTTTTATGCAACCACTTTAATTGCCTAACTAGGAGGATAACTTGAATACGCCGAAATTCTCTCTTAACATTAACATTGCTTATTTATTATTGTAGACTTAGATAAAACTAATAGCTAGGTTGAGTTTCATCTTCAGCTTCAGGAGCACAGCAATTCACAGGAACACAGCAATTCCCAGGATCGCACGACTCTCAGGAAAACTTCCGTAGTACTCTATTAGTTACCGCAACACTTGGAAAACTTTTCCTTTTTTTTAAGCACTGTTAATTGTTATTTTTTTTTTATTGTACAGTTATTTCACTCACAGTCACCAGTTCCTTGTCTTATTTTAGGATCTTTCGGTATCCCACCGCTGACACCAATTTTTTATGTTACACCTGGGCGTTTTACATAAATAATATAAAGGAAATCAAAGAACACACGCGGGCTGGAATTGTAGCTGGGATTTTGCTTCCAGTGTTAACATTGGTGTTTCTACGACCGAAGTGGAAACTGACAACAAAATAAAGATAAAGCAAAGAGAGAACAAACGAAGAGAAATAAATGAAAACGACCGAGTTACTATTAGAACTACAATAACTTTATTAATGTTTTCAATACAAGCGATTACTTTATTCCACGAGTGATGAACTTAGCTTAAAATTTGTATTCAGACCTATTTATCAACTAACAATACTTATACAGCAGAACTGCTGTAGTTCCATTCGTGGGAAACTGCTATGCTGACATTTGATCGTGTGAAGTTGCTACGTTGTTTTTTATATTTGACCGTGGGAAACTGCATACAGGTAATTGCGCGTACATTCACCTGCATAAAAAAATATATATATTTTATGAATATTTAATATTACTGGTTTGAATTGTATCGTTTTTATATACATACACATAGTCTTTATATGTGCCGTTAGTTGAAAGTAAGCAAATTTTTGTGATTGATCGTTTTATTTCTCCATTCTGTTTTCAACCTGACGACCCGAAGCAGGTTATCTGTCCCAGGATAAGTACTTATGACGCGTGCTAACCTCCATTTTGTGGGGGTAGGTGCTCATCCTTGATAAGGACTAGATCTCCGATCTTGGGTTGCTCCTCAATTTTGTGCTATTTTAGGCGCTGTTGAAGACGCATCAAATATTCTGCTTTCCACTGCTTCCAGAGTAATTTCTGGAGGCGGTCCCATCGTTGTAAATATTCGCTATTGGTCTCCGCTAAGTCAGGTTGAAGGATTGAGTTTAGAGGTCATTGGACATAATGGTTTCGCATTTAAACACGCTTCTATTTGATGTAGAAGCATGGTGGGCTCATCGAATATGTACGTGTCGATGCCGATGATCCTTTTAAGGTGGTATTTTATTGATTTTACCCCGGCTTCCCACAGTCCGCCAAAGTGCGGGGAAGCTGGAAAGGCTAAAACCGTAGACGTATAGTAAGGTTTCCAGTAGTATTGCAAGAGTAACAGCTCCACAGAGTTCGAGTCGTGGCAATGTTTGTGTTTTTACTGGAGCGGCTCTGGTCTTGGACAAAAGCAACTGTACGTGAATGACGTCGTTGGAATCGAGAAGGTATATAGCGGCACCGTATGTCTTCTCGGACGCGTCACTGAAACCGTGTAATCCTAGTTCCTTAAAAGTGCTATGCGTGTGAATCCATCGAAGGATACGGACCTTTTCAAGTTGCGGAAATTCCTCACGAAAAGCGTTCCATTCTTTCTTCAACTCCAATGAAATAGGCTCTTCCCACTTCAGCTCGCTAAGCCACAGTTTCTGCATCAAAATTTCGCCCTTGAGAACGCAAGGTGAAATCCATCCTAAAGGGTCGAAGAGCTTAGCAATGGTGGAAGGAATTGTCTTTTTTTTGGGTCGGTACCGTCGAGTTGAATATTCTGAAAAGCAAGACTGTGGTCTACTGGAAACCACTTGATTCCTAGTGTGTTGTGTTGATCTGGGCTATCTAAAGGCAAAGAAAAGGCAACATCCCGCTGTTTCCTCAACAGTATCAGCTCCAGCGAACAGATCGTCTACATAAGTGTCTTCTTTCACCATTCGCCCAGAGGATAGTTGTGCTCCTCATCAGTAGCCAGTTGATTGAGCGATCGAATGGCAAGGGAGGGCGCACAATTTGTATCGAACGTAACTCTCTGGATACGATATACCTTGATTGGATTGATAACACCGTCACGCCAGATTATCAGCTGATAATAAGAGTCGGCTGAGCTGACACGTCTTGAGTATTTCGTCCTAGCTGACTTCGACTTCTCTCATATGTCCCAAATGTAAGTACTCGTTTATACATTTTTTGTACTCTAAGTGTAGTGTGGGGTCGCACCTAAATCGTCGTTCTAGCTGAGCAAACCTACGCACGGATCCTTCCTTCGAGAATCCAAGCCCAGGTTTGCTCCCTTCCTTAAATGATAACGATAAATCTTATCGTCCGCTACCCAACCTTTTCGTCGTTGCCTTGTAGAACTCCTCACATACTTTGTCCCCATATGTTTGATGAGCCTTAAAGGGTGTTTCTTCCATCTCCCAGAAACGTTGGATTTGCCGGCTGACATCAAGCACTTGAAGGAAGTTCCTTATGGTCCGATTTGGTTGATGTACTTTACCCATCAAAATTCACCCAAGTGACGTGTTCTGTGCAATGGATATCTTTGCTTCCTCGCCATGGATGATTTCTGGAAGTACTATCTCGGAGTAAATATCGTTTCCCAATAGCAGATCGGCTTTGGCGGGTTTATAATACGTCGGGTTAGCTAGAATTAATCCATGTATGTGCTTCCACTGCTTTAGTATTAGCTCGTGGACCGGAAGAAGGCCAGTCAGGGATTCGAAGATTAATGTTCGGGTGCTAGTCTCATAGACCGAATGCAGAGACCCCAACTTAAGGTTAATGTAGCTGTGACAAGCTCCGCTGCTGACTTTCCCCAACCCTGATACCTCTACGAAAGTGCGTTTTCCCTTCTTACCTAATCTCTTGACTGCCGATCAGTAATAAAGGTAGCCCCTGAATCCGGATCTATCAATCCGCGGAGTGGTGACCGAATTAGGCGCTGCATGTGTTGTGTAGTGTTATGTATTTGTTGTGTGTGAATTGGATTATAAGTGCGAAGGGAGGTCACTGTTGGGTTGCGTGACTGTATGCCAGACAATTCTCGCATATGACGGTTTTATTCACGACATTCCTGCGAGACGCGATGTCCATTTTTAGAAACCGGTTGCAGTGAGTGAGGTTCTTTATTGCACACCTTACAGCTGAACTGACTCTTTTGTTTCTGCTTCAAGTAAAAAGATTTTGTTGTTGCTAATGGTGCTCTAGAGACCTTACTGACTCCTATATCTTCCCGTTGACCAACTGCCCACAATGTCCTAAACCTCACTTCTAAAAATTCGGTGAAACATTCAAACTTTGATAGTTATTTATCTGCCCCTAGCTTTTCTTCCCAAAGTTGCTGTGTTATTGTGGGGAATTTTTAAACTAAATAAAAGATAAGGAGAACATCACAGTGTTCCACCGGTACATCGATATTTTTCAACGTGTGTCTACGTTCCACTAATGTATCCAGTAATTTTTTCGGATGTGCAGCGGTCTTGTGGATAATGTTTTCTTGTGCAAAAAAGTTTCTTAGCTGCGCATTAACAAGGACACGTGTATGGTCATAGCGAGATGTGAGAATGTCCCATGCTGGCTTATAGTTCCCGTGTCAATGGCTAAATGTTGAAGGAGGCGCTCGGCCTCAGCGCCCAAACTAGATTTCAAGTAGTGTAATTTCTAAACCTCGGTTAATGCTTTATTCGTATGTATTAAAGATACGAAAAGATCGCGAAATGATCTCCAGGATTCATATTCTCCCATAAAGACCGGTAAATTTAATTTTGGTAATCGAAGGATGTTCTTATCGCTACAAGTACTTATAATACCACTTACTGGAGTCGGAACTGTTGCTTGAAGTTTATCCATGATATCAAATAGCGCTGTTTTGTAGTCCAGGTAATTGTCTCTTAAGGACTGAAACGAATAAAATCTGTAAATTTTAATACGGGCTATACTTCCAATGCGCAAAAATTGCAATCCCATTTTGTACCCAAATTAGCCTGTATATTCTCTAGTTTCAGTTTGTTATTGATTTTAGTTCGGTGCGGTTTAAAATGTTTATAAAATATGAGTCAAGAGGAACGCCGTAAAAAAATCATCTACAAATGGCTCGAAAATACTCCGCGTCCAAACCATTTCATCGCAAAAAATTTAAACATAGCACGCAGTACAGTGGATTCTGTTATTAAATGATATTTGGAGACGTTGACAGTTAAGCGAAAACAGAAAAGAGCTAAAAGTGGAGCACAAGCTACAATTTTGGACAGGAAAATAGTGGGTACCATCGTAAAAAATCGGGCTATGTCATCCAGAGATGTTGCTCGGAAATGTACTACCAACCAAACAATGGTACAAAGATCTAAAAAACACGAAAAAAACAAAAAATACCAAAATTTACTGAAAAGCAAAAAAAATTCTTAAAAACACGAGCCCGAAAGCAATACGAGTTGATCCGCCGCAACAAGAAAGCGTGCTTGGTTTTGGATGACGAAACTTATGTCAAAGCCGACTTTTACAACTCAGTTTGAAGCTGAGATTCTTCCCAGTTTTACAACTCGTTTGAAGCTGAGATTCTTCTACAATCAACAACATCGATTGGGATGGAAAAATTCGGGTCAAAATATCTCGTTTGGCAGGCAATTTCCAATGTGGACACAACGGGAACAATTAAGGGAGAAGTGTACATTAATTAACGAGTGCCTAAAAAAAACGGTTGATTCCTTTCTGAAACAAACACGAGGGTTCAACATTATTTTGGCCAGATTTAGCTTCAGCTCACTATGCTCATGCGACGTTAAGCTTTCTTGTTGCCAAAAATGTCGACTTTGTCCCAAAAGACATGAATCATCCCAATGTTCCACAGTGCCGTCCCATTGAAAGGTATTGGGCTTTGGTCAAAGCTAAATTGAGGAAAAGTGAGCAGTGTGCAAAGGACGTAAAAGATTTTAGTGCTAAATGGAAAAGAGCGTCCAAAAAGATCACGGATGTAATTGTCACCAACCTTATGAAGGACATTCGAAAGAAGTTGAGGAAAGAATGGGAACTCAAATAACTTTTTTTGTTTTTTGAAATTATTAATTATGAATGAATTTAATAAAAACAGCGTTTTAAAGCAAATAAAAAAAAATTTACATGAATTATGAAAATATTTTTTATTTTTACTTTGAAGTTTCCAAATTTTACTCGTTTCAGTCCTTATACTGTCAAAAATTTCCTCTAATTTATCTTCCTTTCCAGCTTCAATTGGGAATGTTCTATCGGTGTTATGTTGAGTACTAATCTTGAAATTTTCCTCCAACACGGCAATCCTATTGGAGATGACATTTTTTGTCCTCTGCTTCGGGGATCTCTTTCCAAAATTTTCCCAATCCTTTGTAATTTGCTTTAGCAAATTCTTTTGGTGCTTCAGAGCGATGCTTATTGTTGAAATTAAGCATACTCGTAAGAGATAAACAATTAAAATGGGTGTGCATTTCAACTTACGTATCTTTCAGATTCTTTAAATTGCGGAACATCTGCAGAAAATTGATTTAAAATCGAAGCGGTATCCAAGATTTGTGTCGTACACATGCCTCAATGGAGTCTTTGCGGTAGCAACGGACTTGTGCTGTTGCAAAGTAGTCAAACGGTAAGTAGAACGGTCAAATGGTAGAACTGGGATGAAGGTTATAGCGGCGATTTCACTGCAATGTTTTATTTGCCTTATGTTTTTCTAAAACACAATTTGAGAAAAAAGGAAAAAAGGATTTGCACTTTAAATAAAAAAAAACTCACTGGTAGAATTGTTCTTCGCTTTTTGTCTACAGTTTCTTTAAGTTAATGTCTAATGTTTTACTTAATCTTAAAACTTTTTTACATTGATTGATTTACTATACTATCAATCGTAAGGACTGGAAGAGCCATGAAATTCGATAAAAGGATCACCACACGGACAAAGGAATTATCTTTCAGAATTTTGATAAGAGCGGGGAAATAAAACACGTCTTATTCACTTGACTATAATTTTGAGAGTAATAGGTTTATCCCCAAAAGGTACTGTGTCTTAATTAACAGCATTTCTACAGGGAATTTTCTGCATATCATAATTCTTGGTAATGCAATGGATTACTCATGATTTACATTTAATTTTTTACATATATTATATATTTTATTGTACATTATCATATATTATTATAATTAGTTATAAATACAATCGTATAAACTTCTGGAACAGCGGTCGTAAAGTGTTCACAAATCTCGACCTGAAGCGGACGTACTACCAAATTCCCGTCGCACCAGAAGACCAACACAAAATAGTAGTTATCACACCTTTTGGATATTAACAGTTCAAGGTGATGACTTTTGGTCTATGTAACGCCGCCCAGTTTTTCCAACCATTAACCTATTAGTGCCCAGAGCGTTTTCTTTCGCGTAAATAGATAAAAATTTCAGGATGACCTTAATTCCTGCTGCAAACATTAATTTTGTTTTCAATTTTTTAAAAGTTATCACACCAATTTACCTGTTGCATATATGCAACAATGGGCAACATTCAATACTAAACATGAAATTGTTAGAAATAAAAGATAAATAATTATCGTTGGTAAGTAAATGCTTAAATTTTGAGTTTTTTGTAAAATTTATTGTACAGAATATAAAATATACAGAACATAAAATTAAAAAACAAAATTCATTCTAAAAGCAAATCCACAAAACATATTAAATATACATAAAACATTTAAAATACCTAGTATTTCAGTCTGATTGAGTAAAATATACTTCAAATTGCACTTTATGCACAAACCAACGTCACATTTGTTGCACGTAGTTTTCACAATTGATGAACAAAATTCATATGCACATCGTCGTCTTTAGTTGTTAGGTATTTCAACAAGGAAATGGCCAATATTGTCATACCGAAGAGAGTATTCATCAACTTGTTGCAGGCGACGGTATCCTTGTGGTGGTCGTACGGTGCCATATGCATGACAGTAATGCAACGCTATTTTCCTGCGAAATTTTAATGTGTTAATGAACCGCCTCCATTCCTGTGCAATATCCATGCATTTTGTATTGACGCATCTACCAGCCACGTAAAAATAGAATACCACCATTTTTTTCCTCGAGCACCTATCCTGCAGTTATTGATATTCTGGTCCATACGATCAGTACCTCCCATACATTGATTATATTTTGCAATGGAATTTGGTCGTGGCAATGAAATACGCTGACGTTGTATTCTAGAATATCGTTGTACCTTTCCTATAGGATTTCTGCCAAATAGAGTTGAAGCTATAGCAACAACAGAGTTGTCAATCCATTTTGTAATTATAATATTACTATCGCTTATTTTACTGCTGACTACAAAACCTCTAACCTCTTTCTCACTCTTTTTTCAATGGCAATGGACACGATTTTGGTATCATATTTTCCCGAATAGTACCGGTACCATGATAGCCCCTCTGACCGAGCCCTATAAGAGCGCTAACTGAAGTAAATAAATTATCAAAATAAAAGCAAAATGGTAATCTTTTCACATTTCCATCAAATTGGTCAATCATGTCGAATAGAGGTGAAATATTTTTACCATAATTAGACTGATAAGCTTTGTTTAAGCGAGGATTTTTTCCTTGATACATATCAAAATTTACGGGGTAACCTAAAGGTGTATTCAAGCACCACATTTTAAATCCAAAGCGTAGTGGCTTTCCCCTCAAAAACTGTTTACATTCACGTCGTCCAAAATATTGTATCATGGATTCATCGTACGATAAGTCTTGCTCTGGACAAAAGTTTTTTAAGAATCTATCTTTCAAAGCATCAGTCAATGATCGCAACTTCCAAATACTGTCCTCTAAATTCTGTTTTGAATTATCTGTGAAGTGGATAGCGGAATATTACGACAAAACGATTTCTTCTCATGGCATTTGGAACTAATTCATTTTTGAAATCAGCCTCATTTGACCAATAACTACGTTTTGATGGTGTAAAATTGTAGCCCGTTATAATTAGAATTGCAATAAAGACACGAATCTCACCAGCGGTTATGTTAGAATTTGCCTTTCCACAATACACAGTATAACTATTACTTTCGTTAACAAGTAATGTTATTATATCGTCATCAAAAAACTTTTGGAAAATTTCATGTGGTTGTAATTGACTAAATTCTGTATAAGTTAGGCTCGGGAAAAAGAGGTTTTTCTTCCTGATCACCCAAACAAAAGAACTTTGAACAGACTTTTTTGAAAGTTTTTTTGATGAAGTAGAAAGGCTTTTTCGTTTTTCCATTTTTTTTTGGTGAAATGACTGCCTTTGTCAATTTCACAATCATCTTCTTCGTCAGATTGCAAAGACTCCAGAAAATTAATTGCATAGTACGAAAACTAAATTACACAAAAAAAGTACCACAGATTTATTATAGAATAGCCCAGTGTTGCATTTATACAACACTCACATTTGGTTGAAATTTATTTCAAAATTTAATGAACTATTACACAGAATCGAGATTCATTATGAAAAGCAATCAATATACAATAACTGTACTAAATAACTCGCCGCTGTGAAACAAGGTAAAGAAATTATTGAAATACTTACTATTCGCGCCTCGACATGTTTCCTTTTTTTTCCCCACAAGGACACAGATGTTCAATAAGTGACTTATCATTCCGAACACTCGCACAAAACTAACTTCTTATCTCTTTATTTTTGATCGCTACAGATGTTACTAGTCACAGAAACTGGTTTTACACATTTCACTCGAAGAACAGGATCAAAATCCTTTATCAAAGTTTACGAATATAGCGTTGCACATACGCAACAGTGGTCATTAATAGGTTAATGGACTCAATACTTCGCTACCTTGAATTCCGCCATGTCTACCTAGATGATCTCCTCATCGCTTCCGACTCGGTTGCAGAACATGAACAGCATCTTCGTCTCGTCTTCAAAAGACTTCAACAAAACGGACTTTTACTTAATGTGTACAAATGTGTGTTTGGACAGCCCGTCGACAGCCCCTTGGATACCGTGTCAGCTAATGCGGAATAAAACCGCCAGCTGAAAAGGCATATTGTCACTGCGGTGCGATTCTTCAGACAGATCCATCGGTGCTGCTATTCGACCATACGTTCCTTTAACCTTGAGACGCAAAATTTTCGACAACATACAAAACGTTTCGCATCCCAACAATCGCACTACGAGAAAGTTGATAAGCCAACGTTTCGTTTGGTCTCACATGAACAAAGACATAAATAGATGGACGCAGAACTGTCTTCCGTTTCAGCGAAGTAAAGTACACCGGCATACAAAAAACCTACCACAACGCATCGAGATTCCTAGTGGATTTAAAGATATCCACATCGACATCATAGTTATGCCACCTTCTCAAGGTTATCGATACTGTCTAACACTTATCGCCAGGTTCACACGTTGGCCAGAAGCCGTTTCTTTGAAGGATATAACAGCCGACTGGATAAGTCGTTTTGGAGCTCCTCAGACTATCACAAGCGATAGACGTTTTCAATTTGAATCCAGGCTTTTCGACGCTCTTACCAAATTGATCGGTAGCAACAGGACACGGACAACACCACACCACCCTGCTTCAAATGGCATGGTCGAGCGATGCCATAGATCACTAAAAGCAGCTATCATGTGCCATAGCTCCAACGATTGGATCAGTGTACTACCTGTTGTACTTTTGGGACTACGCACAAGTCTGAAAGAAGACATCAGGGCCAGCGCTGCTGAGCTTTTATATGGAACCACACTCCGGGTTCCAGGAGAACTTTTCATTGAGGGAGAAGTTACACTTAATCCTCAAGCATTCGTCGAAAATTTCCACACATTTATGAGAGAGGTGCGCTCAGCCCCCGCAGCTCATCACACCCAAACACGAGCCTTCACACACAAGACATTGTACACATGCCAGCACGTTTTTGTCAGAGCAGATGAAGTTAAGAAACCTTTGGAGCAGCCCTACAGAGGACCCTACCAAATCCTGGGACGACCATCCGACTTTGTTTTTAATATTAATATCGATGGAACACCGACAACCATTTCGACAGAGAGACTAAAGCCGGCGTTTATGGAAAATCTTAGCCTAATGACATTTCCACCAAATACTCCAATGTCATCGACACGTCAGCTACGTACCTTCTCAGTATACAAAAAAGGACACTTCGTAACTTTCGTTTAGTACTCAAGCAACTTAGAGGGGGATAATATGGCAGCACAGGCAAGTGAATAAATTGGCAACGGATAGATCAGCACAGTAGATTTGAAAGAAAGATATTTTTCAATTTAGATAGCTATTCTTTTCTCGCTTTTGACATGTTCCTACAACGCTCTTATATATATGTATCTTTTTACTTGATTCGTCACACGGATCTGACGCAAAATAAAGTTGTTAAGTAAAATATCAAATACTTGGTTTTATTGCGCTTTCAAACTTGTTAGTTGTCTACCCAAATAAGTTACGCTAGTGGTGCCATCTAGCGCCCGGGGAAATTATCAACACAACTCAGCCAAAGCATGTGTAGCGACTCCAGCACCACTAGTAACCGGTTTTATAAACAGATGGCGCACTAGACGACAAATAGAGCGAAAATCAGAATCTTCTCAACTTCACTTCGTTCTGAGATTCAAATACTCGTATGAAACTGCGCATTTTTCCTTGTATCCTAATTTAAGAGTTATTTCCAGTTATTTAACAATAAAAATTAATCCCAAACAGTTTGTTTTGACTTTTAATGGGCATCAATTGCCCAAACATGTGTTACAACTTACTACAAAAGTTTTTATTTTTTTAATTAGTGTTTGTTTGGTAATTTGTACTTTAGGACGATTCTCCTTTTGCAGGGGACCTCAAAGCGGCTAGGAATTTTTCTTCAGGACTGATTATGTATCTTAGCTTTTCACTAGGGCTAAAAGTACAACAAAATTGAATTTGTTCTTGTTTATTTTTAAATAATTGCAAAACGAAGCTACATCCTCAAAAATTAATATGAGGCTTTTCTATCCGTTTATTTCCGCAATGACTTTATCCATACTATTTTCTTATTGTTGGCATTATTAAAATATCTTCGCAGCTATCGATTTGTTTTTCCTCATCTATATCCGTAATAAGTGTACTAGTTAAGTCTAATACGTCTTCAACTAATTTATACTTTTGATCATAATTTATACTTTGAACGACCTCCTAGAACGAGTTTTTTTGTTTTAAAATGTTCGTACACAGCGCGGACGAAGGAAATTTAGGGAGGAAGAAAAGACAGGTACCGATGTACATTGTTTTTTAAATGTTTGCAAGTTATAACGACCAGGAAACACAGAGGTCGGCAGGGCATTCCATAAGCGAGTTGTACGGATTAGGAAAGAATTACGATACGAGTATTTTAGAGTACGTCCGAAAATGGGCTTGAGGGTATACTGATGAGCATTCATAGCGAGACGGGTGTTACGGTTGAAAGTTTGAATGGGCGGAATGCTACTGGCAGTTTCAATGGAGCACTGGTGGTGGAAATAGCTATAAAACAAAGTGAGACAGGAGACTTTCCGTCGGTGTTCGAGGGTGTCAATTGATTGACTGATATTAGTATCACCAATTAGTTTTATCGCACGGTTTTGAATCCCATCTAGCAGGTGTAGAGATGTTTTAGGAGCACCTGACCAGATGTGGGCATTGTACTCCAGTTTTGGGCGGATAAATGACTTATATATTGTGGCCAGATCAGAGGAGGTAAAATATTTCTTACATCGCTTGAGAAAACCTAGACATTTCGCAGCATTTTTGGCGACATCGAATATGTGATCATTCCAACGTAAGTTGTTACTGATACACATACCGAGAATGGAAAGTTTATCGGTTTCGACGATGCAAGTGCCATTCATGGATAATGGCTGGGTATTTGAATTTCGATTTAATGACAGCAGACAGCATTGAGTTTTGGAAGCATTAAATTCCGCTCGGCTGATAGTTCCCCAGTTGGTTATGCTGTTAATATCGGAATTTAATGAGCTTAGCATACGCTGCCGTTCCCGTTCTACAGCCGAAGAGCAGGGGCGTGAAAAGCAGAGAGTGCTGTTATCAGCAAAGGAATAAATTGGATTAGAAGTAGCAGACAAGAGATCATTAATGAAAATTAAAAAGAGTGTCGGAGACAGAACGGAGCCCTGGGGCACACCAGCATTTATTTTGTGAATATTAGACTTGAAACCGTCCAAGACAACTTGAATTGAACGTTCCGAAAGGTAATTTTTAATCCATTGAAGAAGAGAGTCATCGATCCCAAGAGCACGCATTTTCGACAAAAGAGCCTGATGCCAAATTCTGTCAAATGCCTTAGAAATATCAAGTGCAACTATCTTGCTTTCACCGGATTGATGTACGCTTTGGTTCCACTTTTCGGTGAGACATGCCATCAAATCACCAGTGGACCTGTTGCAACGAAAACCATATTGCCGGTCATTGAGAAATTTTCGTGTTTCGAGATATTTCATGAGCTGACGATTTATCAGCGTTTCCATGATCTTGGAAAGGAGGGACGTAAGTGCAATGGGTCTGTAGGAGGATAGAGAAGAAGATTCGCCTTTTTTAGGGACGGGCTGGACAAATGCTGTTTTCCATCTGCTCGGAAAGAGTCCTAAAGAGTAGGACTGATGAAAAAGCTTACGCAGTGGTTTTGCCAGCGTAGAAGAACACCTCTTCAGAAGAAGGGGAGATATACCATCTGGACCAGCGGACTTATGCATATTGAGATCTTTGAGTACTCTTGCTACTACACGAGTGCGAAAGTGGATTCGTCCCATTGTAGATTCGACGTCCCAAGTGTAGGCGGGGACAAAGCACAGTCTGAGAGTGTTGAGCTAGCCGCAAAGTGTGCAGCAAGCAGATTGGCCTTGTCCAAAGAGCTGACAGCTGGAATGTCATTGTAAATGAGCGTTGGGATGGAGAATGAGGCAGAATTTCTAATGTTTTTGACGAATGACCAACAATTTTTACTGCCTTTGGAGCATTGCAGTATTTTTTGCCTCAGATTTTGGTCGTATTGGAATTTCACAAGCTTGGGAAAGACATTGCAGTCATTTCTGGCTCGTTTAAACTTTTTTCGGTTTTCCTTTGTCGGGTTGGTCTTGTAGGACCGAAAAAATAATTCTCTAACCCTGACAGCCTCTTTACAGCTCGAGTCGTACCATGCCTTTTCTTTTGGTTTGATACTCTTCATCCGATGAGGGATAAAGAATCTCATTCCAAAGAGGATAGTTTCTGTGATCATGTCAGCAGCGGCATCCACGTCGTTTTCGAGGAAAGATAACGACCAGTTAAAATTCCTAAAGAAGTTGTTAAGTCCGCTCCAATTGGCTTTCTCGTATTGCCATACGGTTCTTTTAGGGATCTTTTCTCTAACTGTGTGGTGGGTGTACGAGAATTTAGCTCATATGATACAATGGTCTGACGAGCCTAGAGGGGAGAGCACATGAACGCAGCACTTGTCAGGGTGAGAAATTAAAAACAAGTCCAGGGTGTTGGCGGTTGGCGGTATCGCCCGTAATCACGATTTCAGTATGAGGATACAGGGATACAATTCTTTGAATGGAATCAGACAGCGCAGCAAACTCGTGGAAGGTCGAGTTTCTGTCCAGTTTGGGTCTTCTGTAAATAAAGCAGTAGTGGATAATTTGCTCAGGGAGATGGAATTTTAACCACATGAAATTGAATTCCGGATTGGAACAGGGACTACATTGTGGTGGAATTTGGTAAGCTACATCACTACGCACATAAATGGCGAGACCGCGATGGGGAAAGAATAGTGGCACTAGTTCGTAGCCAGGTAGCTTCAGATCAGGGTGGTCTGAGAGGTGTAAGCGGGGATCTACCTGTGTTTCGCTAAGTGCCAAAACAGCTGGTCGGTACTTACAGATGTGGACGTACGCAGAAAAGTGATTACTTTTTAGCCCGCGTATATTGGCTACGTCCACCCTGAATTCCCTAGACATAATAACAAACAAACACAGTAAACACAAACACCGACGATACTAAACAGGGCTGCGAAGTGAAAATTCTGACGATGGTTTACTGAATCAAATTGCTGTAGGTGTTATGCCCTTACAACAATATGAAACAGTGCACCAACAAAATCTTCACAAACAACCCACTATCCATCAGTTGTTACATACACTCAGTCACTGCCCGTACCGTATGAGAAATACAGTAACGGCAGTGACCGAGTGCAAGCAACAGTACTACGACCAGGAGTTTTTTGTTTTTTTTTCTATGGCACTGCACTGTTTTGTTTTGTTTTTTTTTTCACACGTGCGCACGGAGAAATACGAGTGCAAGATGACGTGTGCACTCGTCGGTGGTCGGCACGGTGCTGGGGAATGAAGGAATGAAGGAAACAAAAGAACTTTAACATCAAGCCAAGTGAATAAAAATTTGAATTGGGTAAATGCGACATTCGTGCCCAAAAGAAAATGCTGAAAACACCCACGACAAAGCCCGAATAGTAAAAATTGGGTCAAACAGGTCTGACTGTACCGCACTGGGGTTCTAACTTTTACACCCAATTCATAATGTCGCGTTCACACGTGCTTGCTTTGACATATCGAGTATGGGGCAATTCATAACGTTACCTCAAGTTTCGTGTCAGCTTTGTATCGTAAATATCGTAAACGCAACGGCAAAGCGAAAGAAGATCTACAATACTTTTGCGCGCTTTGACATTTTACAATAGGCAATTTGTTTTGCTTTTGGCTTTGATTTGTTCGATTTACAGCTACTGGGTAGTTTATGGTGTAATGTATTTATTCATGGGTAACTTCCGATATATGGCATTTTACGATTATCATATTGTTATAATCTCTTATTTTGACATAAAACAGTGTCATTCATATTTGTATAACAGAGATTCATACATTGAGGAGGTAATGGAAAATCTTTTAGAACTGATAGCGGATATTCTAGTAAAATGGACAGCTGACTAGGACAGGAATTTCTAGAACAATTGCAATTCTAGAACAACAATTGGAGTATAGATACCAGTATCCCATTGAGGTGAAGTTAGTTCTAAAGTAGAATTTCAAAGATGAATTACGAGTAAAATGTAAAAAAAAAGTAAAAGGGATTGAATTGTATTCTAAATTGTAATTATATTGAATAAAACGGTTCTATTGAAAGAAATAAGTTATATCACTCGAACCCACACAAACATTTAACATTATGTTCTTTCATAATTTATCACGACAATGAACTGCAAAGAAGCCGTATTTACTAAAATTGGCCGATTTTTGAGTATTGTTTAAATGTGCGCCAATTACTATGTATATTTACCTCTAAATTGGCTCGTTTTAATTCATTACCTAGGTAATTACATTGTCTTCTGAAAAACGCAATATTATTAATACTAACCTGGATCCCGTTTAGATGGTGACTCTCGACAACGAGAGTTATGTTATGTCGTGTTTTCATACTGTAGTGTTCATCTCTGTACTGTTTTGATAAAATGAAAGGGGGATAAGTAAACTGAAACACTTCTGTATCGGACACCGTATCTCCGTTTCAAATACTCATTATTATCCGCGAAATTCACTACTCAATAATCGCGCTTATAATGATAAAATCGAATAGAGACGGAACACTTCGGCTGTGAAACGTGACTTTCTTGATTTTTATATTTTTTTCGTGACTGTCCCCCTATCTTTACATCCCACTCTCCGAGGGTTTACACAGTCGAGTTAAAGTAGTATGGCTTACATGTGTTAGTGTATCTGTACACGAGAGAGTGAACTGGTAGCCAACTAGCAGATTTAACAGCAGACGAATCTGGCCTGTGAGTAGGCTGCTAGTTGGCCTGCGAGATTACACACGTTAGTTAAACTAGCTAGTTTTTTTTTTACCAGCACCGAACTGTTTGACCAAACAAGATCTCGGATGGTGTATAACCTGTTGGACTATGGACCGCGTTTCGGAAGGCCATTAAGAAGAGAGGTGTGTGTCGATCCCAATCGCGTTCTGCTATGGTCTTAGCCTCTTGATTTGGATTGCGAACACTTCCGACCACTTACTGAAGTAATCCGTGACCAGGAGGGTGTGCCGGTAGCTTTACTTTTCTGCATTTGGTAGCCGCACACCTTATACTCTTTTAGCACCAATTCTCGACATCTTGTTTTGCACTTAGCCACTAGAAACGTTCCATTACCTTCTCCAACGCCTTGTTAATTGCCAAATGACCACCTGAGGTTCCATCATGTATTTCATGAGTACGAGCGAAATAACCACTGCGCATAAACATCTCTCTACCCCATTTTCCCAAAAATTTAACACATGCTGAGGCTTGAGTGTTAATCCCTTTTTTTTTTTTTTTTAAAAAAACTTGAGAAATCCTGACATTATCAGGAGTCGGAGCACCAAGTGTTTTTTTCCTCCACTGGCGCTGAGGTTTCTCTTGTTCAACTCGGGCTTGAGTGGGACGAGGGTCAACTGCAATAGTTTTTTAGTTTCGCTGATATTTATACTCCCCTGACGTCTCTTGAGAACAGTCTGTACCATCCAGCGTTTCATACAAATTTCTATTTTGCCAAAAAATTCGATAAAGGTTTTCATTCCCTATTCTCCAATGGTTGAGTCTTCTGTTATTCAAATATGGAAATGTTTTGCTACTCAAATATAGATGACGCTGTTCCCATTCATATGGATATCACAATATACGAGTATTGTATTCAATTCTTTCATAAATAAGAATCTGTAATATACATATGTACATACAAATCATTATAATATTTATCCTATCCTTGTAATTTGCAAAATTTAACTTTAAGAACTGAAACTGTATCTACTACATATATATTACCATTCACTAAAGCTAACGAAATTTGGCTAATTCGAATAACCTTATTAGGCCAGCAACTCTAAACAATCTTGTCCTCAGGCTTGAACAAGTTCCTCAAAATGTTACAGATCAATTGGCTAGTGCTAGTAACAATCCGAAAAACGTGAGATAATAAATTAACAAACCTAATTGCGAATGTATTTCGAACTCAATGTACACATATATTCAACGCGTTTATGAACCCAGGTGCCGAAATGAATAACGCGACTGAATAGGTAGTAGGCTGACGTGGTTAAAAGTCTGGGGAACTTTTCCGGGGAACCAGGAGAATTTAGCTCCTGGAGGAAAAGTGTAGAACGGACTCTTAATATGTATGTACATTTAAAGAGTACACCAAGATACTACGGGTCATATATTATCCCTATAAACTGGGAAAAAATGCCTTTTACTTAATACACTACGCCGATAAAAGGGTTCGAGGCAACCTAGAATATCAATTGAGCACTCTAGTGCAATGTAGAAGTACTAATTATAACAGATTTCTATAACTTAATTCGAGCTGTTGCTAAGAGATGGCGTAACTTTTATTATTCCATTGGAACATGCGTTGGAAAGCTACTGTCATTGTACGTCATTTCAGTATATGTCATTCATTTGAAGCGTAAACAACAATAATTTTTTTTCACTCAAATATGTCGAACTTTGTGCTTGAAAATGTGTTTTTGCGGGGAGTTCTTCTTCATTACTTTAATATGAAGAAAACTGCTGCCGAAAGTCATCGTATTTTGGTGGAAGTTTATGGTGAATATGCGCTAGCTGAGCAAACGTGCCAAAAGTGGTTTGCACGATTTAAAAGTGGTGATTTTGGCTTGGAAGACGATGAACATCCTGGGCAGCCAAAAAAGTTTGAAGATGAAGAACTGGAAGCATTACTCTATGAAGATTGTTGCCAAACACAAGAAGAGCTCGCAGAATCTTTGGGTGTCACTCAAGCAGCCATTTCAAAACGTTTAAAAGCAGCTGAATATATTCAAAAGCAAGGAAATTGGGTTCCACATGAACTCAACCCGATGGACGTCGAAAGGCGGTTTTGCATGTCCGAAATGCTGCTGGAACGCCACAAAAGTAAGTCATTTTTGCATCGGATTGTTACTGGTGATGAAAAATGGATCCATTACGACAACCCCAAGCGCAAAAAATCATATGTGAAACCCGGCCAACCAGCCAAATCAACGGCAAGGCCGAATATCCATGGCGCGAAGGTAATGCTCTGTATTTGATGGGATCAGATTGGTATGCTGTATTATGAGCTGCTAAAACCGGGTGAAACCATCAATGGACAACGCTACCGAACACAATTAATCCGTTTGAAGAGAGCAGTGGCCGAAAAACGCCCGGAATATGCGGCCAGACACGAGGCAATAATTTTCCATCATGACAACGCTCGGCCCCACCTTGCTATTCCGGTTAAGAACTATTTGGAAAACAGTGGATGGGAAGTCTTACCCCACCCGTCGTATAGCCCAGACCTTGCCCCTTCTGACTACCATTTGTTCCGGTCGATGCAGAACGCCCTCACTGAAATACGGTTCACATCAGAGCAGAATGTCAAAAATTGGCTTGATTCATTCTTGGCTGCCAAGCCGGCGCAGTTCTTTTGGGATGGGATCCACAAATTGCCAGAAAGATGGGAAAAAGTCATAGCTTCAGATGGGCAATACTTTGAATAATACTATTGTACATGTTTGTCTTAAATAAGCGTTCAAATTTCGAAAAAAACCGCATGAATTAAGTTATATAAGCGCGAAAAAGACTTCGACACATTCGTAAAAGGGCTTACAGGAGATCTTTCAAGACTTCTCAGTGCAAGATAACCAGTTAATCTTCCTCAGGCATTGCATCTACGCCTTAATCTCCAAAATCATATATTCCGTTCTCAACACGCCTACTGTGATGGAGTATACCAGAGACGTCAACCGACAACAACCCCGCCGATACTACCTAGAAGACAAGATATAAGTCCATCTAGACCCCCAACATACCCACACCGAGATTGGTTGAGAGCCCGAAAATTGCCTGCAAAACTATTGTAGGTGACTGATATAGAATGAAATTCAACAATTCAAAACTTTATAATATGTATTTTATTCCAATCAAGCGATGTTACACAGATGGTGGTTGCCGATCAAAGAGACAGTTTAATATCTTTCTGGTACTAAGTTGCATTGGCAGCTTGAACCGATTCGCAATCCCGTTGAGTATGTATGTACATAGATCACGCCATAGCGGATCTTCAGCAAACAAGTGCAAGAAAAAAAAAACAAAGTCATACGATAACAAAAAAAATCAAAACGTTAAGCGAAAGAAAATATCGGCATCTCCATTTACAAATGTTTCAATATTCACAGAAAAATAATTCCCTTTAACAAATTCCGATTTTAAAATTAAACTGGTTTACAAATTCAAGATTAATAAAAAGAAAAAAAATAATAATAATAATTTAATATTGTAATTCATCCTTAAACAGTGACTTTTCGAAAGGTAGTGGATTGAATTTTAAGGCAATTGTTCTCTGAAATTTCAGGCCGAGGAAGAAACGTCAGAAACCAGCTGATTGGCCTGTTTTCATTTCAGTGAAAGTTGAGCTTCATCATTTATATATTGTTTGATAAACTGTTTTCTTTTGTGAAAATAAATATTTTTTTTAACGTAAACGGATGTTTCTGCTTATTTATTTATTATTTTATTTTTATATATTAAATAAGTTAAGTTAAATAAATGTCTTGAAAAAATAATGAAATACAAAGTATATTTCTTCTTGAAGTAAAATAAGCAAAATAAAAAGGTTTCTGATACCGCGCTGTCTTGCACTTCCCCGTTCAGGTTAATTTTTTCGATGTTATTTGTACCGTCTGGATAGGATTCCGCTTGAATAAACTTTTCGCTGTTTTTGCCTCCAAATATGTGAATATGTGAATCTAGTTGCGTAATACTATCCAAGCCACTATAATTTTTTTGACATTTTAGTAACGCAAATTTTACAAGATTGAAGAATCCGTTGCACCAAAAAGCATAACTTGGTCCTATAATTCAAATAACATAGTTCTACATACTTTTTCTTTACTTACATAACATTTCGTCATCTACGTCACCAATTTTATCCTCTTTTATTCTTTTAATACTATGAATTAGTTATATTTATAAAAGCATCAAGAAGTAAACATCCAGTTCTGACGTATACGACGTATGAAAACGTAACCTGCGTTTGCAGGCAAATTTGCTGTTCCATACATGTATAAGATTGCACTGATATTTCAGCCCCTAGAATTCGGAACGCGCTCATGGCTAAAGATATCAGCTGTTAAGTGCCATTTGTTTTCTTCATCTATTTCAGGTAAACCAACAATTTCAACAATGTTTTTTTCTTTATTTTTGCTCAAGGTAATTTACTTTTTGCTGCAGCGAATCGATTTGCTTTACAATGCTTTTTTTTCTCTGTTTTTTTCCTTGGCACTGCACTTTTTTGTCATCGTCGCACCAGCTAAAACAACAAGAGCACCTCCAACAACGGCAACAGCAAGAACGACAACAGCAACAATAACAACAACACCAGCAACAACAACAACAACAACAACAGCAGCAGCAGCAGCAACAACAGCAACAGCAGAAGTAAAGCAACAACAACAGCAGCAAAAGCAACAAAACAATTCAAAACAAAGGGTTCCATTTCTAGATACATTTAAGATGGAAATAAAGGAAACCATAGAACTAAGTAAGTCGGCCATAGGCAATAACTTTTATATTAACAGACTAGTGTAGGATTAAAAATTTACTGAAGGATACGGCGACGGAGTTCTTCTCCTACACCCCTAAGGATGAAAAGCTGCAAGCAATGCTGCTGACGGGGTTAGAACCGTTGACTGATCCGGAGGAGCTCCTTGCACTGCTGAAAGAAAAGTAGTGCGAAGGGCACAAATTCGTGGGGGTCAAGCCGTTTGTCACGGCTAGAGCTAAAAGGAAGAAGCGGAAACTACCGTTTTTCCCCGTTCAGCTAAGTCCCAACAGCAAACTGGATGGTCTAAGGAGCATTAAAGTCCTAGACTACCAGGTTGAACACTGGGAAAAATTAAAGAGGAGCGAACACATTTTACAATGTGTTCACTGCCATAGGTTCGGGCACGCCGCGTCGAACTGTGAAATGCAGCCTCGATGCGTGAAGTGTTTAAAGAACCACAAGTCCGAGGCATGCGCCCTAGGTCAGAAAAAAGTCAACTCTCTTGTGCCTTATGCAGGAACACGGGACACACTGAAAACTATTGGAGTTGTCCCAAATTCCAATACATCAGAAGAGTAAATCTGGCTCGGCAGCAGAAGGTGGAAGTTAAACGTCCACCCGTGCATATACAAACACCAGCTGTTACTCCCCAATTTACCTACGCCCAAATGGCGGCAGGTAGGGGAAATACGGTACAGCAAGCGAAGGTCGCTTCTCAGACCCCAGCGCAGAGAACACCTGAACCAGTACCTGACATACTAGCTATCTTGCTCTCTATTCAGGGGCAGATGGCTCAGCTCCAACGTCATATAACTGAACAGACAGCGCGGGTGGACCAAATATACGTGCCGCTGTCTTGCCTAACGCACGTTTTGTCGTAATGGGTACATACGTGGCGGAGCCAACCCTGAAGATCCTTGCAGTGAATATATCGACACGGCGTTAAAGCGGCGGATAGTCTGTAGTTTCCCAGACACGGGTCCTATTTGAACCTCCTGTTGTTCGACTCACGAATAAAACTGACGTGCACTAACCAATAAACTGCGCACCGTCTACGTACTTTCGTGTATGACAGTGACCATTGCGGTCTCAGCACCGAAATAACTGTTCCTAACGAAACTGCGGAATTGGAAGAGTTTGTTCAAAGGCATTCCTACAAATATAGTAAGGTGCGTTGGATACACTTCTCGAGAATAGTGACATGAGCACTCTCCTCGAATTCGCTCTACCCAACGTCCAACAGAAATCTTTCAAACGAGGAGATTGACAGGTATCTAATGGACGAGACAATCAAACGAATAATGGACAAAACAATACCTCGGTATCAACACACTGACGACGAAGCTTATTCCCCAACACAACTATTGACGCACTGCACCGACATAGGCTGCTATCAAGACTAAGAACCTTGTACAGACAGTTTACTGAAAGACATAACCCGGAGATCATGACACTGAAATCGTCGATTAAAAACCTCCAAACGTTAATAAAGGAAAATTACAGAAATTCTGTAAGTTTGTAGTGGAACAATAAAATTCGGGCTATAAACACCAGCAACCCGAATATGTTCCCCCAAATAAACAAAATATTTCGGAGAAATTATCAAAACGACCTCCCATGTCATAAAATAGCCCGAACGATGAACAACAAAGAAAATACTGGTAGCAGCACGCATAGATCCAAATGCAGCCATTGATGATGACAACTTCTTTATGATCGAAGATTCGCAAGAGAAGGTAGAGGCTATAGGGGCGACTTTCCAGGAAGTGTACAAGGCGAGTGTTATCATTGGCCCGAACCACGATCTGCGGAATCGAGTCCTTGTGCACAATTTCTGCCTTCGAAATGAATTTACGAATTGGCGATTAGAGAGCTCGGGTATCACCCAATTCAGCGATGAGAACATAGCGAATAATGTTTTTATTTTATTCTTATTTTTTTATAATCTGCGCGCGCTCAAGGGGTTTTTGTACCCTTAAAATGTTTGTACACAGCGCGGGTGACGAAGAAAAGGCAGGTACCGATGTACATTGTTTTTAAATATTTGTAAGTTATAACGACCAGGAAATACAGAGATCGGCAGGGCATTCCATAAGCGAGTTGTACGGATTAGGAAAGAATTACGATATTTTAGAGTACGTCCGAAAATGGGCTTGAGGGTATACTGATGAGCATTCATAGCGAGACGGGTGTTACGATTGAAAGTTTGAATGGGCGGAATGCTACTGGCGATTTCAACGGAAGACTGGTGGTGGAAATAGCGATAAAACAAAGTGAGACAGGAGACATTACGTCGGTGTTCGATGGTGTCAATTGATTGACTGATATTAGTATCACCTATGAGTTTTATCGCACTGTTTTGAATCCTAACTAGCAGGTGCAGAGATGTTTTAGGAGTACCTGACCAGATGTGGGCATTGTACTCCAATTTTGTCCGGATGAATGCCTTATATATTGTGGCCAGATCAGAGTGGGTAAAATATTTCTTACACCGCTTGAGGAAACCTAGACATTTCGCATCATTTTTGACGATATCAAATATTTGGTCATTCCAACGTAAGTTGTCACTGATACACATACCGAGAATGGAAAGTTTATCGGTTTCGACGATGCAAGTGCCATTCAGGGACAATGGCTGGGTGTTTAAATTTCGCTTTAATGACAGCAGGCAGCATTGAGTTTTGGAAGCATTAAATTCCACTCGGTTGATAGTTCCCCAATTGGTTATGCTGTTAATATCGGAATTTAATGAGCTTAAAATAGGCTGCCGTTCCCGTTCTGCAGCCCAAGAGCAGGGACGTGAGTCCGGGAACGAATATGAAAAGCAGAGGGTACTGTCATCAGCAAAGGAATGTATTGGATTTGAAGTAGCAGGCAAAAGATCATTAATGAAATGTTATGAACAATGAAAGGGCCCTACATTCATTTCGAAGGAAGAGTTCCAAACGATCTTCGAATCACTTAGAAGTAAGAAATCAGTGGGAACCGATGAAATACCGAATATTATGCTTCGACATCTCCCACTATAAGCGGTGAACATTTACACCACCCTGTTTAATAATGCAATGAATAATACCCATTATCCAGCGCATTGGAACACTGCGGTGGTACATCCCATCCCCAAAAGGGTTAAAGATACTTCCAATCCAGTCAATGGATTAGTCTTCTTCCAAACATCAGTAAGGTTATCGAAAAGGTGATCAATAGAATCCTGACTAGGTGGTTTGAGGACAAAAATATAGTTCCGCATAATCAATTCAGTTTCAAGGCGGGGTATGATATCATTCATGCTGCGTATTAATATCCAATGGAACAAAGGCAAGAACCAGTGCACTGGTGCCTTTTTTTTTTTTTTTTTTTTTTATATAATTTACGCGTGCCTAAGGGGTTATGATACCCTTATACTGTTGCCAGGGCGCGGACGGAAAGATAGAAGGAGGAGAAAGGAAAACATTGTTTGTGATGTAGTGGTTTGAAACTCAGGTGTATTTGGTTTCGATATTGACTGTCCTGCCTGATTGACTTGGAAAAAGCCTTCGATACTATATGGTTAGAGGGACTCTTCTTCAAGCTGAACATTAGTAACCACTTCTGTATATTCTTTTCGATATGCTTTCAGATAGACAGTTCATCATGAAAAATGGCGATGTGACATCTGCTGGAACATTTAACATTAAAAACGGTCTGCAACAAGGTGCAATAAAAACGCCCTCTATGGAAACCAGAAAGAATTGGCGAAAGTTCTCGATCATCGGAGAGCATAGATAGTCATGGATAGCTTGTCGAAATATAGGCAGATACATTGGGATCTGGCTAGATCAATATCTGCATTTTAACAAACATAAAGATGTTGCTCTGGCCAGAGCCAAAGATGATCTTGCCCTTACAAAGAGACTGTTTTATAACAGCCAACTCGATCCGAAGGTGCTACATGGCTCTTATCCGGTCCATGCTTGTATTTAGATATGCCGTGTGGTTCAACGTGGGAGCAAGTTGATTGGAGCACATAGAATTCTATCCTAATGAGGTCTTGTACGATAGGGCGACCCTAATAAAAGTGGACAATTTTGTTAAGTTGACTCGAAGGCACCTTGCAAGAGCAATGACCTCGTCGAACAACCTGATCTCCGCGGCTTACTACCCTAATTACGAGTATACGACGGGCGTTCAATATATTCTCGGTATCGATATGAAGGAAAATGCGAATTCAATTTAAATTGTTTTTATTTTTCAATATAGTCTCCCCTAACATCAATGCATTTGTTACATCTTGAGATAAGCTTTTTTAAATTTCCTCTTTCTCTGCAAAATACCGACTTGAGTTCTTCATCATCCGAAAATCTTTTTCCACTAAGACATTTTTTCAAATCCGGAAACAGGAAATAATCACTAGGGGCAAGGTCTGGACTATAGGGTGGGTGTTGGATTTCTTCGAAACCACAATCTCGCGCAGCAGCCTTGGAAACTCGCGCCGTGTGAACAGGAGCGTTGTCATGAAGAAGCAACACACCCGCTGCGAGTTTACCCCGTCTTTTCTTTTTAATTTCCTCCCGCAAATTATGCAAAGTGGAAGCGTAGGGTGTGGCGTTGATGGTTTCACCTTTTTTTTTTGTACTCAATGAGCAAGATTCCCTTTGAGTCCCAAAAAACTGTGGCCATGAGCTTCCCGGCAGACGGAGTGACTTTGAACTTCTTCGGGGGGTCTGTTTTTATGCCACTGCATGGACTCTTGTTTGCTTTCAGGGTCATAGTGGTGGACCCATGTTTCGTCCCCAGTAACAATTCGATCCATAACACCGTCCGCGTTCTCACTACACATCTCCAAAAGCTCTCTACAGCATGCGATTCTCACTTTTTTCTGAGGCGCTGTGAGCATTCGTGGCACCCACCTTGCACTGACCTTTGAAAGGTTAAGATGGTCATGAAGAATGGTGTGAATGGTACCAATTGAAAGCTTGGTGATCTCTGCCATCATTTTCACCTTTATTCGGGCATCCTCAAGAACAAGTTTTTCGACTTCTTTGATGCTTTCTCCCGTACAAGCAGTAGCCGGGGCGCCGGAGCGGGGGTCGTCTTCAATGCTCTCTCTGCCTCTCTTGAACTCACTTGACCACTTTTGCACAGTTGATAATGAAGGTGCGGAACCCTGGTAAACAGCCACCATCTCTTCATGAATAGTTTTTTGACTTTTTCCTTGCTTAGTGAGAAATTTAATTACAGCACGATGCTCAATTTTCACCATCATCGTCTCAGTTGCCATTATGATTCTGTATAGCTAGAGATAAAACGCGAATTAATAATCACATTTATATGAAATTTTACATGAATGCACTAAAATAATAGTATTACTTGATAAATAAGTCAATTTATATATACAACCACGGCTTCACCCCGATACCGAGAATGTTTTGAACGCCCCTCGTATGTATCATGAGAGTTCGCTTTGACGGCCTTGTTCCTCCAGAAGCGTTCCTCTACCTCGATATGAGAGGTTTATCCAGGACAGAGTAGCGGTGCCGCTAATTTTCCGCGTCGCTCGAACAGCTGCGGACAGGCGACTCAACTACGACAGAGACGTCGCAAATGGCAGTGCGGAGCGTCTCCGGTTCAGTAAGGGGATAGGGAGTCGCGACATGAGGGGTGTTGTTGCCCGACAGCACCAGCAATTTTGGAGGCTTGTTGAAGGGAATAATGCTCCGGCTGCCGGCTTACATAGTTTTAGGTAGGATTAAGTTAGTTTTAAGAGGTGGGCGTGGTGTAGTGGTACTAGCTATCGCTTCTCACTTGGAAGGTCAAGGTTCGAATCCTAGCCACAACAAGTTTTCATTTGTGTAATTGGAACTCAGTCAGAAAAATCTGCGTGTGAAGGCATAACACTGACATGTAGATTTGGCTGTTGTAGGGTTTTCAAACACAAAACAACCGTTAAAATTCACGACCTCACATTCCGAGAGAAGAAAAATCTCTCCGTCCTATTCGGACTCCCACCCCTGGAGAGTCAATATCGAAACCAAAAACACCTGAGTTTCAAACCACTACATCACAAACTTTCCTTTCTCCTCCTTCTACCTTTCCGCCCGCGCCCTGGCGACAGTGTAAGGGTATTCATAACCCCTTAGGCGCGCGTAAATTATAAAAAAAAAAAAAAAAAAAAAAAAAAGGCCATACATTTTGCAATTGATTTTCACACTTTATACCTGTTTGAAATTTTGTACCCGCAAACTTTTACTACCGGGAACAGGTACATGTTTTCTCAACAGAATGTCATAAAATTTAAGGGTAAATAAGAAACGACCGTTGGAATTTCCCAAGATCAAACAATGAACTACTTGAAAAGCGTATAAAAAGATGCGCCACTAGGATGAGGTCATTGCGAATATTTCGTTGCAGGAATTCACACCAGCGATTTTTTTCAAAGTTATGTTAAGAATATTAAAAAAAAACGTCAAAACGAACTGTTTTTATTTAGTTTTTTTTTTCGGAAAGACTTTGACAGCGACAGAAAGAGGAAAAATAGATGCTTTCAATAAGTTAGGACTCTCAGGCCGGGAAATTGCAAGGAGGCTTAAAAGAAGTAAGACTGTTGTAAACAGTTATCTTGTGGATCTTGCACGGCAGAAGCAACGACATTGCGAGAAAAGCGTTTAATTCTACGGCTTGCCTCAAATTCTACTCTACCAGCGACTAAAATAAGGGCCAACAGCGGAGTATCAGCCAGCATAGCAACGGTCCGAAGGATGAAACGAAAGTAATTCTATACAGGGAAAAAAATTTAAAAAGAAACCTGTTTAGAGACAAGAACACAAGGAGCATCGACTGAATTTTGCAGAACATGTCGCTTGGAGCAGTGAATGGAAACGCGTTGTCTTCTCGGATGAAAAAAAGTTTAACCTTGACGGCCCCGATGGTTAGAACTTTTATTTCCATCATCTAAGAAAGGAATAGCTTATTTTGGCAAGATACCACAGCCGTACATCAGGTGTAATGGTGTGGAGAGCTATTACCTTCTATGGCACAATCGAGTTGGAGTTTTTGTCCACAACAATGAACGAAAACAACTACAAATGTTTGCTGGAACGGTCATTTCCAAAAGTGAAAAACATTTTCGGATCCCTGCCTTGGATATTCCAACAAGATAATGCCCCCATCCACACTTCCAGTGTTGTTAGAAGTTGAATTCAATCAGAAGACGTGAAACTTTTGCCAAGGCCGTCCTATTCACCGGACTTAAACATAACCGAAAATGTTTGGTCATGGTTATCTCGTAAAGTGTATGAAGGCGGCAGACAATTTGAAGACAAGGACCCTTTAATCGAAGCTATTCGTGATGTCTGCGCCCAAATTTCTCTTGATTATTTTAAAAAAAAACTGTACGATTCTATTCCAAACAGTCTTATAGAAATTATGTACCTGTTCATAGGTAGTAAAAGTTTCCGAGTACAAAATTTCAAACATATATATATATATACATATATATATGTATATATATATATATATATGTTTGAAATTGTATATATATATATATATATACATAATATATATATACATATATATACATAATATATATATACACATAATATATATATACATAATATATATATACATACGAGGGAGGATCAATAAGTCCGTGACTTTTGGATTAAAACAGATTTTTTGATAAAAAAATAATTTTATTTTTCAACGTAGTCTCCCTTGAGCTCTATACACTTTTTTAAACGCTTCTCCAATTTTTTTATCCCTTCCAAAAAAAATGATTTGTCGAGGTCCTCAAAATAGGCCTTTGTTTGCGAGATGACTTCATCATTGGAGTCAAATCTTTTTCCACCAAGCCATTTCTTCAGGTTTGGGAACAAGAAGTAGTCGCTCGGAGCCAAATCTGGAGAATAGGGTGGATGAGGGAGCAATTCATAGCCCAATTCATGGATTTTTGCCATGGCAACTGCACATGTGTGCACCCTTGCATTGTCTTGGTGGAAAAGAACTTTTTTCTTGGCCAAATGAGGTCGTTTTTTTTTTCAAATCGTCATTGAATCGGTCCAATAAGTTGGCATAATATTCCCCATTGATTGTTCTTCCCTTTTGAAGGTAGTCAATGTGGATTATCCCGCGTGCATCCCAAAAAACAGTCGCCATAACTTTATTGGCTGACAAACCCACCTTGGCCTTCTTTGGCGCCGATTCACCCTTAGAAACCCACTGTTTTGACTGTTGTTTGTTCTCTGGTGTGTTGTGATGGATCCATGTTTCGTCCACGGTTACAAAACGGCGCAAAAACTCCTCCATATTGCGATTAAACAACGCCAAACCTTCCTGTGAAGTTGTTACACGATTGCGTTTGTGGTCGACTGTGAGCAAACGCGGCACCCATCTTGCGAAAAGCTTTCTCATGCCCAAGTGATCATTCAAAATTGAAACCACTGAGCCATGCGAGATCCCTACGGCTTCCACAATCTCTCGCACTTTCAATCTTCGGTCGGCCAACACCATATCGTGAATTTTTTCTATTGTTTCGGGTGTAGAGACCTCAACTGGACGTCCAGGACGTTCGGCATCTTCAGTGCTTGTACGGCCACAACGAAATTCAGTAAACCACTTTTTTACCATTGAAATCGATGGTGCAGAGTCCCCATAGTATTTATCAAGCTTAGCCTTGGTCTCGGTAATGGTTTTTTTTCGAAAGAAATAATGCTTAATAAGCACACGAAATTCACTTTTTTCCATTTTCTCCTCAAATTAGTGAGTAGTCTGATAAAAATAGCTGTCAAACACAAACTAACTGACGCAGCAAGTTTAAATTTTGACAGGAGTCAACTGACAAATGCCTGTTGACAGGAGCAGTGTTGCTGTTTCAGTAAAGAGGTCAGAAATTCAAAAATGCACGGAATTATTGACCCGCCCTCGTAATATATATACACTGGCGATCACTAGGATGATGCCATACATTTTGCAATCGATTTTCACTCCTTATATATATATATATAATATATATATATATAATATATATATATATAATATATATATATATAATATATATATATATAATATATATATATATAATATATATATATATAATATATATATTATGTATATATATATGTATATGTATATATATATATATATATATATATAATACATATATATTATATATATATATAATACATATATATATATATATATATATATATATATAATACATATATATATATATATATATATATATATATATATACATATATATAATATATATGTATTATGTATTAGATGTACAATAAGTAGGTTAAGTAGATTAAGATTTATTTTTAAGTAGTCTGTAGACTTTTAGTTTTAGGTTTTATAATAAAATAAAAAAAAAGTCAGTTCACTAAGTTTTTACTTAAAATTTATTTTCGTAGTTTTGGTTTTAATAAATGTAAATATAAAAATAAAAGTAGACTGTAAGATACGTCGAAAGACATAATTTAAATGTTAGGTTTAACTTAGAGTGCCCACATGGGGCCAGTAAGTTATAATAATATTATTTAAGTTATTTAAGCTAATCTTTAAACATTTTTTTGTCTAGAGTAAGTTTGTTTGTAAGTAAATTAAGTGACCAATAAAAATGCAGATAAACTGAACTGACTGTAACTCATCTCATAGGGTTTGCTACACCTCCAAATCAACCTGTATGGCTCTTGTGTCCCATTCACTTAGTTTTAGCTGACAACAGAAGCGAGAAAAGCACCGCCAGACGTCTTTACAAAGAAAGAAAAAAACAGAATTGTTGATGACCGTGCATGCTCGATATTAAAATTGCTTTTACAAGAAATAAAACAATTTTTCACCTTCAAATCAGAAGTTAGATAGAATAAAATTATTTGGCATAATCAATATTTTATATTATTTTATTTTAATACCGGCAGTGAGCCTTTTACGGTAATATACAATACAATAGACATATTTTCTTAATATAACCATAATTACATTTTATCACTGTTTGTCTCGTTGAGATTGGTTAATTAAATTCCCTGTTTGTTAAAATCATTGGGGCAATTAAACTCCAGATGTAAATTGCAACACATATCCAGCTTGATACTATTTTTATCCACATGGACGCTGTATTGGCGTTGAAGTATTTAATGTCCGAATTTGGCCTGTTTTATATAAAGGGAGAAACATTAATTTTGTTTACTTTTAATTTTTGTTAAGAAAACAAAAAATAATTACATACAATAGTTAACTACATATTTTGACCCCATTAAATTATAATAGTCTACAAATTTCATAACCGGTAGTAACAGCACGTTGCTTTCTAAAACTCATATTTGAATAAGATACTTAAATACGAAATTTCTAAGGGAAGTAAACCGGAAGTTCATTCTGAACTCTTTTGGTCTAAATTAAAAACCCATTAGTGGTTCTAATATTACCCAAAACAATACTTCTTCGATATTATCCTCAACGCAATACATACAAGTTTTAATAAAATATTTTTTTAAATAGAAAAAATATTATGAACAACAAGAACAAACACAATTTCGTATGAAATATAAAGTTTTCTTATTGAATTTTACAATATGTGTGCAGCGGAGTAATATCCACATTTTAAGTTCCAAAAAGAAATGCTGTAGATTAGAACAATCTTATCATTTTTATCTACAATAAATATACCAGTAACCTTTTAAATAAACAAGTAAAAACTAATTTTCTTACAATATTTATTTCAGCTTGTTTAAAGATAAAACTCTTTAGCTCAAACAGTTTGTCAAGGTTCTCTTACCACTATACAATGTAAATTGATTTTCTAATCGCCTTACACTGCGTCTCCACTAACTATAAAATCATAGCATATATAGTACAATAGCAATCGCAGAAGGGAGGCCGTGGCTCAAGTGGTAGTGTATTGGTTTCCGCCGGTCAATTAGAAAAGATTCGGGTGTTTGAGAGGGCTTGTCTTAGGACTTTAAGTGTTAAGCTTAACTGACCGAGTGCATTGGGTTCAGTCGTTCATTGTTCTCCGTAGCGTATAGACAAGCTTCGGCTTTTGTGTGAGTAGTAATACAAATAAAAAAGACGTTTCACAAATTTCACATAGTCTTCCAATTAGCCTAGTGGTAGTGTGCCCGATTACCAAGGTAAAGGTTGTGGGTTCGACTCCGGGTCGAATAGATCTTCTTTTTTTTCCAATTAAAAAACAAATAAATAAATAAAGTGGTAAACAACATCACGCGATGGATTCTGGAGAGCGGTCCGCTATGCTATGAGCGGGACCAGCAGAAAAATCAGGCGATGAATTGGCAACTACTTCCAGCCAATCAGCAGGAGTAGCCGAAGCGAAGATGAAGAGAAGGAGGAGGCTAAGGCCAATTTCTAATTTGGTAAAGCGCCCATCCCTTTCAACTTCCACTGAAAAGCTGCCCAGTGGAGTGAGAGAAGGGGCGCACTCACTCTCCGAAAGGGGAGAAGTTGCAAACAATGCTGCTGAGGGGGTTAGAACTATCGACTGATTCGGAGGAGCTCCTTGCACTGCTGAAAGAGAAGGAGTGCGAAGAGCTCAAATTCGTAGGGGTTAAGTCATCTGTCACGGCTAGAGCCGAAAGCGAGAAGCGGAAACTACCATTTTTCCTGGTCCAGTTAAGTCCCAACAGCAAACTGGATTGGCTAAGGAGTATAGGAGTCCTAGACTACCAGTTTGTACACTGGGAAAAATTAAAGAGGATCGAAAACATTTTACAATGAGTTCGCTGACAAAGGTTCGGACACGCTTCATCGAACAGCGAAATGCAGCTCCGATGCGTGAAGTGCGGAAAGAACCACAATTTTTTTTTTTTTATAATTTACGCGCGCCTAAGGGGTTATGATATCCTTATGCTGTTGCCAGGGCGCGAGCGGAAAGATAGAAGGAGGAGAAAGGAAAGCATTGTTTGTGATGTAATGGTTTGAAGTGGTGTGTTTGGTTTCGATATTGACTCGCCAGGGGTGGGAGTCCGAATAGGACGGAGATTTTTCTTCTCTCGGAATGTGAGGTTGTGAATTTTAACGGTTGCTTTGTGCTTGAAAACTCAACAACAGCCAAATCTACATGTCAGTGTTATGCCTTCACACGCAGATTTTTCTGATTGAGTTCCAATTACACAAATGAAATCTTGCCGTGGCTAGGATTCGAACCTTGAACCTCCGAGTGAGAAGCGATTGCTAGTACCACTACACCACGGCCTCCCCCGAACAAGTAGAAGGAATGCTCCATAGGTAAGTATGGAGCGTCAGAAAAAAGCCAACTCTCTTGTGCCTTATGCAGGCACACTGAACACACCGCAAACAATCGGGGTTGTCCCAAATTCTAATACATAAAAGTAAAGTGGAAGTTAAACGTCCACCCGTTCAAACACAAACACAAGCCGTTACTCCCCAAGTTACCTACGCCCAAATGGCGGCAGGTAGGGAGGGTAAATACGGTACAACAAGCGTAGGTTGCTTCTCAGGCCCCAGCACATAGAGCACCGGAATCTGTATCTGACATGCTTGCTATCTTGCTCTCTATTCAGGGGTAGATGGATCAGCTTCAGCGTCGAATACAGGAACAGGCAATGCGGGTAGATCAAATATATGCGCTGCTGCCGGGCATAACGCACCTCCAGTCGTAATGGGTACGTACATAGCGGAGCAAACCCTGAAGGTCCTTGGAGTGAATTTTAATTCACTGATTAGGTTCGGACGAAGAAACACACTATTTAAGTTGCTTAAAGACCAAGCCCCTGATGCGCTTTTGGTTATTGAAAGTAAGCTTACCAAAAGACACAAAATGAGGCACAGAATAATATATTACGAAGAAACCGACCCAACTCTATTCAAGGAGAAGTTGCAATCTTTGTAAGAGTATACAATCGTGTAGTACGTAGGTTCCAGGTGCTGAAAGCATGCATCGTTTATATCCCTCTCCGTGGTGGAAAGCGGTTGTTCATGGTGTTTGTCTATGGCTACTAAATCCACCTGATTCATCACAGAGTTCGAGATGCTTTTTCGATTCCAGAGTCTGGAATTGAGAGACAACTATTTTATTATAAGCGGTGATTTCAACGCCAAACATAGAGATTGGGCAAATAACATACCAAATACTAGAGGGAACCCACTATTAAATTGGTGGGGTCAGCACAGTAAGATGTATCGACTCGGCCCTTAAAGCGACGGATAGTTCGTCGTTTCCTAAACCCGTCGTATTTGAATTTCCTGCTTTCCGACACTCGAATAGAACTAACAGACACTAACCAAAATACTACAAACTGTCTACGTATTTTTGTGTATAACAGTGACCATTGCGGTCTCAGCACCGAAATAACTGTTCCTGCACCGACATAAAAGTGAACCGCTGTCATGAACAAAACCTGTCATGATACTGAAGTCGTCGATTATAAACCTCCAAACATTAATAAAAGAAAATTACAGAAATTCTGTAAGTTTGTATTGGAACAACAAAATTCAGGCTGTAAACACCACCAACCCGAATATGTTCCCGCAAATAAATAAAATATTTTGGAGGAAAGATCAAAACGACCTTCCGTGTCTTAAAATCGCCCGAACGACGGACAACGAAAATATGCCCGTCTTATTACCAGATCATTTGTAAGAATATGTAGAGCTTGCATTGCCGCTGAAGGCGAACAGTTTGAACGTTTGTTGTAAGATACAAGATCGGTAGATGGCGTTTAGTCGCGCATATCTCCTGGATAATCTCGGGGTAGCAGACTTTGGACTCGTTGCACATGGTACGGATGGAGCTGGTTTTCCCTTAAAATTCGGTGTGCTGTACTTTTAGGCACACCTATGCTTTCTTCAATTGCATGTACTGAGGTACTAGGGTCTTGTGCGACTGCTTGTAAGACTTCGTTCTCGTAGGGCATGACGGGTCTTCCCTCACTAAACATTAGATTTGGAAAGCGACCCTCTGGGAATGACCGGTGCACATTTACAAACACTCGATGATCCTGATGACGCTGAGCATTTGGATATCGCTTATGATAAAGTTTGGCTGCAGCACTAGCATTACACCTGCATTCCCCATAAATGAGATGCATGTTAGCATATTCCTGAGTAGTGTATCAAGATGGCATGATGGCGTTCACACTACACAATCATGGGATCAACGATCAACACTAGTCCAGAAGAAATCTAGGTTCGACAGAAACGGTCAGATAGCCTATTTGTCATTGCTTGACAAGGGTGGCATTTCTATCTGTTTCACTCACACTAGTCGAAATGGCGTGTTTATACGTATCAATCACCGCGTCACTGTCTGTCTCGCTCACACTTGGTACTCATTTTAAGCTATTAAAAAGAATTAACTATGAATCGGGTTTCTTTAACAAAATATTTTTTTGTCCTTAATTAAGCGCTAGTCTAGTAAGTGTCATACTATTTTGGAATCCAGACTAAATACGTCATCTTTTAAAGTTACTTGCCAAAATGGCATAGTACATTTTTTTGTCAGCACAGTTGGGTGATTGATGATTTTCAGATACATGCATAGACAAAAAAGCAATATTTTAGTTAAAACCGATAGTTATGTTTCAATTTTGGACCGTAATTTACAGAAGAGTTACTCTGGATTACGTGGCATAAAACAAATCGAAGAAAAGCAAAGATTTGCGGTCACAGTATTTGAAAGATCGTCACAGGGTGTCAGATTTCTCGATTTTTTTTTGAGTGCCAATAATTTTAAAAGTACATGACCTAGATTTTTTTTATAATTTTGTGATAACCGACACCACTTGACCTATCACTCGTTTTCGGCTTAAAGTTGATTTTTGGGACACCCCGTATAAAGAAATAATAAAAATTAATTTGAAAGTAAAAGTAAAGTTAATAAAAATTAATTTAAAAGTAAAAGTAAAGTTAATAAAAAAAACTCCAGTTTCATAATCTATTCTAGCAGCTAAAGCTAAATAAAGGTAAAATATAATACTTAATTTCCATTTATTATTTGTTTTTGACTTACCTATACCAGTTAGTCAGCGTCATCATTACATATAACGAAGCTGTTACAAATACAATATGAAAAATTGACCAGGAGTATTGAACACCCTCCTTCTCATTGTCACCACCATCCTCGACGGTCTTTCCAGATTCACTTTCAGTTAAAGATTCTGAAATGACTAATGAATACATTAACAAAAGATATAACCAATTTTAAATACCTATGATTTATGTATAGGAAGAAATAGAAAGTTAAATAAAAGTTTTAAGACTGAATTAAAGCGCAAAGAACTATAATGATTCAGGTAGTATTTAAGTTTACAAAAAATACTTAAAAAGAATCTATTTTTTTCACATTTTCACCCCTTCCACTGACAAGTGTAAACTTCCGAAGGAGAAAACTTCTCCCTTAAAAAGTTTTCCCGCTGTTCGGAGTCGGCAAAAAAACTTCCCTCACTATTACTGTGCACAAAATGACAAATGGAATAAGATAGTGAGTGTGAGAGACTAGGCTTTAGTCAACCCCCGACTGTCGCACCAACAATTTTTTTTAGTTATATTTTTAAACATTAACACAAATTTCCCGGAACCTGGTATTCCGGAAAGTCATTGTGTCTGGAAAACACGACACGACCAAGCCGTCGTTTCAATGATAATGACTGCGGATAATCTGGATAACTGGAAGAGGGTGGTAGACTGCTGTATCTCAAGTAGAACTTTTTTACTTTCAGCCGTCTTTTATTTAAGTAATTGTGAAACGAGTTTTGTTCTCTTTTATGATCTCAGTCAAAAACTTTCAACCCTAACTCGGAGTTTACGTAGTTTAGTCAACGGCCTCACCACGCTGGTGTGTGTAGGGTTTTTACTTTTGATTGTAACAGCAAAGAGAGTTTAGTTTTCCGGAAGTTACTTTCATATTTCAATATTACAATAAGTGTCATACAATGGCATTACAAATTACGAGTATGTTACGTTTATATGTTTACATTTTAGATTAAGTTTCAATTTAGTTTAGCTTCATTTTAAATAAAGATTGCAATTTCAAAAGGAAAGTAATTATTTAAATGAAATGTATCTTGTGTCTCCGAACATGTTCCCGCCCGGTGGACGATTTTCGTCCGCAAGTGTCCTCGATCATGTACCTTTCCGTACCCAATTGCAGTATGGTCTATGGAGTATGTTGTACTTCTTTTGACAAAGAGTTGTGTGTTGTGTGAGTGCGAGTATGTTGACTATACACGTGTAAATGAAAAAGATCGTGTAAGTTAATAATTTGAAACATTACATGTAGGTGACTAGGATGGCGATATTACAATACGGGCAACAAATGGAGATGCAATTTGCCTAGTGCCATAGTTTGTTTCGATCATTGACTAAAATTGGGTCAATTTGCGAGTATTGCTCTGTTTTTGTTTAGTTTTCGTTTATTTCCCCCCTTTTTTTTAGTTGTTAATAAAAAGGTAAGTGTTTTTATTCATTTCTATTTTTTGTCTGCTATTTTTGTCCTTTGCCGAAAATTAGATTTGGTTTGGAATTGTGTACACCGGCGCGATAACACAATCGAATATACGTATGTGCGTTTGTGTGTGCATATTGATGTACACACATGGGTTTGTTATTGTTTTCGAGAAAGAAAAAAAAAGAAATGGGAAAATGCAAAAAATAGTTCATTAAAATTGTTTTCCCAACAAATTCGGTAAAATTTGTGCTATAACTGTTCTCCGCGTACCCATTTTTTTGTTGTGCAGTGCGACGATGTGTGACAAAATTTTCGCGAACGGTTTGTTATTTTAGTAATGGCCGAATTAGCTATCAAAGTATGTCTTGTGTTTACATCTTTAAGTAAAGTCATGAATCCGCCTTTTATTGAATTCATATGCAGTAAGTTTTTTTTTTTTTTACATATTTACACACGGATAAGTTCGGAACAACAACAAAACATAACAAAACCGACACAGGAGCTGGAAAAAGAAACAAGCACAAGCACAATAAAAAAATACACCACAGCAAAAGCAGCAGCAGCAACAAAAATCCCAACATCACAAGCAGAAGCAACAGCAGCAGCAGAAGGAGAAGCACAAACAACAGTTACAACAACAACAACAGCAATCTACTAGGCTATGAGTACCTCCAATCAACACATTTAATATGGAACTAAAGGAAAACAATAGAACTATGGTATGCACGAGTGGACGTTTAACTTCCACTTTCTGCGGCTGAGCCAACTTTACTCTTTTTATTTTTTTGGAATTTGGGACAACCCCGATAGTTTGCGGTGTGTCCCGTGTTCCTACATAACGCACAAGAGAGTTGGTTTTTTGGGCGTATGTAACTTGGGGAGTAACGGCTGGAGTTAGTATATGCACGAGTGGACGTTTAACTTCCACTTTCTGCTGCTGAGCCAGCTTTACTCTTTTTATTTTTTGGAATTTGCAACAACCCCGATAGTTTGCGGTGTGTCCCGTGTTCCTACATAACGCACAAGAGAGTTGGTTTTTTTCTGATGCTCCGTCCTTACCTAGAGCTCATTGCTCGGACTTGTGGTTCTTTCCGCACTTCACGCATCGGGGCTACAGTTCGCTGTTCGATGCAGCGTGCCCGAACTTTTGTCAGCGAACGCATTGTAAAATGTTTTCGATCCTCTTTAATTTTTCCCAGTGTACAACCTGGTAGTCTAGGACTTCTATACTCCTTAGCCAATCCAGTTTGCTGTTGGGACTTAGCTGGACCAGGAAAAACGGTAGTTTCCGCTTCTCCCTTTTGGCTCTAGCCGTGACAGATGGCTTAACCCCTACGAATTTGAATTCTTCGCACTCCTTTCAGCAGTGCAGGAAGCTCCTCCGGATCAGTCGATGGGTCCAACCGGCTCAGCCACATTGTTTGCAGCTTCTCTCCCTTCGGGTTTAGGAGAAGAACTCTGTCGTCGTATTCTTCAATCAACTTTTAATTTTCTGGTAGCACTCCATGTATTGCAGCGAATAGCGAATATTTAGTCTTTTAATAAAGAAATTGTTGCCTATGCCGGACTTACATATGGTATACTAACTCCAGCCGTTAGTCCCCAAGTTACCTACGCCCAAATGACGGCAGGTAGAGGAAATACTGTACACCAAGTGAAGGTTCCCTCTCAGGCCCCAGCGCCTAGAGTACCGGAACCTGTAGCTTACATGCTGGCTATCTTGCTCTCTATTCAGGGGAGATGGCTCAGCTTCAGCGTCAAATACAGGAACAGGCTATGCGGGTAGTTCAAATATACGCGCTGCTGCCGGGCGTAATACACCTCAAGTCGTAACGGAGCAAACCTTGAAGGTCCTTCCAGTGAATCTTAATTCACTGACTAGGTTCGAAGGAAGAGCCGCACTATTTAAGTTGCTTAAAGACCAAGCTCCTGATCTGCTTTTGGTTAGCAAAACTAAGCTTATCAAAAGACACAAAATGAGGCACAGAAGATATAAAATAGTACGAAGAAAGCGACCCAACTCCATTCAAGCAAGAGGTGTTGCGATCAGCCGCGTAGTATGTACTTTCCAGGTCCTGGAAGCATGCGTCGTCTATTGTATATATATCCCCCTCCGTAGTGGAAAGCGGTTATAAGGTGTCTGTTTATGCACTTAAGGCTGCTCAATCCACCTTATTCATCTCAGAACTCTAAACACCTTTTCGATTCCTAAGATTGCAATTGGAGAAGAATTATTATCGGAGGAGATTTTAACGACAAACATTGAACATACCATTCAATGGGTGGGGTCAGCACATTTTAATGCACCGATGGATAGTCCGTCGTGTCCTAGACACGAGTCCTATTTGGATCTCAAGCTGATCGACACACGAATAGACGTGACAAGCACTAACCAACATACTACAAACTGTCTATGCACTATTGTGTATGATGGTGACCATTGCGGTCTCAGTAGCGAAATAACCGCTCCGAACGAAACTTCGGGATTTAATGAGTTTCTTCAAAGGCAGTTCGACAACTATAGCAGGGTGCGTTGGACACACTTCTCCAGAACACTGACGAGAGTCCTCTTTTCGAATTCGCTCTACCCACTGTCCAATAAAAATCTGTCAAAAGAGAAGATTGACAGGTAACTAAAACTAATAGACGAGACGAGACAATTAAACGAACAATGGACATAACGATACATCGGCATCAACTCACTGACAACGAAAACTTATTCCGCAACACAACCATTGACGTACTGCACCGACATAAAAGTAGACTGCTGTCAAGACTAAAAACCTTGTACAGACAGTTTACTCACAGACATAACCCGGAGATCATGAGTTTGAAGTCATCGATTAAATACCTCCAAAGATTAATAAAAGAAAATTACAGAAATTCTGTAAATTTGTATTGGAATACCAAAATTCGGGCTGTAAATACCAGCAACCCGAATATGTTCCCGCAAATAAATAAAATACCTTTCGTGTCTTAAAATCGCCCGAACGACGGACAACAAAAACATACTTTTAGCAGCAGGCATTGATCCAAATGAGGCCGTTGATGATGACAACTTCTTTGTGATCGAGGATCTGCAGAAGGAGGTAGAGGCTATAAGAGCGACTTTCCAGGAAGTGTATAAGGCGACCTGGAAAATCGAGTCCTTGTGCACAATTCTTAGTCTCTAAATGAAATATTGAACTGGCGATCCGAGGGCTCAGGTTTCACCCAGTTTAGTGACAAGAATATGCCAAACAATGTCATCGCTTACGATAGGGTTCTACCCCCATTCATTTCGAAGGAAGAGCTCCAAACGATCTTCGAATCACTTAGAAGTAAGAAATCAGTGGGAACCGATGAAATACCGAACATTGCGCTTCAACATCTTCGGCTAGAAGCGGTAGAGTTTTATTCCACCCTATTTAATAATGTAATGAATAATGCGCATTATCCAGCGCATTGGAAACATAAGTAAGGTGTTCGAGAAAGTAATCAATAGAGTCCGGACCAAATGGATTGAGGACAAACATATATTGTAGTTCCGGATAATAAATTCGGTTTCAAGGCAGGGCATGATATTATTCATGCCGCGTGTAACCGGTTTCTGATATCCAGATATCCAATGGAACAGAGGTACGAGGGCGGGTTAATAAGTCCTTTTGGATTAAAACACAGATTTTTTGATAAAAAAATAATTTTATTTTTCAACGTAGTCTCCCTTGAGCTCTATACACTTTTTCCAACGCTTCTCCAATTTTTTTATCCCTTCCAAAAAAAATGATTTGTCGAGGTCCTCAAAATAGGCCTTTGTTTGCGAGATGACTTCATCATTGGAGTCAAATCTTTTTCCACCAAGCCATTTCTTCAGGTTTGGGAACAAGAAGTAGTCGCTCGGAGCCAAATCTGGAGAATAGGGTGGATGAGGGAGCAATTCATAGCCCAATTCATGGATTTTTGCCATGGCAACTGCACATGTGTGCACCCTTGCATTGTCTTGGTGGAAAAGAACTTTTTTCTTGGCCAAATGAGGTCGTTTTTTTTTTCAAATCGTCATTGAATCGGTCCAATAAGTTGGCATAATATTCCCCATTGATTGTTCTTCCCTTTTGAAGGTAGTCAATGTGGATTATCCCGCGTGCATCCCAAAAAACAGTCGCCATAACTTTATTGGCTGACAAACCCACCTTGGCCTTCTTTGGCGCCGATTCACCCTTAGAAACCCACTGTTTTGACTGTTGTTTGTTCTCTGGTGTGTTGTGATGGATCCATGTTTCGTCCACGGTTACAAAACGGCGCAAAAACTCCTCCATATTGCGATTAAACAACGCCAAACCTTCCTGTGAAGTTGTTACACGATTGCGTTTGTGGTCGACTGTGAGCAAACGCGGCACCCATCTTGCGGAAAGCTTTCTCATGCCCAAGTGATCATTCAAAATTGAAACCACTGAGCCATGCGAGATCCCTACGGCTTCCACAATCTCTCGCACTTTCAATCTTCGGTCGGCCAACACCATATCGTGAATTTTTTTCGATTGTTTCGGGTGTAGAGACCTCAACTGGGCGTCCAGGACGTTCGGCATCTTCAGTGCTTGTACGGCCACAACGAAATTCAGTAAACCACTTTTTTACCATTGAAATCGATGGTGCAGAGTCCCCATAGTATTTATCAAGCTTAGCCTTGGTCTCGGTAATGGTTTTTTTTCGCAAGAAATAATGCTTAATAAGCACACGAAATTCACTTTTTTCCATTTTCTCCTCAAATTAGTGAGTAGTCTGATAAAAATAGCTGTCAAACACAAACTAACTGACGCAGCAATGGACTTATTGACCCGCCCTCGTAAGAAACAGTGCAGTGGTGCCTGCCTGATTGACTTAGAAAAAGACTTCAATACTGTATGGTTAGAGGGAATATTCTTCAAGCTGAACTGGCTGGGCGTTATTAAACAACTTTTGTATATTCTATTCAATATGCTCACAGATTTATAGTTCATCGCGAAAATTGGCGATGTGACTTCTGCTGGAACATTTCACATGAAAAACGGTCTGCAAGAAGGTTCCTTAAATTCGCCGATCCTATTCAACATTTATACAAGTGATCGGATAGGTTCACTTCACCATGTCATAGCGTAAGCAGGCGACTCAACCGTGTACAGATCAGGTCCAAGGATTGAGGCCATTAATATATTTTTGCAACGTGACTTTGATAAAATTAAACAATATTGCGACGACTGAAAGTTGAAGATCAATTATCAGAAGTCGGAAACCATTCTGTTTAGGACGCCTTTTTCTGGGACCTATAGGGACACCAGAAAGAATTGGCGAAAGTTTTCGATCGTAGAACAGCCATTTGCTTGTCGAAATGTAGTCAGATACCTTGCCCTTACAAAGAGACTGCGAGGGTGAAGGTGATCTGCTTCATGACCCTTATCCGGTCTATGTTTGTATTGGGTGTCCCATGTGGTTCAACGTGAGAGCAAGTTTATTGGAAAAGATTCGTGTGTTTGAGAGGGCTTGTCTTAGGATTCGTCTTCGCTTATACAGAACACCAGAGTGTGTGTACACAAAATTCTATCCTGATGGGCGAACCTAATAAGAGTGTACAATTTTGTTATTAGGTTGACTCGAAGGCACATGGCAAGAGTAATGACCTCGTCGAACAACCTGATCTCTGGAGTTTACTACCCCAATTATATGTATCACGAGAGAGTGCGCTTTGATAGCTTATTCCTCGAACACTCGCTCGGCTTTATTCCACTATTCTGTCGAACACCTGCAGACAGGCGACCCAACTACGACAGAGACATTGCACATGGCAGTGCGGAGCGTCCCCGTTCATTAGGGCGGTAGGGAGTCGCGTCATGAGGACCAACAATTTGATGGCTTGTTGTAGGAGAAGAAGCTTCATCGTCGAATTCTTCCAATACAATATATTATAGCTTCGTTAGGGAGCAAAGTTGGTCATCCTAATTTTTTTTTTTCTAGCCGTGGCCGGCTTACGTAATTTTTAGGTAGGATTAAGTTAAATATAAGAAAAAAAATTTATAACAATTTCAAAAAAACTAACTAATAATAAAAAAACAAAGAAAAATTGAAAAAAAAAATTATAAAAGAAGGAAGAGGTGGGTAACAACTTAATCTAAAAGGAGGGGTAATCCCACAAAAAAAAATGATATTTACAATAATCCAGTATAAGTAGGTTAAACAATAAGTTAAGATTTATTTAGTGAGTAGTTTGTAAGGACTAAACGTTACAAGTTTAAGTTTTATAATATCGAAAAAGTCTATTTACAATACTACAATAATATTTTTTCTAATTAATAAATTGTTTTCTTGGTTTTAAGTTTAAATGAATAAATTGAAAAAATAATATATCGTAGATACGTCGAAAGACATGATATACCATATGTAACTATTAGGTTTAACATAGAGTGCCCGCATGGGGCCAGTAAATTACAATAGAATAAAATAATTTTGAGTTAATTTAGCTAATTTTTAATTTTTTTTTGTCTAGCATGTAAGAGTTAATGAATTGTTTACATAAATAATAATGCATTTAAAATGAAAAAAAATAATGCATTGGTTCCCACTAGATCACCGTGTTGATGGCAGTTAGAAACAGAGTACAATAGAAGTTTCCCGTCTAAGTTTTGTCTGTTTTGTTTGTTTATTTCTTAAAACCCAGTTACATATCATTAAAAGAAATAATAATGACATAAGTATTTTTGAAAAGCAAACAGAGATAATGTCATTTCAAGACTACGCAGTTAAAGTTTTAATAAAGAAAAAATGGGTCGGGTGGCCCCATAAATTAAATCATACATATTGTGACAACAAAAATTAACAATTAGTTTATACAATTCTTCATGCAAACAAAATCGAAAACTAAACATTACACCAAAATATCAAAGAAGAATATTAAACAAAGATTCGACACTCCCAACATCAAGGGAAAAGAGCTAATTTTTTACAAGTTTTACAAAGACAAGATGAGAAGTAATCGCTCGGATAAAAAGTGGAAGTTTGTTAAATAACTAACAGGATGAAACACTATAAAAGTTTCGAATCAATGATAAGCCCCAAGTATTTAAAATCATTCACAATTTCAACTTAAAAACATTTATCACCGCAACCGAAACAATTATTAAAAGTAAACCACACAAACCACAGCTCGGGTATCCAACCTCTCCCGTCAACGGTCTTAGTCAACGATGAACTAGATGGCAAACGCTACCAATCCTTTTGCAACCCTTTAGTTTTTGCACAATGTCTCTGTAAGTGAATTACCAACACTTTGTACATCTTTATAACCTGATAAAATTTGCTATAATGAGAGCAATTTACAGGTAAAGTTGCCAGAATGAGAGCGAATTGCACGCGTGTGGTTAATCTGGACAACGTTTTTTGAGTAAAATGGACAGGTTTTGTCTAAAATGGGAGAGAAATTCCCAAAGATGACAATTCACACGTATTAACAGAGAGGGTCACATGGATAGAAGCAATTCGTTGAAATCGGGTTTTGGTTTTCCAATATCTGGAAAGTTTGCCATCTATGTTAGTTCAACTATGGCCTTAGTACTGTTGCTTGCACTCGGTCACTGCTGCTGCTGTATTTGTCATCCGGCACGTGCAATGACATGTATGTAACAACCAATGGATAGCGGGTTATGAGTCTGAAAGAATAAATTCGATTTGGTAAGATAATGTCAGAATTTTCACTTCGCAGCCTTGCCTAGCACCGTCAGTATTTGTGTCTTTTGTGTTTCTTAGTTATTATGACTCGGGAATTCAAGATTTACGTAGCCAATATACCACTAGAAAGTAATTACTTTTCGGCGTACCTCCAAGTCCGTAAGTAAAGGACAGCTGTTTTGGCACTAATTGAAATGCAGGTAGATCTCTGCCTCTCATTCCGATCACTCAGATCTGAAGCTACCTGAGTACGAACTAGTGCCATTAATTTTTTCTCATCGCGGTCTCGCCATTTACGTGCGTATTGATGTAGCTTATCAAACTCCACCACGATATAATCCCTGTCCAAACCCTATATTCAATTTTATGTGGTTAAATTTCCTTCTCCGTGGCAAATTATCCACTATTGCTTTATTTACATAACCCCCAAACTAGACAGAGATTCAACATTTAGCAAGTTTGATTCAATTCAAAGAATTGTATCCGTGTATCCCCATACTGAAATAGTTATTATTCCGGGTGGCTTCGAGATTTTGGACAGACAACAAACGAGGGACGATGTTTTGCGATCTTCGCTACGGAAAATGACTTGATCCACCTTATAAATGAGCCCACACGAATACAAGACGTTGATATCACACCGCCAACACCTTGGATTTGTTTTTAATTTCTCATCATGATAAGTACACCGTTGATATGCTTTTCCCCCTAGGCTCGTCGGACCATTGTGTGAAATCAGCTAATTTCAGGTACACCGACCACACAGTTAGAGCAAAGATTCCTAATGAACAGTATCGCAATACGAAAAATCTTATTGGGGCGGGTTTAACAGCTTCTTCAAGAATTTTAACTGGTCTTTATGTTTCCTCGATAACGAATTGGAATGAAATCCTTTATCCCTCATCGGATAAAGAGTATAGGACAAGGCATGTTTCGATCCGAGCTGTAAAGAAGCTCTCAGGGTTAGAGAAATGTTTCTTTAGTCCTACAACACCAAACCTACGGAGGAAAACTGAAAGAAGTTCAAACGAGGCAGGAACGACTGCAACGTCCTTCCTCAGTGTATAGAATTGTAATATGAACAAAAACTGAGGCAAAAAAGACTACAATATCCCAGATGTAGTAATAATTGTTGGTCGTATCTCAAAAACATAAGAAATTTTGATTGATCCTCCATCCCAACGTTCATTTATAATGACAGCTGTCAGTTCTTTAGATATGGCCAATCTGCTTGCTGCACACTTTACGGCCAGCTCAAAACTTCCAGATTATGTTTGCTCCCGCCAATATTTAAGCGTCGAATCTTCGATGGGACAAATCCACTTTCGCACTCGTGTAGCACTGAGTGTACTTAAAAATTTTACCATATACAAATCCGCTGCTCCAGATGGTATATCTACCCTTTTTCTGAAGGGGTGTTCTTCCACGCTGGTAAAACCACTGCTGTAGCTTTTTCATCAATCCTACTCTTTAGGACTCTTTCCGAGCAGATGGAAAACAACATTTGTCCAGCCCGTCCCTAAAATGGGCGATTCTTCTTCTTTTGCTACAGACACATTGCACTTACGTCCCTTCTTTCCGAGGTCATGGAAACGCTAATAAACCGTCAGCTCATAAAATATCTTGAAACATTGAAACTTCTCAATGACCGGCAATATGGTTTTCATAGCAACAGGTCCATTGGTGATTTGATGGCATGTCTCACCGAAAAGTGGAACCAAAGCGTACACCATTCTGGCGAAAGCAAGATAGTTGCACTTGATATTTCTAAGGCATTTGACAGAGTTTGGCATCAGGCTCTTTTGTCGAAAATGCGTGCTTTTGGAATCGATGACTCTTTTCTTCAATGGATTAGAAATTACCTTTCGGAACGTTCAATCCAAGTTTTCTTGGACGGTTTCAAGTTTAATATTCACAAAATAAATGTGGGTGTGCCCCAGGGCTCCGTTCTGTCTCCGACACTCTTTTTAATCTTCATTAATGATTTCTTATCTGCTACTTCTAATCCAATATGACTGATGACATATTCCTTCCCGGACTCACGCCCCTGCTCTTCGGCTGTAGAACGGGAACGGTAGCGTATGTTAAGCTCATTAAATTCCGATATTAATAGCATAACCAATTGAGGAACTATCAACCGAGTGGAATTTAATGCTTCCAAAGCTCAATGCTGTCTGCTGTCATTAAAGCGAAGCTCAAATACCCAGCCATTATCCATGAATGGCACTTGCATCGTCGAAACCGATAAACTTTTCATTCTGGGTATGAGTATCAGTAACAACTTACGTTGGAATGACCACATATTCGATGTCGCCAAAAATGCTGCGAAATGTCTAGGTTTCCTCAAGCGATGTAAGAAATATTTTAGCCCCTTTGATCTGGCTACAATATATAAGGCTTTCATCCGTCCAAAACTGGAGCACAATGCCCACATCTGGTCAGGTACTCCTAAAACATCTCTGCGCCTGCTAGATAGGATTCAAAACCGTGCGATAAAACTCATAGGTGATACTAATATCAGTCAATCAATTGACACCCTCGAACACCGACGTAATGTCTCCTGTCTCACCTTGTTTTATCGCAATTTCCACCACCAGTGCACCATTGAAATCGCCAGTAGCATTCCGCCCATTCAAACTTTCAACCGTAACACCCGTCTCGCTATGAATGCTCATCAGTATACCCTCAAGCCCATTTTCGGACGTACTCTAAAATATCGTGATTCTTTCCTAAGCCGTACAACTCGGTTATGGAATGCCCTGCCAACCTGTGTTTCCTGGTCGTTATAACTTACAAACATTTAAAAACAATGTACATCGGTACCTGTCTTTTCTTCCTCCCTAAATTTCCTTCGCCCGCGCTGTGTACGAACATTTTAATGGTACAAAAACCCCTTGAGCGCGCGCTGATTATATAAAAAAAAATCTGAACCTAGAGCGTCGCACTTTGTAAAACGTTGTGTCCTTTTTATTCATGACACAATCTGGTAGTTAATGAATTTAATGCTGCAGTTTGTTCCTAGGACTTAGCTGAGCCAGAGAGAACGGTAGTTTCCGCGTTGCCCCTTTGGTTCTAGCTGTGCTGAAATACTTCACTCATATTCATGCGAGACCGTTGCACTCTATCTCCTTGAGCACTTTTCAGAGCTTCATCATTCGGTATGTAGGATAACAACTCAGTCGCCGAATCCCTTAGCAATTTTTTGTATCGTTTTTGTCTTATATTGTAATATAACATATACAGTATTGAACAAAACTAAGGCAGCCCCCTGAGCTACCTAAGGAGTTTGCTTATAACGGATGTCGGAGAGTGGCTACGAAATGGGATTTTTTTTTTAAACAGAACATCTATTAGTTACAAAAACAAAAAAAAACTTTAAACATCAAAAAAACTAAAGCAGCCTTAAATATAAAAACATATTTCCATCAAATCAAAGGGTCTGCCATAATTTTTTTTACTATAAATTCAAGAATACTCTATTTTACCTTTATACACAGTCTAAATACAATGCCAAAATTTCAAAACTATCGTAGCGCTTGATAAAAGTATAGAGAAAATGGCAAGAAACTGTTATAACGAAGTTTTTAGACAAAAAATTATTATTGATTATAAAAAACGATTATCGAGGCATGCGATAAGCGATAAATATAAAACAAATAGATCTATAATATCGCGATTGATACAGAAGTTTGAGACAACCGGTAATACTACCGCCAAATATTAGGAGGGAAGACCTCGGAAAACGATTACAGAAATATTGCATCAACAGTGAAATTCAGTGGAGGAAATATGATCGTCTGGGGATGCTTCTCTGGTTGGGTGATAGGGCCAATATACAGAATAAATGGTATTATAGATCGTTTTAAATATTTAGACATCTTAAAAACAGTTATGTTGCCTTAAGCCGAAGAAAACACTCCATTAAGTGAAGGTTCCAACAAGACAACGATCCAAAACATACCAGAAAATTTGTCAGAACCTGGTTTGATGTCAATAAAACCGAAGTTCTGGATTTAACTGCGCAGTCTGCTGACCTTCATCCAATAGAGAACTTGTGGGAGATTGTCAACAGGTGCCTATGAGTGTGATAGACAGCCTAATTAACTCTATGTCAAGGTGATAAGGCAAAAGGATTCGCAATAAAATATTAATTTTATCGAATATTTTTTGTATTGTTGCTTTAGTTTGTCCAGGTGAATTTTGGACATTTTATGCTTAATGAATTTTTTATTTTTTATTTTTGTAATTAATAGATGTTGTGTTTATATTTTTGTTTTCCTGAATAAAGTGTAAAAATTTAAAAAAAATTCACTTTCGTTACTACTTCCTGACATAGGATTTAAGCAAAATCCTTAGTTTGCTCACAGGTGGTGCTTTAGTTTTGCCCAATACTGTATATGTTATATATCCACTCAATCATTTTATGGCGAAATTACTGAATATGGACTTACACAATTTAAAAGTGTTCTTCAATTCCAGTTTGAATAATGACACTTTCTGCTTGGTGATCTCCTGTATTTCCTGTTATTGTTGTTGCTGTTTCTGCCACTGCTGTTGTCACTATTATTTCTCCTGTTATTGTAGTTGCTGTTTTTGCTTATGTCATTGTTTGTGTTTTTGCATTTGCCTGCAATCTCGATATGTTCCTTGAGTGTTCAAGTCCAATTTGTCGAAATTCTCTGTTGCGAGACTCCTGGACCTTTGCAACAGTATTTTAAGTAAGGTTACTGGCATCGGATACCATTTATACGACTGAATATATAAATTTGCAGTTTCACCGCAGGATTGTTTAAATGCAGCTATATTTCTTTGATGTCCACAGCTTAAAGTCCGTAAAATTATAAACAATATCTCGATAAGTGATTGATCAAGTCCTGTTATGCTAGAAGCAAGGGCCGAAATTTTGAAAAATCATCTCGCCCTGTTTCGATCATTAGTGCCATTTTTGTACTTCCAATCTATAACCAATATGTAAAATACATTCAATTACCCTTATTTATGCATGTAAAGTAGATAAGCCCCAACTAATTGTGTGTAGATCACTAATCCTGTTTCTAATCATTTCCAAATTATTCATATCTTTGGCTGTCTCTTGGCATACGAGGGCGGGCCAATAAGTCCGTGACTTTTTGAATTTCTGACCTCTTTACTGAAACAGCAACACTGTTCCTGTCAACAGGCATCTGTCAGTTGACTCCTGTCAAAATTTAAACTTGCTGCGTCAGTTAGTTTGTGTTTGACAGCTATTTTTATCAGACTACTCACTAATTTGAGGAGAAAATGGAAAAAAGTGAATTTCGTGTGCTTATTAAGCATTATTTCTTGCGAAAAAAAACCATTACCGAGACCAAGGCTAAGCTTGATAAATACTATGGGGACTCTGCACCATCGATTTCAATGGTAAAAAAGTGGTTTACTGAATTTCGTTGTGGCCGTACAAGCACTGAAGATGCCGAACGTCCTTGACACCCGAAACAATCGAAAAAATTCACGATATGGTGTTGGCCGACCGAAGATTGAAAGTGCGAGAGATTGTGGAAGCCGTAGGGATCTCGCATGGCTCAGTGGTTTCAATTTTGAATGATCACTTGGGCATGAGAAAGCTTTCCGCAAGATGGGTGCCGCGTTTGCTCACAGTCGACCACAAACGCAATCGTGTAACAACTTCACAGGAAGGTTTGGCGTTGTTTAATCGCAATATGGAGGAGTTTTTGCGCCGTTTTGTAACCGTGGACGAAACATGGATCCATCACAACACACCAGAGAACAAACAACAGTCAAAACAGTGGGTTTCTAAGGGTGAATCGGCGCCAAAGAAGGCCAAGGTGGGTTTGCCAGCCAATAAAGTTATGGCGACTGTTTTTTGGGATGCACGCGGGATAATCCACATTGACTACCTTCAAAAGGGAAGAACAATCAATGGGGAATATTATGCCAACTTATTGGACCGATTCAATGACGATTTGAAAAAAAAACGACCTCATTTGGCCAAGAAAAAAGTTCTTTTCCACCAAGACAATGCAAGGGTGCACACATGTGCAGTTGCCATGGCAAAAATCCATGAATTGGGCTATGAATTGCTCCCTCATCCACCCTATTCTCCAGATTTGGCTCCGAGCGACTACTTCTTGTTCCCAAACCTGAAGAAATGGCTTGGTGGAGAAAGATTTGACTCCAATGATGAAGTCATCTCGCAAACAAAGGCCTATTTTGAGGACCTCGACAAATCATTTTTTTTGGAAGGGATAAAAAAATTGGAGAAGCGTTGGAAAAAGTGTATAGAGCTCAAGGGAGGCTACGTTGAAAAATAAAATTATTTTTTTATCAAAAAATCTGTGTTTTCTGGATATTACATATCTGGCCATCAACCATTGTTTCTTCAAATATATGATGTACTGGAAGTATCTGGTCGTTAAAGTCAACTAAGGTGGGCAGAATCTCTTTGATCTGACTTCTTAAATTTGCAAACTCTTCCAAAATTAAATCATTAATCTCTTTGACAAATCTAAATCTTATTGGTCTACAGTACGAGGTACATATGGTAGATGATGGGCGTGGATTTTGCGATAGTGTAATCATTTGGTTCACTTCATTGAATCCATGTAATCGCAAAGGAATCAAGTTGTTAAGATATATGTGTTTAGGAATATTTGACAACACAATGCAGACACTTTAATTTGTGCCAATTGCCGATGAGACAAAAAAAAAGGGAAGAAACACTTTCAGATGAATATGTAATTCAAAGTTATAAATTTATTTTGCTACTTAGCTGTTACAACCAAGGAGTCCTCCGTCAAGTATGTCCGATATCCAACTGGACGAGCAATTCACTCAGCAGCAGCCACCGAACCATGTTATCACATTTATTTGCAATACGAAGAGAGATGATGAGTATCAGATAGTGCACACATGTACACACATATTTACATGCCTACATGGTCCGATGGATACTGCTGAGGTGAACTGTTCTTCTAGCTCAACTGTACAAACATCAACCGATCGAGAACACAAACGATATGTACATAATATAATAAGCACAACTGAATGTCCGTATGTATGCTCACATGAAAGAAAATCAATTAAATATTTAAATATCGGCTGATGCGTGTACGGGTGGCCGTGGCTCAAGTGGTAGTGTGTTGGCTTCAGTCGTTCACGGAACTTCGTAGTGTGCGCATGTGTTTCGGCTTTTCTTAAGTAAAAATAAATAGTGAATTAAATCGTTAAGTAAGACATTTGACAAACCCCATATAGGCTCCAAGTGGCACAGTGGGTAGTGTGTTCGCTTCAGAATAAAAAAATCCAAAAAAAAATATAAATATATACATATATGTATATGTATATGCATATATGTATATATGAAGTGTATATGTGTTATGTATTGTATATATGTGTATGAATGTATTATATGTAAGTAGGTTAAGTAGATTAAGATTTATTTTGTAGGTAGTCTGTAAGTTTATAGTTTTAAGTATTAAACTCAAAAGAGTCCATATACTAAGTTTTTGCTTTTTAAAAATGTTTTCTTAGTTTAAGCTGTATTGTCCTAAATATAAGAATAAAAAAAAAACCTGTCAAAACGTCGAAAGACATAGTTTAAGTGTTAGGATTAATTTAGAGTGCCCGCATGGGGCCAGTAAGTTAGTATAAGAATATTTGTAAGTTATTTAAGCTAATTTTTAAGCGTTTTTTGTCTAGCATGTAAGAGTAAATTAAGAGATCAAATAAAAATGCATTTAAACTGAAACTGAACTGTGTTCGCTTCAGAGGACAAAGGTTGTGAGTTCGACTCCGAGTCGGGCAAGAGTACTTTTTTTAATTTAATTTTCATTGTGTGTGGTGATATAAAGTGTTGCATACTAGTACTGCAATAAATATCACGTTATGGATTGCGGAGAGCGGTCCGCTATGTTAATAGCGGGATCTGCGGAAACATCTGGTGAGGCTTCAAGCAGTTCAAGCCAATCACCAAAAACAAAGAGAAGGAGGAAGCTAAGGCCAATTCCTAACTTGGTGCAACGTCCCACCCGACAAACTTCCACTGAAAAGCTGCTTGAGGGAGTGAGGGAAGGGGCGCATTCGACATCAACAATAGCAGCAATTAATTGTCCACGGCGAGTCAATGACGACAACGCACATACCTCAAATGGTGGTATGAGACAGAACATCTTCGCTTCCTTGGCTCCATCGGAATCGGAAGATGAAGAGGAAGAAATGGCGTCTCTAAGTAGCAGCATCAAAATGCTGCAACAAAGAGTTCTTGCCATTAAAGAATTGCAAATGCTCAGAAGGAAGAAGGATGAGCAAGAGCAATCAAAACAGCAACAGCAGACTCAGACGCAGCTAGCTCAAAAGCAGCATCAACCCCAAACAAAAACAATAAGGCAGGTGCTGCAACAACACGAGCAAACAATGAGCAAACACCAACAGCAACAACAAGAGCAGCCACAACAACGGCAACAGCAAAAACAGCTACAGCAAAAACAGCAGCAGCCACAACAACGGCAGCTGCCACTACAACGGCAACAGCCACAACAGCAGCAGAAACAACAAATGCAGCAAAAAAAACAACAACAACAACAGCAGCAGCAGCAAAAACAACAACAACAACAACAACAACAACAACAACATCAGAAGCAACAAAGGGTTCCACCCATTAACACATTTAAGATGGAACTAAAGGAAACGATAGAATTATGTAAGTCGGCCATAGGCAATAATTTTTATATTAAAAGACTTAGCGTAGATAGGCACGCGATCCACTGTAACACAGTGGAGCGCTATTATAAAATAAAAGATTTATTGAAGGATTCGACGACGGAGTTCTTCTCCTACACCCCGAAGGGGGACAAGCTGCAAACGATGCTGCTGAGAGGGATAGAACCGTCGACTGATCCGGAGGAGCTCCTTGCACTGTTGAAAGAGAAGGAGTGCGAAGGGCTCAAATTCGTGGGGGTCAAGCCGTTTGTCACGGCTAGAGCTAAAAGGGAGAAGCGGAAACTACCGTTCTTCCTGGTTCAGCTAAGTCCCGAAAGCAAACTGGATGGTCTAAGGAGTATCAAAGTCCTGGACTACCAGGTTGTACACTGGGAGAAATTAAAGAGGAGCGAAAACATTTTACAATGTGTTCGCTGCCAAAGGTTCGGGCACGCCGCGTCGAACTGCGAAATGCAGCCTCGATGCGTGAAGTGCGGAAAGAACCACAAGTCAGAGGAATGCGTTCTGGGTAAGGACGGAACGTCAGAAAAGAGCCAGCTCTCTTGCGCGCTATGTAGGAACACGGGACACACAGCAAATTATCGGGGTTGTCCCAAATTCCAATACATTAAAAGAATAAATCTGGCCCGGCAGCAGAAAGTGGAAGTTAAACGTCCACCCGTGCAGTTACAAACTCCAGCCGTTACTCCCCATGTTACCTACGCCCAAATGGCGGCAGGTAGGGGAAATACGGTACAGCAAACGAAGGTTGCATCTCAGGCCCCAGCGCCTAGAGCACCGGAACCAGTACCTGACATGCTAGCTATCTTGCTCTCTATCCAGGGACAGATGGCTCAGCTACAACGTCATTTAACTGAACAGACCGCGCGGGTGGATCAAGTATACGCGCTGCTGCCTGGCCTAACGCACCTTTTGACGTAATGGGTACGTACGTGACGGAGCAGACCCTGAAGGTCCTTGCAGTGAATGTGAATTCACTGATTAGGTTCGAACGACGAGCCGCACTATTCAAGTTGCTTAAAGACCAAGCCCCTGATGTGCTTTTGGTTAGCGAAACTAAGCTTACCAAAAGACACAAAATGAGGCACAGAAAATACAAAATAGTACGGAGAAACCGACCCAACTCCATTCAGGGAGGTGGCGTTGCGATTTTCGTAAGAAAAGGTATACGTTTTAAAAGAGTATACAGTCGTGTAGTACGTAGGTTCCAAGTGCTGGAAGCATGCATCGTGTATATTCCCCTCCGTAGTGGAAAGCGGCTGTACATGGTGTCTGTCTATACACCTAAGGCTACTCAATCCACCTTATTCATCTCAGAGCTCGAGACACTTTTTCGATTCCTGAGGCTGGAATTGGAAGATAACTATTTTATTATCGGCGGAGATTTCAACGCCAAACATAGTGATTGGGGAAATAATACACCAAATACTAGAGGGAACCTACTATTCAAATGGTGGGGTCAACACAGCATAATGTATCGACTCGGGCTTAAGGCGACGGATAGTCCGTCGTTTCCCAGACACGGTCCTATTTGGATCTTCTGCTGTTCGACTCACGAATACAACTGACATGCACTAACCAACAAACTACAAACTGTCTACGCACTTTCGTGTATGACAGTGACCATTGCGGTCTCAGCACCGAAATAACTGTCCACAACGAGATTGCGGAATTGGATGAATTTGTTCAAAGGCATTCCTACAATTATAGTAGGGTGCGTTGGACACACTTCACCAGAACACTGACGAGAGCACTCTCCTCGAATTCGCTCTACCCACCGTCCAACAGAAATCTGTCAAACGAGGAGATTGACAGGTATCTTAGACTAATGGACGATACAATCAAACGAACAATGGACAAAACGATACCTCGGTATCAACACACTGACGAAGAAGACTTATTCCGCAACGCAACTATTGACGCACTGCACCGACAAAAAAGTAGACTGCTATCAAGACTAAAAACCTTGTACAGACAGTTTACTGACAGACATAACCCTGAGATCATGACACTGAAGTCGTCGATTAAAAACCTCCAGACATTAATAAAGGAAAATTACATAAATTCTGTAAGTTTGTATTGGAACAATAAAATTCGGGCTGTAAACACCAGCAACCCGAATATGTTCCCGCAAATAAATAAAATATTTCGGAGAAATAATCAGAACGACCTTCCATGTCTTAGAATCACCCGAACAACGAACAAATACTTGTAGCAGCAGGCATCGATCCAAGTGAGGCCGTTGATGATGACAACTTCTTTGTGATCGAGGATCCGCAGGAGCAGGTAGAGGCTATAGGAGCGACTTTCCAGGAAGTGTACAAGGCGAATGTTATCATTGGCCCGAACCACGACCTGGAGAATCGAGTCCTTGTACACAATTTCTACCTTCGAAATGAAATAGAGAATTGGCGATTCGAGAACTCGGGCTTCACCCAGTTTAGTGACGAGAATAGGTCAAATAACGTCATTGCCAACGATAGGGTACTACCCTCTTTCATTTCGAAGGAGGAGCTCCAAACGATCTTCGAATCGCTTAGAAGTAAGAAATCAGTGGGAACCGATGAAATACCGAACATCGTGCTTCGACATCTCCCTCTAGAAGCGGTGAACATTTATACCACCCTGTTTAATAATGCAATGAATAATGCACATTATCCAGCGCATTGGAAAACTGCGGTGGTACATCCCATACCTAAAAGGGATAAAGATACTTCCAATCCGGCGAATCTCCGCTCGATCAGTCTTCTTCCAAACATCAGTAAGGTTTTCGAGAAGGTAATCAATAGAGTCCTGACTAAGTGGGTTGAGGACAAACATATAGTTCCGGATAATCAATTCGGTTTCAAGGCGGGGCATGACATCATTCATGCTGTGTCGAAACTGGTTTCTGATATCCAATGGAATAAAGGCAAGAACCAGTGCACTGGTGTCTGCCTGATTGACTTGGAGAAGGCCTTCGACACCGTATGGTTAGAGGGACTCTTTTTCAAGCTGGACAGGTTGGGCATTAGTAAACCACTGCTGTATATTCTTTTTGATATGCTCTCCAGTAGACAGTTCATCGTGAAGAATGGCGATGTGACTTCTGCTGGAACATTTAACATTAAAAACGGTCTGCAACAAGGTGCGGTAAATTCGCCGATCCTATTCAACATTTACACAAGTGATCTGATAGGTTCACTTCACCATGCCATAGCGTACGCAGACGACTTAATCGCGTACAGATCAGGTCCAAAGATTGAGGTCATTAACATACTTTTGCAACGTGACTTCGATAAAATTAAACAATATTGCGGAAGTTGATTTTCAACTTCCAGAAATCGGAAACCATTCTGTTTAGGACGCCTTTGTCTGGGGCCTCTAGGGATACCAGAAAGAATTGGCGAAAGTTCTCTATCGTCGGACAACATGGACAGCCACTTGCTTGTCGAAATGTAGTCAGATACCTTGGGATCTGGCTAGATCAATATCTGTATTTTAGCAAACATATAGATGTTGCTATGGCCAGAGCCAGAGGTGCTTTTGCCCTTACAAAGAGACTGTTTTATAACAGCCAACTCGATGCGAGGGTGAAGGTGATCTGTTACATGGCCCTTATCAGGCCCATGCTTGTATTTGGATGTCCTGTGTGGTTCAACGTGAGAGCAAGTTTGTTGGAAAAGATTCGGGTGTTTGAGAGGGCTTGTCTTAGGACTTGTCTTCGCTTATACAGAACACCAGAGTCTGAGTACATAAAATTCTATCCTAATGAGGTCTTGTACAATACGGCGAACCTAATAAGAGTGGACAATTTCGTCATTAAGTTGACTCGAAGGCACATTGCGAGAGCAATGACCTCATCGAACAACCTGATCTCAGGGGCTTACTACCCCAATTATATGTATCACGAGAGAGCTCGCCTTGACGGCTTTATTCCTCCAGAAGCATTCCTCTATCTAGATAGTAAAGGTCTGATCCAGGACAGATTGGCGGTGCCGCTAATCTTCCACGTCGCTCGAACAGCTGCGGACAGGCGACTCAACTACGAGAGAGACGTCGCATATGGCAGTGCGGAGCTTCTCCGGTTCAGTAGGGCGGTAGGGAGTCGTGACAGGAGGGATGTTGCTCAGCAGCACCAGCAATTTTGGTGGCTTGAAGAAGGCGAGGATGCTTCGTAGTCGAATTCCTCCAGTGATAGGTAGCTTCATGTGAAGCAGAGTGGGCCAGTCTAATTATTTTTATTTTTGTTTTTTTAGCCATGGCCGGCTTATATAGTTTTAGGTAGTATTAAGTTAGATTTTAAGAACAAAAAAAAAAAAAAAAAAAAAAAAACCAAAAAAAAATAAATAAAAATAAAAAATTATAAAAAAAAAATAAAATATAAATATATACATATATGTATATGTATATGCATATATGTATATATGAAGTGTATATGTGTTATGTATTGTATATATGTGTATGAATGTATTATATGTAAGTAGGTTAAGTAGATTAAGATTTATTTTGTAGGTAGTCTGTAAGTTTATAGTTTTAAGTATTAAACTCAAAAGAGTCCATATACTAAGTTTTTGCTTTTTAAAAATGTTTTCTTAGTTTAAGCTGTATTGTCCTAAATATAAGAATAAAAAAAAACCTGTCAAAACGTCGAAAGACATAGTTTAAGTGTTAGGATTAATTTAGAGTGCCCGCATGGGGCCAGTAAGTTAGTATAAGAATATTTGTAAGTTATTTAAGCTAATTTTTAAGCGTTTTTTGTCTAGCATGTAAGAGTAAATTAAGAGATCAAATAAAAATGCATTTAAACTAAACTTTTGGTTTAGAGTTTAATTTCCAAACAATATGCGTCTTCAAATTGATTTGAGGTGGTCTTTTGCTTATATCTACTTTGGCCTCCGCTTCCATTACAATTCCATTTAAAAATCATTGTTAAGTTGGTTACCACAATTTTTTCTTCAACAAAAATTCCATTCAACACATCCTTTTCCACAACACACAGTCCCGTTATTGTCAAATCGACTAATGATTGCAACTTAATTTCAGCGCAGGATTCACTGACTATGCAATCACTAGGTGCAGGATAGCACTTTTTTTTTGCATTTCTTATTTGCTCGCATGATGGGTAAAATTTTAGTCCTTTCTCTATTGCCCATTTTCTAATTAATTTATATTTTCGGCAGCTCAATTTTGTGGCAGTTATTAGGAATAACGCTTCTTCAGGAGAATACTGTTTGTGCGTAGAAATTTGTTGTTCTGGACTTGAGACCCTTTTTCCCAATATACGGGCGGCTTCATATTATTAGCATGAGTTAGATCACTGAAGGTATATTCATGGAGCAGTTTGTCACCCTTAATTGTTTTTGATTTTGAGCTACGAGAACTTGAAGCAACATTTTTTCTTGGCCGTCTAACTTTTTTGACAGTTTGCGAAACGCTTGTACCGGATGCATATAAGTTTACATTTAGCCAATCATTCAATAATGCATTTTTGTCACGATGACATGTTTTCCATCTGTGATTGAGCTTTAATAAATGAAGGAATGATCCGCTTAAGTTCATTTGACATTAATTCAGAAACGTTATTTAAATTAAATTTGGTTTTAACGTAATAAAGAAGAATAGATTCTGTCCTAAATGAGGACACTCCTGAGTTATTTTCATAATTTCTCAAAATCTCTGTTCCTTCCTTGATACAAGTAGAAGGTTGTCTGAAAAAACGTGAATAGTTTTCAGAAATGCAGTTTACTGCACTTATGTGTACGATTCATTCGTGGGGTTTCTTTTCAAAATTTGAACGTTCATTTAAGAAAAACATGTACAATAGTATTATTCAAAATATTGCCCATCTGAAGCTATGACTTTTTCCCATCTTTCTGGATCCCATCCCAAAAGAACTGCGCCGGCTTGGCAGCCAAGAATGAATCAAGCCAATTTTTGTCTTCTGCTCTGATGTGAACCGTATTTCAGTGAGGGCGTTCTGCATCGACCGGAACAAATGGTAGTCAGAAGGGGCACGGTCTGGGCTATAAGGCGGGTGGGGTAAGTCTTCCCATCCACTGTTTTCCAAATAGTTCTTAACCGGAATAGCAACGTGGGGCCGGGCGTTGTCATGATGGAAAATTACTGCCTCGTGTCTGGTCGCATATTCCGGGCGTTTTTCGGCCACTGCTCTCTTCAAACGAATTAATTATGTTCGGTAGCGTTGTCCATTGATGGTTTCACCCGGTTTTAGCAGCTCATAATACAGCACACCCATCTGATCCCACCTAATACAGAGCATTACCTTCGCGCCATGGATATTCGGCTTTGACGTTGATTTGGCTGGTTGGCCGGGTTTCACATATGATTTTTTGCGCTTGGGGTTGTCGTAATGGATCCATTTTTCATCACCAGTAACAATCCGATGCAAAAATGACTTACTTTTGTGGCGTTCCAGCAGCATTTGGGTGCTTGAATGACACCCAAAGATTCTGCGAGCTCTTCTTGTGTTTGGCAACAATCTTCATAGAGTAATGCTTCCAGTTCTTCATCTTCAAACTTTTTTGGCTGCCCAGGACGTCCATTGTCTTCCAAGCCAAAATCACCACTTTTAAATCGTGCAAACCACTTTTGGCACGTTCGCTCAGCTAGCGCATGTTCACCATAAACTTCCACCAAAATACGATGACTTTCGGCAGAAGTTTCTTCATATTAAAGTAATGAAGAAGAACTCCCCGCAAAAACACTTTTCCAGGTACAAAGTTCGACATATCTAAATGAAAAAAAATTATTGTTGTTTACGCCTACTGCACGAATTAAGTTATATATAAAATCACGACGTAAAACTGCTTTTATAGTTAAACACGAAGTACATACTTTGATGTAAAATACCCATACCAAAATATTTTTTTGCAAATTAACACTTGCAGCAAATTGAATTTACAATGTAACACGGAGAGAAACTACATACGATGGTTGAAGCTTAGTCGGTAGACAGTTGCTTTTGTCGGCTGATTATCGATATAAGCAATCTGTCTGTTCGACGATGTAATCACTTTAATCTTGTGTGGTCACCCTAAATGGCCACTGAACGATAACTAAATTGCAAATTTAACGAATCATGTAACTTGTTCCATTTCCATCCCCTTTTCTCCTTCCATCCGTTTTTTCTTTCAATAAACTCTCTCTCTCTCTCTTCATGTCGAATTGTGAAGCAGCAAGCACGCATTTTTATTTTTTTATAAGACTTCAGCCCTAAAAGTTTGCAATCGGTAAGTCGAAAAAATATTCGAAGTTCCCCAACGCGAACGAACAAACACTATCTACCGATATAATTTTGTTGCATATGGTCAATCTAGTGTAACAGCTTTGCAGCAAATTTGCAACGAATGTATAATCTTCTACGAGGGGCGTTCAATATATTCTCGGTATCGATATGAAGGAAAATGCGAATTCAATTTAAATTGTTTTTATTTTTCAATATAATCTCCCCTAACATCAATGCATTTGTTACATCTTGAGATAAGCTTTTTTAAACCCTCAAAAAAATAAATTTCCTCTTTCTCTGCAAAATACCGACTTGAGTTCTTCATCATCCGAAAATTTTTTTCCACGAAGACATTTTTTCAAATCCGGAAACAGGAAATAATCACTAGGGGCAAGGTCTGGACTATAGGGTGGGTGTTGGATTTCTTCGAAACCACAATCTCGCGCAGCAGCCTTGGAAACTCGCGCCGTGTGAACAGGAGCGTTGTCATGAAGAAGCAACACACCCGCTGCGAGTTTACCCCGTCTTTTCTTTTTAATTTCCTCCCGCAAATTATGCAAAGTGGAAGCGTAGGATGTGGCGTTGATGGTTTCACCTTTTTTTTTGTACTCAATGAGCAAGATTCCCTTTGAGTCCCAAAAAACTGTGGCCATGAGCTTCCCCGCAGACGGAGTGACTTTGAACTTCTTCGGGGGGTCTGTTCCTTTTTTATGCCACTGCATGGACTCTTGTTTGCTTTCAGGGTCATAGTGGTGGACCCATGTTTCGTCCCCAGTAACAATTCGATCCATAACATCGTCCGCGTTCTCACTACACATCTCCAAAAGCTCTCTACAGCATGCGATTCTCACTTTGTTCTGAGGCGCTGTGAGCATTCGTGGCACCCACCTTGCACTGACCTTTGAAAGGTTAAGATGGTCATGAAGAATGGTGTGAATGGTACCAATTGAAAGCTTGGTGATCTCTGCCATCATTTTCACCTTTATTCGGGCATCCTCAAGAACAAGTTTTTCGACTTCTTTGATGCTTTCTCCCGTACAAGCAGTAGCCGGGGCGCCGGAGCGGGGGTCGTCTTCAATGCTCTCTCTGCCTCTCTTGAACTCACTTGACCACTTTTGCACAGTTGATAATGAAGGTGCGGAACCCTGGTAAACAGCCACCATCTCTTCATGAATAGTTTTTTGACTTTTTCCTTGCTTAGTGAGAAATTTAATTACAGCGCGATGCTCAATTTTCACCATCATCGTGTCAATTGCCATTATGATTCTGTTTAACTTCAGATAAAACGCGAATTAATAATCACATTTATATGAAATTTTACATGAATGCACTAAAATAATAGTATTACTTGATAAATAAATCAATTTATATATATATACAACCACAGCTTCACCCGAATATGTTGACGCCCCTCGTAACATATTAACTGTTTCATCCCTTTTTAATTCAAGATATATGCTAGAATAATGTTAATGATTTTCCAAAATTCTAAATTCTTAATGGAAGTTGGCTTGTTGTTGATTTCTAGTCAACTACTCATCTTATTAGATTTTTGTTAACTGAAAAATTGTATGTCTTTCGATTTGGAAGCTAGTCCACTAGCATTTGAGAAACGGCCACGGCCAGAAGTAAAGTAATCTTTATAAAAAGAGTTTTATTAACAAAAAAATTATACAAAATGGTAGTAAAAACTTAATTTTTAATAGGGAAACGCTGTTTTATCACAATGAAAGCGCCATAGTGAATAGGAATAAATAAATACAAATTGTTTCGAACTTCTTGAAAGAGCAAAACTTTAAAGAAATAGTATAATTATTAAAATCTTAGAACATCAGCTTTATTAACATCACAAATTGAACATAAAAATACAAAATTAGGTGTTTCATGAGACCATGACCTAGGCGAAATCAAAATACGCTTCGGCAAAATGGCGTGAGCAAATACAAAAAAAAAAGACACTATGCACTATTTCAAATAAATAATATTAATTAAGGAGGCGTGCTATGAAATTCTAATTTGAAGATGTGAAAAATATTGTAGCCATTTTTCAAACATTGTGTTTTATACATAACAAAATAATCGGCAAAGTTTAGAGTGGTTCAGAAAGTACGAGAAATACGTTTATTAACAAATCGCAATACACTCACTTGCACTGGTGAACGTCACAACTCGAAAAATGACATTTTTCTTAACACAAAAAAGCACCTTGTCTCAGCCATTGAAGACTCATCTCACAACTGACCCTTTTCCCTAAACGTCAGTAGCAACTGATAAGCATGAACAAACGACACTACTGTTCCCTTGCGGCCAGAGAATGCTCTTAGACTTGCGACGTTTTACCACAATTTCTGAGAACTATTAGAGCCATCTCTGACACATAACTCAAAAACGCCGAATTTTCTATCAATGCAGCGATACTATATGTACTCGTAGGTATTAAAATTGTTTCATTTTATTTAATTAAAAAAATGCTCTAAACTCAACCTAACACTTACTCTCTGTCTTTGCACGCAATTCAGCAGTATATTTATTTATTTATTTAAAAAAAAATGGTGTAATCCATACAAAAAAAAGGGGATGGTTGTATTATATTATATGTAGATATATATGTACTGGTAGACTCTTCTACCCACAGATGGTACCGATCGAGTGAAGATGTTAAGTATTCAATGGCTTCCTCAAATCGATAAATTCTCTTTCCATTACACCATTCCAAAATACCAGCACCCAACGAAACGATTAATTCTATCCACTATTGCACGCCTGTATGATTCTATGGGCTGGATTGCACATTGCATTACCAAGGCAAAGCTCCTGATGCAACAACTTTGGATTCACAAACACCCATGGGACGATCCAATCGACGGCGATCTCCTACACAGTTGGACAATATTCCAGGATGATCTCCAAGCGATCAATAACATACAACTCTCTCGTTTTGTATTAACAGTTGGCAAGGAGAAACGTTTTCAACCTAAGGGTAAAAGACGAAGACCGCAAAGTTCAAATACGTATTCTTCTGTCAAAGTCGAAAATTGCAGCAATAAACCCAACCACTCTTCCCCGCCTGGAGTTATGCGAAGCTGTCACACTGGCCAAACTTTTAAATCACATAAAGCAGACTCTTGAGTGGACTAGTTTTCCCACTTTCCCTTGGACAGATTCCACTATTACTCTGTGCTGGATTCGCGCTGACCCTTCGAAGTGGGAGACTTTTGTGCAAAATAGAGTCGGGGAGATCCGACGTCTGACAAATGTCAATATATGGAAGCACATTCCTATCCAACATAACCCCGCCGATTTAGTTTCCCGTGGAACATCACCATCGACGCTGGTAAAATCAACACACTGGTGGAATGGACCGCCAATTTTGCTCAATTCGTGAGATTTCGAACTACCAGGACAACTAACTGGCCTCATCACCGATGAGGAGAAGAAGGAAGTCAAAGTTTGTCATATACAAATCTCGGAAAATATATTGAAAATATTCCGATTCATTCTCTCTCAAATATAAAACGGGTGCGCAAATAACAGCGTACTGCATCCGTTTTGCGACCAATATCTGAAAATTGAAGTCAGAAAGAACCTTTAGAATTTTGGAACCCCAAGAACTGGATGCCACAACTAAATTTCTCGCTCGAAGTGCCCATCGCGAAATGTTTCCTAGAGGATTGAATAAAACAAGAGGTATGGCACCTTAAACACCCTGGCAAGACAAGGACGGCATATTTAGAGTAGGCGGTAGATTAAAGTATGCAAATCTTACTTTTGGACAACAACATCCAATCATACTGGAACCAGGTCATCATTTTACGAGGCTGATCATTCGAGAAACCCACACTTCAACCCTTCATGGCGGTATCCAATTAATGATGGGGTACCTGCGAAATAAATTCTGGATATTCAGCCTTAAGAGAGCGGTTAAGAAACAAATCCACGAATGTATCACCTGCTTCAGATTTCGAGGCAAAACTGCTCATCAACTGATGGGGGATCTACCCTCGCAAAGAGTGTGTGAGTCAAACCCGTTCACACACACAGGATTGGATTATGCGGAACCGATCGAAATTCGGACATGGAAATGTCGGGGAGCTAAGTGCTTAAAGGGCTACTAGCGGCCTTTATATGTCTAACCACAAAAGCTGTGCACTTGGAAGCAGCTACCGAACTCACGACTCAGGCGTTCTTGGCTGCATTTCGTAGATTCACAACACGACGAGGAGTATGCTGTCAACTGTACAGCGACTGTGGGACGAACTTTGTCCGGGCTGATGCGGAGTTATCTCGCTTGATGAAAAGGAAATCGCAGAGTTATTAGCAAACTAAGGAATCCAGTGGAACTTTATTCCACCAGCTTCCCCCTACTTTGGAGGATTATGGGAAGCTGGTGTAAAGAGTACAAAACATTACTTAAAACGAGTTGTTCGGATCGGAACTCTAACGTATGAAGAGCTCGCCACGCTTCTGATACAAATAGAAGACTGCCTTAACTTGAGACCTTTATGTCCTCTGTCCGAAGACCCAGGTGACCTCAAAGTTGTAACTCCAGCACATTTCCTCATCGGCCAAGACCTGTTTACAGTTCCTGAACCAGACCAACCGCCAGAACAAACAAATTTCAATAATCGATGAAAGCAATCCAGTTTAAGCAAGTTGGGTCGTATCTTGAAAATTACGGATTTGAGATGAAATGACCTGACAGTTTTCTTTGCTTGTAAATACTAGGTACACGTTTCAATGTATTCCGAAAAAAAATTATGAAATCAAAATCTTAAGCTTAAAAAAAAATATCACTTTTGACCTTCAATAACTTTTGACACATTCATTTTAGGGCAGCATTCACTTTCAAATGATACCCCACTTGTTAGCATTCATGCATAAATTTTTAGCGTAGGGGTTTGCTTAAAAATCTCGGAAGGGATATATTTTCGACCCCATGCATATGAGTTTTTCTCAAAATATGTTAAGGAATCTCCCCTTAAAGTTTTCAACAAATTATCCGGAACACATTGTATAAAGATATACACATGTTTATGTATGTATGGTATGTTTAGAAAAAAAAAGCTTTAAATCTGCAGTTTATTTTTTATCAAACTTTACATACAGTCTTATTCTTTCATGGACGTGCGTAGGAAGTATCAATGCAATTTTTATTTTATTGTATTAACTGTACTAAAAGTTACTAAACACTCGTACCGCATTATTCAAATGATTCCCACGGAAGCGCTTGCACGAGTGAATGCGCTGCCTGGATCGAAGCCAATATTCCAGAAATATCACGTCGAATGTTCGTTTTCCAATCGTCTAAAGTTGGCTTCTTGGCATAGATCGGAGACTTAACGTTGATCCAAAGAAAACATCCTAAAGGTGTTAAATCACACGATTGAGGCGGCCAATTAATTCGCCCATTTCTGGCAACAAGACGATCACAGAATTTCGTATTCAATAAGTCTCCACTGACCTCGTCCGCTTCACCACCGGCATGATTATGTAGTACGGCCCAAAAGCACCTCCGGCTTGAAAATTTCAATTATATTCAATGATTGTTGGAATTTGGTTCACTTGACCAAATGGGGCAATTTTGCCCCACTGAGGATGATTTTTGGTTGGAAGCCCAGAACTTCCTCCATCCCTGAGGTTGACCAATCTGCCAGCTGACACCCCTTACACAAGTAGTTGCGCAAACAAATACCGACAGCCTTTCTATTCGTGAATGGGCAATCTCCATAGACAGCTTTTTTTTTAAGGCGTTAGGCCACCCTAGAGGCCGTAAAAATAGGCTTTTTGTGATTTTTCTCAGGAAAAATATAAAATAAATCGAGATTACAAAGGTTGAAGTTTATTGTACGAGGGCGGGTCAATAATTCCGTGCATTTTTGAATTTCTGACCTCTTTACTGAAACAGCAACACTGCTCCTGTCAACAGGCATTTGTCAGTTGACTCCTGTCAAAATTTAAACTTGCTGCGTCAGTTAGTTTGTGTTTGACAGCTATTTTTATCAGACTACTCACTAATTTGAGGAGAAAATGGAAAAAAGTGAATTTCGTGTGCTTATTAAGCATTATTTCTTGCGAAAAAAAACCATTACCGAGACCAAGGCTAAGCTTGATAAATACTATTGGGACTGTGCACCATCGATTTCAATGGTAAAAAAGTGGTTTACTGAATTTCGTTGTGGCCGTACAAGCACTGAAGATGCCGAACGTCCTGGACGCCCAGTTGAGGTCTCTACACCCGAAACAATCGAAAAAATTCACGATATGGTGTTGGCCGACCGAAGATTGAAAGTGCGAGAGATTGTGGAAGCCGTAGGGATCTCGCATGGCTCAGTGGTTTCAATTTTGAATGATCACTTGGGCATGAGAAAGCTTTCCGCAAGATGGGTGCCGCGTTTGCTCACAGTGGACCACAAACGCAATCGTGTAACAACTTCACAGGAAGGTTTGGCGTTGTTTAATCGCAATATGGAGGAGTTTTTGCGCCGTTTTGTAACCGTGGACGAAACATGGATCCATCACAATACACCAGAGAACAAACAACAGTCAAAACAGTGGGTTTCTGAGGGTGAATCGGCGCCAAAGAAGGCCAAGGTGGGTTTGTCAGCCAATAAAGTTATGGCGACTGTTTTTTGGGATGCACGCGGGATAATCCACATTGACTACCTTCAAAAGGGAAGAACAATCAATGGGGAATATTATGCCAACTTATTGGACCGATTCAATGACGATTTGAAAAAAAAACGACCTCATTTGGCCAAGAAAAAAGTTCTTTTCCACCAAGACAATGCAAGGGTGCACACATGTGCAGTTGCCATGGCAAAAATCCATGAATTGGGCTATGAATTGCTCCCTCATCAACCCTATTCTCCAGATTTGGCTCCGAGCGACTACTTCTTGTTCCCAAACCTGAAGAAATGGCTTGGTGGAAAAAGATTTGACTCCAATGATGAAGTCATCTCGTCATTTTGAGGACCTCGACAAATCATTTTTTTTGGAAGGGATAAAAAAATTGGAGAAGCGTTGGACAAAGTGTATAGAGCTCAAGGGAGACTACGTTGAAAAATAAAATTATTTTTTTATCAAAAAAATCTGTTTTAATCCAAAAGTCACGGACTTATGGACCCGCCCTCGTACATAAGTATTATGATTGATCGTAAAACACAATTTTTATAGAACAATTTATTTAAAACTGGCTGTGCAGCGTTTCTCAGATGACCTCTCTTTTTTAAATTTTCTACGGCTGTACCAATAGTTCCTGTGAATTTTGAATTATGATAAGTCACTAAATTTCTTTTTATTGTACCTAAAAACAGCTAGAGAAGTACGTAGAATTTTGGCCGAATGGCACACTTCCAAAGTCAAACTTGCAATATTTGGAGAAAAATCGCCAGAAAATTGTTAATAACAAATGAATTATGCCATATAAAAATCCTACGTACTTATTTAGGCAATATATTTTTAAAGATCTAGTTAAAATTTTAGATGAATTGGTTGAAAATTGTTCAAGTTATGAGTGCAGCCAAATTGCAAAATGCAGTTTTGAGATAAACGCGTTTAAAATGTTAAGCTATATAAAGTCATGAAAAATTGTGCAATTGTACCTTTAATCAGGGATGCCTGCACCATATAATTGTCCTTCTCGATTAGTATCCTGCTTTTCCATTTCTTTTCTATTGGATTGTAATGCAATCCTCCACTCTTCAGACAGCGATTTTTCTACAAGCTTTATGCGTTCTTTTTCAATCTCCAAGCACATTTCGCAGCTTTGAGGCCGATTTCTAAATCCACCAATTTCATTATGTGCAAAATTGAGGCAAAGCCGTCATTGAATACCCTTACTTCAATATCCATAGCTATATTCAACACAGTTCTACAACTGGAAATGGATTTTGGGGCCAATGCCCACACAGTCGAATTAAAACTTTCATTACAGTTTTGATTATAACCGCCGCGCCGATGCATCGAGTAAGAAGATCGTCTCTGGACAATTCTTCGTAGACTGGCTTGATAGCTTCATACACTTCAATTGGATGAGCTGGCTTATGTTTGTACTCAACCAAACTACTTGTAGCTTTAGCCTTTTGCCAGAAGCGTCATGAATCCTTTCTGATGGGACATTTATCATGCCGCGGTTTTGCATCAGTAGATAATTTATGATCGAGTGTAGCCCATATATTTACTGTCTCTCATGTTTTTAACTGAATCACAGTTTCTAGGAATGGCTACTCCATAATAAATAGAGTTCGTCTATTAGTTTTCCCGTCAATTTGCCCCTTCCACCGATACCTTAGAAAGAGTGAAAAATAGGCCGAGGAAGTTGCGTGAATTGCACTAAACCTTTTTATTTCGTGCAAACCAAGTAATCGAATGGAAATTACAATTCTACGGCTTATTTCATAGCCTTTTCCAATGAATGGACTACTAGGTATCTCAGTCTGTACACATTTTTCACAGCACGCTACTATTTTGAATCCGAAACCGCGTTTTCACACTTTATAAACGACAACGTTTATAATAACAGAAAAAACTGCAATAAAGTTTATCATACGATAACCAAAACCTGGATTCACTTCAATATTGTACATATCTTCCGACTGCGGTCTTCTTCCAGATATTTTCGGTCTCTTGCTGTATGTACGTGTCTCGTTTGCACCTTTTTGACCACAATACACTTTGTCACTCATTATAAAAATTAACCAATAACACTCTCAAAACAAAAAAAAAACAGTTACCACAATTATCGAAAAAAAAAAACAAATGTTTCTCAAATAGCGTTCTTCTCGAATATTTCACTGTACGAAACTGACTGAAACCGACGTTTCTAAAGACGAAACAAGCAATAGTCTGAACACGTGGCAAATAGCTTCAAAAACATCTGCCGTGTACCTACTCTAGTCCCATAAAATACCGTCCTCGTTCCGGTCATTAGGGGCTCGCTGCCAACCTGGCAGACTTGTCCTATACTTTGAAAAACAAGTACTTCGAGATATTTTCCGGTCATAATCTTTTGGGATATCATTTTAAGGTCCTAATGGACCATTGAAAACAATAAAAAAAAATCGATGTTATGAAAATCCTAGAGTGGCCTAACCCCTTAAGAACTTAACACCCAAGTGGGTATTGCCTGAGCACGCGTTAAGGTTTTAAGAAAAATGGGACAGAGAGAGAGAAAGAAAGATTTTTGAAATCAGTATTTATTTCGCCCCAAGGGTGGCATCCAACATATAATGGGGAGATTACATTTTTAGTGTAATCGGGATTGTTGTATTCTAGGCAACCTCTCATCTTACGTGAATTTAGTTGCCTGAAAAAAAGAATGCCTTTCGGGCGCGGCTGGTATTAAACCCCAACCTATATGATTTGGAAGCCACTTGATCCACCGCCAATCACACCATAGACGGTACCGTGTAGGTGTCACTGTGAATCCTAGGGCCTCTCTTGGCGAGATGAAAAGTGAAAAAGAATAGAGTATCTTATACCACTTTACGCAAAGCAAATGAACACAAAGAATAATAAATGATATGAAACTATTGAATAAAAGACTTACTTTCCTTGTCCGATTCAGAATTAGTTATTTTTGAAACTTCGACAGCTGAACTGATGCAATTGTAGAAAACACATAGCATCCATACAATGAGGCCAATAATGTTTGTTGTATTCAGAGTAGCCTTGGGATTTTCTTTAATAAACGATGACATGCCTGGGTTACACTCGATTTCTGAAAAAAAGAAAGAAAAAAAAAAAACAAAGAGTTATATATAGTATTTGAATAAAATACAAAATAAAAACGATTCTTATATTCCTCTCCCACAATTTTTTAATTTGTACATTTTATCTGGTCGAATAAAATTATTGTTTAACTAATGATATAACTTTTGCAAAGACGAGTAATGAACTACAATTATATTTGAAATATAAATATTCAAACTTTAACCTTGTTCAAATGTTAAGCAATATTAGACCAGAAATATTTAATTAGGTCGCTCGAGCGTCTCAAATGACGAGAAATTAATTTTGTTGATAAATTCCATGAATACGAAACCAAATTAAATAACTTTAGGCAATTTATATCAAACAATATTTTGTGTATTTTAACAATAATAATAATAATAATAATAATAATAATAATAATAATAATAATAATAATAATAATAATAATAATAATAATAATAATAACAATAATAATAATAATAATAATAATAATAATATAATAATAATATAATAATAATATAATAATAGTATAACAATATTAACAATACATGCAAAATAATTAGTATAACCAGTTTGTAGTTTTTAGCCGCGATATTGAAGTTTGGTTCATAATATGCTCGATAATGGACTTTTCCGCACAACAATACGCAGACATTGTTTATGCCTATGTTTTCTGCAACGATACATACACGATACACTGATGGGACTGAGCTAAATATCATGCTTTAGCAGAAGGCGCTCGCAGCTAGGAAGATGTTTTAAATTACGTCAGAGACCGTTCAAATACTAGTCTTAAGCAACCAAGCAGAAATTTTAATTCAAGCAGGAAATTCGTGGCACCGTGAAAAAGTTTGAGCGTGAGTACCCTTTTTTGGATCTTAAGCTACCAACCAGACGGAAACTGGTGCGAAATGAAGAAAACATAGCCGCCGTAGCGGCTTGGGAGACCCACGAATGTCAATTCGGCGCCGATCAGCTGAATTGGGCATCGCCAGAGAGTCAACCCGGCTTATTTTGCGGTTGGATTCGGGCCTACATCCAGATAAAATTGTGCTGACGCAAGAACTGAAGCCGGACGACCATAAACAACGCCGTGACTTCGCTAATTGGGCGCTGGAAATGTTGGGCAGAGATCCGGATTTTGCCCAAAAAATCATGTTCTCGGACGTGGCCCATTTTTGGCTCAGCGGCTATGTCAACAAGCAAATTGCCGTTATTGAAAATGAGGAAGGAGACAGCCTTACCGCCAATGGTATCAGGTATAGAGCGATGTTAACCGACTTTCTGTTAAGGGGGGAAAACGGTCTGACATACAAAAAAAAGCATATTTTTGTGATGTTTTTTTTTTTGATTATCATGTTTACTAATATTTTTATAATTTTTGTACATTATTAAGCATTATTCTGGGAATATTCTGATAAAGTTTGATCCTAAAATATTGAAAATTAAGACAGTGGTAGTGGTGAGAACCGAGCCACCTCAAAAAAAAGTTTCCATGCGGTAGTCAGAATAACTCAGTTTATCTTGGATTTGAACGCAGGAATCAACAAAATATTCGTTTTTGAATTTTTGGTAAAGGTGCAATCACAAAATTCCGATTTTTGCCAAAAATTGCTCTTTTTGTTTAATTAAAAAATAAGTTGTAATTGAAACAAAAAAAACCCTTCGTTCAGAACGGAGTATTTACACCCTGAATGACTCGAACTGCAACCAACTTCAGACTGCTATAATTTCTAAACCGTTTTGACAGTGAGCTCAAATTTTGACACATGACAGATAATTTTATTATTTACAAGCGTTTTAAACGATTTGCGTCTCAGTTTTTATCCGCGATGAGATTCAAACGTTATAGTGTGATTGCTTTATATTTGGCTGGGAAACCACAAGTAGAATCCTCCAGCACCTCAACGTGAATAAATCATTTGTGTCTCGAACCATAGCTCGTTGCCGTGATACTGGCAGCATTGCACAACGCCATGGAGGTGGTCATAAAAAAACAGCAACATCACCAGAAATGGTTCGGAAAGTGAAGGCTCGAATTGAGCGAAATCCGCGTCGAAGTGGAAGAAAAATGGCTCGTGAGCTCAACATATCGTTGGGACGGATGCAACACATACTGAAAAATGAGCTTGGGATCAAGCCATTGAAGTTCCAAAAAGCACACGATCTTACACCGCAACAGAAAAAAGTTAGAGTCGAAAGAGCGAAGGAGTTGCTACGCTTGCACGAAAGTGGTGAGTTGCCGAATTTGGTTTTTTCCAATGAGTCGCCATTTGTTATCGAGCAATATGTCAACAAACAAAATGACCGAGTTTACTTGTCAGAGAGGTCCTTCGAAAATTTACACCTTCGGACGGCCACCAGAAAGCACGCAGCACCGATAGTGATGGTTTGGGCCGCCATAACCGCCGATGGTCGCTCTCCGCTCGTATTTTTGGACCGTGGCGTAAAAATTAATGCGATCGTATGCCGGGAAACTGTCCTAGAGGCAGTATTGAAGCCTTGGGCAAACAATCAATTCGGTCAGAGACCGTGGACATTTCAACAAGACTCGGCACCGTCTCACAAAACACACGTCAACCAAGATTGGTTAAAAAATAATGTTCCACACTTCATTTATTCGACACAATGGATTGCAAATTCTCCGGATGCAAGTCCGTTGGATTTCTCTGTGTGTGGTATTTTGAAGGCGAAGGTTGGCACTAAAAAATACCAAAGTTTGGACCACCTCAAACAAGCACTTCGCCGGGAATACGCCAAAATACCGCAAAGCCACTTGCGTGTAGCGTGCGATGCTTTCTTCGGCCGTCTCAAGGCCATTATTCGCGCCAAAGCTGGACTTATTGAAAACTACTGATACAATTTGAAAATTGAAGTATTTTTCAAAATTTTTTGCTCTGGCACAATAAAATTTATCAAAAAATAAAAAAAATTATAGCATTTTAAAAAGTTGGAGTTCGAGTCATTCACCCTATAGTATGTAAAAGAAGTGTGGAAAGCTTAGGCGAAATCGGTCCAAAGATTTTCGAGAAATTTTGACTACCGACTTAAAAACAAAATTTTGAGAAAAACGCAATGAAAGTTTCATATCTGAATAAAATAGAGAAAAAAAAACGATCGCCCGGAGATTCAATTGCTTATAACTCGTAAAGTTTTGCTCCTAATGACTTCAAATTTTCTGAAAATATTTCTTATAAGGTTGTAATATCAAAAAAAAAAATATTTTCCGACCATTTTCTCCCCTTAAGAGCTCGATAACATCGATATATCCGAGCTGTGGTTCCAATATGCCATACAAGCGACGCAACGCTCACGGCAAGGGTTCATCAATTAGCCGCCGCGATCATGCGATTTGACACCACTCGATTATTTTCTCTGGGGCTACATCAAGTCTTAATCTTAATTAACAAGCTAACCTCTTTGGACGAGCTCGAGGCAAACATTCGACACGAAATTGCCGGAATAACGCCGCAGATATTGGATCGAGTCTTCAAAAATTGGACCAACCGCTTGAAGCACTGACAGGTAAGTCGAAGACAACCACGCCGTAGGGGAGCATCGGTCTTATAACCGACACGTATAGCCAATATGTTATGCGAGGTTGAAGGCCCCATTTGTTCCCAATCCCTTTTTTGCATTATTGTAACTTTCTTGACTATTTCTTGAATTTTAGGTTTCCAGTTTAGTTTCCTGTTAACCCTCTACTGCATGAATTATGACCCACTTGAAAAAAAAATAAAAATATGTCGGATTTACTTTTTATTTACCATACTAAAGATATCCATGAAAAAAAAATTTAAAAATTATGCCAGTTTTTGAAAAAAAAATTGTCGCCATATATGGCGTCGTATGCAGGCTGTCATTTTTCAACCTAAAAAATACTTGCCATATATGGAGTTTTATGCAATCACTCTTTTTTTAATCAAACATTTTATTCAAATATTTTAATTTTTGTAGTTCAACGTTAACATTTTATTGAATAAGGAATAAAAAACAGTACATAAAATATAAGTTTATACGAAATAAAGTTAAATATGAAAAGACATAAAACAATTTCTGTCTTTGTTCAAGCAAAGATAAACGCCGCATTTGGGACAGAAGACAAAAGTTCGAAATTTGCAATCATTTTTGCATTGTTGCCGATCATTTTTCCATTCTGGAAGATGATCCACTGAATCTAAACGGACTGCATTACTAGGTCTACGACGTGCCAAACATTTCTTAGCTTTTTTCGTCTGAATAGAAGTCGGAGTCGAATGACAAGAATCCGAAGTTTTTTTTGTGCTTGTCGGAGTACCAATGTTGGAAGCTGGTCGGCCCTTCTTTTTATAAAACTTTTTACGAGCCTTGCACAAATTCTCGGCTACCGCCATCTTGAAATCAAATAGGGCCATGTACACGTTGCTCTTTCGACGCCATAATATCCACGCATTTACGATGCATAAATCCAAAAAATGGAAGAAAATTTTCTTGGGCCATTTCTTAGATCTGATACTTATTCGGTATAGCCCAAGCATTGAATCCAGAAGATCTACACCTCCCATGTATTTATTGTATACATCTATTACTTTTGGACAGTCGATCTCCATGTACTTCTTTTCTTTTCTGCAGTATCGTTTTTTTTTTGTCATTGGATCGCATCCTACAAAAGTTGAGAGCATATTTACAACTTTGTTGTCGTACCAGGATACAAAGGATACTTTTTCACCATCTATGTCTGCAACTCTCTCGATCATATTCCCGCGACCTTTCTTTCTCCTTTCCTTTTCTGTAGGAACATCAATATTGGGTACTCTATTAAGTTTAACCGTTCCTAACGAAAGCAGACCCGTTTTGGTCAGATGTACCTGAAGCTTTGGGCTATTGAACCAATTATCAAAAAAAATCTTGTGATTTTTGTGTCTTGGTACAGTAGCAGTTAGTCGTGAAACAACATTTCCACTTACGCCAACGTCTGGAGCATCCTCTGGATATGTGTTGCTTTGTTCTCCAGCAAAGAGATCGAAGTCGTAGCTGAAACCGGATACGCCACTTAAAACAAGATTCTTGTAACCCCATTTGTGAGGTTTCTTGGGATTATATTGTTTAAGCTCATGCCGACATTTTGTTGGGACCGTTTGTTCATCCACTGCAAGGAATTCTTCCTTTGGAATTAGAAGGAGCCGATCTCTAATTTTACTAAGAAGAGGCCTTACTTTAAACAGCTTATCATGTCCAGGCAAACCGCGCTTGATAAACTTGTCGTTATCCGCAAAGTGAAGATGTCGCTTTATGTCTTCCCATCTGTTGCATGTCATTGTCTCAAAAACAAGACGTTGACCAATTTCAGAACTCCAATATCCTCTCGTTGATGGTAATTTCACCAATGACATGAAGAGAGAAATGCCAATAAATTGTTCCATTTCCTCCTGCATAATATTGGCTGGCTTGTTAATATTTTCCTGTAGAGCCTTTCGGTTTGATTCATGTACAATCATCTCAATCAAATCCTCGGTGAAGAAAAAAGAAAAAAACTCGGCTGGAGTTTCAAACTTAGACATCGCTTCTGGGAGCTCACAGGTTCCTAAAAATGGAAAGTCTTCTTCGTTGTATGTACCAATTTTTTTTGTTCTCCAAATTATTTTCTGCTCTTTCTTTCGATCTGCTTTCTTTTTCGTCACTAAACTTGCCAAAGGTTCCTCATCTTCAGAACTAAATTCACAAGATTCATCGGTTTCAGGTACCACTTCTTCAGAGTCCGAAGATCGATTACCTACTGCATCATCATCTGACTCCGGTATTTCCTCCTCACTTTCCAAGCCATCACCGGGAATCGAATAAAATCTTTTTGTACTGAAAAAGGACCTCGCTGATGCCATGAGAAAGGTGCCTATTTGCAGTAAAATAAAATAAAAAAAATGGACAAAACCATAATTATTTTTTTTTTGTTACTGCATACGAAGCCAAATATGGCATGTCGATGTTTGACCGATATTTTCGTAAATGCATAAACAGCCATATATGGCTGTTTGATAAAATGCGTAGTTCCTGAGCGGTACATGTACCAATTGGAAAACAATCACAGAAATATTACTTACCAGAGTATATACTTTGTAGAAAAAAATAGATAAGTAAGTTACCTCTTTTGTAACTTCTGGAAAAAGCAATTTTATTTTCGGTATTTTCCGACTACGAAGTGACCGTGCGCACTGATCAGCTAAAATGAGGTTTTCATTGCTGATGATAAGCGGAAAAACAAAACAATGTGCGTTCTGCAGCCACAAATAACAGCCAATACAACAAAATAACCGTTGGTTTTTGTAACTGTTTAGTTCTGCCGCAAATCTATACGCAAAAATGAAAAGCCATATATGGCGTTGTATGCGGTAGAGGGTTAAGAATGAGACCCATATATTTTGCCTTGTCGGAGAAGACTAAACTAGTTCCGTTGATTCATTGGCGGTCTATGATTGGAATTTTATATTTCCTGGAAAAAGAGGACAAGATCGGTTTTATGGGGGTTTATTCCTAATCCTCAGCAATCCGCCCAACGGGTTATGAAAATTCGTGGATAGGGTGGTAAGGACTCAATCTGGGACGGATGAAGAATATTGTTAACTCATCAGAAATAACAACATTGGCAGCTGCTAAAGTCCGAGAAGAATAGGAACCCAGATCAGCTCTGGGGTGTATACAAAGCAATGGCACTTTAAAAAAATTTGAAAAAAAAAATGTGCGATCAGTATTTGTTTTCTTTCCTAAAGTGTTTAACATTTTTTAATTTAATGTTTTAATTGTTTCAATAAGTTTGGCCGTATCTTGAAAACTGCTGACGTGAGATGAAATGACCTGACGTTTTTTTTGTTTGTAAATACTAGGTACACGTTTCAAAGTTGCAAAAGCTAGGGGTTATTAAGATATTTTTCCGAAAAAAAATTATGATAAATTCAAAATTGTAAGTTTCTTAAAAAATAATCACTTTTGATCTTCAATCACTTTTGATCTTCAATAACTTTTTTATACAGGGTGAGTTTTTTAACTTAAGACATCCAAATTACTCGAAAAATACGCGATATCGCAAAAAATGTTTCAGACAAAAATCACAAGGTTCTGAACGGGACATAAGATGGTGACCACGAGTTTGACCTTGAGCCCCTTTTCAAGGTCAAACGGAGGTCACTTTTGATTTTTTAATGAGAACCACTATTTTTTTCGACAGATTCGTAATCTGCGCTAAAAATTACAATTCTTTTACATGGAACACTTTTTTCAAAAATGCGTTCTTTTCCCGTCAGAGGGTGCCATAAAACGTAAGACATCAAAATTACTCGAAAAGTACGAAATATGGCGAAAAATGTTTCAGACAAAAGTCACAAGGTTCTGAAGGGGACATAAGATGGTGACCACAAGTTTGACTTTGAGACACTCTTCTGAATCATCAACACGATGTTGTTTTTGGTCGACTGTGAGCAAACGCGGCACCCACTTTGAACATAGCTTTCGCATGTCCAAATATTCGTGTATGATATATCCAACACGCTCTTTTGATATCTTCAGAGCCACAGCTATCTCGATCAACTTCACTTTACGGTCATTCGTAATCATTTTGTAGACTTTTTTGATGTTTTCATCTGAAACAACCTTTTTTAGACGTCCACTGCGTGCATCATCTTCGGTGCTTGTATGACCACTTTTAAATTTTTCAATCCACTTGCGAATGTTTCGTTCGGCTTGTGCAGAGTCCGGGTAACACTTATCAAGCCATTTCTTTGCATCGGCTGCATTTTTTCCAATCAAAAAGCAATGATAAATCAACACACGAAATTGCTTTCAATCCATTTTTTTTCACAATAACAAAAGTTGCTTCACTCACAACGGTATATCTCGAGAACTAATCGTCCGACAGCTGTCAAATTTATACACGTATCTTTTGAAGGTTGGTACTAACTGAAAATGGTATGGATTTAATTCAAGTGGTGCCCTCTCTTAGAAACGGCACGGACTTTTCAGCCAATGTGTTATTTACATAATTATCTGACTTCAAGTTAACAGGTTTTTTTTTTATAATTTACGGGGGTTATGATACCCTTTTACTGTTGTCAGGGCGCAGGCGGAAATATAGAAGGAGGAGAAAGGAAAGCATTGTTGTGATGTAGTGGTTTGAAACTCAGGTGTGTTTGGTTTCGATATTGACTCTCCAGGGGTGGGAGTCCGAATAGGACGGAGATTTTTCTTCTCTCGGAATGTGAGGTTGTGAATTTTAACGGTTGTTTTGTGCTTGAAAACCCTACAACAGCCAAATCTACATGTCAGTGTTATGCCTTCACGCGCAAATTTTTCTGACTGAGTTCCAATTACACAAATGAAAACTTGCTGTGGCTAGGATTCGAACCTTGACCTTCCGAGTGAGAAGCGATTGCTTCTTTATGAAAAAGAATATTTTGGGATCTACATACTCGTTGTAATAAAAAGTCTAAAGTAGTCTGAAATCTTCTATACTTCTTAAATTATATGGCTGGTCATCCGATACATAAACTATTTCATTAAACAGATAGTTAGGTAATATATTATTTCTTATTTTGAATATAAGAATTAGTGAATTCATTATTGTTATTTGATTAATTGTAAGCCATTTTAACGTCTCAAGGATTAATTGTATATGAATTAACATATTTCACACAAAATGCATCTCATTCCCCTATTTTGTAATTTCCATAACCGTTCAGTCAATTGATTTGTACCTAAAAAATGTATTGTTGGACAATATTCGAAATGTGGTTTAATCATTACATTAAATATTTTAATTGCACAACTCAATGATACCCTACGCCTAATTCTTAAAAAAAAAAAACAATTTTCTTGGCAATTTTATTACGTATGTAGTTAATATGGTTCCCAAAACTTAGTTTCTTATCAATAATTACTCCAATGTACTTTATTTCCTGCACTATTTCAATATTATCTTCATTAATTACAATGCTTTCAGTAGAGTCTCCATTAATTATCATTGCTTTCGTTTTAAGCTTCAATTTGTTCATTTTAAAATAGAATTCTGGGTTTTTTTAATCCGCATTCAGTCGATTAATGCACTCCTCTGCCGAATTTCCAAGTAATATATCATATACCTAACCATATAAGAGTATCATCCGCAAATAGTTTAGCCTTTGCATGATGTAATACGCTTTCTACATCGTTGATACAAATTAAGAACAGGTGTTTTCAAAATTGCTCTCTAGAGTACACCCAGTCTTATCGACATAGTTTCAGAAAATTCATCCCCAACTTTAGTACGTTCAGATCTCATTCTATGACATATCTATTCGGCTTCTGAGCAAGTATGTGTCGATCTATGGTGTCGAATGCCCTTTGCAGCCCCAAAAACACTGCAACAGTAATCTTCTTTTCGCAAACTTCGGTTTTCCATTGTGTAATAATCGGATTCAAAAGTGATTCACAGCTGTCTTGCGCTCGAAAACCTGACTGGTCCGTCAAATAATGGTTAGCTTCCATAAGGACTGAAACGAATAAAATCTGTAAATTTTAATACGGGCTATATTTCCAATGCGTAAAAATTGCAATCCAATTTTGTACCCAAATTAGCCTGTATATTCTCTAGTTTCAGTTTGTTACTGATTTTAGTTCGGTGCGGTTTAAAATATTTATAAAATATGAGTCAAAAGGAACGCCGCAAAAAGATCATTGACAAATGGCTCGAAAATACTTCGCGTCCAAACCATTTCGTCGCAAAAAATTTAAACACAGCACGCAGTACGGTGGATTATGTTATTAAACGATATTTGGAGACGTTGACAGTTAAGCGAAAACAGAAAAGTGGAGCTAAAAGTTTAGAACATGATACAAATTTGGACAGGAAAATAGTGGGTACCATCGTAAAAAACCAGACTATGTCATCCAGAGATGTTGCTCGGAAATGTAATACCAACCAAAGAATGGTACAAAGATCTAAAAAACCTAACGGTCTAAAAACACGAAAAAAAGAAAAAATACCAAAAGTTACTGAAAAGCAAAAAGTCATAAAAACACGAGCCCGAAAGCTATACGAGTTGACCTGCAACAAGAAAGCGTGCTTGGTTTTGGATGACGAAACTTATGTCAAAGCCGACTTTACTACTCTTCTAGGTGCCCAGTTTTACAACTCGTTTGAAGCTGAGATTCAACAACAACATCGATTGGGATGGAAAAATTCGGGTAAAAATATCTCGTTTGGCAGGCCATTTGCCAATGCGGACACAGAGGCTCATCGTTTATTACAACGGGAACAATTAACGGAGAAGTGTACATTAACGAGTGCCTAAAAAAACGGTTGATTCATTTCTTAAACAAACACGAGGGTTCAACATTATTTTGGCCAGATGTAGCTTCAGCTCACTATGCTCATGCGACGTTGAGCTTTCTTGTTGCTAAAAATGTCGACTTTGTCCCAAAAGACATGAATCCACCCAATGTTCCACAGTGCCGTCCCATTGAAAGTACTGGGCTTTGGTCAAAGCTAAATTGAGGAAAAGTGAGCAGTGTGCAAAGGACGTAAAAGATTTTAGTGCTAAATGGAAAAGAGCGTCCAAAAAGATCGCGGATGTAACTGTCACCAACCTTATGAAGGACATTCGAAAGAAGTTGAGGAAAGAATGGGAACCCAAATAATTTTTTTTTATTTTTTGTAATTGTGAATGAATTTAATAAAAACAGAGTTTTAAAGCAAATAAAAAAAAATTACATGAATTATGAAAATATTTTTTTTTTGTACTTTGAAGTTTCCAAATTTTATTCGTTTCAGTCCTTATAACTTTGTATCTGCCTATGCACCACTTTTTCCAGGACCTTACTCTCAGTCATGACCATGTTAACTGGACGAAACGATGCTGGGTTTACTGTTTTCTTTACTTTTTCAATTGGAACTACAGTTGCTTCCTTCCAGTGATACGGAAAAATGATCAGGTTCGAAATACAAGCTCCCACAATGTACAAAGCATACAATAAGATTTTAGTTGGAAAGCCGTTGAAATCCTTTCTGCAGTTCATGTTTTTCATTGTATTTTCTGGTATACAAAACTTTAAAGCGATTTTCTAACACTGTCATTTTTGAAGCCGGTGAACGGGTTAAATAAAAATCTACTCGACCGATTCTTTTGACGTTTAGTACATGTACTACTTCCTTACATAAATGACCAGGTAATCCCTAAGACCTTCTTTTTTATTTTTCATAATTATTAATTTTTCAATAACAAATTGGCCCATTTTTTCACTTCTAAGAGTTACCAAAAATTAAAAGATCGAAAAAAAAATTTTCCTCCCAGGGATACCTTGGGAAAGCGATTATCTAATGATAGCATTTTGATTTCAGATGATCCAGTCATGAGTTATACGGTTCACCGGCCGACAACTATTTTCGAGGCGACTATCCCTACAATCGTGATTCATATCAGTGTCTCTTTTATTAAGCCTTTGTTTTGTTTTGACACATTAATTTAAGGGCAACATTTAACAGTTAAAGTACTCATAATTACGAGTTGAGCGATATTCTATTTGTTGCCATACACCAATTGTTGCTAGACATGGGCAGCGACACGGTAAGTTCCGTGTCATAACACCTCCTCTAATGCTCCTCAACGGATACTCGAAGTATCTTGTGTTCAAAATGGCCATGAATTTCGACTTTGCGAAGTTCCATGATTTTGCAACATATGGTAAAGCAGCCGAATAGCGGTCTAAGCTGATCTGAATACCTAAATCATATTGGTTCGAAATGATAACCAACCACTATCCTCTCCGCGTAACCGTTGCTATTTAATCCCTCTACATCCGTAACGCACGAACTTTTATCATCCGATCTTCCATAGTAGTTGTTGAAGTTTTCAGCTGGAAACATCTGGGAGAGTCCCTGATTCTCCTTATTTAACTATAATAAAAGCAATTAAGAAAATTAAGGGCAAATACAAATGGCAGAGTGGAAGTGAACGTAGGGCAGGTCTCTTAACAACTTCAATTCCAGACACCAACCAGGCCAGCCCTTCAGGTCTTACTAATAGACTCAATACTGATAAGACCAGTCACTTCAGTGTTGCTGTAGGCAACTGCTCAAGACTAAGTGCCGAACAATGAAGACAATTACTGCCTCAATCACTAAAGATAAGGCCACCATCCTTCATTCAGGGTTCTAATTTGTATGAATGATTGAACTTTTACTGATTTTACAACCAGTGTTGAAAAGATAGTCAATCTATGGTCCGGGGGTGGTTAGTAAGGAGACTCAGGGGAGACATCTTTCTACCTACACTCATGCTTAAGGAACTGACTGCAGTTGGGCAGAGTTTGTGTTCATAAACGTAAAAGGACTGTAATACTGTTGCAAATATTTTTATATCGCTTGTGTTCATAAACGTCAAATGAGTGCCTTTGTATTGCAAATTTGCAGCAGTGCGAAGTTGTGATACGAGAAGATAGCAAAAATGTAAGTAGCAGTTTTGATATTTAGAAAAAAACAAAACAAAAACTAACATAATTTGTATTGGTTTATGGAAGATTGTGAATCCAAGATTTGGACTTCAGCAGAAATTAAACTATTAATTTCCATACGTTAAGCGATGGAAGCGAATTATATTGGGTGAAAAAAAAGAGTTTATCTAAACTAGCTGAGATAGCTACACAAAGTTGTCAAAATAAGCTTTTTAGATGTTTCTTTTCTGAAAGTTAATATAATTTTTGCGTTTTCGGTATTCATTTTTAGCAGCTGCAAGGCTGTAACATCAACGCTGCAGAAATTTACATCAATTTTTTTACATTTATGAATTCACAAAGTGCTTGATCGGTATGATCAGAGCTCAGAACAAGACCGATTATAAAAAATATAATTAAAGATATATTATATTATAAAAGATATAATAAGTGCTGACAAAATCAAGTGGGCGATTAATAACTTTCAGCCATTCTATACATAATGCTGCAAATGATGAAATCGCAAATCACACCAGCACTAATTAACATGTACTATGAATGCTTATCCATTCCGTTAATCCCAAATCATGAAACCTTTATATTACAGGTGCTCTCAGGTCCTGTCCCAAAGTTAGTCTTTAGAGTGCATAATTGCAATAAAAAATTGACCCGCAACTTAAATTAATATTCTCTCTTATTCGGATATCTTAATATACATATAATCTTAATATATAAATGAGAGTGACGCTAGTTACTACGCTTATAACTCAAGAACGCCTGGACCGATTTCGCTGATTCGCACCAAATCGGACTGGTCTCCGGCCAAACAAGAAGAATACCCAAGAAAATTTCCGAAAAAAAAATTATGAAGAAAATTCATTTTCCCATATATTTTGTTGGAGCGATTTTATGTCGCCATCTTCATGATAGATGACGTTTATGTTTACGTTACGTTGTGACAATTTTTTTTTGTCATTTTTTTGCGACAATTGTTTTTGCATCAAATTTGTGTGACAATTGTTTGTGTAGCAATTTTTTTGTCACACACTAAAAACGAACATAATTTCAAATGCTGGTTCCGGTATTGCCAGTGGATGGCGTTGTGTGCATCAACTTTTGACAGCTGATTCATTTGCACTGTCTTTCTATCGCAAACTACATCTTGTGCTATGCAGACGTGTGTTGCCATTTATCAGCATTTTTTCAAGTTTTATCAAATTTTTATCAGCTTTCGACAGTTATTGTAATCCAATTTGATTTAATTCATTGTTTTGAAATGATTTTTTGTGAAAATTACCAGCGAAAAGTGATTTCATAGAGGTGAGTTCAGTTTGATGAAGTGCACATTGTGAATGGTTATTTTCTTTGTGATTGCGTGCGTATCAACAATCAATCCAAACGTTAATTTCGGATTGTGCAATTAATTTTTAGGTGGATTACTTTGAAAACTAATTCGAATTCGCTGTTCATTTCATTCTGATTGATCATTTTGGTGTGGAATTCTATTTTCAAACGGTAAATTGCCAACGAAGATGTTTTTTTGTGAGGTTATGACATTTGAGCACATGCTTGCATCGATGTTTATTTTGTGAGGTTATGACATTTGTGCACATGTATGTATCGATAATTCTTTAATTGCTTTTGTGACATTCATTTCTCAGCGTTATTCACAATGCCGCGAGCCAGAAGATCCAATCTTTCGCATCGAACCCGTAATGCAAGTAGAGTTCGGAATATCGCCAATCAATTGAATACGGATGAAGAAATCGCATGAGAACAGCGCCGTGTTAGTATGGCCCGACTTCGTACATCACAAACGCAACAAGAAAGACAGGCGGCAAATGAAACGGCTCAGTTAACAATGAGAAATCGCCGAGCAAATCAAACAACTCAATAACGTGAACATCGAAATCAACGTGTAAGAAGAAATGCTTCAGGTGTTGATTTGAATCGAGTAGCGTTTCATTACGATTCCACAATTGACTATAGCTCGCATCCTTCCGTTCAAATTGGCCCAATGGAGGTTTCGTGCAACCATTTCGGCACATTGAAGTTCACTGGAGAAACGCCTGGATTGTGCTGTCTCAGTGGCAAGGTTAAATTACCACCATTGCCCTTGCCACCAGAGACATTGCATTCTTTGCTTCGTTGAAACACCAGAATCACGTCATTTTCTATCGAACACTCAGAAATATAACGGATGTTTTCAAATGACTTCATTTCGAGCAATATTATTGATGAACGCAGATTCAATCCGACATTCAAGGTAATAAAAGATTAAAGAAATTAAATTTAATTAAAGACATTAAGATTAAATAAATTAAAGAAAATCATTGATTCTAATTTCGTCATCGACTCTACAGATCCAAGGCCAAATTCACCATCGAATTGGATCATTACTACCGCTTGAAGACGCACAACATAAATTCTTCCAAATCTATTTCATGGGCAATGTAGAAAATCAACTTGATTAGCGCAAACAATCAATACGGCAATGAGAAGAATTCTTCGAGATCTGCAGCAGATACTTTATGAACATCATGCATTGGTTCGGTTATTCAAATCGAACTGCGTTGGATCGCATGCCAATGACGGATAAACGAACGCAAGAACGCCAATGTAACGCTCCAACAATACACGAGGTTGCAGTTATGATTGTTGGCAAAAATCTGGAATCACGCGATATTGTGCTCACACGTCGGCACTCTGGGCAATTGCAACGAATATCCGAAACACATCGTTCATACGATGCATTGCAATACCCACTCATGTTTTGGCAAGGAGACGATGGATATTATATTAACATCAAATTAAATCCATTGACCGGTGAGTATCGATATCATAATAATTTTCATTTCAATATGACACTAATGTCACTGATATCATTTTAGGTGAGGAAACCACCAAGAAGGTCAGCGCAATGAATTTTTACGCGTATCGTTTGATAATTCGCCAAAATGTCGATAATTATTTGCTTCGATTTCGCCGATTGTTTCAGCAATTTTGCGTCGATATGTATGCCAAAATAGAAGCGGAGCGCCTCCTTTTTATCAGTTTAAATCAAACCAAACTTCGTACGGAGGAGCATATTCACTCACACAATGCAATTTGCACCGAAGGAAATGCAGCCGATATTGGTCTTTTGACCATTTTACTGGCGACATTCGTTGGCAGCCCACGTCATATGCATGAATATGCGCAAGATGCAATGACATCACCTTCACGTGTAATCCAAAGTGGATAGAAATTGTTCAACTGCTGCTTCCTCGCCAAACATCAAGTGATCGGCACGATATCACCGCACGTGTATTCAGACAAAAAATCTGGTTGCTGGTAGACTATATTGTTAAACATCGTGTCTTTGGGGTTCCTCGATGTTGGATGTATTCGATTGAATGGCAAAAAAGAGGCTTGCCGCATGTGCACATTCTCATTTGGTTAGTCGAAAGAAGGCAACCAGACCAAATTGTTGACATCATATGTGCCGAGATTCCTGATCCCGAAACCGATCCAGACCTGCATGATGTCGTAATCACGAGCATGATTCATGGACAGCGTGGCGCCATTAACCCGCAATCACCGTGCATGGTCGACGGCAAGTGTTCCAAGCGTTATCCACGAAAATTGGCTGATGAGACCATCACTGGCAACGATGGTTATCCACTGTCGATCATCTGATGATGGCGGTAGAACAATCAAAGTCAAAGTGAAAGGAAATGATTTCGTGGTCGACAACTCTTGCGTTGTTCCGTATTCGCCACTTTTCTCCAAAACATTCAAGGTGCATTGTAACGTGGAGTATTGCAATTCAGTGAAGTCCATCAAGTACATCTGCAAATATGTCACGAAAGGCAGTGACATGGCGGCTTTTGGTCTTCAAGCTCCTGATCTCAATCACGCGCTATCAAATTGGTCGATACGTAAGCTACAATGAGGCGATTTGGCGTATATTCTCATTTCCCATTCACGAACGCTAACCGACTGTTACACATTTGGCAGTGCATCTGGAGAACGGTCAACGAGTTTATTTCACTGCAGCAAATGCCGCTCAACGTGCTCAAAACCCACCAGCGACAACATTTACTTGCGACTATTGCTGGTGAATGTTCGTGGGCCGACATCAATGGAATCACTTCGAACTGTCAGTGGTGTAGTGTTGCCAACATTTCGTTCTGCCTGTCAGGGGCTCAATTTGCTTGAAAACGATACGCATTGGGACACGACAATCGCTGAAGCAACTGTTTCCTCATCTCCAAGTCAGATACGCACATTATTTGCGATCATTATTTCCACATGTTTACCATCGAATCCACGTGAAATGTGTTAGACAAGTACAAGGATGACATGTCAGAAGATAATTTGCATCGAGTTCCTGTCCATTCAGAGAATCCCCATCTTGAGATAAATGAAGAGATGCACAACCAGGCTTTGGTGTTGATAGAAGATATGTGTTACCTCATGTGCGGCAGTTTGTTAGTTAGCGATTGCTATAGCCAGATCGTGGAATAAATGACGCTTTCGAACGAGAATTGCAGCGTGAACATGAATACGACACAAATGCATTAAGCCAATTGGTTCGAACGAATGTAAGTTTGTTGAATCCCCAACAAAAAGAAGTGTACGATACGGTGATGAAGGCAATTGATGATGGAAATGTTGGCATGTTTTCCTTGATGCGCCTGGTGGCACTGGTAAGACAAGACATTACTCATACCATTGATTTTGGCTACAGTTCGTGCAAGATCAGAAATACCAGTTGCTTCTTCTGGAATAGCGGACACGCTGCTGGAAGGCTGCCGAGCCGCTCATTCGGCATTGAAATTGTCATTAAACCTTCAAGCGGTTGAAGGACTAACATGTAACATAGCGAAACATTCAGCAATGGCCAAAGTTTTCCGATTTCCGGCTAACACTGCCAGTAATACCACGATCGACCGCTGCCGATGAGATCAGTACTTACCTCAAATCATCGACATTGTGGCGTTATGTGAAGAAACTTCAGCTGACGACAAACATGTGAGTTGCTTTGTTAAACGGTCCATCTGCCAAAGTTTTCTCCAATCAACTGCTAACTATCGGTAATGGTCGTGTTCCTGTCGACGCATCGAATGGATTGATTTCCTTCCCGCCGAATTTTTGCAATTTCGTCTCAACGGAAGAGGAACTCATCAACAAAGTGTTTCCGAACATCTTTGTTAACCACAAAAAATACGATTGAGTGAAAGAAGAATTTTAGCGGCAAAGAACAAGGATGTGGATCACTTAAACTGCACAATTCAAAATCGAATCGTTGGTTCCCTGCATTCCTTCAAATCTATCGACTGTGTAACAAACGAAGACGAAGCAACCAACTATCCAACTGAGTTTTTGAACTCATTGGATGTGCCTGGCTTGCCGCCGCACAATTTACAATTGAAGGTTGGTTCAGTAGTCATCATGCTTCGCAATCTCAATCAACCAAAATTATGCAACGGAACGCGTTTAGCGGTTGTGATTCACGCGAGAGTACTAAAAGGAAAGTTCAAAGGTGAGGAAGTTCTCATTCCGAGAATTCCAATGATCCCAACCGCTATGCCATTCGAGTTTAAGCGAATCCATTCCAATTCGGCTCGCATTCGCCGTAACAATCAATAAATCATAAGGCCAATCATTGAGTGTTTGTGGCCTGAATCTGGAAAATGAATGTTTTTTCACACGGTCACATGTTCCAGTGTCGGAAAACCATCCGCTTTGATCGTTTTCGCACCTGACAACAAAACGAAAAATATCATTTATCACAGAGTGCTTCAATGAGGGGAAATACAAACAAAACGAAAAATATCGTTTATCACAGAGTGCTTCAATGAGGGGAAATACAATTCAAAATCGACCCGAACGCAACCCATCCAGCAAATATTTCAACACAAAGCATCAATTGCAATGAACAATTGACCACAGATTTTCTGCAATTTGAAATGACGATCCTGGTTATCGGGATACTTATTGCACTTTATTCTGAGTTTGTTTTGACATAAAACTTTGTTTAATAAAAATCTGGATATCCAAGGTTTAGGTCTTTTAACAAATTTTTTGGACAGCAGAAATGAGGAACACGATAAAGATGTGCTTCTTTAGAGAATCAATGAAGATTGTATAAGCAGTAGATGAATCGCTACAAGCATAAACATCCTCTCAAGACTCATTGCATAAATTATTTTTTTTGCCTACTAAAGTCAACTTTCACTCTTCTTTGAGAGGAATTAGAAGAATTGCAGGCTCTGGTTTTAGAGAGTGTTACTAAGAGACCCGTCATACAGTGATCAGTAATTTTCAGGCCAAAGACACGTTTTTCGCATTCATTTAGCGTAACATTACTGAGACGCCCATAAATGAGATCCAGACAGCTCCCTGAAGCAGGCCTATTGGGCTCATAAAGCATGCTACACCATGCAAAGCAAGTAATGCCAAATAACTAGAGACAGTTTCATTACCATCCAGACAATTGATGTTGAAATTTGTATTTGTATTTGTATTTATTTATTGTCATATTCATTGTACATATAAGATATAAATTATACATCTTTTAAGTTGCACATATTGTATTATTTTTCAGAGTTACACATATTTTAAATAATAAACTTAAAACTTATAAAACAAATTCGGTTTTCAAAAATTAAATGAAATAAAGAAGAAAAGAAAGGGAAGAGAGAGAAGATATGAAAAGATAGGAAGGAACATGTAAAAAAAAAATAAATGCAGGAATTAGGAATTTTAGGCAAAAATGTAAAAGCCTTGAACGGCATTAACAAAAAATTGCCTTGAGGTCACAAGGTACTTATATCTGGGTAGTAATATTTGTAATGTCCGATTACTTCTTACAAACTTGAAATGGTCAAAAAGATATTTTGGTTCTTTAGATTGTATTACTTTTTTAATTATAACAAAGTTCGATATTTCAATAGATTCAATTCAATAAGGAGCAGCCTGCTATTTGTTTAGAGTAGTCGGAAATATGGTCGTAACTTTTCAGATCAAATATATATCTTGCGCAGATGTTATGTGCAACAGTAAGTTTTCTCTTGGACTCAAAGGTCATGTTAGCAAATAACTCGCAGCTGTACAGAAAAATGGGTAAAATAAATGATTTTATTAATCTGAGCTTCACATTGGTTGGTAAATACTTTGCTGCGGGACTTAGGCCTCGAAGCGCACCATAGATTTTTGAAACTGTCCTATTTATAGGTACATCCCAGTTTAGGTCGAAATTAAAGTAAACCCCAAGATTTTTTGTGTTTTCCTCATATGGGATTGGGTTCTGGTTGAGGAGGAGAATAGGGAAGTATTCTTTACATCTGCTTAAGATCATGGCTTTTGTTTTTGTTAGATTGAGCTTCAACTCATTTTCAACCGTCCAAGATGAGATTTTACACAATTCCTAATTCATTCTGCTGGAGGCTGGAATTATATCCGATTTTGGAAACATTTTATAAATTTGAACATCGTCTGCATAGATGTGGTATTCGGAATCTGAGAAACATTCAATTACGAGGGGCGTTCAACATATTCTCGATATCGGGGTGAAGCTGTGGTTGTATATATAAATTGACTTATTTATCAAGTAATACTATTATTTTAGTGCATTCATGTAAAATTTCATATAAATGTGATTATTAATTCGCGTTTTATCTCTAGTTAAACAGAATCATAATGGCAACTGAGACGATGATGGTGAAAATTGAGCATCGCGCTGTAATTAAATTTCTCACTAAGCAAGGAAAAAGTCAAAAAACTATTCATGAAGAGATGGTGGCTGTTTACCAGGGTTCCGCACCTTCATTATCAACTGTGCAAAAGTGGTCAAGAGAGAGCATTGAAGACGACCCCCGCTCCGGCGCCCCGGCTACTGCTTGTACGGGAGAAAGCATCAAAGAAGTCGAAAAACTTGTTCTTGAGGATGCCCGAATAAAGGTGAAAATGATGGCAGAGATCACCAAGCTTTCAATTGGTACCATTCACACCATTCTTCATGACCATCTTAACCTTTCAAAGGTCAGTGCAAGGTGGGTGCCACGAATGCTCACAGCGCCTCAGAAAAAAGTGAGAATCGCATGCTGTAGAGAGCTTTTGGAGATGTGTAGTGAGAACGCGGACGATGTTATGGATCGAATTGTTACTGGGGACGAAACATGGGTCCACCACTATGACCCTGAAAGCAAACAAGAGTCCATGCAGTGGCATAAAAAAGGAACAGACCCCCCGAAGAAGTTCAAAGTCACTCCGTCTGCCGGGAAGCTCGTGGCCACAGTTTTTTGGGACTCAAAGGAAATCTTGCTCATTGAGTACAAAAAAAAAGGTGAAACCATCAACACCACATCCTACGCTTCCACATTGCATTAATTTGCGGGAGGAAATTAAAAAGAAAAGACGGGGTAAACTCGCAGCGGGTGTGTTGCTTCTTCATGACAACGCTCCTGTTCACACGGCGCGAGTTTCCAAGGCTGCTGCGCGAGATTCGAAGTTTCGAAGAAATCCAACACCCACCCTATAGTCCAGACCTTGCCCCTAGTGATTATTTCCTGTTTCCGGATTTGAAAAAATGTCTTGGTGGAAAAAGATTTTCGGATGATGAAGAACTCAAGTCGGTATTTTGCAGAGAAAGAGGAAATTTAAAAAAGCTTACCTCAAGATGTAACAAATGCATTGATGTTAGGGGAGATTATATTGAAAAATAAAAACAATTTAAATTGAATTCGCATTTTCCTTCATATCGATACCGAGAATATATTGAACGCCCCTCGTATATCGTTAATGAAACAGGAAAATAAAAGGGGTCCCAGCACAGAGCCTTGTAGGACGCCCATTGGAACCTTTAATCTACTCGAGCACTTAGTTTCGTGAAACACATACTGTGACCTATTAAAAAGGTATGATTTGATCATGTTGCATAAGGAGTTTTCAAAGGAAAACTTAGTTTTAAGTTTATTCTATAAAATGTTATGATTGACGCTGTCGAATGCCTTTGAAAAATCCAATAATACAACCAATCCCACCATATCCTTGTCGAATCCAGCACGAATATCTTCATAAATTTTGATCAGGGACGTAGTGCAATTGTGTTTTGCACGGAAACTGGATTAGTGGTTAGCAATTAGTTTCTTATTAATAAGAAAAACCTTTATTTGATTGCTCATAATTGTTTGCATAACTTTGCTCAAAAATGGCAAAATGGAGATTGGGCGGTATTCGGTTTTGTTTGCTAGGAAGGGCTTACGTAATGGCAAAAGCTGGGCAACTTTCCAGATATCGGGGAAAACAGAAGTGGTCAAAATAGTATTAAAAATAAACGTTGTTGGGTGTAGCAAAACGGGTAGGAGAGTCTTAATAAATTCTGGTTGGATGTTATCTGAAACAATAGCTTTTGACTTCATTTTTAAAATTTCATGGACTACCACCACTATGTCAACACAAGTATCTCCTTAATTAATAAAGGAATTAGGAGCGATATTTATTTGATCTGAAACAGATTGCTTACTTCGACTTATTCCAGCCTGACGAACGTTCTTCCAAAAAGTGGATCTCCAACAATAATTAACTTTTTTGATTTTTCCCTAGTTAATAGAACAGAAAACTCATTCAAAAAGTCACAACATTAAACATGTGCAGTCTATAGACACATAAAAACACATAAAATTCATGGTTAATATCAACGGAGACCTTTGAAACATCAGCACTCAATAAATCAACGCACATATCAACAATTACGTGGTCATCTTTGACGAAATAACCAACTCCACCTGCAGCCTAATTTTCATTAGTTTTAGCCACAAAGTTGAGCCCGGGCATAAAATAATCGTTTGTCTCAAAGTCATTGATCCAAATTTCAGACAAAAAGACAATATCTGGAACGCAAACAAAAGAATCGAGGTGAGGAGTAACAGTTGCAAAATTTTCTCTCATACTTCTAACATTCTGATGAACAATAAAAAATTTATCATTGCAGAAGGAATATTCTTAAAAACGCTATCACAGTAAGAATTACATAAACTAGAGGTAGAAAAGTCATCAAATAAATCTGTATCAAAATTCATTAATTAAAACAGAAAAACAAAAACACTAGATGAATGCAAGATCATTAAAAAATTTAATGGAAATAACTTCCCCCCCTCAACCTTTCTCAAAAGAATTTGGTTACTATTGAACCTACATATCTTCTGCCTTTCTGTTTCATTGCTTCGTCTTCATCAAGAGAGCCTGAGTAAACTTCGTAAGACAGTCGTTGATGTAGATTGCGGTGCCACTCCTTACTCTGCTGCTGCTGCTACCACTGCTGACGAGAAGACCATCGATGCCAGTCGCATGCGTGTTGAGGTTGTTTTTATAGTTCCTCTTTGCGCACATAATTCGTTGTTTTGTTGTTAGACTAGCGAATCTTAAACAGGTGATCGGTTTCAAAGCAGACGAGGAGGATTTTGCTTGCATTTTTTTTTACATAGCAAATCTCAATTTCATTGTCGAGAATATCGATGGGCAGGGCTTTGGAAAAAATCTGTTGCGCCGTCCTGATAATATTGGTGTCATTGACATTTGACACACCCACTATTTCTATTGAGTTACTGAGAAGGTTCCCAGTCACCGGCCTATCTCGGAACTGTGCATATCGTGGAGTATAAATATCATCAGTGTACGGTCCTAACGAGAAAAGAAAAGTTAAAAACAAGCAAAATTCCCAAATGGGTACGATTGGCTTATGTTGAAGGTCCTCAGTTTTCAATTAATAAGTTCCGCAAAATGGAAACTAAAGATAAAAATTCTCGAGATAACTATTTCGCGCTCGAATGTGATGACATGGTAATAAATTCATCGTCTTCGCAAAAAAGTGAAAATTCCATCTGTATGTGTTCTACATAAATCGACCACCGAAGTCCATTCTCTCCTTCGTGAAACATTAATTGATAATTATTACATAAAAAAAATATCTATTGGAATCAAAAAAAATTGTGAAAGTATTGAATCATACAATAAATTATGTGCAGTGCTTGGGTCTAAGAACTGGCAATTTTTTATTCATGATCTTCCTGCATCAAGGTCACTTAAGGTGGTGTTGTATGGACTAGATGAGATGCCTGTTGAAAATCTCAAAAAAGAACTTTTAAATCTTGGTCTTAAATGCCAGAATATAAAAAGGTCAAACATGAGAGTTTTACTGAGGTGCTCTTTCTAGTGTTTCTTGAAATTGGCTCTGTGAAACTATTTGATCTCAAAACAAAAATTAAGTCAATTTTTAAGACTCAAGTCAAGTGGGACTTTGCACGCAGGCAGTACAATCGGTTAACACAATGTTATAATTGTCAAATGTACGGGCATGACGAGAAGAATTGCTACGTAAAAACCCACTGTGCCAAATGCGCGGGGAGTCACAAGACGAGTGAGTGTGATTCCAACACCATTCTTTGCGCAAACTGTAAGGGAAATCATAAATCCAACGATCCGTCATGTGTGAGCCGTTTGAGCTTTACCGAAATGAAGCACAAGCTTTCAACAAAAAACAATATGCTTCGTTCGAAGAACAAAACGTCAACATTTAAAATCAACTCTACGGATTGTCCTGCTCTTCCATCGCATCACAATAATACTGCCACCAAAGTACCTGAACCGGTTGATAACCGCAAGACGTCTAATGTTTGGTCAAACAATAACCTTATCGGTAATAAGACAAGCGAGCTGCTTTTTTCTATGGATGAGATTAATGCAGTCACAACAGAGATGTTAACGTTACTTGGTAAATGCACAACTAAGGCTGAGCAATTTATTGTTATAACCCAATTAGCTATTAAGTATCTATATAAGTCAAAATGAGTAATTGCAGTCTAAAAATAATTTGTTGGAATGCTAGAGGCATTCGAAGTAAAAAGTTATATGCTTTTTTCGTCAAATATAATATTGATGTCGGGTTAATAACTTGGCTAGATTCAAATATTAATATATCGAACCCTATGTATATTTGTTATCGCCTTGACAGAGAAGAGAGAAGAGGTGGGGTTGCAGTTATAGTCAAGCGTTCAATCCAACATAAAGTTCTACTAATTATTGGAACCATGAGCATTGAGAACATCGGAATTGAGGTTCCTTTTATAAATGGTTCGTCATTAAAAATATACAGTGCTTATTTTCCGGGTGGATCTTCTTCGCGGCTGAGACGCGAAAACCTTCGTCACGATATAAGGAAATTGATCAGTACCAACGATACTTATTTAGCAGGGGGGATTTTAATTGTCGGCATAGAAACTGGGGATGCCTTAGAGCGAACTCTTGGGGTAATACTCTTGTTGCCCTCAATTCCAGCCACCCTTTTGATATTCTTTACCGTCCCCATCCAACTTATTTCCCATCAAGTAGAAGGAACAATCCATCTACTTTGGATCTGTTCTTTACTGAACTACGAGGGCGGGTCAATAAGTTTATGACTTTCTAAATACAGATTGGGTACAATTTAATAGACATGTACGAAATAATATTCCCAGCAGAGATGACTTAGCCACAACTCACTCGCAAATAGATCAGTCCGTTGAAAAATTTACCAAACTGATCTCTGATTCTGTAGATCTACAGTGCCTAAAAAATCTCTTCCCAATAAAAGCTTTACAACTCTCCCTTGCTATATTATAAAATTCATAAAAATTAGAAATTCACGGAGATCGCTATGGATGCGAACGAGGAACGAAATATTTCTCACATCGCTTAACTTATGGAACGAGATTGTAAAAACTTCGACTGATAGCTTTAGAAATAAATGTTGGAACCAAAAGCTACAGGTTCTGGAAAAAGGCAGTAAGCCATTCTGGAACATAATTAAAGTTATAAAAAAAAGACATGTACACATACCTGCATTTGAAATAGGGAATTCAATATTGATCTCAAATACGGATAAGGCGAATGCCCTGGCCATAGAATTTGCTGATAACCATTTGATCATCAATAATATCACATCTTCACCCAGTATTAAATTTTCAGTTGAACAGTCTATGGGTATTCTCAATTCGTACATCTGCAACAGGAACTCTAATTTTGTATCTAAAGATGAAGTTGAAATTGTTGTAGCAAATTTAAAAACACGCAATGCTTCTGGATTAAAAATGCATGTCTCAAACATCTTCCTGACGTGGGAATTAAATATCTCCAACGTCAACGTCTATTTAATGATTGCTTTCTGCTTGGGTATTTTCCGAATGCTTGGAGAAATGCCAAAGTTGTACCCGTCTTAAAACCTGGTAAAGACCCGAATGTCACTTCTAGCTATAGGCCAATAAGTCTGTTAAGTTGGCTTAGTAAATGTTTCGAAAAAATAATTAAAAATAAAATCGTTGCCTTCATGGATGCGAACATCATTGTACCCAGAGAACAATTTGGTTTCAGGCCTTTTTGTAGCACAGTTTATCAAGTACATCGCATTACGAAAAATATAAGAAATGAATTTACAACAGGAAAAAGCACTGGCTTAATATTACTAGATGTCGAAAAAGCATTTTATATTATTTATTTCTGTTATGTACTTATTTACTTTGTTATATATTTATTTATTTATTTATTCTTTACTTATTTATTTATTTATTTATTTATTTCTTTATTTCTTTATTTCTTTATTTAATTATTTAATTATTTAATTGTTTATTTATTTATTTATTTATTTATTTATTTATTTATTTATTTATTTATTTATTTATTTATTTATTTATTTATTTATTTATTTATTTATTTATTTATTTATTTATTTATTTATTTATTTATTTATTTATTTATTTATTTATTTATTTATTTATTTATTTATTTATTTATTTATTTATTTATTTATTTATTCATTTATTCATTTATCTATCTATTTATTTATTTATTTACTTACTTATTTATTCTGAAATAAGCTGTCCAAGCGGCGTACTCATTCTAAAGAAGGTTTTTTAACTATTGTTATTTTTTTCTCTGTCTAATCGTATTATTGTAATAATTTTTCATCATCATCATCATCATCATAATCATCATAATAATCATCATAATAATAATCATCATCATCATCATCATCATCATCATCATCGAGCGCTAGCTAGCAGGGCTTACGGCTCTAGGGTACATATTTAAATACGAGGGCGGGTCAATAAGTCCGTGACTTTTTGAATTTCTGACCTCTTTACTGAAACAGCAGCACTGCTCCTGTCAACAGGCATCTGTCAGTTGACTCCTGTCAAAATTTAAACTTGCTGCGTCAGTTAGTTTGTGTTTGACAGCTATTTTTATCAGACTACTCACTAATTTGAGGAGAAAATGGAAAAAAGTGAATTTCGTGTTAAGCATTAAGCATTATTTCTTGCGAAAAAAAACCATTACCGAGACCAAGGCTAAGCTTGATAAATATGGGGACTCTGCACCATCGATTTCAATGGTAAAAAAGTGGTTTACCGGATTTCGTTGTGGCCGTACAAGCACTGAAGATGCCGAACGTCCTGGACGCCCAGTTGAGGTCTCTACACCCGAAACAATCGAAAAAATTCACGATATGGTGTTGGCCGACCGAAGATTGAAAGTGCGAGAGATTGTGGAAGCCGTAGGGATCTCGCATGGCTCAGTGGTTTCAATTTTGAATGATCACTTGGGCATGAGAAAGCTTTCCGCAAGATGGGTGCCGCGTTTGCTCACAGTCGACCACAAACGCAATCGTGTAACAACTTCACAGGAAGGTTTGGCGTTGTTTAATCGCAATATGGAGGAGTTTTTGCGCCGTTTTGTAACCGTGGACGAAACATGGATCCATCACAACACACCAGAGAACAAACAACAGTCAAAACAGTGGGTTTCTAAGGGTGAATCGGCGCCAAAGAAGGCCAAGGTGGGTTTGCCAGCCAATAAAGTTATGGCGACTGTTTTTTGGGATGCACGCGGGATAATCCACATTGACTACCTTCAAAAGGGAAGAACAATCAATGGGGAATATTATGCCAACTTATTGGACCGATTCAATGACGATTTGAAAAAAAAACGACCTCATTTGGCCAAGAAAAAAGTTCTTTTCCACCAAGACAATGCAAGGGTGCACACATGTGCAGTTGCCATGGCAAAAATCCATGAATTGGGCTATGAATTGCTCCCTCATCCACCCTATTCTCCAGATTTGGCTCCGAGCGACTACTTCTTGTTCCCAAACCTGAAGAAATGGCTTGGTGGAAAAAGATTTGACTCCAATGATGAAGTCATCTCGCAAACAAAGGCCTATTTTGAGGACCTCGACAAATCATTTTTTTTGGAAGGGATAAAAAAATTGGAGAAGCGTTGGACAAAGTGTATAGAGCTCAAGGGAGACTACGTTGAAAAATAAACTTATTTTTTTATCAAAAAATCTGTTTTAATCCAAAAGTCACGGACTTATTGACCCGCCCTCGTATCTATATTTAATTTTTTAATGGAATTGTGGATAAGTGTTATATTAATACAAGGATGTGTTTTTAGTGCAGCGTGAGATCCCCAGAATGTGGTTAATGTCGTACTGTCTAGAGCAGGTGTTGCATGTTGGGGGGGATGTGCCTTTAAGTAAGTGCTGGTGTGTAAAGACTGTGTGTCCCAAGCGTAGTGTTGTGAAGATGGTGTTTGATGTTTTTGAGGTGGAGATAGGGTATGTTGGGCTGGAGCGGTCTGGATTGAACGACGTGTAATGATGTTGATAATTTCCCCAGTTCGATAGAAGTTTAGCGTCAAGTTTGTTCTTTAGCAGACGTAAGCTATCTAGCTTGGTGGTAGCATCGAAAAGGTACAGCGGAGCACGGTGAGCAAGACCAGCTTCTGTGTCTGCCAGTTCGTTACCCTTTATACCTATGTGGCTTGGAACCCACATTTACTTGATATATTGGGTCTACAAGTAAGTTTCCAGCGTTTGTCAGAGATGGCGCCACCAATGGATCCCGGGCAGAAATGTCAGACTCCATGTGTTTTATTTGTAGGTTTTGTATCTGTCAACAACTTTGCAGCGTTATATTTGAGCAGTTCTATCGGTGTCGTACATTTTATCGAGCAAAATCATGGCAAGTTTCCAGCCAAATAAACGTCATTTGCGGGAAGCGCTGCTTTTATTCTTTAATATGAAGAAAAGTGCCGCTGAGGCCTATCGTTTGCTTTCGGAAACTTATGGGGCGGAATGTATTGGTGAATCGACGTGCCGCGAGTGATTCAAACGGTTCAAAAGTGGTGATTTTGGAGTTGAAGACAAAGATCGCCCCGGAAAGCCGAAAAGTTTTGAAAACGAGGAATTGGACGCTTTACTGGATGAGGATCCGTGTCAGATTCAAGAAGAGCTTGCTGCATCATTGGGCGTCACGCAACAAGCCGTTTCCCTGCGCCTAAAAGCACTGGGATTCATTCAAAAGTTTGGAAACTGGGTGCCGTACGAATTGAAGCCAAGAGACGTCGAACGGCGATTTTGCATGTCCGAAATGTTACTGCAGCGATATAAAAATAAATCATTTTTGCATCGTATTGTCACTGGTGATGAGAAATGGATTTATTATGATAATCCTAAATGCAGAAAATCGTATACAAAGCCCGGCGAGCCCGCCCAATCGACGCCGAAACGAAATATTCACGTGAATAAGGTCATGCTCTGCATATGGTGGGATCAAAAGGGTGTCGTATACTACGAACTGCTTCCGAGTGGTGAAACCATCAAAGGACCATTATATCGAACCCAACTAATTCGTTTGAAGCGGGCATTAAAAGAAAAACGGCCAGAATATGAGACCAGGCATGAGTCCGTCATTTTTCATCACGACAACGCTCGGCCACATGTTGCGGTTTCGGTGAAAAACTATTTGAAAAATAGTGGTTAGGAAATTCTGCCTCACCCGCCTTACAGTCCAGACTTGGCACCATCTGACTACCACTTGTTTCGTTCGATGTAGAACGCTCTTACGGGAATACGCTTCAGCTCAGTAGAGGAAATCAAAAATTGGCTCGATACGTTCTTGGGCTCGAAAGACGAGAAATTTTTTTGGCCCGGAATTCATAAATTGCCAGAAAGATGGGGCAAAGTTGCAGCTTCCGATGGACGATACTTTGAATAAAGCATTGTAACTATGTTTTCATAATAAAACTTCAAATTTTGGAAAAAAAAACGCTGGAAACTTACTTGTAGACCCAATATATAAAACCGTATCTCTGTAGAATCTTAAACATTGTTATACATATTTAAGTTTTGATCACAAATAAAATAACTAACTAACTGAGAAGGTGTTGTTGTTGCCAGTTTAATTTGCTTTTCAGAACATTGACTCTCGATTTGAGCTCCGCATTTTCAGTTCTCAACACATTTAGTTGTAGTAAGAACCGTTGGTTAATTTCCTCCAACTTCGAAAGTTTTGCGTAGATCATCTGGAGAGTGCATTGACCCTCGCTGTCATTGATGTGCGTGGACTCTTCAGCGGTTAGCAAAGTGTTGTTGCTAATCATTTGTGGAACATTGATGTTAGTTGAAGCCCGCGCAGTTATTTTGCAACCTGGCTACCACCGGCACTAGCATATGAAGAGAACGGCTTCTTAACACTGCACATTTGTCGCATCGAAATGGTAAATGAAAAGAATGCTTGCAATCATTGCAGTTTATTTTCGTAGAACTACTGAACAATTCATCTTGTAAAAGTAAATAGTTTTAATTTAGGTTCTTAGTGATGCGCACCCCACGACATTCAAGAGAGAATTATATCACCACGGTAGCTCTTCAGTTACATCAATGCACACAGTTGCGAAATCTGTCTACAATCTGTTCTGCGCGTACTTTTCGGGTCAAGCCTATGAATGGCGGTCCCGGTAAGAAGCTAACCGGGTTTCACGTACTTCCGAAGCTTCAATTGACCACGACAATCTGCATTTTTTAGCAGATTTCGAATAATGAAAAAATTGCTTCTCTTTTTTGAGGGCATATTATATTTCCTTTTACCTTGAATAACTCAATATTACAAGCTAAATCCAATACAACATCTAAAGACTTAGGCAATTGCTAATTGGGGATGAAAGTAATTTAGTTGCAAAATATGTTTTTTCAGAAGAATTATGTCGGAAATAGGTAGATTATCTCCAATGGGAGTTGATTTATTGTGGTATCCATCCTTTTCGTGTACTTTAAGTTGGTTCAGAAAATTTACCACGCTTCGAAATTATTCCACTGATTCAATTTGACGTTTCGTAACGCTCTTGAATTAACAAATATTTTTTCCATTCGCTATTTTTAACCACAGAAATTAAAAGTTTTATTTACGAGGGTAGTCTCAGAAGTACCCGACCTAAAAAAGAAAACACAAAAAAATTGGGGAAAAATATGTTTATTTCTCTACGCAGTCTCCTTTTAATTCAATAAACTTTTCCCAGCGATGTTCAATAGATTCGATACCATGTTTACAATGAAAATCGCCGAGATCCTTCAAATAGCCATCAACCGCAGACTCCACCTCTTTCCTATTGGCAAATCTTTTACCACCGAACCATTTTTTCAAATTCAGAAATAGAAAATAATCCGAGGAGGCTACACCTGGCGAATAGGATGCATGAGGAAGCAATTCGAACTTTAACTCATTGATTTGGGCCATCGCGATGACGGATGTGTGAACAAAACTTAATCAAACAAAACTTGATGAAACAAAACTTTTTTCTTCGCCATATGCGGCCGTTCTTTCCTGATTTCACCTTTCAAACGCTGCAATAAGTTCGCATAATACACGCCGTTGATTGGTTTTCCTTTTTGATCAATGAAAATTATCCCACGCGCATCCCAAAAAGCTGACGCCATGACCTTGCCTGCAGATGGAACTGCCTTCGCGTACTTTGGAGCCGATTCTCGCATTTGAGTCCATTGGTTTGATTGTTCCTTCGTTTCGGGTGTGAAGTGATGGACCCATGTTGCATCCATGGTTATAAATCAACGCAAAAACTTGAGTTTGTTGCTGTGAAACTTCGCCAAACACTCGATTGAAACATCCTCACGACAGTGTTTTTGTTCCATTGTGAGTAATCGCGGCATTCATCTTGCGCACAGCTTTCTCATGTGCAATTTTTCAGTCAACATGTGATGTTGATGAAATACCCACCATGTTTGCTAGTTTACGCACTTTCAATCGACGGTCATCCAATACCATTTTGTGAATTTTTTTCAACATTTCTGGTGAACTCAACTCAATTGGTCGGCCACTGCGATGTTCGTCTTGGCAACTCGTACGACCTCGCTTAAACTCTGCCACCCAATATTTTATTATTAGAAACGAAGGAACAGACTCCCCCAGAGTAGAATCCAGTTCCGTTTTGATGTTGGTTAGATTTAAGCCTTTCAAATGAAAGTATTGTACCACATAGAGCGTCGTCAAACTTCAAATTTAAGCTTTAAAAGGTTGGGACTACCCTCCTTCGCAATGAACAACTCAGCAGTGAGTGCTGGATATTAGCAAAACCAAGACAAAAAAAACAGTAGCGTTTTTGTTGTTTTACTACCCAATTTTTGGTTTTCTTTTTTTGTTTTCTATTCTTCCGAAATAAGTGCACAATCAAGAAAATTCCCATTCTGTTTTGATCGGAAAATACGAGCCACATATACATATGTATGTTATGTACGTGACAATGTTTGTTTTCGTACAATGTAGCAGTGGACTAGCATAATTTTTTTTTTTCGGAAACAATATGCCAAGTCTTGGAACTCTCGAAGGATAATACGTGAAAGATGAACACTATTTACGTACAAAAGCTGCCTCGAATATTGGGAGGGAGAAAATATTACGAATCTGGTGGTCACCACGTATGAATAGAATTATCATACCATTGTTAACAAATTCATTTTATTTTGAATCAATACAAATACTGTTTGTAAGTTCTTTCAACTCACACTGAGTTTCATTGCACTAAAAGGACTTGATTGCATGACGCTAATCCAATATATTTAAATGTCATAGCGCATACGTTTTTTTCTCTACCAAGAATTCAGCTGAAAATTGCCGGTACTTTATTTTTCTTAGTTTAGCCAACAACCAAGTATTCATAAACAAATTGGATAAAAAAAAGAAAAACACGTTTATCATGCGTGTAAGTCATTGCTTTATTGAATTCCATTTGCACTTTTGGGGGCACGCGCAATGAACCACATTTTAACTTTACTTTACGACTTTGGTGTTTCATTTACGTAGACCACATTGTTATAAATTGTAGGAACTTCGCGAAAAAAAGGCAGTAAATGAACAGGCAGAGAACCGGTTAAAGCTCAACTTAAAAAAATTGTAATTCCTTTGCAGAGAAATGAAACGCCTGAATCACACACGTTTAAAAAACGTGTAAATCTTATACCGAATTTCGCAACCAAAATTGTACCAATTTACCATCTTTCGAAAAAGAAGCTTGAGTTTAAATGAACAGATCAGTGGCAAAAATAAGTAACTAGAGTGCAAATTACCGCCCACGTTATCGAGTGAGTACATTCCATCCATACTCGACGGGCGTAGGATGATGACACACAATAGTTGACGTATCGAATAGAAACTTCAAATTGTTTTTTTTTTGTGAATGCATTTTATTGGAATTCATTTATTAACAAAAAAAAATTTATAAACAAAAAAAAAAAACCCTTAAAAACTAGCTTAATTAACTTCAATTTATCTTATTTTTACCTACTGTAAGCGCTCTAAACTAAGCCTAATACTTAAAACTATACCTCTCGACGTAACCTAACTGATTTTTGTTTTTGTTCATTATTTTATGTACCAGTTAACTTAGGACTACGAAAATATAAATTGTTTTCATAAAAACTTAGTAAAAGGACATTTTAGTTATATTACATAAAACTTTTTTTTTTTGTTTTGTTTCATCCTTCCTTTTTTTTATTTTAATACTGCCTTAACCTACACTTCATCTATGTAAGCCGCCTTAAAAATTAAGTATGCATCCTCTCCTTCCTTGAGCCAACAAAAATCATGGTTCTGCTGAACAACATCCCTCAAATCTCGGCTCCCTACCGTCCTATTAAACCACACTGCCATGTGGGACATATCTGTCGTAGTTGAGTCGCCTGTCTACAACTGTTCGAGCAACGTGGAAGATTAGCGGCACCGCTAATTTGTTGCTGTTGCTGTTGCTTCTGCTGCTATTTTTGTTGATGTGCTTATTGTTGCTTTTTTTGCTGCTGTTGCGTTTAATATTGTTGCTGTTTTTGTTACTGAGGCTATTGTTGTTGTTGATGTTGCTGTTTTTGTTACTGAGGCTGTTGTTGTTGTTGCTCTTGTATTTGATGTTGTTGTTGTTGGAGTAGGGAGCACTGAAGATCTTGCTTCTTCTTTTCTCCCCTCGTACTTTGTTTAGTCTTGATAGCCAGTACTTTTTTTTTGAAGGTCAATGATTCTATTATTAAGAGCTTCTACTTTTCCTTTTCGTCTTCCGGCTCGGGGGCTGCAAGATACGCAAAGCCATTTGTATCTTCCGTATAACGCCCTTCCCACAGTCGGAGACCTATGGATATTCGTCGCAATCTGCTTCGTCACGACGTGTTTTAACTGCCGCTGCTGCTGATGTAGACGCTCCCTCCTTACTCCACCTTGCCGCTTTTCAGTTGAAGCTGATAAGGTAAGGCGCTTATATGTTAGGAGTTGGTTTAGTTTTTAGGAGTTGGTTCAGTTTTCCTTTTCCATTTTGCTGTCATCTTAGTTGTTGCTTCTTCTGTAGTAGTTTGAGCAGCCCCTACGCTTGTCCCGTTATGGGGGGTGCGGGCTGCTCGTTATCATTCATCGCCTGGTGCGTTGCGTGTTGCATGTATTTTTGTTTCTTCGTTTAAGTCACGAGAAAGAAATAATAAAAAAAAGTCACGATCTGTCCGGCTGGGTTTGAACCCGCAACACAAGTTTACTATTCAAGCACTCCTACACTAAGCCAACTTGGTTTTATTCACACTAAGTATAATCACTTTGCTTTTACTGTGCACAAGAAAAAATCGACACACGTTTGATTACCAGGAAGGTGTATGATCGACTGATTTCGACTTCAAATTGTAAAATGTATTAAAAGTCTACCACAAAATTTTGACTCAAAAAATTGTAAAATGTGTGTAGAAATATAGTACATTTTCGTATTGGCAATTTTTTTTTGTCTTTAAACCCCGTATCCATTCGTAGGTGAACGTGAGAAAATATCGAATTACGATACTTGAAGCTCAACAACCTGTGCGGTAATACCAAATGTGCATTTCTCAGTGGCGAATAGGTCCATCTCGTGTGGTAATTTGCCAGCGGATTTCATTGAAACGTTACTTCTTACTACCGCTCCTAATAACCAAAAAGAAAAAAATACACGCCTGTAAGGTAAGAACCTGTCTATAGCTACTAGAAATGTCAAAATACTATATATCAACTAGAATACCAAGATATGTTCAATTACACTGATAATTTGGTCTCCGCATTAAATGTTGCATTTCACACATGGAGCTTAATAATCTCTGAGCTTAAACATCTTCATTTCTCTCTCTATCCAATCTTCCAAAAAGAAAGCTTAACACGTGATAAGCTATTTTAAAAGTATTTATACCCCATAGAATTCTATTAAAAAAAATACAATAAAATAAAAAGAACTATAAATCATATACATATGTACATATACATATGTATATTATTATATTTGGAGCGATCGCAATCATAGTAATATTTGTTCGGACCAGAAAAATAAACAAGCTTGTATTACAGCACTTCTCTCAGCTGCATCATCCTATACCCAATCGGTTGCTGAACCCACCAAAGCAAACATTCTGCTGCGCAACATTACTATATTATTATTGCCAAGCTGTAACGAATGTTAGCAATAGCAAAGGCGTAATATTGTGTCTGAATTAAATCATTGGACCCAACGGTGTTGTCATATTTTCCTTCGACAGGAAGACTTATAACATGAAACAATTATTAGTAATATTTTGTATCATTTAATTTAAAACTAAAAATTCGATTTTCTCAGACCGCTTTAAATATCTTACCAGGGTTATTTGTAACTGCTGACCATGTTAAGTATACTGTGTATAGCGTGACCATGGAACTTTGTAATAGTCCTGAGTGGGATAGATTTTCCTGAACAGCTGGCAACACTGATATTACGCTCATTATAACACCAAATACCAGGTTTGACGAAATAAAAAATTTATTAAGAGCACATCCATCCGACTATATTTAAGAAGAAATGTGAATATTTTTTTTTTTTCAAAAAATCATGCAACATTTACCTTTGTAAAATAAATAAACAAAAGCGATACTCCAACGACAGAACATATGTATTGAAGAAGAGTAATAAATATGAGCGCATAGTAATAACCACGGTTTGATTCAGAATTATCTGTAAATAATACAAATTGTATAAAGTATACACGAAATATAAATAATTGTCACATTACCAATCCAATTTTCAGCCAGTGAATGAGAAAAATCCACAATTATTATTAACTGTACCACAATAAAAGCTAATCCACCAAAAAGACCAATCCACATCATACAAGGTCCAAACGATCCATCAGGAATGAATATTGCTCCGATGGTAGCCCCAATCCATAGAAGAAACTTCAATCCCCAAAACTGATTCTGTATATGAGACCGAGGGTCTCGCGATGATTTTACTCCAATCATTATTATCGCCATGAGAGTAAAAAAACAAACTAATCCAAAACAGATTCGATAAACAGCCATATAACCTAAGGCATATTGGCAATCAATTTGTCCAAAAGTGCTTTTTAATATTTCACTTGTTGTAGATGTATTAGAATTCAAGCAAAAAGGCAATTTCTTTAAAGTGTCCTGTAAGCCAGGCGATAACGTAATGGCTCCAAGTATAGTGCCTATGAGCAGCATAAGCGCATACATCAACCGCGAAGAAACAGAGTTTCGACATGATGGGCATGCTTGGCAACATATTGAGCAAGCGGTTCCTGTACAACAGCATGCTATCTGAAAAAATCCAAAAAAATCTGGCATCATTGGTCGTACTTTCTGCAAATTATTCTCAACATAAATAAAATAATTCAGATTATTGATCGAGTGTTTTTAAGTATATGACGTAGACGACTAATTATATCAACGTTGTAACAAAATATAAAAAAAACTAATTTCGTAACGAAATTTTCAGCAATTAATTTGTCTATATGTACATATGTACCTTATCATTTAACGTTCAATTTGTTATGTTGAACAAATTTTATAAAATTTATGAAAAAATAAAATTTTGTTTTATGAGTAGATACAATTGGTTTATTTGTATAAAAGAAAATCTTGTATCCAATTAAGTAACAAAACATGGAACATGGAAATAATTTATAATTTGTGATGCCAAAAAATTATTTTAAAAGATATATTTAGGTTACAGATTACTTCTATTAATCGATTGACGTTTACTTCTATGATCATCCCATAAATACAAGCCGATTTTTAAGTCCAACGATCATATTTCAGCTTATGAGTAGCTTCGATCAGGATATTCGTAGTCACTGAGCAATGCGAAGAATATAATCGGCCAAATCGATAATAACTAATACAACTAATGCTTTATCAAATACAAGAACAAACACATTGCCTTCGTGTATTGGTAGCTTCCGGTCGCTGTAGTGAAATTATCGTAAAAGCTGTAAATATTTTGCACTAAATCTTGTTGCTAGCTCTATTATGTATCGTATTTCAATTGTTCCACCCACAATTCCTCCGTTTTAGATTTGTTGACAGAGTTCCCCTTGGAACCCGTACTGTTACTTGGTTGAAACAACGCAATAGAAACTTACCTCAATTCAGCAGCGTTCAATCCAATGGCTCTACGGACACGTATACTAGTGGTCGGTTATCATAACTTCGGTCTCAGATAGAATTGCACAACGTTATTCAAAATTAAATGCAGCTTTTCCAAAGAAAACCTTAAAAAAAATCACCCTACAAAGGAGCTACCTGGATGATGGCTGGTTGTTTCGTTAGAAGTTTTGAATAGTTTTGTAACAACTTCGTGTTTGAGGCCCAAAAATAAAACACATAGATTTTGTGGTTTTAGTCTTTTTTTCTTTATTTAAAAAATTGTCGCCCTAGTTAACCCGTTGGCTGCTAAAATCTGACTGCCCTAACTGACTGAATGTCACATGTGTTACACGCTGTTCCTCTTATCATTAAAAATAATGATTCTGAAGTGCGATAGCGAACTAGAGGACGAGAAACACGAGAACTACGGCGTGGCTGATCACCAAGAGACTGATTCTCAGCAACTGATTCAGAATTAAAGTTAAATTCGTCTGCGGTGCCGCTGTCCAAACTGTCCTTAGCATCACAACTCTTAAATGCATCAGGTGATTCTACTCCATGCTACTACCCATACTACGGTTGGGGTGTCGTAACCACCATTGACAACGATTCCTCTAAATTGGACATTTGGGACATCATGCCCATTTCTTAAGCGCTGCGAATCGTCTATTATTTCCTGTTTGCTGTTTAAAGTAACTGTAGGTAGGATAACGACGGTTACGTCTAGAGTTCTGACCACTTGATAAGTCTAGCACCAGAAATAAGTGGCCATTGATTTGACCAACAACTCTGATCAATCTCAAGCTTGGGCAAGGGGTGTGTCTGACGATCATAATACAGCTTTTGCCGCTCATATTTTTGAATTAACTTGTCTTTAATCATTCGCGTAATAAAAGTTTGGTACAAATTGTTGCCGTTGTTTTAATTCGACGCCCAAAGAACAACTAAGCTGTGGACATCGATATAGAGCCCAACGGGGAGACGTTATTCTCCAGCAGGTGGTTGTCAAATTCATATATAACCAAAGCACTTTTTCAGCACATGTTTAGCAATTGAACACCTTTCTCAGCATGTCATGTCAATATGACCGGATTTCCGAGGGATAACCATATCTGGCAAAGATACTCTCCAGGAATTTAATAATCGTTGTCTTCGATTTATCCTTCAATTTGTCACCCGCTAGCCAGTTTGAGTACACATCCATTATTGCCAAGTAGTCCTTACTGGCAAACTCAAATAAGACAATTCCAAGCGATTGCCAAGGATGGAAGCTTCCGGAATGGAAGCTAATGCTCTGTAAGTGGCTCTCTTGGGTTAGCTCGAGTATATTTCTCATAAATGACACATATTTTGACTGTGACATAGAACAGTTGCCGTGCTCTCAAAAATGATTTCTGAATGCCCAATGAATACACCCAGCGTGCTACCGGGCTTACTTTCGATCGGCCGGCTACAGCTGTAGAAATAACATGGCATAAGGTCAAGGTTCGAGAATACATCCCTAGCCACATGAGATGTCGTAATTGCGAACTTCTTGAACATACAGCTAAAAGATCCGAAAAAAGTAAAACATTCGAAAACTGTAATCTCCCTCACACGATCAAGTAAAATGCAGTCGTACAATATATGTTAACTGCTTTGATGCGCAAGTTCCCTCATAAAAAAAACTGCCCGAAATATCTTCAAAACAAGGGGAAGCCAGGCATATTTACATTTAAATGCATTCACCACAATGACAAACTTTAGTTCATTTTCCAAAACAACCAGAAAAGCCACCCGTACTGATGTGGTAGATAACCGCACTCATAATACCGTAATCCCTATTAAACCAACTATGTGCGTAGGGACAGATAACCCTCTCTCTTCCTCCAAAAGTAATTTCTCCAAAGTTAACACATTCAGAACCACTGCACCAGCTTCTGCACCAGCCACCTCTTCTACCATTAACAAATCTAAAGAAACAAAATTATAAAACCAATCCACAATGACATAATCGCCCATTCGCCTCCCCATTAATACCATCTACTTCCAGTAATGCTTTATGAAACACATCTATCTCTTTCATCACGAATAACTTAATCACCAATAACAAATAATATGATATTGTATAAAATTAAAAATGTTGCTCCTAAGAAGAGGTCTTGGATCTCACTTTCGCCCGAGGGAGTTAAGTCACCGTGTTATTGTGTGCCTAGCCATCATACGTGCCAGTGGTGTTCAAAACCTTATCAATTCAACCAAATATATATAAAAAAAACCAACAATTAATATTTTACAATGGAATATAAAAGTTTATTTAAACAATTATGACGAACTTGAAATTCAGATAAAACAATATAACCCCAGTATCATATCGATGCAATAAATACACTGTCCTTTTATATATAGCCCCTTTTCTCCAAAATCATATGTAAGATATTCTCATAACTTTCCCCATAATCTGACAGCCGAACAAGGTATTAGTATGTTCATAAAAGAAAAATATTACGCATGACCAACTCCATAAACTCCAATATCCTAGCTTTGGCGATTGAGATACAACTTGCACTTAAAATCACACTGGTGTGTATTTATATATCAACTTTTTACGAGAAATGATTTACTCAACATTCTCTCCCAAGTCAAAACTCCTATTTTGATAACGGGAGATGTCAATGTCTGGAGTGTTCTTTGGGGATCTGCTTTCACCAATTGTAGAGGTGTCATACTAGAAAAATGTACATATATCGGATTCTAACCTCATGATTCTCAATGACAGCTCTCCTACTCATGACTATTTAATAGTTATCATTTTCGTATAATAACCACTATCACTATTTGTACAGTTTGCTCTCAAACACCATTAAATCGCAAATTTAAAACCGATTTTGCTATCTGGGCTTATTTCAGCAAGCTCAACTTAGATTACTTCTCAGTATATTATCCTTTTTTTTTTTTTTTTTTTTTTCTAAAAGAACTTAACACTCAAGAGGGTATTACTACTCTTAAAATGCCGGAGCACGTGTTAAGTTTTTCGGAAAATTGGATAGAGAGAGAGAGAAAGATTTTGGGCTCAGTGGTTATTTCGCTCCATGGGTGGCATCCAACATTTAATGGGGAGACTAAATTATTAGTGTAAATTGGACTCAAGTTGTATTTAGGCAACCATTCATCTCACAAGATTTTAGTTGCCTGAAAAAAAGTCTTTCGGTCACGGCTGGTATTGAACCCCGAACCGTCCGATTGGGAAGCCAACACACTACCACTTGAGCCACGGCTACCCATCCCTCAGATAATATAAATAATAAATAATATAAATATAAACAGCCGTAAACAAGTCGATCCCCCAACCATGATGAAAATTTCGTGTTAGTGATGATATCCCCCTTTTCACAATCCCCTGTCCCAAAATCCCTCGTTCCAAAATCCCTTGTTCCAAAATCCCCTGAGCCAAAATCCCCCGTTTTTATATTTTTGTGTTTTCATTTCTGGAGCCAGATTAGTTTTACATACTATCATCATAGCAGTCCTGTAAAACATTTCTGGCGCCAGAAATGAAAACACAAAAATATAAAAACGGGATAAAAGTAACTTTTACAAACTATCATCAATAGCAATCCTGAAAAGGTTATATCGTAACCAGCCCAAGACGATCACTGGAAATAAAGCGCAAGAAGTTAAAAAAAGCTAATCAAAAATCGAGAATCATCTGAAAAACTAGACTTCCTAAAGGCTATTGCGTCCAACATTGCGCTTAGTCGTAATTATGATAAAATTATCTATCTATCTATATATGGACTGTGTAAGAACGCATAATTGCTACATTGTTTTATTTTAAATTACTTTGTTTTTTATATGTATAATATATTATAATACATACATATGTATATACACATAAACCTGAATTAATAAATATGTATAAAACAAGAAAACAAGAAATTTTTTTCTTAACATATAATCACATTTTCTAAAAAAACGGGGGATTTCAATTTTGAAAACAGGGGATTTTCCGGGGGATTTTGGACCGAGGGATTTTGATACAGGGGATTTTGAAACGGGGGATTATGGGTAAATGTGTGAATTCAAAACAAGGGATTTTAGAGCACGCGGGATTTTGGAATGGGGAATTTCGGGGTGCTCCAGAAAATTTCCATAACGGAAGGTAAACATCTTGAGAAACCACAAAATTTCTGCATAGAGATTTTTCAATCATCCGAGTCAAGAAAACTGAAAGCTGTTTAAAATCAATGCTAAATTTCGCAGAGAATTAAAAATGAGTAAAGCAAATTTCTTGAAAAATTGTACCTCTTCACTTAGTCAAAATTCATCTCCTATCAAGATTTGGCACAATATTCGCTACCTAACCGGTAATTATAGGCAGGCAAATGTAAAAGTCATAGAAGCACCTGATGGTCTTATATCAACTCCAAATGAGATTTGTTCTCATTTTGCTCTTTCATGGTACATTTTATGAAAGGACGAAAACTTTCATCCCAGAAACCAGAACAATTCATTTTTTAGTAACCTCCATAGACGGTTTTCCCATATTTGCTTCGGCTAGGTTCATTGAAGAACAAATCACAAATTTAGAATTCGAATCTTGTGTTCATGTAAGGGTAGGGACAGAATTTCATACTCTTCCATCCTCAACAGTGTCTAACTATAGCACTTTATAACAATTTCTTAACAGTCGTGTCAAAGTTGGAATCTGGCAACTATATTTCCTATTCCCAAACCAAAAAAGAATAGTAATCAATGGTTACCGACCTACATCACTCATTCCTTATATGTCTAAAGTACTTGAAAAAATAGTTGCAAGGCGACTTCTCTGGTTTATTGAATCAAAACAAAGCATAAGCCATAAGCAGGTGGCTTTTAAAGTAGGCAAAGGATGCGCATGTGAGCTACTCCACATGGACTATTATATTACTAACGCCTTATCTATCCGTTATCACGTTACGATTCGTGCATTGGATTTTGAGAAAGCTTTTGAGCGTTTAGGTATCCACCGTGTTTTAGGCAAACTGAAATCATTGGGAGTTGGACTTAAAATATGAAAAATCAGTTTTAAAGCCAATTACGTTTCTTCCCCTTCCTTCCCACTTTTTAATAGCATTCGTCAAAGATCCCCATTGTCGACTGTGCTATTAATCATTGCTTTTGATGACATTAGCAAAATTACACCTAAACATACAGCTTTAGACCACTGTATGTTATTTATGCAGATGACATTTTTATCCTGTGCAAAGACAAAGACCTAGGTAAAACAAATAACTTACTGTTAAATGTTTTAGAAAATATATTCATATGGTCAAACAATGACAAACTTTAGTTCATTTTCCAAAACAACCAGAAAAGCCACCCGTACTGATGTGGTAGATAACCGCACTCATAATACCGTAATCCCTATTAAACCAACTATGTGCGTAGGGACAGATAACCCTCTCTCTTCCTCCAAAAGTAATTTCTCCAAAGTTAACACATTCAGAACCACTGCACCAGCTTCTGCACCAGCCACCTCTTCTACCATTAACAAATCTAAAGAAACAAAATTATAAAACCAATCCACAATGACATAATCGCCCATTCGCCTCCCCATTAATACCATCTACTTCCAGTAATGCTTTATGAAACACATCTATCTCTTTCATCACGAATAACTTAATCACCAATAACAAATAATATGATATTGTATAAAATTAAAAATGTTGCTCCTAAGAAGAGGTCTTGGATCTCACTTTCGCCCGAGGGAGTTAAGTCACCGTGTTATTGTGTGCCTAGCCATCATACGTGCCAGTGGTGTTCAAAACCTTATCAATTCAACCAAATATATATAAAAAAAACCAACAATTAATATTTTACAATGGAATATAAAAGTTTATTTAAACAATTATGACGAACTTGAAATTCAGATAAAACAATATAACCCCAGTATCATATCGATGCAATAAATACACTGTCCTTTTATATATAGCCCCTTTTCTCCAAAATCATATGTAAGATATTCTCATAACTTTCCCCATAATCTGACAGCCGAACAAGGTATTAGTATGTTCATAAAAGAAAAATATTACGCATGACCAACTCCATAAACTCCAATATCCTAACTTTGGCGATTGAGATACAACCGGCACTTAAAATCACACTGGTGTGTATTTATATATCAACTTTTTACGAGAAATGATTTACTCAACATTCTCTCCCAAGTCAAAACTCCTATTTTGATAACGGGAGATGTCAATGTCTGGAGTGTTCTTTGGGGATCTGCTTTCACCAATTGTAGAGGTGTCATACTAGAAAAATGTACATATATCGGATTCTAACCTCATGATTCTCAATGACAGCTCTCCTACTCATGACTATTTAATAGTTATCATTTTCGTATAATAACCACTATCACTATTTGTACAGTTTGCTCTCAAACACCATTAAATCGCAAATTTAAAACCGATTTTGCTATCTGGGCTTATTTCAGCAAGCTCAACTTAGATTACTTCTCAGTATATTATCCTTCAGATAATATAAATAATAAATAATATAAATATAAACAGCCGTAAACAAGTCGATCCCCCAACCATGATGAAAATTTCGTGTTAGTGATGATATCCCCCTTTTCACAATCCCCTGTCCCAAAATCCCTCTTTCCAAAATCCCTTGTTCCAAAATCCCCTGAGCCAAAATCCCTCGGGACAAAATCCCCCGTTTTTATATTTTTGTGTTTTCATTTCTGGAGCCAGATTAGTTTTACATACTATCATCATAGCAGTCCTGTAAAACATTTCTGGCGCCAGAAATGAAAACACAAAAATATAAAAACGGGATAACAGTAACTTTTACAAACTATCATCAATAGCAATCCTGAAAAGGTTATATCGTAACCAGCCCAAGACGATCACTGGAAATAAAGCGCAAGAAGTTAAAAAAAGCTAATCAAAAATCGAGAATCATCTGAAAAACTAGACTTCCTAAAGGCTATTGCGTCCAACATTGCGCTTAGTCGTAATTATGATAAAATTATCTATCTATCTATATATGGACTGTGTAAGAACGCATAATTGCTACATTGTTTTATTTTAAATTACTTTGTTTTTTATATGTATAATATATTATAATACATACATATGTATATACACATAAACCTGAATTAATAAATATGTATAAAACAAGAAAACAAGAAATTTTTTTCTTAACATATAATCACATTTTCTAAAAAAACGGGGGATTTCAATTTTGAAAACAGGGGATTTTCCGGGGGATTTTGGACCGAGGGATTTTGATACAGGGGATTTTGAAACGGGGGATTATGGGTAAATGTGTGAATTCAAAACAAGGGATTTTAGAGCACGCGGGATTTTGGAATGGGGAATTTCGGGGTGCTCCAGAAAATTTCCATAACGGAAGGTAAACATCTTGAGAAACCACAAAATTTCTGCATAGAGATTTTTCAATCATCCGAGTCAAGAAAACTGAAAGCTGTTTAAAATCAATGCTAAATTTCGCAGAGAATTAAAAATGAGTAAAGCAAATTTCTTGAAAAATTGTACCTCTTCACTTAGTCAAAATTCATCTCCTATCAAGATTTGGCACAATATTCGCTACCTAACCGGTAATTATAGGCAGGCAAATGTAAAAGTCATAGAAGCACCTGATGGTCTTATATCAACTCCAAATGAGATTTGTTCTCATTTTGCTCTTTCATGGTACATTTTATGAAAGGACGAAAACTTTCATCCCAATTTCATTACCAGAACAATTCATTTTTTAGTAACCTCCATAGACGGTTTTCCCATATTTGCTTCGGCTAGGTTCATTGAAGAACAAATCACAAATTTAGAATTCGAATCTTGTGTTCATGTAAGGGTAGGGACAGAATTTCATACTCTTCCATCCTCAACAGTGTCTAACTATAGCACTTTATAACAATTTCTTAACAGTCGTGTCAAAGTTGGAATCTGGCAACTATATTTCCTATTCCCAAACCAAAAAAGAATAGTAATCAATGGTTACCGACCTACATCACTCATTCCTTATATGTCTAAAGTACTTGAAAAAATAGTTGCAAGGCGAATTCTCTGGTTTATTGAATCAAAACAAAGCATAAGCCATAAGCAGGTGGCTTTTAAAGTAGGCAAAGGATGCGCATGTGAGCTACTCCACATGGACTATTATATTACTAACGCCTTATCTATCCGTTATCACGTTACGATTCGTGCATTGGATTTTGAGAAAGCTTTTGAGCGTTTAGGTATCCACCGTGTTTTAGGCAAACTGAAATCATTGGGAGTTGGACTTAAAATATGAAAAATCAGTTTTAAAGCCAATTACGTTTCTTCCCCTTCCTTCCCACTTTTTAATAGCATTCGTCAAAGATCCCCATTGTCGACTGTGCTATTAATCATTGCTTTTGATGACATTAGCAGAATTACACCTAAACATACAGCTTTAGACCACTGTATGTTATTTATGCAGATGACATTTTTATCCTGTGCAAAGACAAAGACCTAGGTAAAACAAATAACTTACTGTTAAATGTTTTAGAAAATATATTCATATGGTCAAACAATGACAAACTTTAGTTCATTTTCCAAAACAACCAGAAAAGCCACCCGTACTGATGTGGTAGATAACCGCACTCATAATACCGTAATCCCTATTAAACCAACTATGTGCGTAGGGACAGATAACCCTCTCTCTTCCTCCAAAAGTAATTTCTCCAAAGTTAACACATTCAGAACCACTGCACCAGCTTCTGCACCAGCCACCTCTTCTACCATTAACAAATCTAAAGAAACAAAATTATAAAACCAATCCACAATGACATAATCGCCCATTCGCCTCCCCATTAATACCATCTACTTCCAGTAATGCTTTATGAAACACATCTATCTCTTTCATCACGAATAACTTAATCACCAATAACAAATAATATGATATTGTATAAAATTAAAAATGTTGCTCCTAAGAAGAGGTCTTGGATCTCACTTTCGCCCGAGGGAGTTAAGTCACCGTGTTATTGTGTGCCTAGCCATCATACGTGCCAGTGGTGTTCAAAACCTTATCAATTCAACCAAATATATATAAAAAAAACCAACAATTAATATTTTACAATGGAATATAAAAGTTTATTTAAACAATTATGACGAACTTGAAATTCAGATAAAACAATATAACCCCAGTATCATATCGATGCAATAAATACACTGTCCTTTTATATATAGCCCCTTTTCTCCAAAATCATATGTAAGATATTCTCATAACTTTCCCCATAATCTGACAGCCGAACAAGGTATTAGTATGTTCATAAAAGAAAAATATTACGCATGACCAACTCCATAAACTCCAATATCCTAGCTTTAGCGATTGAGATACAACTTGCACTTAAAATCACACTGGTGTGTATTTATATATCAACTTTTTACGAGAAATGATTTACTCAACATTCTCTCCCAAGTCAAAACTCCTATTTTGATAACGGGAGATGTCAATGTCTGGAGTGTTCTTTGGGGATCTGCTTTCACCAATTGTAGAGGTGTCATACTAGAAAAATGTACATATATCGGATTCTAACCTCATGATTCTCAATGACAGCTCTCCTACTCATGACTATTTAATAGTTATCATTTTCGTATAATAACCACTATCACTATTTGTACAGTTTGCTCTCAAACACCATTAAATCGCAAATTTAAAACCGATTTTGCTATCTGGGCTTATTTCAGCAAGCTCAACTTAGATTACTTCTCAGTATATTATCCTTCAGATAATATAAATAATAAATAATATAAATATAAACAGCCGTAAACAAGTCGATCCCCCAACCATGATGAAAATTTCGTGTTAGTGATGATATCCCCCTTTTCACAATCCCCTGTCCCAAAATCCCTCTTTCCAAAATCCCTTGTTCCAAAATCCCCTGAGCCAAAATCCCTCGGGACAAAATCCCCCGTTTTTATATTTTTGTGTTTTCATTTCTGGAGCCAGATTAGTTTTACATACTATCATCATAGCAGTCCTGTAAAACATTTCTGGCGCCAGAAATGAAAACACAAAAATATAAAAACGGGATAACAGTAACTTTTACAAACTATCATCAATAGCAATCCTGAAAAGGTTATATCGTAACCAGCCCAAGACGATCACTGGAAATAAAGCGCAAGAAGTTAAAAAAAGCTAATCAAAAATCGAGAATCATCTGAAAAACTAGACTTCCTAAAGGCTATTGCGTCCAACATTGCGCTTAGTCGTAATTATGATAAAATTATCTATCTATCTATATATGGACTGTGTAAGAACGCATAATTGCTACATTGTTTTATTTTAAATTACTTTGTTTTTTATATGTATAATATATTATAATACATACATATGTATATACACATAAACCTGAATTAATAAATATGTATAAAACAAGAAAACAAGAAATTTTTTTCTTAACATATAATCACATTTTCTAAAAAAACGGGGGATTTCAATTTTGAAAACAGGGGATTTTCCGGGGGATTTTGGACCGAGGGATTTTGATACAGGGGATTTTGAAACGGGGGATTATGGGTAAATGTGTGAATTCAAAACAAGGGATTTTAGAGCACGCGGGATTTTGGAATGGGGAATTTCGGGGTGCTCCAGAAAATTTCCATAACGGAAGGTAAACATCTTGAGAAACCACAAAATTTCTGCATAGAGATTTTTCAATCATCCGAGTCAAGAAAACTGAAAGCTGTTTAAAATCAATGCTAAATTTCGCAGAGAATTAAAAATGAGTAAAGCAAATTTCTTGAAAAATTGTACCTCTTCACTTAGTCAAAATTCATCTCCTATCAAGATTTGGCACAATATTCGCTACCTAACCGGTAATTATAGGCAGGCAAATGTAAAAGTCATAGAAGCACCTGATGGTCTTATATCAACTCCAAATGAGATTTGTTCTCATTTTGCTCTTTCATGGTACATTTTATGAAAGGACGAAAACTTTCATCCCAATTTCATTACCAGAACAATTCATTTTTTAGTAACCTCCATAGACGGTTTTCCCATATTTGCTTCGGCTAGGTTCATTGAAGAACAAATCACAAATTTAGAATTCGAATCTTGTGTTCATGTAAGGGTAGGGACAGAATTTCATACTCTTCCATCCTCAACAGTGTCTAACTATAGCACTTTATAACAATTTCTTAACAGTCGTGTCAAAGTTGGAATCTGGCAACTATATTTCCTATTCCCAAACCAAAAAAGAATAGTAATCAATGGTTACCGACCTACATCACTCATTCCTTATATGTCTAAAGTACTTGAAAAAATAGTTGCAAGGCGAATTCTCTGGTTTATTGAATCAAAACAAAGCATAAGCCATAAGCAGGTGGCTTTTAAAGTAGGCAAAGGATGCGCATGTGAGCTACTCCACATGGACTATTATATTACTAACGCCTTATCTATCCGTTATCACGTTACGATTCGTGCATTGGATTTTGAGAAAGCTTTTGAGCGTTTAGGTATCCACCGTGTTTTAGGCAAACTGAAATCATTGGGAGTTGGACTTAAAATATGAAAAATCAGTTTTAAAGCCAATTACGTTTCTTCCCCTTCCTTCCCACTTTTTAATAGCATTCGTCAAAGATCCCCATTGTCGACTGTGCTATTAATCATTGCTTTTGATGACATTAGCAGAATTACACCTAAACATACAGCTTTAGACCACTGTATGTTATTTATGCAGATGACATTTTTATCCTGTGCAAAGACAAAGACCTAGGTAAAACAAATAACTTACTGTTAAATGTTTTAGAAAATATATTCATATGGTCAAACAATGACAAACTTTAGTTCATTTTCCAAAACAACCAGAAAAGCCACCCGTACTGATGTGGTAGATAACCGCACTCATAATACCGTAATCCCTATTAAACCAACTATGTGCGTAGGGACAGATAACCCTCTCTCTTCCTCCAAAAGTAATTTCTCCAAAGTTAACACATTCAGAACCACTGCACCAGCTTCTGCACCAGCCACCTCTTCTACCATTAACAAATCTAAAGAAACAAAATTATAAAACCAATCCACAATGACATAATCGCCCATTCGCCTCCCCATTAATACCATCTACTTCCAGTAATGCTTTATGAAACACATCTATCTCTTTCATCACGAATAACTTAATCACCAATAACAAATAATATGATATTGTATAAAATTAAAAATGTTGCTCCTAAGAAGAGGTCTTGGATCTCACTTTCGCCCGAGGGAGTTAAGTCACCGTGTTATTGTGTGCCTAGCCATCATACGTGCCAGTGGTGTTCAAAACCTTATCAATTCAACCAAATATATATAAAAAAAACCAACAATTAATATTTTACAATGGAATATAAAAGTTTATTTAAACAATTATGACGAACTTGAAATTCAGATAAAACAATATAACCCCAGTATCATATCGATGCAATAAATACACTGTCCTTTTATATATAGCCCCTTTTCTCCAAAATCATATGTAAGATATTCTCATAACTTTCCCCATAATCTGACAGCCGAACAAGGTATTAGTATGTTCATAAAAGAAAAATATTACGCATGACCAACTCCATAAACTCCAATATCCTAACTTTGGCGATTGAGATACAACCGGCACTTAAAATCACACTGGTGTGTATTTATATATCAACTTTTTACGAGAAATGATTTACTCAACATTCTCTCCCAAGTCAAAACTCCTATTTTGATAACGGGAGATGTCAATGTCTGGAGTGTTCTTTGGGGATCTGCTTTCACCAATTGTAGAGGTGTCATACTAGAAAAATGTACATATATCGGATTCTAACCTCATGATTCTCAATGACAGCTCTCCTACTCATGACTATTTAATAGTTATCATTTTCGTATAATAACCACTATCACTATTTGTACAGTTTGCTCTCAAACACCATTAAATCGCAAATTTAAAACCGATTTTGCTATCTGGGCTTATTTCAGCAAGCTCAACTTAGATTACTTCTCAGTATATTATCCTTCAGATAATATAAATAATAAATAATATAAATATAAACAGCCGTAAACAAGTCGATCCCCCAACCATGATGAAAATTTCGTGTTAGTGATGATATCCCCCTTTTCACAATCCCCTGTCCCAAAATCCCTCTTTCCAAAATCCCTTGTTCCAAAATCCCCTGAGCCAAAATCCCTCGGGACAAAATCCCCCGTTTTTATATTTTTGTGTTTTCATTTCTGGAGCCAGATTAGTTTTACATACTATCATCATAGCAGTCCTGTAAAACATTTCTGGCGCCAGAAATGAAAACACAAAAATATAAAAACGGGATAACAGTAACTTTTACAAACTATCATCAATAGCAATCCTGAAAAGGTTATATCGTAACCAGCCCAAGACGATCACTGGAAATAAAGCGCAAGAAGTTAAAAAAAGCTAATCAAAAATCGAGAATCATCTGAAAAACTAGACTTCCTAAAGGCTATTGCGTCCAACATTGCGCTTAGTCGTAATTATGATAAAATTATCTATCTATCTATATATGGACTGTGTAAGAACGCATAATTGCTACATTGTTTTATTTTAAATTACTTTGTTTTTTATATGTATAATATATTATAATACATACATATGTATATACACATAAACCTGAATTAATAAATATGTATAAAACAAGAAAACAAGAAATTTTTTTCTTAACATATAATCACATTTTCTAAAAAAACGGGGGATTTCAATTTTGAAAACAGGGGATTTTCCGGGGGATTTTGGACCGAGGGATTTTGATACAGGGGATTTTGAAACGGGGGATTATGGGTAAATGTGTGAATTCAAAACAAGGGATTTTAGAGCACGCGGGATTTTGGAATGGGGAATTTCGGGGTGCTCCAGAAAATTTCCATAACGGAAGGTAAACATCTTGAGAAACCACAAAATTTCTGCATAGAGATTTTTCAATCATCCGAGTCAAGAAAACTGAAAGCTGTTTAAAATCAATGCTAAATTTCGCAGAGAATTAAAAATGAGTAAAGCAAATTTCTTGAAAAATTGTACCTCTTCACTTAGTCAAAATTCATCTCCTATCAAGATTTGGCACAATATTCGCTACCTAACCGGTAATTATAGGCAGGCAAATGTAAAAGTCATAGAAGCACCTGATGGTCTTATATCAACTCCAAATGAGATTTGTTCTCATTTTGCTCTTTCATGGTACATTTTATGAAAGGACGAAAACTTTCATCCCAATTTCATTACCAGAACAATTCATTTTTTAGTAACCTCCATAGACGGTTTTCCCATATTTGCTTCGGCTAGGTTCATTGAAGAACAAATCACAAATTTAGAATTCGAATCTTGTGTTCATGTAAGGGTAGGGACAGAATTTCATACTCTTCCATCCTCAACAGTGTCTAACTATAGCACTTTATAACAATTTCTTAACAGTCGTGTCAAAGTTGGAATCTGGCAACTATATTTCCTATTCCCAAACCAAAAAAGAATAGTAATCAATGGTTACCGACCTACATCACTCATTCCTTATATGTCTAAAGTACTTGAAAAAATAGTTGCAAGGCGAATTCTCTGGTTTATTGAATCAAAACAAAGCATAAGCCATAAGCAGGTGGCTTTTAAAGTAGGCAAAGGATGCGCATGTGAGCTACTCCACATGGACTATTATATTACTAACGCCTTATCTATCCGTTATCACGTTACGATTCGTGCATTGGATTTTGAGAAAGCTTTTGAGCGTTTAGGTATCCACCGTGTTTTAGGCAAACTGAAATCATTGGGAGTTGGACTTAAAATATGAAAAATCAGTTTTAAAGCCAATTACGTTTCTTCCCCTTCCTTCCCACTTTTTAATAGCATTCGTCAAAGATCCCCATTGTCGACTGTGCTATTAATCATTGCTTTTGATGACATTAGCAGAATTACACCTAAACATACAGCTTTAGACCACTGTATGTTATTTATGCAGATGACATTTTTATCCTGTGCAAAGACAAAGACCTAGGTAAAACAAATAACTTACTGTTAAATGTTTTAGAAAATATATCCATATGGTCAAACCATTCAAGTGAGAATATTTCTGTCGACAAATTCAAAACCTTGCACATTTGCCGCAGAACCTCTTGCAATAATCTTACACTTACCTACAATAGTATTGCTATTGAAAATGTTACTAATTTAAGTATTTTAGAAATATTATTTAATAATAAGTATAACTGGGCGGGTCAATAAGTCCGTGACTTTTTGAATTTCTGACCTCTTTACTGAAACAGCAACACTGCTCCTGTCAACAGGCATCTGTCAGTTGACTCCTGTCAAAATTTAAACTTGCTGCGTCAGTTAGTTTGTGTTTGACAGCTATTTTTATCAGACTACTCACTAATTTGAGGAGAAAATGGAAAAAAGTGAATTTCGTGTGCTTATTAAGCATTATTTCTTGCGAAAAAAAACCATTACCGAGACCAAGGCTAAGCTTGATAAATACTATGGGGACTCTGCACCATCGATTTCAATGGTAAAAAAGTGGTTTACTGAATTTCGTTGTGGCCGTACAAGCACTGAAGATGCCGAACGTCCTGGACGCCCAGTTGAGGTCTCTACACCCGAAACAATCGAAAAAATTCACAATATGGTGTTGGCCGACCGAAGATTGAAAGTGCGAGAGATTGTGGAAGCCGTAGGGATCTCGCATGGCTCAGTGGTTTCAATTTTGAATGATCACTTGGGCATGAGAAAGCTTTCCGCAAGATGGGTGCCGCGTTTGCTCACAGTCGACCACAAACGCAATCGTGTAACAACTTCACAGGAAGGTTTGGCGTTGTTTAATCGCAATATGGAGGAGTTTTTACGCCGTTTTGTAACCGTGGACGAAACATGGATCCATCACAACACACCAGAGAACAAACAACAGTCAAAACAGTGGGTTTCTAAGGGTGAATCGGCGCCAAAGAAGGCCAAGGTGGGTCTGTCAGCCAATAAAGTTATGGCGACTGTTTTTTGGGATGCACGCGGAATAATCCACATTGACTACCTTCAAAAGGGAAGAACAATCAATGGGGAATATTATGCCAACTTATTGGACCGATTCAATGGCGATTTGAAAAAAAAACGACCTCATTTGGCCAAGAAAAAAGTTCTTTTCCACCAAGACAATGCAAGGGTGCACACATGTGCAGTTGCCATGGCAAAAATCCATGAATTGGGCTATGAATTGCTCCCTCATCCACCCTATTCTCCAGATTTGGCTCCGAGCGACTACTTCTTGTTCCCAAACCTGAAGAAATGGCTTGGTGGAAAAAGATTTGACTCCAATGACGAAGTCGTCTCGCAAACAAAGGCCGTGATTGGTGAAAGTCGACTCATCAGAGAATAACACCTTGGCGAAGAAAAGGGGGAAGTGCCCAGTGACAGAAGGAAACCCGGTTGCGAAAATCCTCACTAGAAAGTTCTTGATGCATTGAAACATGATAAAGATGGTATTTATGCCGATGTAATATCTTACAGACAGTCGTTTGAGAAATTCCTGATTCACGACTTATTTGGCGAGTGCTAATGTGAGGATCGTGTGCAACGGCAGCTTACACTGCTATTTCATTGTCCTCAACAGCCACCATATCTGACCGATTCCTTTTCTTTGGTTGCACACTTCCTTCACCAGTGAATTGTTGGATGACCCGACAAAAAGAAGCGCGCGATCGTATCTGGTCTGGGAAACGTTGGGCGTAAAGAGCAACAGCACCATCGATGTTCCTTCCACTTTCTCCATAAATCAATATCATTTCAATTGTCTCTTGAATTGAAATAGCCTGCATTATTAATCTGGAAAACGTTACTAATAATAATCAGTTCCTCAAAACAGATATCGAACTTCTAAATGAAGTACAGTTCCGTTCAAGTCGAAAAAAAGGGCAGAGTGTACATCATACACTCTCAGATAAGTTTAGGACAATTTGTCTCTATCTGAAATTTCTTTGAGTTTTAACTTCACTCGAGGCAATAATGACTTCCTCAAAACAAATCTCGACCTTCTAACACCCTAACAACGTTGGAAACCGATCAATGATTTAGACGTGCCAGTGCAGTGGTATCTAGCACTGAATGAATAAGACCTTTGAGTCAAAGTCGTGTGCCCCATTGAGGAATACGACTGAGCAATGAAAATCGGGAATTATCATTTGAAAAACCAAAAGTGACCCTCGTTTGACCTTGAAAATGGGTCTCAAGGTCAAACTCGTGATCACCATCTTATGTCCTCTTCAGAACCTTGTGACTTTTGTCTGAAACATACGAGTATTTCGCGATATTTCGTACTTTTCGAGTAACTTTGATGTCTTAAGTTTTATGGCGCCCTCTGACGGGAAAAGAACGCATTTTTGAAAAAAGTGTTTCATGTAAAAGAATTGTAATTTTTCACGCAGATTACGAATCTGTCAAAAAATAGGGGTTCCCATTAAAAAATCAAAAGTGACCTTCGTTTGACCTTGAAAATGGGGCTCAAGGTCAAACTCGTGGTCACCATCTTATGCCCCCTTCAGAACCTTGTGACTTTTGTCTGAAACATTTTTCGCGATATCGTGTATTTTTCGAGTAATTTGGATGTCTCAAGTTAAAAAACTCACCCTGTATATACAATACAATAAGAGAATAATGAAAATGTTGCTTATCTTTCCGCTGTTCGAGACAATTTCATTAGAGATCTTTCGTAGAGTAATGTGTTGCACAGATTAGTGATATGAATAATAAGAAGTATAATGAAGTATATAATAGTGTACGTTAACAAATCTTTCAAATTTCAAATAGTCACATAACAAAGGAAAATTACATTAATTTACAGATTGTTACTACTTTAGTCAAGTAAATGATAGACCAGTAAAAGAGATGAAGTAAAGTTAGGAACAATTCTGAAAAGTTAACACGATTTGAATAAATTCTCAAACACTCAGTTTTGCACGTCCTTGTTTTTTTTTTGTTTGTAGCATTCTGAAAATTTGTTCACAGTTGTTGGAACACAATATTAGTTTTCAGTTTAGTGCTCGAAGCGTTATTTTTAAGGTGTTATTAAAAAAAAAATTAACAAAAAATTTGTTTTAATAAAAGCTTTTATAGGGCAATGGAAAAAGCTACAAAAGATATTGAAAATAACACTGTTTTATTGGCCAACAATAGCTACATACAGTTGAAGGAAAATTGCAGAACTCTGTAACAGGTGTCAATGAACAGTGATTAAGGTCCAAAAGCGGAAAAACTGTAATCCCCAAAAAATGTATGCGAAAGACCCAGGTTGCTAACGGACGACGATGCACGTGTCAAGGGATTTGTATACCCTTAAAATGTTTGTACACTGCGCGGGTGAAGCAAATTTAGGGAGGAAGAAAAGAGAGGTATCGATGTACATGTATAACAACCAGCAAATAGAAAGCCCGACAGGGCATTCCATAAGCGAGTTGTATGGCCTAGGAACGAATCACGATATTTTACAGTACGTCCGAAAATGTGCGAGACGGGTGTTACAGTTGAAAGTTTGAATGGGCGGAATGCTACTGTCGATTTCAATGGAGCACTGGTGGTTTAAATAACGATAAACCCAAGTGAGACAGGAGATATTACGTCGGTGTTCGAGGGTGTCAATTGACTGACTGATATTAGTATCATCAATGAGTTTTATCGCACGGTTTTGAATCCTATCTAGCAGGTGCAGAGATGTTTTAGGAGCACCTGACCAAATGTGGGCATTGTATTCCAATTTTGGGCGGATGAATAGCTTACATATATATTGAGACCAGATCATGAAGTCCTCATACATCGCTTGAGGAAACCTAGACATTTAGCCGCATTTTTGATAACATTGAATATGTGGTCATTCCAACATAAGTTGTCACTGCCACACATACCGAGAATGGAAAGTTTTTCGGTTTCGACGATGTAAGTGCCATTCATTGATAATGGCTGGGTAATTCAATTTCGCTTTAATGACAGCAGGCAACATTGAGTTTTGGAAGCATTAAACTCCACTCTGTTGGTTTATTGTTGTTAACACCAGAATTTGATGAGCTTAACATACGCTGCGATTCCCGTTCTACAGCCGAAGAGCATGGGCGTGAGTCCGGGAACGAATATGAAAAGCAGAGCGCTACTACTACTTTTATAAAAAAAATTTATAACGAATTGGCGTGTCTCATCCGAAGCTTCAATGCCGGACCATCGCCACATTCTATTTGACCTTGAATTAGGTACAATTGTATCTGAAAAATACAGACAACCCAAATCCACAGATTGGGACATATACTGTCAAGAACTCATGGATAACCTGGGTAGATGTAACTCAAACATCAGAGATGTAGACAATATTGAGCTAACGTGTTATAATCTCCATATGGCAATCATAAATGTCTTTCATCAAGCTTACCCAGAAAAAGGAAAAACAAGCAAGCGACTTACCCCCTGGTGGAACTAAAAACTAGCCAAATTTAGAACAGAGACGAAAAAGCTCTTCAACCGGGCTAAACGTAATGGTGAATGGGAAACATGCAGAAAAACACTCACCACGTACAACCATGAAATTGGAAGGGCCAAGAGAGAATCGCACCAGAAGTTGTGCCCGCATTCATAAAATTACGCTGTAAGCAGCATACTAATCCTATTGGTTCAATGAAAAAATCTGACGCTTCAGCTCTTAGCCGAAACACACTTCCCAGACTCGACGATAATTCCAAAAGCCCAAAAAAACCATCCCCAGCGAAGGATGAATAGACCGCTCAGAGAGGGCTGGAACAGAGCAAAGAAAATTTTTCATGAAGCCAAAATCCTTTCGACCCTTCAACGCCCCTGGTGAGGATGGAATATTCCCATCTTTACTACAAAAGGGCATTCCACAACTGCTACCTGTACTAATTAACTTATTCAGAGCTAACTAGGCGTGGGAATACTTACTAAGAAAGTGAAAATGGAAATCAAATATATACCTAAGGTAGGACGAAGATCTACCAAAATCGTATAGACCAATCAGACTCACTTCCATTTTCTTCAAAAGTATGGAAAAACTCCTCGACAGAGATATCAGAAGAAAAGAAGGCGAGGAAGACTCAGAAATGGCACACTCTTCGGTGAAAAAATAGTGTTCTCAACGGAAATCAAATATCTAGGAATCATAATGGATGAAAAACTGTGGATGTACACGGCAATAACGAGACCTATCATCACGTATGCAGCCACCGTTTAGTGGCATAAAGCAACGCAAAGGTCAACACGGGCTAAAATCAACAAAATATAAAGACTATCCTCTTACTGTGCAACTGGTTCAATGGAAACTGCATCAACAGCTATCCTAAACATCCCACCACTCCATCTAGAACTCATGAAAGAAGCAATGGTAAATGCCTACGTGCTCATCAAAGAAGAAGAATCTAATTCCAAACTAGTTCATACTGCAATCCTTCATGAATTCAGAAAAAACGAACTACTTGGAATACACTTAATAGACAAATGTCTACCACGATATAACTTTCGGCACAACTTTAAGGTTACAGCCTCTTAACTGGGACCAGAAAAAACAACATTTGCCAAGCACTCACAAGTATGATACACAGAAGGATCCGAAACAAATGAAGGAGTTGGAGTGTATGGTCCTTACACTAAAACATCCATACATGCCAGTATGGATACAAGCAACTCCGATGCTGAAATCCATGCAATACAGCTTTGCACTCGAGAATCTAAACAGATATACGAGGGTTGTCTGAAAAGTTTCCGACCGCAACGTACGGCACTCATCAATAAAAGCTAGTGAATGCTAGTTGTGCATCTTTTGACGGTTACTTACCGAAGTTTCAGTCATTTTGGACGCGCAGTTTTTAGTTGACAGTCGTTTGAGTGAGTCGATTGAGTATCGAGCTGTTATTTAATTCCTGTTTTTGAAAGGCAATACGCCTACGCAAATCAAAAATGAGTTGGACTCTGGTGTATGGGGACTCTGCACCATCATTTACCACAGTGAAATTTTGGGCAGCTGAATTTAAACGTGGCCGTAAGAGCTTGGGAGATGATGAACGTTCGGGACGTCCAAAAACTGCAGCCACTGACGATAACATTGCTAAAGTTCACCAAATGGTGAGAGAGATAGTAGAGGTTATGAAAATGTCCAAAGAACGTGTTTTTTACATATTAAATAAAGATTTAGGCATGAGGAAGCTGTCCGCGCGTTGGGTGCCGCGTTTGCTTACATTAGACCAAAAACGTGTTCGAATGAACATTTCCAACGCTCTGTTGGCGCAGTTTAGGCGCAATAAATCCGAGTTTTGGCGCCGATTAATTACTGTAGATGAAACTTGGATACACCATTATACGCCCGAAACAAAAATTCAGTGAAAACAGTGGACTGCAAAAGGCGAGCCGACTCCAAAGAAAGCAAAAACTGGTTTTTCGTCTGGGAAAGTGCTGGCGGCTGTTTTTTGGGATAGTAAAGGAGTTATCTTAATCGATTATCTTCAAAAAAGAAAAATCATTACAGAGGCATACTATGCATCATTACTTGCCAAGCTGAAGGCAGAAATTGCGGAAAAACGGCCACATTTGCAGAAAAAGAAAATCCCGTTTCACCAAGACAACGCGCCGTTTCACACCTCAGCGGTTGCCATATCGAAAATCCATGAATTACGGTTTAAACTGCTTGACCATCCGCATTATTCACCAGATCTAGCCCCAAGCGACTTCTTTTAGTTCCCTCATCTAAAAACTGCTCTCGGTGGACAGAGATTTTCGTCAAATGAAGAGGCAATCACCTTCGTAAACAATTATTTTGCAGAGAAAAACGACAAGTACTATGTGGACGGTATAGAGAGATGGGAGCATCGCTGGTGTGTAGAGTTACAAGGAGTCTATGTAGAAAAATAAAAAAAAATGAGAAAAAATGTCTTGTATAATTGTTCGGTTCGAAACTTTTCAGACAACCCTATAACAAACAAAAACATTTACATTATCTCTGACAGCAGAGAAGCTCTACTTGCAATTAACGCCTTTGAAATAAAATCAAAACTGGCCTGAGATTGCCTTCAACTTCTACAACTACTGGCCACCACAAATAAAGTCCATTTGGGTGCCAGGACATAGTGGATATGAAGGCAATGAAAAAGCAGACGAACTAGGCAGAAAAAGATCCGCATCTCAATTCATGATACCAAGACCATTCTGTAGGCTATCAATAAACACCATAAAAAGAAGTTTTAAAACCTAGCTAGAGGAAAAGAAGCTTCATTTCTGGAGAGAAAGCGAAGGAGAGATAAGCCAAAAGCTTTATGCCATGCAGTTGCCACAAAAAACAAAACAACCACTACAATTAAGTATAAGTCAAATTCGACTGATCACAGGTTTTCTCACAGGGCACTAGCGTGTGCATGGGGGATAGCATAAGACAATACATGCAGACTGTGCAACGAGGACGTAGAAACAGCAGAACACATACTATGTGACTGCAATGATTTAATCAAAACACGTCTACGTTACCTAGGTAAATTCTATCTCGAAGCGGCGGACATAGCTGCCAGTTCACCTAAGGACTTAGCCGCCTTTCCTACATATCATAGATGAGCTCTAGATGGTGGACATCACAATAGGCCCATCTGGCTCAGTAACCAGCTTTTTTCAAAATTACAATGGCTCGCACAGAGTCCGAATTTGAATCCGATAGAGAATTTGTAGAATATTTTTAAATTGCAACTTATGGGATACGAACGACCGCCCACAAACCTAAACGAAATTTGGACTAGGATTCCGACCAAATGGGGAAGATTCCAGATTAAACTATTCAGAAATTGGCACATAGAATCAATGCCGAAGCTGATAGAATATGGTAAAAAAGTGAATACATTGGACTACGAACTATTTTTTATTTGTTAAGTTAATGGAAATCAAATTATATTTTACCTTTAAAACAGAATTATTAAAACAGCCTAAACAAATAAAATGAATTAAATTAAAATACTTCAGTTCTGACTCATAATTTAAGTAATACCAAACAATGTTTTTACTACATATTTTGGTATTCAGTCTTGCCCGCCACTGTATATAAATTCATCAGAACTCGATGACGTAAAATTGTCGCCGTCTGTTTTATTACGTTACAAGATGTAATTACGAGGTGCAAAGCAGCGACCGAATGCAAATAATTTGTTAAAAATCATTGGCTTATTTCGATGAATTGGCAACAAAGTGGTTTTTCCTCAGAATCTAAAACTGCTCTAGACTTAAAAATTATCTTTATTTTCCAATTTCTGTACTGTAAAGTACAAAGGAGCCTATGAAAATATGGAAAATCATTACCACTACGCACATACATATGTATGTACATACATATATATCTGACAACAAAATCATGTCTGATAACATTCATTCATTTGACCCTCCTGTTAACTCCTTGCACAATAGAATTAATCACATCAATTTGAAAAGGCATTTTTCTAACTTATGTGTGTATTTATGGACACATAGGTCATATATAATATACCCGGATTTTTACCTGCGCGGCTGAACAAAGCCCTAAAACTGCTCCCATTTGAATTGCTGCCGAAACTTAAAATTTGAAGTTAAAATCTGTTAACACACGACCGTTTTTGCACATACGTCCCTTGACTTTTAATCTGTACTCTCGACGATCAATAAAATAAATAAAACAAAACCCAGTAGCGCAATCACAATTTTTAAATCTTAAAGATAGAAAACTTTCCAGATTTCGGTTGTTCCAAAATGATATTTCCACTAATTTGGTCAAATCCTGTAATCAGCACTCTAAGAATAATAGTGCATTTTTGTCAACTTTAATGAATATGTTCGGAATTCTAGGGAGTGAAATTTTAACCAAATCTAACAAGTGAAACGGCAAACTTACCTACAAATGCAGGTGACATTTCCATACGTCATACACGTCATAATTGGATATTTCCTTTCAATTATTACTTAAAACTTCTTGATGCTTTTAGAAAGATAGCTAATTCATAGTATTAAAAAAGATAAAGGAAAATAAAATGAGTGGCGTAGTGATGAAATATTATGTAAGTAAAGTTGTGTGAACACTTGTACTACGAAAGTAAAATTATTTAAATTAAAGGTCAAAATATGAATTTTGCTGCAAACGAGCCTTCAATCTTGCAAAATTCGAGTTTTTTTTTTTTAAGAACTTAATACTCAAGTGCGTATGAATACACTTATAATGCCTCAGCATGTGTTAAGTTTTTCGAAAAATGGGACAGAAAAAGAAAGAAAGATGTTTGGGCTCAGTGGTTATTTTGCTCCATGTGCCACCCAACATTTAATTTTAGTGTAAACTGACTTAATGATATATTTAAGCAACCATTCATCTCACGATGTGTAAACTGATTTGATGATATATTTAAGCAACCATCCATCTCACGAGATTTTAGTTGCCATAAAAACGACTTTCGGCCACGGCTGGTATTGAACCCCGAACCGTCCGGTTGGAAAGCCAATACACTACCACTTGAGCCACGGTAGTCGTTCGTCGCCTTAAATATATTCACACAGTCAACCCTAATATGGTCTACAAAACTGTAGTGCCTTGTGTAGTAAAACACAACCGTATTCACATATTTGCTGACGAAAACAAAGAAAATTTATTCAAGATGAATCCAATCCAGACGATACTAATAACTCCGAAAAAACTAACTCGAAAGCAGAATTGCAAGCCGAGATAGACAAAGCGGTATCAGAAAATGAAATCTCTCACTTAGCTTATTTTAATTTAAGAAGAAATGTGCTATGTATTTCATTATTCTTTAATAATTTTTGAAGGAAATATATTTAACTTAACTTACTTATACAATATAACTTACGAAAACAAACCAAAAATTAAATAAACAGAATCATTCTTCGGTATGATTACCGGCTCATCCATTCACTCTTCCAAAATGTACATTAAACAACATATCAAACAAATAAATGACGAAGGATAATTTTCACTTAAATCAAAACCGGCAAAACAGCTGATTTTTGACGTTTCTTCAACTGTCTGAAATTACAGGAAGAAATTTTTTGCCTTGAAATCCAGTCTAGTACATAGATAAACTAACCTAGATGTCAAACTCTCCAGATATTGGAAAATCAAAACCGGTTTTCTACTGATCGCCTCTATCCCTCTGACTCTGCCTGTGAATACGTATGAATTGTCATCAAAAGCTATTTCCCTCCCATTTTACACAAAACACCCTCACACGCGTGCAAATCGCACTCATTCTAGCGACTTTATTTGTAAATTGCTCTCATTCTAGCAACTTTTAAATTGCTGTCATTCTAGCAAATTCCGACGAGTTATAGAAAGGGTAAAAATGTTAATGCGAAAGTAAGGGATTTGCAGAAGGATTAGTAGAGTTTGCCATCTAGGTTAATTCATCTATGGTCCAGTACCTCACGAAATATCACCTAGCAATTCTCGGGTTCTCAGCATCGTTTGACTAACACTTCCCTAGGCATCGGAACGCGTATATATTATGTATATATATTATTTATGTATATTTACATATATACAGGGTGTCCCAGTTTAGGTTTTCGTCCTGATAGCTGATGATTCCAGAAGTTATGACAAATAAAAAAGCCGCTAGATGTTTCCCGTTAAAAGCACGAAATGATGATGCCAAATAAACGAATCCAGTTTGTGGATGTGTCCAGCAGGATACTATAAACTGTCGTTAACATCTCCCCCCTTTGGTGATTCTGGTCTTAGGAGACTCTCCCGCTTTCCGAACATATGTTGCGCTGCAGGAGGACTGAAAAAACATTTGGTATCCGAACTCGAAAGCTTTTCTTGGATCTTCGCTGGCTCTAATTCGTGAAAAGCTTCTCGGATCCCCCACTCGGCTGCTTTAAAATAGGTTCCATTGTCTGAATATACATATGTACCTCTCTTGGTATAGAGCTATGAAATTTTGAATGCACATGATGCAGGAATCCTATGACAAGCTGTGCACAACCTCAGTATGTACGGCTCTGACTGTCAAACAGGTAAAGAGCACTTCCCATCGTTTCTCCATTCACCTACCAATAACTGTACTGATAGGTCCGAAATAGTCGATATCGACGTAACTAAATGGTAGAATATAGGCAGATAGCCGAGAGTTACAAGTTTAGCTCGCCAACTCTCCTAATTTCCTTGCAATTCAATCGGAATTTGTTGATCCCATCCGATTGCTAACCTCCAAATATCTTGTACTAAAACCTTCAAACTCTCACAGGAAGTCAAAAACTGACATAAGAATTTTCAGTAGCTCCCTTATCGTCGGAAACTGATGTCCTGAGATTATGTCCTTGTGCCTTTCAGAAAGTCGCAAAGAGAATCCCAAGAAATCTTTCTTAGTGTTCCACCAAAGACCCAATACCATTGTTGAATCAACACCTTTCTCCATATTTGCCAATATCTTGACAGGTTGTTTAGACTGTTGCTCCAAAGACCGTAAAACCTCTTTGGAGTTGAGAGCCACTGACGAATTTTAAAACCAGCTTTTGAATGTACGAACTTAACAACTTTAACCAGCTGTATGAACTCTTCCACAATATTGGTGCTGTCCAACATATCGTCAATATAATCGTGATTTATAATGGTCTCTGCAGCTTGTGGAAATTTATTCGCTATCTCCTTCCCACTCTTATTCTGAACGTGCTTTTAGAGCACATAGCTCAATGCTAATGCTCTCATAATGTAAACGTCCAAGTTTCGGTTGCTGTTTCCGTCATGCCACAGAAAGCAGCATGAAACGCCCATGAAACATTTCTTCAATCTCTCCTGATATTCCCACCTTGTTAGTCCGAAGCGCAGAAAGCACGATCGTGAGTGCCTTCACTTCCTCCGGTCCTTTGAGGAACATACTGTGATATGCGTTTGAAAGTGAACAGCGTCTTCTATATTTGATATGCAGAGATTTCCATATTTGAATAGCAGAAGACTCAATCATTGGAGAATGGAAACTTTTATCGGATTTTCTAACAATATGATAAGCGGTATGCACACTTTAAAGGTTAAAAAAGGGGAGATTGTGAGATAACGTCTACCTGTTGACGCTATATCGATCCCAACGGAAATAAATCGTGCAACAAATCGCAACAGTTCAGAGCATAAAAATTAAAACCAAAATTCTCAGCCTGAGTCATTCTCACTCTCATTCTGGACTAAGAGTTCAACACAACATTGAAACCGGAGACGCCCGACCAATCCGACAACCTTCAATGAGTCTTCGATTGTCAAAGCAAACAGATGTTGCCGAAATGGTGTCAAAGTTGAAAGACTGATTGAAGAATCGCAAAGCTCATGGGCATCTCCAGTGGTCCTCGTGAAGAGGAAAGATGACAGCACGACAGAATGCCCCCATCTTGGGTTACAAAACACCCGGAAAAATGTTCATCGCGGACGCAGACGTTAGCAATGTTGGGGTCGGAGCAGTGATCTCCCAAGTTCATTATGGTCGAGAGAAAGTGGTCGCAGACCTGAGCGGAATTGCAGCGCAACTCGGGCGAGTTTCTGGAATGCTGATGCTCTCCCTCGTCGAGACCGTGGAGTCAAATGTGAACACTGCAACCATAAGGAAGCGAAATACCAGACCACTATCCAAATGACCACGACTGAGCCAATAGAGGGTTGGAGTACAGACGAATACCGTTCTTCCCAACAGGTAAGTAATGTCATCGAAGCAATATTGGCCTGGAAGGACGGGGACCAAACTGGCAGGAGATATCGTTTGAATGTGCGGATGGAACAATATCTCGTATGCAGCTAATTGTGCAACGGTCCAGAATCAGCCAAGTGCTCCGTGAAATACATGACGAAATCTCAAAAGTTAAGGGAACGTGCAAAACAAGATGTGGAGAATTCATGCAAAAGGGCCCAAAAGTAAAGCCACAGGGACGAATGCAATAATACAATGTCGGAACACTATTCGAACGAACAGCCAGCGACGTCGCTGAGCCGTTTCCTGATACCTTTAAGGGCAACCGATACATCTTCGTGGTCATGGATTATTTCAATAAGGGCGAAACTTTGAATCAAGTCTTCCATGGTCATGGATTATTTCAGTAAGGGCGAAACTTTGAATCAAGTCTTCCAGTGTGCCAATATCTGGGAATAAGGAGGACAAGGAGGCCAATACACCCTCAATCTGATGAAATGGTCGAGCGATTCAATAGGACCTTGAATGGCCATTTGCCCAAGGTCGTCGGCAACTGCCAGCGGGACTGGGATCGATACATTCCACTCTTCTTAATGGTCTACCGAAACGCGGTCAGGACACACACCATCCGGGAGCTTATTTGGTCAAACAGGAGGTGAACGACTAGTGGATGACTTGCGCACTAGGATTCGTAAGTTGCGTGAAAACATCCGAACAAAAAATGAAGCTAACGAGCAGTCGCATGTAGACTAGGTACGATATCAAGGGTAAATCTTTCGGCTTCAACGAAGGAGATCTGGTGTGGCTGTATAATCCGCAGCGTAAGAAAGGCAAATCACCAAATTTGCAACAAGGTTGGTGTTGAAAATAGCTGGCAATACTCAACGTGTATGGCACAATCTAGTTCATATAATATTGTAAGTTAGTATCACTTATTGTACGTTACAACAGAATTCAAATGTGACATCTTTTTGAATTTTTTTTTCGCCAATAAACTTTTACTTCAACAGTTGGGAAGGTCCATACGAGGCTATAACCCGCATTAATGACGTTGTCTAACGGATCCCGTGTGGGAACCGAGGAAAATTGAAGGTAGTTCATTTGAACAGAATGTGTCATTTCAACGGAACGACGAATGACGAAGTTGTTCGGGACGAACAACTTTAGGGAGGGCGCAGTGTGAAATCCCATAAATGTAAACAGCGGCAGTGGCCGTGGCTCAAGTGGCAGTGGACTAGCTTCCAAATCGGAAGGTTCGGTGTTTGAATCCCAGCCTCGCCCGAAAGACATATCATCCATTTTTTTCAGTTAATGAAAATCAAGTAAGACGTGTGGTTAACTAGAAATCAACATCAAGCCAACTTCCACTAAGAATTTAGTCTCCCCATTAAATGTTGGATGCGACCCATGAAGCGAAATAACCACAACAAATAACCAAACATCTTTCTTTCTCTCTCTATCCCATTTTCCAAAAAACTTAACAAATGCTGAGGCATTCATACCCACTTGAGTGTAAAGTTCTTTTAAAAAAAAAAAAAATCTATATCTGACTGTTTCAATTATTGGTGAACGGGGAATGGAATCGAATTCTCTAGCACAATGTTAATTTTTATGGGACTCTGGATGGCGAAATATGTCATTGGAGTATAAATATCAGCCTCTGCAAGGTATGCAAGTCAGTTTATCAGTTGAATTAGAAATGTGAATGAAGAGAGTGATTTAGTAAAAGTGGTTGAGATAACCGATTGGACTGTGAACTGTAATTGTATTGAATAAAGCAATTGTATTGAAAGGAATAAGTTCTATCATATGTATCCAGATAAAAGTTTTACAATAGTTTTTATTTAATTAAAAAAATGTTTTTTACATCTAATAAAAGTTTTGCAATCGACTATTTACATTTCTGTTTTAAATAATATTAATAAATATCTAAAACGAGAGATAAAATTCAATTGTTCATTTGAAATCACTATTATTAAGTTGCTCTTTCTGGAACTCCAAGATTTGTAGCATTAATTTAAGTTTACTTGCTCTATCACGTTAGCTACACTAAACGTCATCTTTATACACTTTTAATTTTTCTTTTTTTTAAAGCTAACAACTCCCCTTGAAAATCTTTGGACGTGTAATACTTTTTTTTGTGTACTCTTCTTCTACGCTCTTGCAGCTTTCTTTAATTTCCAGCAAAATGTCTATTAGTTTTTTTTTTATAATTTACGCGCGCCTAAGGGGTTATGAATACCCTTACACTGTTGCCTGGGCGCGGGCGGAAAGTTAGAAGGAGGAGAAAGGAAAGTTTGTGATGTAGTGGTTTGAAACTCAGGTGTTTTTGGTGTTTTTGGTTTTGATATTGACTCTCCAGGGGTGGGAGTCCGAATAGGACGGAGAGATTTTCGTCACTCGGAATGATGAGGTTGTGAATTTTAACGGTTGTTTTTGTGTTTGAAAACCCTACAACAGCCAAATCTACATGTCAGTGTTATGCCTTCACACGCAGATTTTTCTGACTGAGTTCCAATTACACAAATGAAAACTTGTTGTGGCTAGGATTCGAACCTTGACCTTCCGAGTGAGAAGCGATAGCTAGTTCAGTTTCAGTGTAAAATGCATTTTTATTGGACTTCATTAATTAACTCTTACATGCCATACAAAAATTTGGTTATACTATAAAACTTAAAACTAAACCTATAAACTACCTAAAATAAATCTTAACCTATAAGCGATAGCTAGTACCACTACACCACGGCCACCCCCTTACGTTACAATGAAAGATGCTTTGAACTATTTTATTTTGACGAACCTTACTCTTCGTTGGTGGTAGTTGTGCTAATGATCAATTCTAATATTCATCTCATTATTCTTATTATCCTCGGTAAATGTCATACTTTCTTCTTGGAAGTTATAAGTTATCCTCCTCTGGAAATAATAATAACTCTGTTCTTGGCCAAATTCATTTCCGCGCAGATCCACGTAGGTATTCATAAGAGTTATGACGCTTTCTTCTATTTAATTGAACGAGTGAAATTTGATTGGTCTACCACCCGTTGATTTCACCAACAACTTGTTTTTTCTTTTTTTGTTTTTAATAAGGACGAACACGGAGTAGTAGTGCGCGCGCTGAAATAAAAGTATAAATAAATAATTGTCAACTGATTTTCAATTTCAATTTCAATTTACTTATTCAATTCGGGATTGTACAAATAAGACTTACGAAATGTCTTTTATAGCACATTTTTTTAAAGTTAGATTATAACAATATTATTAATTCAAATAAATCTAAGCAATATGTGAGAAACAAAAACAAAAAAAAAATGAAATAAGGAAATAAGTAATGTGCTAACAATAAATTGAACTATGCACTACAATGACAGACAAGAAATAACAAAACATATGAAAATTGTAGAAGAAAATGACAGCAACATAGTCTTTAACCTTAACAGGCATATAGAGACATCTCTCATTTTAACGACACATAACAACATAATAGAAACAGACAGGACGCAATTAACTCCGACGTACAAAGAACTTATGAAAAATGAAAAACGTGTTATGCGATAGCAGCTAAAAACCGATCAGATAATAAAGCTAAGCATTTTAGAGGATGAACTTAATCAAATAATAGATACATAGTATAGCACTAATTGGTCAGGGACTTGTACATCCAAGTACTCGTATGCTAACAGGAACTGGAATCAGGGAAAGAGAACTAAATTTCTACAAACTTAAGAATGTTAAATTAGGACAAAAACAGACTAATATTGTACTTGCTATTAAAATTCCACACACATATCAATTAGTAGATTTTTAACTCATGACAGCAATGCCTACAGAAAATAATATGAGGTAGTAATGGAAGATCAATACATTGTAGAAGTTAACAAAACCAAATATTTGTATAATCAGAATATTCAATACAGAAATGAACTAAGCCCATTAAACTATTGTATCACTATCAATAACTGAAAGCTAAGACGGAATAATATAATTAAAATAAAGAAAATAGATGATAGTACTACGTATTATTTGTATAAATATGAAAAGTTAAGAGTTTATACGATAAACCAATGTGATGATAGAAAGTTAAAGCTGAATGGATTTTACCGTAAACAATTGTACAATACAAATGTTAAATGAAACACTGAGAAATAACAATGTTAAATTTTTAGGCAAATTTCTCTATACAGAAGAAGTAATCCATAATTCTATAAAAGAATTGAAATTTGAAGGCATTATTATCAAAAACATAGCAAATCTAGAACATATGAATTTCCATAAAAATGTATAAGTTACATTTTGCTACCTCAACGATATTTATCATTTTAAGCCCAACCATTTTAATAACAATAATCCAGCCAAGGAAAAACCAAAAAGTCCTTTAAATTTGCGTTATATAGTCAATCCATTATGTCCTTATGTAATAAAAAGTGAGCAAACAGCTAGTATGCAAATTTTCATTAAATTAAACACACATTTATTGTGAAATCAATGTAGAATTTTATTGATTTGTTAAATTCGGTCTATGGTAATTATGAATGGAACATAACATCGTTCATGTGACAACCACGGCTTATGTTGCAAGCCATCATCTGAAGGTAGAAATTATCGATGACTTTTTGAAGAATTGGATGTTATGTTTGAGATCCTAAATTGTCGCTGGATTATTGGCATACCCCTTACTCTTCAAATACCCCCACAGGAAGAAATCTAAAGGTGTCAAATCGCTTGACCTTGGCGGCCAATCAACTTCCCCTCTAACCGAAATAATGCGATCTTCAAATTTCATATGCAATAAAATTGATTTATGGCTTATGTGGGCGGTAGCACCATCCTGTTGAAACCAGAGATCGTCCAGACGCAATTCATTCAATTTTGGAAAAAAAATAGCCTGTCAACATGTTGAGGTAATGTTTTCCATTCACTTTGGAGAGAATTAAGGTGGCTGGCTGGTTTTGAACACTTTCGCTCACAGTTCGATGTTTTGGAGTTTACGCGCTGGCCGAGAATGCTGATATGGAGTTTGATCCGATACCGAACCAGTTGCTTCAAAACGCTTCACCATGGCACAAATTCTCGACTTACTCGTACTAGGGCGATCATGCTGACCGAAAAATTCACGAATTTTACAAAATGCGACCTTTACAGATCGCCCATTTTCGTAATAAGATTGAATAACAAAAATGCTTTGTTTCATGGTAAACGACTCCATGGCTAAAATTGCCAAAGATTGTAGGGCATATGTCAAAAACCCCAACCAAATTGCATTCAGTAAATGACAGTAATTGACAGCCAACATCCACATCATCTTTTGGCTCACCTTTTATATAAGCATTTTATCATCTACTATATTAATTTTTCGATTTTTCGTTTTCACTCTTTTCATTTTTGTTCGCTGAGCTGTTAGGATCTCGTTTTTGCTGCGAATTTAGTATTTAATAATATATTGAATTTCAGTCGTTCACATATCTCCGTGGAGAATAGACGTGTTTCGGCTTGCGAGTGAGTGGTGATTAGTAAAATCAGTGACAAAGAGACATTCCAGGAAGTTCATATAGGCTCCAATTAGCAGAGTGTGAGTGTGCTCGGCCGACAGTTGACGATCGTGGGTTCGAACCCCAGTGTACTCTACACATCTTTTTTTTTTTTTTTTCATTTTTACATATTTAAAATAAATTCAGAAACAATAAAGTTAAAGTGGTGGTAAAGTTCGAATCCCAGTGTACTCTACACATCTTTTTTTTTTTTCATTTTTACATATTTAAAATAAATTCAGAAACAATAAAGTTAAAGTGGTGGTAAAGTGTTGTCCATCACGTGATGGATTGTGAGGAGCTGTCCGCTATGTTAATAGCGTGATCTGCTAAAATATCAGGTGAGGCTTCTAGTAGTTCGTGCCAAACTCCAAAAACAAAGAGAAGGAGGAAGCTTAGTCCAACTTCTAACTTAATAAAACGTCCCACCCAACCAACGGCCACTGTAAAACTGCTTGGCAGAGTGGGGGAAAAGAACAAATGGAGGCCATAAGTAGCAGCATCAAAATGCAACAGCAAAGAGTGCTGGCCATAAAAGAAAAACAAATGGTAAGAAGGAAGAGGGAAGAGCAAGAGCAATCCGAAAAACAGCAGCTTGCTCAAAAGCAGAAACAACAACAACACCAAGTAAATAAAGTAGCACAAGTGTTACAACAACAAAATGTTAAGAAACACCAGCAACAACAAGTGCAGCCACAACAGCGGCATCAACTAAAACAGCAGCAGCCACAAAAACGGCAACAGCAGCGGCAGCAGCAGCAGCAGGAAAAACAGCAGCAGCAGCAACAACAACAACAACAGCAACAGCAGAAGAAGAAGGAGGAGGTGCCTCCTATCAACACCTATAAATTGGAGGTAAATGCTACCAAGGACCTGTGTAAGTTGGTCATTGGTAATAATTTTAATATTAAGAGATTGAAAGAGCTCCTGAAGGAAACGACGACTTAGCACTACTCATTCACACCAAAGTGTGAAAAGCGGCAATCGATGCTGCTGAAGGGGTTGGAGCCGTCTTCTGATCCTCAGGAGATCCTGGCACTGCTCAAAGAGAAGGAGTGCGAAGGACTCAAGTTCGTGGGGGTAAAGCCATTTACCACAGCTAGAGCCAGGCGGGAGAAACGGAGTCTGCCGTTCTTCCTGGTGCAGCTCAGTCCCGAAAGCCGTCTGGATAGTCTAAGGAGTATCAATGTCCTAGACTACCAGGGGGTTCACTGGGAAAAATTAAAAAGGAGCGAAGGCGCTATACAATGCGTTCGCTGCCAGAGGTTCGGACACGCCGCAAAGAACCACAGTTCCGAGGAGTGCGCTCTGGGTAGGGACGGAGCATCCGATAGGACGCAGCTCTCGTGCGTATTATGTGGGAACGTGGGACACACCGCAAACTACCGGGGTTGTCCTAAGTTCGTTGATGTTAAGAAAGCAAAACTGGCTCAGCAGCAGAAGGTGGAGGTCAAACGTTCACCTGTCAGGTTTCAAACACCAGCCGTCACGTCCCAAATTTCCTATGCCCAAATGGCGGCAGGTAGGGGGGCTACGGTACAGCAAGCGACTGTTGTTTCTCCGGCGCCAATGCCGAGAACAACGGAAGCTGCACCGAACATGCTGGCCATCTTGCTCGCAATCCAAGGGCAGATGGCTCAGCTGCAAAAACAGGTGCAGAAACAGGCCAAGCGGGTGGACCAGATCTACGCGCTGCTGCCGGGCCTAACGCAAACACATGTCGTAATGGGTACGCACATGGTGGAGCAAACTTTGAAGGTCCTTGCGGTGAATGTTAATTCACTGATTAGGATCGAACGAAGAGCCGCGATGTTTAAATTGCTACCAGACCAAACTCCTGATGTGCTTTTCGCTAGCGAAACCAAGCTAACCGATAAGCACAAACTGGAGTACAAAAATTATATTGTTAGAAGAAGAAACCGGCCCGGATCCAAATGTGGAGGCGATGTCGCGATTTTCATTAAACAAGGTATAAAATTTCACAGAGTGTACAAGAGAGTGTTGCGTAGGTTCCGGGTGTTGGAGGCAGTCGTCATTTACATCCCGCTTCGCAGTGGAAAGCGGCTGTACTTGGCCTCTGTTTATGCACCTGAGGCTCCACAATCCACTTTAATCATTACAGAGCTTGACACGCTTTTTCGACTCCTGAGGCTGGAATCGGGGGAGAATTATTTTATAATCGGCGGGGATTTCAACGCTAAACACAGAGGTTGGGGAAATAATTTGCCAAATACTAGAGGGAACCTACTACTTGATTGGTGGGGTCAGCACGATGTCATGTACAGACTCGGTCTTAAAGCGACGGATAACCCATCGTTTCCCAGAGGCGGGTCTTATTTGGACCTACTGCTGTACGACGAACGTATACGACTGACAGGTACGAATTTACAAACGCTAAACTGTCTGCGCACATTCGTGTATGATAGTGACCATTGCGGTTTTAGCACCGAAATTACAGTTCCCAACGAAATTGCGGAATTGGAGGAGTTTGTCCAAAGATATTCTTACAACTACAGTAAGACTCGATGGACACGCTTCTCCGCAACATTGACAAGAGCACTCGCCTCGAACACGCTCCACCGTCCACCGTCCAATAGGAATTTGTCAAACGAGGAGATCGACAATTACCTAAAACAAATGGACGAGACAATTAAACAAACTATGGACGCTACAATACCGCGATATCGACATACGACTAACGAAGACCTGTTCCGCAATCCTACTATTGACGCACTGCACCGACAGAAAAGTAGACTTCTGACAAGACTCAAAAACTTGTACAGACAGTTAACTGACAGACAAGACCCGGAGATTAGGACACTGAAATCGTCGATTAAAAATCTTCAAACGTTAATAAAAGAGAATTACAGAATTTCTGTAAGTTCGTATTGGAACAACAGGGTTCGGGCTGTAAACACCAGCAACCCGAATATGTTCCCGCAAATAAATAAACTATTTCGGAGGAAAAATCAAAACGACCTTCAGTGTCTTAAAATAGCCCGGACAACAGACAATGAACGGTTACTGACAATAGCTGGTATTGATCCAAATGAGGCCGCTTATGATGACGACTTCTTTGTGATCGAGGATCCACAGGAGAAGGTTGAGGCCCTAGGGGCGACTTTCCAGGAAATATACAAGGCCACTGATACCATTGGACCTAATTATGACCTGGACGGTCGCGTCTTGGTGCACGACTTCTACATTCGAAATGAAGTAGAGAACTGGCGATCTGAGGGCTCTGGTTTCACCCGGTTCAGCGACGAAAATATGGCAAATAATGTCATTACCAGAGAGGGTGACCTACCTCCGTTCATTTCGAAGGAAGAGCTCCATGAGATCTTCGACACAATCAGGGCTAAGAAATCAGTTTGGACCGATGGTATTCCGAACATCGTGCTTCGACATCTTCCTCTAGAAGCGGTGGACATTTACACCACCCTGTTTAATAATGCAATGAATAATGCACATTATCCAGCGCATTGGAAAATGGCGGTGGTTCAACCTATCCCCAAAAAGGGAAAGAATATGTCCAACCCGGCGAATCTCCGGTCGGTAAGTCTCCTTCCGAATATCAGTAAGGTGTTTGAAAAAGTAATCAGTAGAGCTCTGTCTAGGTGGGTTGAGGACAAACATATAGTTCCGGATAATCAATTCGGTTTTAAGGCGGGACATGATATCACACATGCCGAGTCTAAACTGGTGTCCGATATCCAATGGAATAAAGGCAAAAACCAATGTACTGGTGCCTGCCTTGTTGACTTGGAGAAGGCCTTCGACACCGTATGGTTAGAGGGTCTTTTCTATAAGCTGACTAGGCTGGGGATCAGTAAACCACTCTTGTACATTCTTTATAATATGCTAACCAACAGACAGTTCATCGTGAAAAATGGTGATGTGACTTCTGTTGGAATATTTCAAATTAAAAATGGTCTTCAGCAAGGCGCGGTCAATTCGCCGATCTTATTCAACATTTATACAAGCGACTTGATAGGTTCACTTCCCCATACTATTGCGTACGCAGACGATTTGATAGCGTACAGAACAGGTAAAAAAATAGAGGTCAATAATACTCTCTTGCAGCGTGACTTCGACAAGATAAGACGATTTTGCGATGACTGGAAGTTGAAAATCAACTTTCAGAAGTCGGAAACCATTCTCTTTAGGACGCCGTTGTCTGGAGCCTCTAGGGATACCAGAAAAAATTGGCGTAAGTTCTGGATCATTGGACAACGCGGACAGCCTCTTGCCTGTCGAAATATAGTCAGATACCTTGGGATCTGGCTAGATCGGTTTCTGTATTTTGATAAAAATGTAGATGCTGCTCTGGCCAGAGCTAAAGGTGCTTTTGCCCTTACAAAGAGACTGTTTTATAGCAGCCAACTCGATGCGATGGGCCCTTATCAGGCCCATGTTGGTATTTAGGTGTCCCGTGTGGTTCAGTGTGCGAGCAACCTTAATGGAAATGATTCGGGTGTTTGAAAGGGCTTGCCGTCGCTTGTACAGAACACCAGAGTCGGAGTACAAAAAATGTTATCCTAATGAGGTCCTTTACAAAAAGGCGAACCGAATACGAGTGGACAACTTCGTAATTAAGCTGACTGGTAGGCACACTGCAAGAGCAATGGCCTCGACGAATAACCTGATATCTGGGGCTTACTATCCCAATTACCTTTACCATGAGAGTGTGCGCTCTGACGGCTTCGTTCCACCGGAAGCATTCCTCTACCTAGATCAGATAGGGTTGATCCAGGATAGATCAGCGGTCCCGTTAATCTTCCATGTCGCTCGGAAAGCTGGGGACAGGCGACTCAACTACGGCAGAGACGTCGCACACGGCAGTGTGGATCGTCTCAGGTTCAGTAGGGCGGTGGGGAATCGCGATAAGAGGGATGTCGTTCGGCAGCACCAGCATTTCTGGTGGTTGAATGATGGAGAAGATGTTTCGTCGTCGTCGTTTCCGTCAATTACGGACCAGCCTCACTAATGAAGCAGAGCTGACCAATCTATTTGCTCTGTGAATAGCGATAGCCAGCTTACATAGGCTTAGGTTAGCAATTCAGAAATACATATATACATTAGTATATACACAGGTATATATATATTAGTATATACACAGGTATATATATATTAGTACATACACAGGTATATACTAGTATATGTATGTCATTGTGTATAATGTCTATGTGTATGTATGTGTGTATTGTGTAGATAGGTTAGCTAGACTAAGGTTTATTTTAAGTTAGATATTAAGTTTTTATAAAAAATAAAAAATTATGTCCGTATGCTAAGTTTTTTGTTAAATTCTTTTCTTAGCCTTAAGCATAGAAAATAAGTACCTAAATAAAATGTAAATAAAGTCGAAAGACATAGATATAAGAATTTAGAGTAGCTTAGAGTGCCTGTGTGGGGCCAGTAAGTTAGTATAAGACTTTTAAGTAATTTTAAGCTAGCATTTAAGTATTTTTTGTTGGTACTCGTATGTAAGAATTAATGATTTAAAAAATAAAATGCATCTAAAACTGGAAACTGAATATATTGAATTTTCTTATCGATCATTAATTATTGTTTCTAATTACATAAATCAAAGGATAAATAGTTCACTCACATCGTCTGCATCGTCTGTGGAATTTCTTTCTTTTTTGGACTTGCTGTAACAGGTTATGGGCACTGACATGTGCTCTGTTTCTTTATAAAATTATCTTACAAATGAATAAAAGCCTTTCTACAACAGACGAAAATATTGTTGATGACTCAGGACTCGGTGAAGTAACATTACTACGTACGACAATTAATGGAAATATTGATATGCACCCAGAAGAATCAATGCCATTATTTCCAGAATGGTTGAAACAAGAGTGTATTAAATTAATCATTTTAGTGTTCGGAAATACCAGTTATGGAGACGTCAAATGGAAATATACATGACTGAAAATAAACTAATACATTTTGAGAACAGTTCCTCTACCTGCACAAAATCCTCAATCATGGGATGACAAATATGCTGAAGCTGAAATATTCATAATGAGGCGTTTGGAGCTAGGTCAGCTTAAATATTTGACCAATTGCTCATCCGCCTCACAAATGCGGTCTAGACTGGAAACCATTCTTTCTGAGTGAAGGGAACAATCTTCGCAAATATTATTGAAAAAATTTATAAATTGCAAAATATTTAAGGAGGAGAGTATGTTGTAAAGGCGACATCGTTCCCAGAGGCTGAAAGATATGAATCTTGAGCAGGAGAGCCTGTAGTTATTGCAAGGATTCTCAGCAGCTTGCCAGCCAAATATGACCATGTAAGAACAGCATAGTACGCAGTTCCTAAAGCGGATCAATGTGTTGTACTTCTGGTAGACCACTTAGTCAACGAAGAGTCACTAATAAATCTTCGTTTCAGAAGTAGAGAAAGAAATAGCAAACATATACATCAAGAAGTAGCAAATCAAGCCACAGAGCAACTACACGGCGAAAATTAACAGACCAGTGCGTTCCGACAAATGCTATTACTGTCAGAAACCATGTCATTGGGCAGACAAAGAGAACAATGGGACAACAAATCAAATGGAAATCGGCAACATTGGGGCAGTTCCCTACTGGTACAACGGCAAGTAAAACGTCAACCAAGTCAACAAGATGTATTTTCTGAAGAAAACACACATTTATTTGTTCTTCAACCAACATCATCGGAAAATAAAATCAAGAATGCATGGTATGCGGATTCTGGTGCGATTGACCACATGTCATTTCAGAGGGAGCTGTTTAAGAGTTTTGTTCCCTTGGAGAAGAATACTTATCAAGTACAAGTTGGGGATGGTCAGAAACTAGAAGTAAAGGAATTGGTGATATTAAAGTACAACCACAGAATTCTAACAAAAATCGTGTTGAACATGTCACTAAAGACGATCTATTTGTTCAGAACTTGGCCTCAATTTTATATCAGTTTCCCGATCTACAGACAAAGGCAGAAAAGAAGAGGACCCTCAACGAGTCAGCTCTAACTACGAAGGGGAATGTGATTATCGCTGATGGAGTACGAGATAACAGGCTCTATAAATGAATTTGCATACAGTCAAAACCAATGGGATCAATTAACTTATGGCATGAGCGTCTAGGTCACGTCAATTTCAAAACATTGCAAGCGATGAGAAACAAGAAAGTGGTCAAAGATCTTAATATTGATTCCACAATGAACAAGAATAATTTTTGTCAGGGGTGTCCGTACATCAAGCAGCATCATCTAAGTTTTCCCGAATTCTGACGCAAAGAGAGCAAGTAAAGCTGGTGAGATTTTTGATGTAGATTTATGTGGTAAAATGAGCGCGCCGTCAATCGGTCGTGCGAATTATTTCATGCTTCTAAAGGATGACTATTCTTGATTTTGTTTTGTTCCCTAGAAAGGGAAGTAAAATCGATGTGATTGAAAATTTAATGACATTTTTTACTGAAGTTCAAGCTGATGGGCGTACAATTAAAAGATTGCAATCAGACGGAGGGTTAGAATTTTGTAACGTCATAAAGGAGTGAAACATTACATTTGAACTCTAAGGGCGCCTGAGCAAAATGAATTTATTGAAAGATAAAGCAGAACAGTCATCGACAGCGCTAAGGCAATGTTACATGAAAGGGATTTGCCATTATACTTATGGGCAGAGGCAACACAGACAGCAGTATATATAAGAAAACATATGAGAAATGGTTTGGTTCCAGACCATCAGTTGGACTCTTAAAGTTTTTGGATGTGATGTTTACGTTCACATTCCAAAAAAATGGGAGGGGAATTCGATGAAATGCAAGATGGTGGGATACAATGACAGCAGCAAAGCGTATAGAACTTATGACCCAGTTGGAAGAAAAATTTTAATACGAAGATATGTTATATTTAATGAAGAACGAGATGAGGTGCATGATATGATGGAAATTAAAAAGCATGTGATGTCGGAACGCAAAGATAAGGAAGATAGCCAAGATTATGCAAGCACCAAACCAGATGAAAAGGTACATTCGCCCAAGCCCAATGAACCTAGTAAGACATCAAAGTCAAGACAACCATTTGTAAGAAGTCCGTATCAACAAAGGAATTCCGGGAAAACTAGACAGGTTATGTCTGAGGATATAAATGTGTGGGTGAATTGTTTGTTGCTGACCTAGAACCATTAATTTTGGAAGAAGTAATGGATGCCAAAGATGGAAGCAATTGGTTAGAAGCAATAAAAGAAGAAATTCGTTCACTTGAAAAGAACAATACTTGGTACGTTGGATTTTTAACAAAAAGTTAACGCTTATGGTGAACTGGACAAATATAAGGCAAGTTTTGTAGCAAGAGGCTGTTCACGAAAATATGATGTCGACTACGATATTCTCTCCAGTAATAAGGTATGATTGAGTCAGATCAATTGTAGAAGTTTCAGCGGCTAATAATCTTGGAATGTAACAGATTAATGTTAAAACAGCTTTTCTCCATGGGGATCTGGAGGAAAATATTTACATGGAGTGCTGTATGAGTGTGAGAAAAAGCATCAAATATGTTTGTTTAGAAAAAGTATCTACGGGTTAAAACAAGCTTCTAGACAGCGGAACAAAAAGATTGTGCAATTCTTATTGCATTACGGTTTCCAGAAATCTACACGATACTTGTGTATAATGAGTACAGATCCAGAGATACCTCGATGTTTTTAGCGCTATATATGGACGACGAACTTCTTCGTGGCAGTGATATTTATCGTCCTTCATCAAGAATTTGAATTCATGTTCAAGGAGGCTGGATTTTTTGTTGGAATTCAAATAATGAGAGATAGGGGCTCAAATAAACTGAAGATACGTCAAACCCTATATACGAAGAAAATTTTGGAGAAACTTAACCATATTAACTGCTCGCCTGTACTATCACCCACAGAACATGGAGTCAAATTTTCATCTTGCAACGAAGAAGCAAGGAGCAAAAGCATTTTTCCTTCGGCAATCGGTTCACTTATGAATTTAATGATCTGCGCACAGCCTGATATTGCCTATATCATTTGAGTTCTAAGCGGATATGGAAAAGCCGACAACAACACATTGGCAAGGAAGAAAAAGAATATTTAAAAGGAACCATTAATCGAGGAATAAAATACGTCTACTACAGACGCGGAATTTATAGCTATGTATACAGCGACAAAATCTTAGAAGACTACTCGTAATGTCGGACTTGGATCAAAACCAGATGCAACCTACAGAAATACAATGTGACAATGTGAGCTATTAATCTATTGAAAGACCGGAATTATCGAAAAGGAGAAAATATATCGATAAGCAATATTTTTAAACTTGCGACATACAGAATGAGCAGAAAATTGATGTCCTGTACGTATGCAGCAGTGATCAATTGGCCGATAGTAAATACCGGATAATTACTTTTTGCACATCAGTACATCCAACAAGAACAAACCAGACGTGAGACAAGTGAATCTTTGCATGGTAGCTGAGCCGAAAGGTACTTTATTCCAGTCCGGTGATTCGTTTTCATTTTGTTTTGACTCTGGAGTTAAATGTTCACTCGTCAAGGAATCTATTTCACACAAATTCTCGGGGAAAAGAGTTAATAATGCCTGTGTTCTTAAGGGTATTGGAAATAGCACCGTGTGTAGTAACTTACAAATTCTTTCCAATGTTACGAATGTTACTCGTACAATTAGTGGATATTCTTTTGAGGTATTGTTTCATGTTGTTTTAGATAATTTCTTAAAATTCGATGTAATGATTGGCCGTGAAATTCTGAGTCAGAGTTTTGGAGTTTCAATTTCTTCTGATAAATTTGATTTTCTTAAAGTAAAATCTGTGTCTGCATTAAAGGCGTCTGAAAATTTTGCTGACTTTAAAAATATTGACACAGAACTGAATGATATAAATAGAAAACGTTTGTTAGATATTTTAAAAGAATAGATTCATTAATAGCGGGTATTCCAAAGATACGTATAACCACTGGACGGTTAGAGATCAGACAGATTGATCCTAGTAAAACTGTTCAAAGACGACCCTATAGACTGTTTTGTTGTGTAATCTGTTTCAGTTGTGTTCTATAAAAGTTTCATTGTTGTTAAATTTTTTTTTGCGCAAAAAAGAAAGATGGCAATGGTTGATAGACGTTGGTAAGTGTAAGTGTATGCAAGTATTGTTCTATTGTTTATTGGTTCTGCTCGTTTATATATCAAACATAAAAATTAACTAAACAGATGCTCACAAATGCAGTTTATTTACATTTGTTTAGTATCGTAAACTCTGGCGTTGCGAAAACGCAACGCTGGGTAAATATATGTACATACAAAATACAAAATATTTAATTTGCTTTTAGGAAAATTAGATTTTGGACGAATTTTAGTTTCATGACGAAGTGCCCCCTACTGAGGGGAATATAACAGATAAAGATTGTGCTGATCCTAATAGGATGAATCCGAACCAGCTTTTGGCAATAACAGAAGTAAGTGAAAACGGCGATGATGAAGACTGGACAAACATGGCCAAAATTGAGCAAAGTTGGTGTGATGGTAATGAGGACAGCTTGAACCTAAACTCATTTTTCTACGCATTTAAACCTTGAGAAATAGTATTGCTGCCTCCTCTAATGTTGAGTTCAATTCACCCATTTGAATTCTTCCAATTATATTTCAATGAAGATATTATCCAAGAGATAACAAATTTTACCAACACGTACGCCAGAGAAAAGAATAACAACTTGATTGTATCCGAAGCAGAAATGCACGCTTTTTTGGGAATTATTATCCTCTCCGGGTATGTTCCATTGCCGCGAAGGAGGCTATTTTGGGAAGATCGTAAAGATACGCATAATGATCTAGTTTCCCAACCTACGGGCAGAAATAGATTTTATGGCATATTTACCAGCTTGCATTTCTGTGACAACAAGAATCTCGATTCTAAAGACAAAATGGGTAAGATAAGACCACTAGCCGACAACTTGAACAAACTATTCGTAAAATATGCACCTATTGAAATGCACTTGTGCATTGACGAAGCTATGATCCTGTATTTTGGAAGGAGACAGTTCATGCAATTAAAGCCTGTATGATTTGGGTACAAGGTTTGCGTGGCAGCTACTCGTCTTGGCTACTGTGTGCAGTTTAATTTCTATCAGGGACGTAAAGAAAACAGGCATCCTTCTACCTTTCATGGCGAATTCGTCATGTTAAGCCTAGCAACAACAATTAAGCAGGAATACCCTGATGTGACTTTCCCATATTTTTACGACAACTTTTTTAAAAGCCCTGACCTTACCAACAAACTAACAAAGATTGGATGCGGTGGTACGGGAACTCTAAGGGAAAACCGATTAAAAAATATAAATATGGTAGATAAAAAGAAATTCAACAAAGAGGAAAGGGAAACCCAGTTGGAAAGATAATCAGGTCGTTTCAATGCTTTCCAACGTATACGCAGTTCATCCTATTGCTGGAGCACGGAGATTCAACAGTAAGAGCAAAACAAGATGTGAAGTTCCGTAGCCCTTCGCCAACAAGCAGTACAATAAGTACATGGGGGGGGAGGGGTTGATCAATTAGACAACAACGTATCTAATTACAGGATTCCGACTCGCGGAAAGAAGTGGTACTGTCCTATTTTTATGTGGATGGTAGATGTCGCGGTAGTAAATGCCTGGAGGTTATCAAAAAGTTGTGTCGCGAAATTGGATTCACTAGAGTTTAGACGTCAAATTTTTTCAACAATCCAATCTGGTGGACGTCATTCAAAGCGCAAAACATATCTTCCGGCTACTAACCATGTTATGGAACATTCAGACAAGAGGCTGCGATGTCGAGTTTGTGGCAACCAAACCGTAAAACGATGTGGAACGTGTGATGTTGCACTTCACGATAACTGATTTGCGGCTTATCGTGCTGATCTTATTTAAACATTACATTTAATTTTTAAGTACTATACATTTTTGATTTTGCTCTTTTCTTTAAAAGTAAAATAAAAATGTTTTTTATAAAAAAAAATTTGTGTGTGTAGTTAAACCCAGCGTTGCGTTTTCGCAACGCCCTATAACTCTACTTCCAGCTTCGGCGAAATTATTTTGAAGCTATCAACTGATTCCATATTACACTATAAATCAAAAATCAACAAAATTAAGAGAAAATATTAATTCGGGTATAAATGCGTTAATGGAATCAAATATTATTCGTCCAAGCTGTTCTCCATATACTCGTCTATATATACACACGATCATCTACGTGTGGATTATCGTGAGCTAAATGCCAACACAGTTTCTGATAGATATCCACTTGCTCTCTTCTACACTATATAGAGCTAGATATTTTTCATGTTTGGTATATGGCAAGCGGGTTCTATCAGATTCCTATAAATCCTGATTCAATTGAGAGTACCACATTTGTCATACCAGAAGGGCAGTATGAGTCTTTGGCTATGCCTTTCGAGCTGAAGAACGCCCCTTCCGTGTTCCAACGAGCAGTAATGCAGGCTTTAGGTGAACTTGCCACTTCGTACGTCATTGTCTATGTCATTGGAGGAAGCATTTGAAAGGTTAAAGATTGTTTTGGAAACTTTATTCCAAGCAGGATTTTCATTTAACATACAATAGCAAAATGTTCTTTTCTGAAGACGAGTGTGGAATTTCTTGGATTTAAAATTGAAGCTGGTGAAATTCAGCCCAAAGTACTTAAAATCCGGGCATTAATTGATTTACCTCCTCCTCGGTCCGTTAGTCAAATTAGACAGTTTGTCGGCTTGGCTTCATGTTTCCGGAAATTTGTGCCCAAGCTCTCATATGAAACCACTTTATAGTCTTACTTCCAAGAACACAACATTCAATTGGAAACCTGATCACGAGCGAATACGTCAGAAAATAATAGCCACGTTGACGAACAAACCGGTGTTAACTATTTTAACTATTGAGCTGCATACTGGTGCTAGTTCACCTACGGAACAGTTCTACTGCATAAAATTGGTAATAAGGCGCACGTAATTGAGTACTACAGTAAGCAAACATCTCCAGCAGAATCTCGTTATCATTCATAAGAATTGGAGACTCTGGCTGTGTTCAATTCGATAAAACATTTTCGACACTATTTACATGGTCGCCATTTTGTCGCCATTAAAGTCTTCTCGTACTAAAACTGACCTTATTCCAAGAGTTGAACTTTGGTGGGCATACATACAGTCTTTTGATTTTGATGTACAACCAATGGCTCATGCGGACTTCTTTTCCCGTAATCCTGAAAAGCACATTCATGTGACCGAAATCACCGAAAATTGGCTCATTGCAGAGCAGCAACGACATCCTGAAACATTTGCAATTGTTTGTAAGTTGCGTGATGGTGAACTAGCAGTCGATGTAGCAAAGACATACGAAATGCGATGTGGCATTCTTCACCGGAAAATTCAAAGAAACGGAAAGATATTATGTTTATCTGTTAATCTAAGACCCTTTAGATGGTCTGTAGTCAATCATGTCCACGAGCCTATCATGCATCTTGGTTGGAAAAAAACATTGGATAAACTATATGTATTTTGTTGGTTCGAAAATATGTCTAAGTACGTTCGTAAATTCGCTACTCTTAAATTATCGAACCACCGTCAGGTAAAATACAGGTAGAACTTCATCCTATACCTTGGCATACTATACACATTGACATCACCGGAAAACTTAGCGGTAAAAACGATATTAAGGAATATGTTATAGTTCAGATAGACGCATTTACCAAATTTATTTATTTGTACCACAAGGTTAACATTAGCACAGATAGTTGCATGAGGTCAACGGCCTCGCCACAGTGAAAGCATCGGTTCCCACTAGATCACCGAAATCAAGCAGTGTTGGGCGCGGTAAGTACGTAGGTGGGCGACCACATAGGAACTCAGTACTCCGCGTGCTGTTGACAAAACGCGCTACATGGGCATAGTACCCCGGCGTTAAATCCCGTACCCTACAAATTAATTTGTATCGTTCCTTTGATAATAATAATAATAGTTGCATGAGAGCAATCAAGTCATCTTTATCATTGTTTGGGGTTCCTACGCGTATTATTGCTGATCAGGGCAGGTGCTTCTCCAGCGTAGGTTTTCGTTAATTTTGTTCTGCCCAAAAAAGTTACATTTGATAGCAACGGGCGCTAGCCGTGCTAACGGACAAGTCGAGCGTGTCATGAGTACCCTAAAAAATTTGTTAACCGCTGTAGAAACTAGTCAGCGCTCTTGGCAAGACGCTTTAAGTGAGGTCCAGCTGGCTTTGAATTGTACACCCAATCGTGTGACAAAGTGAAGAAAGACATAAAACTAAGTTGGATCCGAAATTCAAAGGTCCATTTGTGGTGACAGAGATCCTAGATGGAGATCGATACGTTCTGAAGTCATTAACTAGCGAAAGAACATATTATAAATACCCGGATGAGTTTTTGTGACGTATTCCAGCAAAAGGGATCCCCAGAGAACTTGATATAGTGGAAAACAATGAAGACGTTGAAAGAGACGTTAGAAAATGCGTTGAAACAGACGTCAGGGAAGGCGTTGAAAGAGACGTCAGTGAGTAATATCGGACACTGTGGTTCGAGGTTTCTCTGAGAGAGTTTTCATTATTAAGTGAATTACTGTGGGAGTTCGTTGTATGTTGGTGGTCGGTAGCTCTTGGTGTCTGGCGCTGGGATGGATTTTTGAAATAATATATTACTTTAAAAAAATTTGAGCATGGCATTTTCTTAAATTTTTTTTAGAAACACCCGAGGACGTGTGCTTGTCAGGCTGGTCGTGTCGCGTTGTAAACTGTATACATATACCAAATATAGCCTTTACCCGTTCTACTTGTGGCGTTCTCACTGCACTTTCGTTTATTTCTGACAATAATATGTACTTCTTATTCAGATATTCTAAATCACTTTTTCTTGCAAGACCCGTTCTTCTTCGGAGCGCTGCCACTGTATTTGAAGAATATTTTGTTCGTCAGAAACGTAACCTAACCTCGACGTAGCAGATGAGTAAATAGGAACATAAAGTGAAGAGCTTCGGTTGTCTTGCTTCGATGTGTGGCTTGACGGGTGCGCCCTAACCTCGCTTTCTGATGCATGTGTTTGAGGAATTCCTCCACCTGCAATTGCGTTAGATTGGCACGATGGACAGCGCCAGTCGCAGTTCGCCACTTCGTGTCAGACGCCCACGCACTAGTAATGATGCCATTGATCACATTGGTCACACTGTACCATGTCGTTGTCATCGGGACGATACCACTCGTGGTGCGGTATTACACGTGATCGTCTTTTTAAAACGTTTTACAAAGATTTTGTAAGCGCAAAATCAAATATTGTTTTTCATAATCCGTTTAATTTCGATTTTTAAAACCTCAGTAAATACAAAAGTAATACATAAAAGATAATTTAAATACCATTCTTACGTTCTATGGCTTCCGCTTACAAAATGGAAATGAACGACTTTTCGTTCTTTAAGACATATGTAGGTAACTTAACCGTTAAAGCTGGTGTTGCCAACTATTTGAATCGGTTAATAAGGAAATCAAACAGGTCACTTGTAGACCTCAGTTCTCATTATACATTTTTTAAATTGAGACATCCAAATTACTCGATATCGCGAAAAATATTTCAGAAAAAAGTCACAAGATTCTGAAGGGGACATAAGATGGTGACCACGAGTTTGACCTTGAGTCCCATTTTCAAGGTCAAACGAAAGTCACATTTGATTTTTTAATGGAACCCCTATTTTTTTTGACAGATTCGTAATCTGCGTGAAAAATAACAATTCTTTTACATGAAACACTTTTTCAAAAATGCGTTCTTTTCCCGTCAGAGGGGGCCATAAAACTTAAGACTTCAAAATTCTATGTCTCAAGTTAAAAAACTCACCCTGTATAAGTTTTATATAATTTAAGGTTTTGTTATACTACTAGAGATTTTTCTATTCGTCTTGTAACTGTTTGATTTCTTTACTAACCGGTTCTGTCTATTAACAATATGTACATACATATGTACTCCTAGCAGAATATTTCAAAAGGACTATTTCGCTTGGTGGAAGTGAAAGAATGCTGAGAGCTGGTTGCAAGTACTCTCTTGTACTTGATCCTGCTTCAATTAAAACTTAAGAACCAAGCCAATTTCCACTAACTTTTCACTTTTGCCAATAGAAATATTTCCCTTTAAATAATATTGCTATAATATTAATAAATAAACACTTTATATTATTCACTATGACGGCTTTTACACGGCGCATGTTTAGAGAGATTCAAATAAGAGCAAAAGAGAGGGATAAGAGGGAAAATGAAACAAAAAAAAAATTTCCCGATACACGGCGGGCAAGATTTGCCTTGCATGTTTTTGACATTTCCTTTTCTCCTTCTTCTTTATTTTTCGCATTTGCTTTATTACTACTTTGGCTGTTGTTACGAGCACAACATTTCACTATAGCGGATGAATTTAAATGGACCAAAGAATTAACAAAAGAGCTCATTTTCAATTATGAAATTTACCCGTGCGAACTGTAGTCGGTATCTATGCAATGTATAGTCATTTCCGCAGAGTCCAATAAATTGTTTAGCTCTGCAAATGCCAATTTTGCTTTAATAATTTATATTATTTTCAACTTTCATCGCTGACCACCAAAGATGAAATGAAAGAGAACTGTCAAATAGCATGAAAAATCAAAGAATGAAAAAGAGGCTTCGTGTAAAAATGCGCGCATCACAGAATGACAGTTCAAAAGAAAATAACCAAAACATGCGCATCAAACTCATGCGCTGTGTAAAAGCAGACAAATTCATTAGCCTTATTCCGTACCGAATTTTAACTTTCCATACCAATTTTTTCCAACCAGCGGACTGTCAGAAATTAATATGGGATTTTGAGAACAAAAAATATCCGCCTGAATTTTCGTTCCAAAAATTGGTGGGAATATGTGTCAATAGGTGGGAAGGATTTATAATGGAAAGTTCTACAATTATGATATGTCATTAATGACAATATGTATTTGTTATTTAGTATTTAATATAATGAATAGAACTTTATTTTAGAATTTTCTTTTCTTGTATTTGAGAAGTAGAAAAGAGCATTAATTTTTAAATTTGTTTGTAAATGAATTTCATAATGCAAGCATTCATTAGTGGGAAATGCGCCGGGGTTCTATGGAAGCCATTTCGTAGAACTATCCATGTACGGGTCCGTTTTGCTCCAAGTCCAACTGGTAAATTAGTATGTATTTGAGAAATGCTATCTATCTATATGGATATATTTATTATGTAGGTTATCTACATCTTGGTGGTCTCCGTACAGCCGTTTACAACTATTTATTTGCTAAAAAATACAATGGTAAATTTATTTTAAGAATTGAGGATACTGATCAATCTCGTCTTGTCAGTGACGCCACTGCATCGCTTGTTGAAGATCTAAATTGGTCTGGTATAGAAGTAGACGAAGGACCAACATTTGGGGGAAGTTATGGTCCATATATACAAAGCCAACGCCTTCACATTTATAAGTATGTTTTTGTTTTTTAATCAGTTGCAGGGTATGATTTTAGTTTTCCGAGTGGTTAACTTAATTTGGTAAAACTAAATAAAATTTTACATTTTTATAGAATTGTACTTACCGTAATCTTCAAACGGACTATAAGTATGCAAATGTTAAAATATTTTAAAGGAATGTTTTGTTTTCTTTTTTAATCTCTACTTGGTAAATTAAAATCGTACCAATTACATTAAAGTCATAGAATGTTCTAATCACAAATCCCAATTAGTGATGGTGTTGACGAATTACTTAACAACAAAAGCGCTTACCGGTGCTTTTGTACGGAAGGTCGTTTAGATATGCTGCGAAAAGAGGCACTTAAGCGAAGGCAGGTTCCAAAATATGATAACAAATGCCGGAATATTACACCTTATGAAATTAAGGAAAAATTGCTAAAGCGTATTCCATTTTGTATACGTCTTAAGATGAGCAATTATGGGGATCCAATAATGGACTTAATTTATGGAAACATTAACACAAATGCAACAGATTCTGAAGGCGATCCAATTATTGTAAAGTCTGATGGGTATCCGACATATCATTTAGCAAATGTTGTTGATGATCATATGATGAAGATAACGCATGTGTTCCGTGGAGTAGAATGGCAGACGTCAACAATAAAGCATTTGTTGCTTTACAGGTATGCTAGATACATACATATGTATTCACATATATGGCTATGAACGAACAGCCCGAATGTAACCTTTTTTTTTAAATTTGCTATGAAAAGTTGTTTTGAATTAATTGAAATTAGATTTTTACTGAAATATTTCTTTAGTTAATTTCGATATTGGGAAAATCGAAAACTTAGACACATCTATAGGTTGTTTGTGTCTTTTTTATATTACTCAACAGAATGCTATAGTTCAAGCGTTTTTGTTTTACTTCCGAAATCATATTTGGTAAAGAAATCTATAAAGTAGAAAATGTTTCCATGAATCCTTCATATTGGCGCAAACTGAACAAAATTATTGGAAATGACCCGCGAGTTGCTATACTAAAGTGGTTCTATGATTGCTTCTCATCTAGTTGACGTTCTATAAACCTTTATTCATCCGTACTTGTGATACAATACAATAAAAAACAATTGGATAATTGCAAAGTTTTATTTTGTTACTTTAAATCAATCTGCGACACCAGTTTATTAAAATTATGAGTCAGTTTTTGATTTGCTTTTTATAAAATTTTATATTTTTTAAAACTGAAGATTTTACAATTCGGGTTTGACCAAACTACATATATTTATTATATCTGCTTTGAAAGCTCAATCAAAGAGAAGGTGTCCTAACGGTGCAGACAAAACTTGCTGCTTCCTGAGCCCTTCACACAAATATCCCAATCTTTTAAAGGTTAATAGTAACAATTAAAAAAAATTATCCAAAAATGATTAAAACATTTAAAAATATGTTATTAACTTCTCAATTTTATCAAGTAAAATATTGTAATATTATAAAATTTGGAAACTTCAAAGTAAAAAAAAAGTATTTTCATAATTCATGTACATTTTTTTTTATTTGCTTTAAAACTCTGTTTTTATTAAATTCATTCACATTTACAAAAAATAAAAAAAATTATTTGGATTCCCATTCTTTCCTCAACTTCTTTCGAATGTCCTTCATAAGGTTGGTGACAGTTACATCCGTGGTCTTTTTGAACGCTCTTTTCCATTTAGCACTAAAATCTTTTACGTCCTTTGCACACTGCTCACTTTTCCTCAATTTAGCTTTGGCCAAAGCCCAATACCCTTCAATGGGACGGCACTGTGGAACATTGGGTGGATTCATGTCTTTTGGGACAAAGTCGACATTTTTAGCAGTAAGAAAGCTCAACGTCGCATGAGCATAGTGAGCTGAAGCTAAATCTGGCCAAAATAATGTTGAACCCTCGTGTTTGTTTAAGAAAGGAATCAACCGTTACGTTTTTTAGATCTTTGTACCATTGTTTGGTTGGTATTACATTTCCGAGCAACATCTCTGGATGACATAGTCCGGTTTTTTACGATAGTACCCACTATTTTCCTGTCCAAATTTGTATCATGTGCTCCACTTTCAGCTGTACTTTTCTGTTTTCTCTTAACTGTCAGCGTCTCCAAATATCGTTTAATAACAGAATCCATTGTACTATTGTGCTATTGTGCTATGTTTAAATTTTTTGCAATGAAATGGTTTGGACGCGAAGTATTTTCGAGCCATTTGCCGATGATCTTTTTACGGCGTTCCTCTTGACTCATATTTTATAAATATTTTAAACCGCACCGAACTACAATCAATAATAAACTGAAACTAGAGAAGGTTAGTTTGGGTACAAAATGGGATTGCAATTTTTACGCATTGGAAGTATAGCCCGTATTAAAATTTACAGATTTTATTCGTTTCAGTCCTTATTTGGTCAGAAATCAGCCTATTTTATCTAAAGCTGAACTCGGCAATCAAGCCTTACCAGGCTTACAAGGAAAGAAAAAAAAACAACCTAGGAGCAATGCTCTTAGCCTGATAAAAAGAAATTCCTCTAGAAAATGAGGGCATCTTTGCCAGCACAATAATAAAGTAATACAGAGAGAAAACAACCGTATAGACTATACGACTATAGATTTATACAATCAGGCTTGACACAATTTTCGTAACAAATACACTGTACTAAGTTGAATATAGGAATGCTTTGGAAGTATTTAATATTTTTTTATTAGTTCGTAAAGAACTCCTAATACTAATTAAGTTACAATAATTTAAAAAATAATTTATTTTTTAATAAGAACTTTACTCTAGTTTGGAAAACATTTAGGTTTAATAAATTTTTAATTTCACTTGGAAGTCCGTTGTAAATTGTTTTGGGTAGCTGCTCTTCTGTATACGGGTAGCTGAAAGTTGCCAAGGTTCCGTAGATTATACCTGTCGCTCGTTATATAAATCACATTTTTTTGCAGATATTCAGGATACATGTTTTGTTTTATTTTAAAAATCATGACAAGGGCATTGAATTTTAATAGTTGGGAAACACTTAGCCATCGTAAAGATTGTAGCATGTCTATATGAGAGTTTGTCGGTCACACTTTAAAATGAGTCGCATAGCTCTGTTTTGGAGTATTTGAAGTTAGTTTTGATATTCAAGGGGACACATATACAGGGTGTCCCAGTTTAGGTTTTCGTCTTGATAGCGGATGATTCCTGAAGTTATGGCAAACAAAAAATGGTATTGCAGGAGGGGGGGAGGGGGCTTTTTTCACCCCCCTCCAAATTATAGGCCGTTAAAGGGAGGAACCTCTGATTTCGAGGTAAAACTTCTTAAAAGGCCGTAGCTTTCTAACGGATTCAGCTTAAGAAACCGTTGTGCACATTTTTAAAAGAGAATCTCAGTGTGCATAAAATAGTAAAATTTCGTCGAGTTCGATGAACGCCAGCCAAAATTATGGCATTTTAAAACTAACATTTTGAAAAATCGTTGGACCAATTGCATCATAAAAATGCGTTTATCTCGAAACTTTCAACTTTTAGGTTAACTTTTTTTATCAAAACTTTTGTCTTCTCTTCATTATCTACGATTTTTATGTATGACAATTCCACTTACGAACAACGGAAGTTATTGCAAACTACTATTTTATTCAGGCAACAAAATAAATAGTGTGTTCAAATAAAAAAAAAAAAATTACTAAAAGCTGTCAGTTAACAAGTAAAACAAAGTTGGAGAATTAAGCCAACGGTAAATTTTCCGCTGTTTTGTGGAATGTTCTTGTTTAATTCGGTGATAACTTTAAGAGTGAACGAGTAAAGTGTTTAGCAAATGTTTAAGAAAAAATGTTTTCGATTCGCGAATACGCCGATATAATTTTCGTTTACGGTTTCTGTAATGGTGCATCCCCATTTTTGTTTACGGTTTCTGTAATGGGATGCACCTTTATCTAGATTAGAGTACCAACGGTGATATCTTAGAGAGCATCCCTTCTAGGTCAACTTTTATCAATGCTTTTCACCGCCTTTCAACCATCGGCTCAGCATATGGGTTGAGAAGAGAAAGATTGTCTAACATAACAGCAGCAGAAGAGGAAGAAATGCTGTAAGAATGCAGCCATCTATTAGCACCAGAAGGCCTGCGGCACAGTTGCAAACTCCAAGAACTACAATCTATAGAGTTCTTCAAGCCAAACGCGTTTACCCTTTTCATTATACGCCCGTACAGGAACTTTTGCCAGGGGACTTCCAAAAAAGGATTGAATTTTGCCAATGGCTGCTGCATCAACAATATGAGAATGAGCAGTTTATTCAAAAAATTTTATGGACCGAAGCCAAGGTTACGAGAATGGGCATTACCAATCAACAAAATTCCCACTATTGGGCAGTACCTAATCCTCACTTAACGCGAACAACATCTTTTCAAAGGTAAAGGTTAGTTGAAAAGCAGATGTTTCTCTTAACTGTATACCCATTTTATAGAAGGTTTAACGTGAATGTCTGGGCCGGCATATTGGGTAGTACTTTAATCGGGCCATCCCTACTTCCACATGTCCTAATTTCAACATTATGTTTAGAATTTTTGAGACACCAGCTGCCGGAACTCCTGGAAAATGTTCCCCTTGCTCAGAGGCAAAGAATGGTTTTCCAACACGATGGAGCTCTTTGCCATTGTAGCAATAATGTAACTTCGTTTTTAAATCAAAAATTTAATGGACGGTGGATTGGCCGATTTGGTCCTTTTCCTTGGCCACCTAGATCTCCTGACCTAACGTCAATGGATTTTTTTTCTGGGGAGCCATAAAAGAAAGGGTTTATTTGACTGAGATCTCAAGTCGGCAAGAGCTTCAAGAGAGTATAAATACAGTGGCAGAGGAGCTAAGACGCATTTTACCAAACAAAAATTTGCAGTCTGAAAGCATCAAACGCGCTAGAACGTGCATCCAAAGGCACGGGCAACATCTCGAAAATTTGCTATAAAAGCGTTTTGAAATCTTAAAGCGTAACGGTCCTTTGTAGGACTACAAAAACTATTTAAAGGGATATTAAATTTATGTTGTGACCCATTTGCCTGAATAAAATAGTGGTTTGCAATAACTTCCGTTGTTCGTAGGTGGAAAAGTCCTACATAAAAAAGTCGTAGATAATGAAGAAAAGACAAAAATTTTGATAAAAAAAGTTAACCTAAAAGTTGAAAGTTTCGAGATAAACGCATTTTTCTGATGCAATTGGTCCAACGATTTTTCAAAATGTTAGTTTTAAAATGCCATAATTTTGCCTGGGGTTCATCGAACTCGACGAAATTTTACTATTTTATGCACACTGAAATTCTCTTTTAAAAATGTGCACAACGGTTTCTTAAGCTGAATCCTTTAGAAAGCTACGGCCTTTTAAGAAGTTTTACCTTGAAATCAGAGGTTCCTCACTTTAACGGCCTATAATTTGGAGGGGGTGAAAATAGACCAGATCCCCCCCTGAAATACAATTTTTTGTTTGCCTTAACTTCAGGAATCTTCAGCTATCACGACAAAAACCTAAACTGGGACACTCTGTATATGATCGATGAACAATAGTTATAATGCGGAAGGACAATAGTATATGTATATAGTCTGAGCGCATTTCATTGATATATTTTTCCTAATTCTCCAAAGGAAGCCTATCTTTTTTGATATTTTCGCACGGAGTTTTTCTAAATGGGAATCAAACTTAAGTTTATTGTCAATATACAGGGTCTAAGAAAAAAATCGCTCTACAGTAAGGGTCTATCTCCAACGTTGACAACATTTATGGAGGATTTAAGAAAGATCTTACTTTGGGGTACCCTGGCCCATATTAATGGAAATTGCTCTATTAATACTAATGGTAGAAACTTCGTATAGGACTTTGTTTTAGAAGAAATACTAGCCTGTGTAACGGCGTTTAAATAAAGTTGACATCTTGTTTGAGTCTTTAGATATCCAATTTCTAAGCCTGTTCTATTTTTCTTGCCCATAATGATTTTTGATTTTGAGGTCACTTTTCCAGAAAATGGCTAATTAACATAACGTTTTACTGTTTGTTTTTTATGAACGTAACAATAATAATAAAAAAAGTATCATCAAGTTTGCACAAGCACCCATAGATTTTATCTTACTTGGGAACACCTCCATTAGGTGGAAACAAGGTATATAGGAGTATCAGCTGCAAAAAGGCATACTTTTGAATGAAATAAGGAATCTGCGACGTTATTTATATACAATAGAAAGAGTAAAACGCCAAGGACCGATCCTTGAGGTACACCAACGGATATCTGCTTCGAGCTTGAACATGCTTCTTTAATACGCACTTACTGAGTTCTTCCATGTAAGTAACTTTTAAACCACTCTAATTCCTTTTCACGAATACCATATTTATCGCTAATATATCCCGATCTATTGTTTCGAATGCTCGCTCTTGGTCCAAAACACTGTCATTATAAAATTGCCCTTCTCGTTTTCTTTTTTCCATTTATTTATTACCCAACTGATAGATGTTTCACATGAGTGTCCCCGCCTAAATCCGGATTGTTACACACACAAAATTGTATTTTCCTTCACAAAACACATTAATTGCCTAAAAACTATTGTCTCCAATATCTTTTCGTAGATAGCATTAACATTTTTATAGGTCTCCATTCCTCTGGTGTCCTCGCATTACTTATTTTTTAAATCTGTATGATGCCCGCAGTCTTCCAAGTCTTCAGGGAATACTCCATTTCGGAGAGATAAATTAATTATTTTAAGTAGAAGAGGTAAAATTTCACCTTTGCACTCCAATATTATACTGCGATTTAACACATAACAATCACTTTTTTTTATTTATTGATTTAATTATCTCTATAACTTCATTTATATTAATTTCACAAAATCTAAATCTACTTTCACAGAAGGGGAATAGAATCGGAATATTGAACAGACTCACTTGAAGAGGTACAAAGTCTTGGGTAGCTGTTTATAAGCAACTCGCTTTACTTTATTTCATTCCTCTTATTTATACTAACTAAAAAACCAGTAAATGCTTAGTTTACAAATAATATTTAAGAGCTAAAGGAATATCTAAAATTGTTGAATTTACATCCCTTTTAAAGCGAATGAACCCCGAGGTTTTTCAACCTCAGGTGGCAATGAAATTTGATTTATTTATTTCTCTGACCTAATAATACATGCATTCGTAATTATATTACAATTGTGAGTTTAACAAACACGTTTAATGCAAGCGGCGGACAGGGTTGCAGGTCTGCCATATGAATGCACAGAGTGTGTGTAATAAAATGGATGAATTTAGATACTTTGTGGGTCCGAAGGTTGATGTGTGTTCCAGAAACTTGGTTTCCATTAGAAGATGGCAGTGACGAGACAAATAATAGTGATGCTTTGTATTGTTTGGATGACTATTGTGCCGCCATCTATGTTCGAAGAAATCTAGTTTTTTAGTTTAATACTTGAGTCTCCGGCTGCCAGAGATCGATTACTTGTTTGTAATTAAACTTGCAAACAAAACGGACCATAACGGAGAACGGCTGGACTGTTGGACCAACTATTAGTATATCATTTAGTGAATGCCCACACGTGCTCTTTGTCAAGGCATTGAACATCACGCGAAGCTTTGTGGATTAACTTTCAGGTTTGGTTACGCAATGGTGAGGAAGTACGAGTTTTAGATATTTTGTCATCGGCAAAGGGACTCGTATGACCCAGTAATTCACATTCTTCCATGAATTGCAGATAGGACTTTTTAGTGTCTCGTCTCTCTCCAATTTTTTCTCTTATAGAAATCTTCTTGCCATTCCTCATGGAGAATGAAGCATGGCTGGATTGCTTTTGAAGGATAATTTAACAATGAATTGCCCAACAACTGCGGGTGTTGTTTTTAAAATGATCATCCATCCTCTTCTTTGCCCAAAGTCACTATGGGAGCACCATGCGCTTCCGGTTCCCAAAATTTTCTTACAAGTTTATCCAATGTGTTTGCCACTGGAACACTTCTAGCTACGATCTATCCCAACTTTGTGTTGCGTAGTACTTCGTAGCAACATTTCGATGCGTTAAGACTTGTAGTAGGAAGGTTCCGCTAACGGTACATTTGCTCGAATCTCCCAACATGACAACTTGGTTGATAGTCACTGACTCGAGGCATGATGCTTGCCTCTGTCGTTGCCTTGAAAGTTGAACTTCTCTTTGTAAATTCAGCCTGGAGGAGGAGGAAATAACGTTAATGTGGCCGTAATCGCAGATGAGAACTAATATTGCTTACTTAAGGCTTATCCTGATTCAGATTTTTTAAAGCTATATCCCCATTGTTGATCTCTGGCTGTTGATTACCCTCTCGGTTTGTTGGGGGTTCTGCTGCTGTAGATGATCATTCTGCTTTTGTTTCTGCTACAGAAGAAGAAGAGTGTTATGCTTACCATTAGAATCTCTGGCGCCCTCGAGACTGACATGATTGGGAGAAGTTACCGGTCTTCATACAGGCTCTGCATACTTGCAACCTGCGTACAGCTCTATCGCTCTCCTCATCTGAAAGAATTAAAACCGTGAGCAATTATATATTCTGTGTTTACCTGAACTGCACATAGTGCAGTTATAAATGTTATATGTGTTTGTAGCAACTTCTGCGGCCAGACTTTTGCTACCTTCTCGGCTGCTGATGGCCTCACGAACTTAAAAAACCGCCTATTGTAGGGTTGCTTCTCGTATTTTTTTTTTTATAATTTACGCGCGCCTAAGGGGCTATGATACCCTTTTACTGTTGCCATGGCGCGGGCGGAAAGATAGAAGGAGGAGACAGGAAAGCATTGTTGTGATGAAGTGGTTTGAAACTCAGGTGTGTTTGGTTTCGATATTGGCTCTCCAGGGATGGGAGTCCGAATAGGACGGAGGGATTTTCTTCACTCGAAATCATTCAGGTTGTGAATTTTAACGGTTGTTTTGTGCTTGAAAACTCTACAACAGCCAAACCTACATGTCAGTGTAGCGCCTTCACAGGCAGATTTTTCTGACTGAGTTCCAATTACACAAATGAAAACTAGCCGTGGCTAGGATTCGAACCTTGACCCTCCGAGTGAGAAGCGATAGCTATTTTTCATTTCATTTTTTTCATTTTAAATGCATTTTTGTTTTGATTAATTCATTTACACTTACAAGCTAGACAAAAAAATGCTTAAAAATTAGCTTAAATAACTTACAAGTAATCTTATTCTAACTTACTGGCCCAATGCGGGCACTCTAGGTTAAACATAATACTTAAACTATGTCTTTCGACGTTTCGAACAGTCGTTATTATTTGTATTTATATATTTATTTTAGACTATTGTAAAACTAAGAAAAATTTTCAATAGGCAAAGGAAAAACTTAGTATATGGACTTTTTGTAAAAAAAAAAAATAAAATAATATAAAACTAAAACTAAAACTTATTAACTAACTACCTAAAAAAAATAAACAAAAAATAGAAAATAAATCTAAATCTTAACCTACTTATACTACCTTATTTTAACATATATATATGATATTGTACAATACAATTTTTTTTTCCTGTATGGATTACCCCTTTTTTAGAAAAAAGTTGTCATCCGTCTCTTTTGTTCTTTTATTTTTTTTTGTGATTTTTATAATTTTTTTTCTTACATCGAACTTAATCCTACCTAAATCTATGTAAGCCGGCCATGGCTAATAAAATTAACAGACGAGCGACTTTGCTTCACATGAAGCTACCTATTACTTAAGGGATTCGACGACGAACCCTCCCCTCCTTCAACTAGCCACCAAAATTGTTGGTGCTGCCGAGCAACATCCCTCATGTCGCGACTCCCTACCGAAGAACCGGAGACGCTCCGCACTGCCGTGTGCGACGTGTCTGTCGTAGTTGAGTCGCCTGTCCGCAGCTGTCCGAGCGACGTGGAAGATTAGCGACACCGCTAATCTGTCCTGGATCAGCCCTTTCATATCGAAGTAGAGGAACGCTTCTGGAGGAATAATGCCGTCAAAGCGAACTCTCTCATGATACATATAATTAGGGTAGTAAGCCCCGGAGATCAGGTTGTTCGACGAGGTCATTGCTCTTGCAATGTGCCTTCGAGTCAACTTAATAACAAAATTGTCCACTGTTATTAGGTTCGCCCTATTATATAAGACCTCATTAGGGTAGAATTTTATGTACTCGGACTGTGGTGTTCTGTATAAGCGAAGACAAGTCCGAAGACAAGCCCTTTCAATCACCCGAATCTTTTCCAATAAACTTTCTCACGTTGAACCACACGGGGCATCCAAATACAAGCATGGGCCTGATAAGGGCCATGTAACAGATCACCTTCACCCTCGCATCGAGTTGGCTGTTATAAAACAGTCTCTTTGTAAGGGCAAAAGCACCTCTGGCTCTGGCCAGAGCAACATCTATATGTTTGTTAAAATACAGATATTGATCTAGCCAGATCCCTAGGTATCTGACTACATTTCGACAAGCAAGTGGCTGTCCATGTTGTTCGAGGATAGAGAACTTTCGCCAATTCTTTCTGGTATCCCTAGAGGCCCCAGACAAAAGCGTCCTAAACAGAATGGTTTCCGACTTCTGAAAGTTGATTTTCAACTTCCAGTCGTCGCAATATCGTTTAATTTTGTCGAAGTCACTTTGCAAAAGTGTATTAATAACCTCAATCTTTGGACCTGATCTGTACGCGATTAAGTCGTCTGCGTACGCTATGACATGGTGAAGTGAATCTATCAGATCACTTGTGTAAATGTTGAATCGGATCGGCGAATTTACCGCACCTTGTTGCAGACCGTTTTTGATGTTAAATGTTCCAGCAGAAGTCACATCGCCATTCTTTACGATGAACTGTATACTGGAGAGCATATCAAAAAGAATATACAGCAGTGGTTTATTAATGCCCAACCTGTCCAGCTTGAAGAAGAGTCCCTCTAACCATACGGTATCGAAGGCTTTTTCCAAGTCAATCAGGCAGGCACCAGTGCACTGTTTCTTGCCTTTGTTCCATAGGATATCAGAAACCAGTTTAGACGCAGCATGAATGATATCATGCCCCGCCTTGAAACCGAATTGATTATCCGGAACTATATGTTTGTCCTCAACCCACTTAGTCAGGACTCTATTGATCACCTTCTCGAAAAACCTTACTGATGTTTGGAAGAAGACTGATCGAGCGGAGATTCGCCGGATTGGAAGTATCTTTATTCCTTTTGGGAATGGGATGTACCACCGCAGTTTTCCAATGTGCTGGATAATGTGCATTATTCATTGCATTATTAAACAGGGTGGTATAAATGTCCACCGCTTGTAGTGGGAGATGTCGAAGCACAATGTTCGGTATTTCATCGGTTCCTACTAATTTCTTACTTCTAAGTGATTCGAAGATCGTTTGAAGCTCTTCCTTCGAAATGAACGGGGGTAGTATCCTATCGTCGGCGATGACATTATTTGCCATATTCTCGTCACTGAACTGGGTGAAACCCGAGCTCCCGAATCGCCAGTTCACTATTTCATTTCGAAGGTAGAAATTGTGCATAAGGACTCGATTTTCCAGGTCTTGGTTGGGGCCAATGATGTCATTCCCCTTGTACACTTCCTGGAAAGTCGCTCCTATAGCCTCTACTTTCTCCTGCGGATCCTCGATCAATGGATCAATGCCTGCTACTATGAGTATGTTCTCGTTGTCCGTCGTTCGGGCGATTTTAAGACACGAAAGGTCGTTTTGATCTTTTCTCCGAAATATTTTATTTATTTGCGGGAACATATTCGGGTTGCTGGTCTTTAAAGCCCGAATTTTATTGTTCCAATACAAACTTACAGAATTTCTGTATTTTCCCTTATTAATGTTTGGAGGTTTTTAATCCACGACTTCAGTGTCACGATCTCCGGGTTATGTCTGTCAGTAAACTGTCTGTACAAGGTTTTTAGCCTTGTCAGCAGTCTACTTTTATGTCGGTGCAGTGCGTCAATAACTGCGTTGCGGAATAAGTCTTCGTTGTCAGTATATTGATACCGAGGTATCGTTTTGTCCATTGTTCGTTTGATTGTTTCGTCCATTAGTTTTAGAAACCTGTCAATCTCCTCGTTTGATAGATTTCTATTGGACGGTGGGTAGAGCAAATTCGAGGAGAGTGCTCTCGTCAGTGTCCAACGCACCCTACTATAGTTGTAGGAATGCCTTTGAACAAATTCGTCCAATTCCACAATTTCGTTGGGAACAGTTATTTCGGTGCTGAGACCGCAATGGTCACTGTCATATACGAAAGTGCGTAGAGAGTTTGTAGTTTGTTGGTTAGTGCATGTCAGTTGTATTCGTGAGTCGAACAGCAGAAGATCCAAATAGGACCCGTGTCTGGGACACGACGGACTATTCGTCGCCTTAAGCCCGAGTCGATACATTATACTGTGCTGATCCCACAAATTGAATAGTAGGTTCCCTCTAGTATTTGGTGTATTATTTCCCCAATCTCTATGTTTGGCGTTGAAATCTCCGCCGCTAATAAAATAGTTGTCTTCCAATTCCAGCCTCAGGAATCGAAAAAGTGTCTCTGAGATGAATAAGATGGATTAAGTAGCCTTAGGTGCATAGACAGACACCATGTATAACCGCTTTCCACTACGGAGAGGGATGTACATGACGCATGCGTCATGTACCCGAAACCCACGTACTACACGACTGTATACTCTTTTGAAACGCAGTCCCTTTCTTACAAAGATCGCACCACCTCCTGGAATAGAATTGGGTCGGTTTATTCGTAATATTTCATATCTTCTGTGTCTCATTTTGTGTCTTTTGGTAAGCTTAGTTTCGCTAACCAAAAGCACATCAGGGGCTAGGTCTTTAAGCAACTTAAACAGTGCGGCTCTTCGTTCGAACCTAATCAGTGAATTAACATCCACTGCAAGGACCTTCAGGGTTTGCTCCGCCATGTACATACCCATTACAACTGGAGGTGAGTTAGGCCCGGCAGCAGCGCGTATATTTGTCAGGTACAGATTCCGGTGCTCTAGGCGCTGGGGCCTGAGAAGCTACCTTTGCTTGTTGTACCGTAGTTGCCCTACCTGCCGCCATTTGTGCGTAGGTAACTTGAGGAGTAACGGCTGGTGTTTGTGCCTGCACGAGTGGACGTTTAACTTCCACTTTCAGCTGCCGAGCCAGATTTACTCTTTTTATATATTGGAATTTGGGACAACCCCGATAGTTTGCGGTGTGTCCCGTGTTCCTGCATAAGGCACAAGAGAGTTGGCTTTTTTCCGACGCTCCGTCCTTACCTAGAGCGCATTCCTCTGACTTGTGGTTCTTTCCACACTTCACGCATCGAGGCTGCATTTCGCAGTTCGACGCGGCGTGCCCGAACCTTTGGCAGCGAACACATTGTAAAATGTTTTCGCTCCTCTTTAATTTTTCCCAGTGTACAACCTGGTAGTCTAGGACTTTGATACTCGTTAGACCATCCAGTTTGCTGTCGGGACTTAGCTGAACCAGGAAGAACGGTAGTTTCCGCTTCTCCCTTTTAGCTCTAGCCGTGACAAATGGCTTGACCCCAACGAATTTGAGCCCTTCGCACTCCTTCTCTTTCAGCAGTGCAAGGAGCTCCTCCGGGTCAGTCGACGGTTCTAACCCCCTCAGCAGCATTGTTTGCAGCTTGTCCCCTTTCGGGGTGTAGGAGAAGAACTCCGTCGTCGATTCCCTCAATAAATTTTTTATTTTATAATAGCGCTCCACTGTGTTACAGTGGATCGCGTGCCTATCTACGCTGTCTTTTAATATAAAAATTATTGCCTATGGCCGACTTACATAATTCAATCGTGTCTTTCAACTCCATCTTGAATGTGTTGGTTGGAGGTACCCGTGGTTTGGTTGTTTTCTGCTGTTGCTGTTGTTGTTGCTGCTGCTGATGTTGTCGGTGCTGCTGATGTTGTTGTTGTTGCTGATGTTGTTGTTGCTGCTGTTGCTGTTGCTGCCGTTGTGCTTTTTGTTGTTGTTGTTGTTGTTGCTTTTGCTGTGTCTGTGCAGGTTTTTTCGTTGGCACTTGAACGGTTTTTTGTTGTTGTAGTGGCTGTTCTTTTTGTTTAGCCTCGCTAATTGTGGGCTGTAGCTGAGACCTCAGGAGTTGTCGATGTTGCTCCTTTTGTCTTCTTGCCACTTGTTTGGCTTTAATAGCCAGTACTTTTTTTTCCAACTGTTTGATGGTGCTGTTTATTGCATGCACCTCTTCTTCTTCATCCTCTGACTCTGTGGCCGCCAGATATTGGAAGGTATTCTCACCACCCATATAGTGACCTTCCCCGCCATCAGACACGTAAGGGTATTCGTTTTGGTCTGACTCAGCTGCCGCTTTTGTTGACGTTGTTGGCGCCGCTTCCCTTACTCTACCTGGCATCTTTTCGGTAGACGCAGAAAGGGAAGGGCGCTTTACAAGGTTAGGAGTTGGCTTCAACTTCCTCCTCCTCTTAGTCCTGACCTATGGATTACCAGTTATTTGGTGGGCAGATATTACGGCTTGGTCGTCAGATGACAGCATGTCGTCTGCTGGTCTCGCTATTGGGATAGCGGACCTTTCACCGCCACTCATTACGAGGTCTTACTGTGAATTGTAAAAGATAAAAAAGTTCGTACTATCCCGGGGATCGAACCTACGCCCCTTGTTTACTCGACCGACACCACTACCACTGGGCCACCGAAGCACTTGGCCAAAATCTTTCTGATTATCGTTTTCTTAACTTCACTTTTTACTTTTTCTCTTTACTAGAAGCCGAAACACGGTTATTCCTCATGGAGGTCTATGAACGACTGATTGCTAGTACCACTACACCACGGCCACCCCTTCCAATGCTTGCTTGAATAAAGTTCTGCTCTCCTTGTCCAACTTCTACAGCATGAGGTGTACGACTATGGGCTCAGTCTTCTTGACCTCATAGGCCAGATTCGTGATAGCCTGCATATCTTCCTTAGCCGTGTCGTAAAACGTTAAGAGACTAGATGCAGTGCCCACGGTACTAGGTTGCGACAACAATACGAGGGGCGTTCAACATATTCTCGGTATCGGGGTGAAGCTGTGGTTGTATATATAAATTGACTTATTTATCTAGTAATACTATTATTTTAGTGTAGTCATGTAAAATTTCATATAAATGTGACTATTAATTCGCGTTTTATCTCTAGTTAAACAGAATCATAATGGCAACTGAGACGATGATGGTGAAAATTGTGCATCGCGCTGTAATTAAATTTCTCACTAAGCAAGGAAAAAGTCAAAAAACTATTCATGAAGAGATGGTGGCTGTTTACCACGGTTCCGCACCTTCATTATCAACTGTGCAAAAGTGGTCAAGTGAGTTCAAGAGAGGCAGAGAGAGCATTGAAGACGACCCCCGCTCCGGCGCCCCGGCTACTGCTTGTACGGGAGAAAGCATCAAAGAAGTCGAAAAACTTGTTCTTGAGGATGCCCGAATAAAGGTGAAAATGATGGCAGAGATCACCAAGCTTTCAATTGGTACCATTCACACCATTCTTCATGACCATCTTAACCTTTCAAAGGTCAGTGCAAGGTGGGTGCCACGAATGCTCACAGCGCCTCAGAAAAAAGTGAGAATCGCATGCTGTAGAGAGCTTTTGGAGATGTGTAGTGAGAACGCGGACGGTGTTATGGATCGAATTGTTACTGGGGACGAAACATGGGTCCACCACTATGACCCTGAAAGCAAACAAGAGTCCATGCAGTGGCATAAAAAAGGAACAGACCCCCCGAAGAAGTTCAAAGTCACTCCGTCTGCCGGGAAGCTCATGGCCACAGTTTTTTGGGACTCAAAGGGAATCTTGCTCATTGAGTACAAAAAAAAAGGTGAAACCATCAACGCCACATCCTACGCTTCCACTTTGCATAATTTGCGGGAGGAAATTAAAAAGAAAAGACGGGGTAAACTCGCAGCGGGTGTGTTGCTTCTTCATGACAACGCTCTTGTTCACACGACGCGAGTTTCCAAGGCTGCTGCGCGAGATTGTAGTTTCGAAGAAATCCAACACCCACCCTATAGTCCAGACCTTGCCCCTAGTGATTATTTCCTGTTTCCGGATTTGAAAAAATGTCTTCGTGGAAAAAGATTTGCGGATGATGAAGAACTCAAGTCGGCAATAAATGGAGAAAGAGGAAATTTATTTTTTTGAGGGTTTAAAAAAGCTTATCTCAAGATGTAACAAATGTATTGATGTTAGGGGAGATTATATTGAAAAATAAAAACAATTTAAATTGAATTCGCATTTTCCTTCATATCGATACCGAGAATATATTGAACTCCCCTCGTATGTTCAATTGTGCGGTCAATAGTCTCTTGTTGTTAAAATGCTCAACAAGAGTTCTCCAACCTATCTCGTAGTTGCTACCAGTGGCTTGAAAACGTTGGATCAAAATACACGTCTCCCTTGCTACATTTGCTCGTAGATAACATAGTTGCTGGGTAGGGGAAATCGGTTGATCATGGATCAGCTGTTTGAATAGGTCGTAGAATTGCCGGCAGTTTAGAATTTAGATAGTTTCAGTTGGAATTCGGAAGTTCTATTTTCGACTTTTATTTGGCAGAAATGTTGAGTTCGCCTTGAAGAAGTTTGCGTGTCGCATTTATCAAATAATTTTTGTTGCCATGTCTCTGACGATGCAGATACGAGGGCGGGTCAATAAGTCAGTGACTTTTGGATTAAAACACAGATTTTTTGATAAAAAAATAATTTTATTTTTCAACGTAGTCTCCCTTGAGCTCTATACACTTTGTCCAACGCTTCTCCAATTTTTTTATCCCTTCCAAAAAAATGATTTGTCGAGGTCCTCAAAATAGGCCTTTGTTTGCGAGATGACTTCATCATTGGAGTCAAATCTTTTTCCACCAAGCCATTAATTCAGGTTTGGGAACAAGAAGTAGTCGCTCGGAGCCAAATCTGGAGAATAGGGTGGATGAGGGAGCAATTCATAGCCCAATTCATGGATTTTTGCCATGGCAACTGCACATGTGTGCACCCTTGCATTGTCTTGGTGGAAAAGAACTTTTTTCTTGGCCAAATGAGGTCGTTTTTTTTCAAATCGTCATTGAATCGGTCCAATAAGTTGGCATAATATTCCCCATTGATTGTTCTTCCCTTTTGAAGGTAGTCAATGTGGATTATCCCGCGTGCATCCCAAAAAACAGTCACCATAACTTTATTGGCTGACAAACCCACCTTGGCCTTCTTTGGCGCCGATTCACCCTGTTTTGACTGTTGTTTGTTCTCTGGTGTGTTGTGATGGATCCATGTTTCGTCCACGGTTACAAAACGGCGCAAAAACTCCTCCATATTGCGATTAAACAACGCCAAACCTTCCTGTGAAGTTGTTACACGATTGCGTTTGTGGTCGACTGTGAGCAAACGCGGCACCCATCTTGCGGAAAGCTTTCTCATGCCCAAGTGATCATTCAAAATTGAAACCACTGAGCCATGCGAGATCCCTACGGCTTCCACAATCTCTCGCACTTTCAATCTTCGGTCGGCCAACACCATATTGTGAATTTTTTCGATTGTTTCGGGTGTAGAGACCTCAACTAGGCGTCCAGGACGTTCGGCATCTTCAGTGCTTGTACGGCCACAACGAAATTCAGTAAACCATTGAAATCGATGGTGCAGAGTCCCCATAGTATTTATCAAGCTTAGCCTTGGTCTCGGTAATGGTTTTTTTTCGCAAGAAATAATGCTTAATAAGCACACGAAATTCACTTTTTTCCATTTTCTCCTCAAATTAGTGAGTAGTCTGATAAAAATAGCTGTCAAACGCAAACCAACTGACGCAGCAAGTTTAAATTTTGACAGGAGTCAACTGACAGATGCCTGTTGACAGGAGCAGTGTTGCTGTTTCAGTAAAGAGGTCAGAAATTCAAAAAGTCACGGACTTTCTAATTCAAAATCCGACATAATGCTATACTCGTATAGTTAGAACACTTCGTTTAAAAACTTATACTAAAAGCTATTTAGATAATGTCCTGTCACGGCCGCCAAAAAATGTTTAATAATATAAGAAAACAAATTCTCTCTCATATTAAAACTTATTTATTCAACAAACAATTTTAATGCACAATTCTCTCTCGTATTACAACTTATTTATTCAACAAAAAATCTTAATATACAACAAAACTAATCAAAGTAATGGTAATCACAAGGATCTTGATCAAAATAGAAAAGGCGATTTGATTTTCAAATGCGCGACCAGAGGGTTTCCGAACGGATATTCTAAACATTTTTAGCAAGAGGTGATAAAATCGACGTCTTTGAAAGCTTTTTGTCAATAATATCTAATTCAGTTCGATTTAATAATATATGATACATCCGGTTTTTGTGAAGGCTATTCTTCCTTATGTGCTGGAATACAATACATTGCTTATCTCTTCTTATGTTCTCATGACTGATAATTTTCCTACAGCTTAGAAATATGCTAAAATCATACTTGCTTTTCATGATGTATATAAACGAGCTTCGCTCATGATTGTTATACAGCATACATTTCTGATAATGTCCAGTAGAGTAAAAGTTATCCTTTAGGCTTTGTCGAAAGTGGTATAAGATCCAAATAAAATTTTAGGGTGGTCTTTGTTTAAATCGACTAAATTGAAATACTTAGTTGTATCACAGAAGCTTATAAATCCTGATAATACGCTCATAAAGCTGGTTGATTCAGCCAAAAGCCTTGGACTTGTCTTCAATAGAACGCTTACCTGGAATAATGATATTAAATAAATTCTGGGCAGAAAATATGGAGTTCTTCGCGTACTGTAGGGGATGCAAAAGATAACCCCGTTCAAAACAAGGATGATCCTTGCTAAAATATTAGTTATCCCTATCTAATTGTGACTGTCGAAATCTATGGTCTCAAAATATATCACCATATTTCTGTGTTAACCAGATAAATATACGGTCTTACCTTGGAAAATGTCTTTAAGTTTAGGACTCTAACCTTTTTCACAATATTATATAATCACGTCAACCGTCTGGATTCATTTCCTCATTCTAGAAGAACATGCGACGTGATACCCGTACATTATTCTCTTTTAATATCAGAACGTACATTTTTTTTAAACGCTATACAACAATGGAATTCCCTTTGTCGAAGAATCAAATTAACTGTTTAGCCCTGTTTAAGTTGAAACTTAGACAATACTTAGAGGCACTTTAGTAATGATGATTAGTTTATCTATCTTTATATTATTTTTTTCTTTTCATTTTTAATAGCTCTTACTTTTTATTCTACGAGGCTCCTAGAACCCCTCTACATGCTAGGTGGGATTCAAAACCATACGTAATGTCTTTTGTGTTACCAAAGTACGCTATTTCCGATTACCAGTGTTCCAATCAAATGTCAAGTAACATTCTGCGTCTGTTCATAAAAGTCAGCATTTCTAACTTAGTACAATTGCAAATTTTTCCTCGTGTGTTTTTGAACGTATTCAATGCGCAAACATATCTTAGTACGATCGCCATTTGTTTTGCGTTCTAAAACGTCTTGTGAGTGAGTGAGTGTGAGTGAGAGTGCCAAAAAAAAAAACAATAATATTCAACTAAATCTTAGATTTACTTTTTTCAAAAGAACAAGGTTTTTTATTTTTATTATATATTATTTCAATTCAAAAAATGCTGACGTTTATACAGTTTGTCTAAGTTAATTCTGCAGAAAAACTGCGTTATCGAAATCAACTAATGCAGTTCTTTGTTAGTATGACGTTAGTATGAAAACAACCTCTGTTTCTTCAAACCTTCGAACCTTCAACCACCACACCCGCCGCGCTATGAATGCTCATCAGTTCACATTCAAATCCACCTTCTGACGTAACCTGAAATATGTTGCTTCTTTTTTCCAAATCTTAAAATTGGCTTATGAAACGTCCTGTCAAATTTTGTACTTCAAAGTTATTCAAGTACTTCGGTATTTCTGTTTCTTCCCTCTGTAATTCTCCTTCCTCCAGTTGTAAATACGCAACGTGAATTTCGTCGTGACGTCGGTTGTCATCATGCCTTCAGTATGTCGGTAATTCGTCGCACCTTGGAAAAGTTTGAGCGTGAGTAAGCTCTTTTGGATCTTAAGCCATCAACCAGACAGAGATTGGTTCGGAATGAAGAAAACATAGCCGCTGTAGCGGCCAGTATCGAAGAAGACCCAGAAATGTCGATTCGACACCGATCAGCTGAATTGGACATCGCCTGACTCTCTGGACGGCTTATTATGCGGTTGGATTTGGATTTTAGACAACGCCGTGGGTTCGCTAATTGCCCGCTGGATATGTTGGCCGGATCCGTGTTTTGGCCAAAAGATCATCTTGGACGAGGCCCATTTTTGACTCAGCGGTTAGGTCAAGCCAAATTGCCGTTATTGGAGCGAACACAATCCACATGTGTTCGGCCAAGCATCAATGCAGCCACAAAGATTGACTGTTTGAAATGAGGACTGAGATACCGTTACCGTCAATGGTCTCAGGTATAGTTAACCGGCTTCCTGTGGCCAGAGTTCGACAACATCGATATATCAGAACTGTGGTTCAAACAAGACAGCGCTACATGCCATACAAGCGACGCAACACCCGAAGTTGTGAAGGAGAAATTTGGCGACTGGGTCATCTTATCGCGAGCGTTCGTAAATTGGCCACCGCGATCATGCGATTTGACACCACTCGACTATTTTCTCTGGGGCTACTTTCAGCGAGCTCGACGCTATTGTCGGAATAACGCCGCACATATTGGACCGAGTTAACAAGTTACTTGAAGCGCTGCCAGCGAAGACGAGCCAACCATTTAAATGATGTGCTACTCCACACATAATGGACTGAACGTAGCTTCAAAATTAAGCCAGAATCAATTTTATATATTATACCGTTATTGTTTTATTTAAACGATAGGAAAGTTCTTATCTGGGCAGTTTTTATCATATTTCTTACGAAGATCTATTTTAGGCATCTTGTTACTTATTTATTTTATTTTAGAGCATTCGGCTGGAATCCTCCTGAATATGGCCACCTCCCTTTACTGGTAAATGCTGATGGGACTAAATTAAGCAAACGACAAGGGGATATAAGCATAAAACAGTTTCGGTAAGATTTTGATAAAATACATTTTAGTTAATCTTCAATTTAAAGTTTGTGTATCTAGAGAACGCGGGATATTCCCAAATGCCCTAGTTAACTATGTTACATCTGCAGGTGGTGGTTTTGAACGAGATGAATTCAAAAGACCACGGATCCAAACATTAACATCACTTTTTAAGAAGGTATCACAGTACACAATTAACTTTTTTTTTTTAAGTATTGTTTAATTCTATATGTTTAGTTTGACATACAAAATTTGACTTCGCGTCCAAGTAAGTTGAACCCTGATTTATTAAATGAGTTTAATAATTTAGAAATTTTGAGAAGGCTTTCGCATGAAAAAGAATCAGATGAATTAGTCGAAGAAGTTCGAAGAATGGTTGTTTTTAAGTATTCCGAAAAGTAATATATTTAACAAAGTATTTTTATATGTAAATATATTTAATATTATTTATTTCTTTTAAGACATGCTGCCGAACCAAAAAATTCGTACATACGCAAAGTTCTCTACTGGGCCGCAAAGAGGATAACAACTTTATCTGAGCTTACATCTGAAAAATTTATGTTTCTTTGGGTAGATTGTGATCCTATATTAACAAGTAGGATGACCAAAAGTAAGTTTAATTATTTATTTATATCAATATTTAATACAGTTGGAGTAAAGGTTCATTGGTTACACGGTTAAGGAGTCGAGTCTGAGCATACATTTATAAACATGCAACTGGAAATCATAGGATTCAGCCATACCACCTTGATCAAAAAGTTCCCGGGGGACACCACCGTGTGGCGCTCCCATCAGTTGTGTTTTTTTTTTGTTTGTTGGGTTGGTAAATCTGTTGTTGACATTCCCTCTAAATCTTAGCGTCATAGCTTGACATTTGCAAAAGTTACGTAGCCAAGAGCACATCTATATATGTGTGTGTTGGCGATTTTTTTACAATTTTAGAGAAGGATTTAAATTTGCAACAACGAACTTGTATTAAATTTTGCGTAAAAAACGGATTTAATGGTGCGCGAACAGCAACGATTCTCTAAAGAAAACGTTCGTTTATCCGTGGCACGAGCGGTTCAAAAGTGGGGGTGAGTCAATCGAAGATGATGAACGCAGTGGCAGACCATCGACATCGAAAACCGACGAAAACATTGATGAAGTGAAAGAAATGTTGGTCAATAACCGCAAATTAACCATCAAACAGATAGCGGAGGACTTGAACATTGCCTATGGACCCGTCCAAGACATTTTGGTTAATGATTTGAGTTTCCGTGGTGTAGCAGCAAAGTTGGTGCCAAAAGATCTCAATTTCATGCAAAAAAGAGACCGTGTTGACGTCGCAAAAGAGATATTTGCGAGGCTGAATACGATCCCACATTTATCAAAAGAATCATTACTGGAGACGAGACGTGGGTTTATGAGTACGACACGCAATCCAAACATCAGGCACGTGAATGGCGTTCACCAAATGAGCCGAGACCAAAAAAAACACGTCGTTTTCAGTCAAAAAAGAAGGCAATGCTCACGGTTTTCATGGATTACAACTGCAACGGTGTAGTGCATCATGAATTTTTGCCAGAAGGCCAGACAGTAAACAAAGAGTATTATTTGGGCGTTTGGAGACGTTTGCGTGGATCAATTCGCCGAAAGAGACCAGAATTGTTTGCAGAAAACTCGTGGATTTTACACCATGATAACGCTGGCATAAGGGTGTTGCAGTCGATGGAGATTACTCTGAAGGGGACAATATAGATTTAGCTGAATAAACTTGTATTTCGAATTTTCTGAATATATTCCGGGAACTTTTTGTAGATAGTATATACAACATACATATGTATATTTTGATTTGAGGCCCGGGTCAACCCCGTACAGATTTATTAAAGCTTACTGCAAGCATATTCTTAAAACTAACAATTTCGCTTAAAACTAAAGATATAAACCAAAGGGTGGGAGCAGTTAAAGAAAGTAAGGACGTGAGGCATAGGTGGAAGGGAGTATGTTTTGTTGAGGTGGTAGTCGAAGAGAGGCAGAGTATCGTTAATTTTACGAAGCATTCTAGAGATTGGCTCAAAGTGTCCGTAATTCATTCTGTGAAGGATGTGAATTCTGTAGTAAGGTGCCCAATCTTGGCTTGTATATTCAGCAAGAGTAACAAAGGTTATGTAAAGAGATTTGGTAACATAAAGATTGAAAAACTCCTTAGACCAGAGCTTGATGAAGCCAAGGGCAGAGTTGCTTTTTTGTTATCATATTATCAATGTGAGAACGGAAATTGAGTTCCTTATCACAGAATTTCATTGTCTGAAAATCACTCACGACTGGCTTGCGATACTTGAATGGCAGCGTTATCTTGCTGGAGCATTGTATTTGTATCCGGCTGATGATCCAAAAAGTGTACCAAAACATCTTCCAACAGAGTAATATAATTACCAGATTTCATTCGGCCAGAAATTTTGCATATTGGAGTCCTGCAATGATAGCTAAAAACAGCCCAGACCATCAAAGACCCACCTCCATAATTTCGCTTAGTGGAGAAGATCTCAGGACTTTTTATATCACGCCAATAATAATTGAAATCCCTCGAACAGGCGACGTAGTGTTGGCCGAAGCAAGGTGTTCGGAAGTCTACAGTGACCGTCTTTAGCGTATGGCCCTCCGACTTGTTGACCGTCACTGCGAAACAAAGGGCGATGGGAAACTGGAGTCGTTTGAACTGGAAATGATGGTTAGAAGGAATCAGCTTAATTCGCGAGATGAAAACATGCTATCCGCGGTCTCCAGCGTGACTTCTGTGACGTCCAAATTCATAAATTATCCCGTTATTCCATACAGCGCCGCATCGACCACCGCCGAGTGCACATGCGGACCAGTGCACTCGTGAATCTTCCCGTACTCACAGTATTAAAAACAAAAAACAAAACAAATAAACCCGCGCGCGCGTGTGAAAAAAAAAATAAAAAAAACACTAAGTGCAGAGAAGAACGGAAAAAAAATATCACACAGTGCGGGTATCCCACCACTCCCGCTCCTGGTCGTAAGCACTTTTGCTTGCACTCAGTCACTGCCATGGCTGTACGGGCAGTGGCTAAGTGTAGACAATAACTGATGGATAGCGGGTTGTGAGTGAGAATTTTGTTGGTGCACTGTTTTCTACAACAACCGGTTGGTAAACCAACGTCAGAATTTTCAGTTCGCAGCCTTGCTTAGCATCATCGGTGTTTGTGTTTTTTGTTTTTGTTTTTATTTTCTTATAATGACTCGGGAATTTAGGGTGGGCATTGCGAACATACGCGGGCTAAAAAGTAATCATTCTGCGTACGTCCACGTCTGTAAATTCAGGCCAGCTGTTTTGGCACTTAGTGAAAAACAGGTAGGTCCGCGCCCACACCTCTCAGATCATTCTGATCTGAAGCAACCTGGCTACGTACTAGTGCCACTATTCTTTTCTCTTCGTGGTCTCGCCATTTGGGTGCGTAGTGATGTAGCTTACCAAATTCCATCACAATGTAGTCCCTGTTCCCGGAATTTAATTTCATGTGGTTAAAATTCCATATCCGTAAGCAAATTATTCACTATTGCTTTGTTTACAAAAGCTCCAAACTGGACAGCAATTGGACTTTTAACGGGGTTGATGCGCTGTGTGCTTCCATTTAAAGAATTGTATCCGTGTACCCTCACACTGAAATCGTTATTACGGGTAATTGTAATATACACAATTTTGGGTGGCTTCAACATTCTGGACAGACAACACCTTGTTTTTAATTTTTCACTCTGATAAGTACACCGTTGATGTGATGATATCAGCTAATTTTTCGTAAACCGACCGCTCAGTTAGAAAAAACATTCCTAAATGAATCGCATGGCAATACGAGAAAGTCAATTGAAGCGGACTTAACAGCTTCTTTAGGACTTTTAAATGGTCGTTATGTTTTCTCTATAACGACGTGGATGCTACTTGCTGATATGATCACAGAAACAATTCTCTCTGGAATGAGATTCTTTAACCCTCATCAGATGAAGGGTATCAAGCAAAAGAGTAGGCGTGTTACAATTCGAGCTGTAAAGAGGCTGTCAGGGTTTCGGTTCTTCAAGACCAATCCGACAGGAAAACCGAAAAAAGTTTAAACGAGCCAGGAATGACTACAACGTCTTTCTTAAGCGCGTGAAATTTCAATACGACCAAAAGTTGAGGCAAAAGATATTACAATGTCCCAAAGGTAGTAAAAGCTTTTGGTCGTTTGCCAAAAACATCAGAAATTCTGCCTCATCCTCCGTCCGAACGCTCATTTACAATAGCATTCCAGCTGCCAGCTCTTTAGACAAGGCCAATCTGCTTGCTGCACACTTTGCGGCCAGCTCAACACTCCCAGATTGTGCTTCGTCCCCGCCTACACTTGACTGCGTCGAATCTTCAATGGGACGAGTCCACTTTCGCACTCGTGTAGTAGCAAGAGTACTTAAAGATCTTAATAGGTATACATAACTCCACTGGTCCAGGTGGTATATCTCCCCTATATCTGAAGAAGTGTTCTCCTCGCTGGCAAAACCACTTCGTAAGCTTTTTCATCAATCATACTCTTTAGGGCTTTTCCGAGCAGATGGAAAACAGCATTTGTCCGGTCCGTCCCTAACAAAGGTGAATCTTCTTCTCTTAGTTCCTACAGACCCGTTGCACTTACATTCCTTCTTTCCAAGGTTATGGAAACGCTGATAAAACGTCAGCTCATGAAATATCTCGAAGCACGAAAACATCTCAATGAGCGGCAATGTGGTTTTCGTAGCAACAGGTCCACTGGTGCTTTGATGGCATGTCTCACCGAAAAGTGGAACCAAAGCGTACATCAATCTGGCGAAAGCAAGATAGTTGATATTTGTAAAGCATCTGACAGTCACAGTTGATAATCAGGCTCTTTTGTCGAAAATGTGTGCTTTTGGGATCGATGACTCCCTTCTTCAATGGATTAGAAATTACCTTTCGGAACGTTCAATTCAAGTTGTTTTGGATGGTTTCAAGCCTAATATTCACAAAACAAATGCAGGTGTACCCCAGGGCTCCGTTCTGTCTCCGACACTCTTTTTAATTTTTAACAATGATGTCTTGTCTGCCATTTCTAATCCAATACATTTCTTTGCTGACGACAGTACTCTATGCTTTTCATATTCGTTTCCGGACTCACGTCCCTGCTTTTCGGCTGTAGAACGGGAACGGCAGCGTATGTTAAGCTCATTAAATTCCGATAATTGGGGAACTATCAACAGAGTGGAATTTAATGCTTCCAAAACACAACGCTGTCTGCTGTCGTTAAAGCGAAATTTGAATACCCAGCCATTATCCATGAGTGGCACTTACTAGGTGGGGCTAATGCTCCGTCAGATTACACCGTCAAATATTGGTTTCGAGAGTTTCGTGGTGGCCGTAACTCCACTACCGATCAAGCCCGTAGCGGCAGGCCCTCCGATGCGGTTACAGAGGACAATGTAAAAAAAATGCATAAAACGGTGTTGGCTGACCGGAAAGTGAAGGTGCGCGAGCTAGCAGATACCATAAAGATTATGATATATGAGCGCACACGCCATATTTTGGGCAATATTCTGAATATGAAAAAGTTATTCTGCCGCTGGGTGCCGCGCATGCTCACTCCTGACCAAAAACACGAACGCGAGAGCACTTCGAAAGAGTGTTTGGACTTGCTGATGCGGAATCAGGCGAACTTTTGGCGTCGATTGGTAACTGGATTTGAATCCCTCGGACTATTATCTCTTCCCAAACCTCAAAAGATGGCTCATCAATAAAAAATTCAGCTCACGCGAGGAAATCATCGACACCACGGAGGAGTATTTTGCAGACCTTCCGGAAAATTACTTTTCGGACGGGATCAAGAAGTTGGAAAATCGCTGGAATAAGTGTATCAAACTAAAAGGGGACTATATTGAATAATATAAAAAAACATTTAAAAAAAAAATTAAATTCCCAAGGAGGTTCCTTTTCACTCCACCTAGTACATCGTCGAAACCGAAAAACTTTCCATTCTTGGTATGTGTGTCAATGACAACTTACGTTGGAATTTTTTTTGTTTTTTTTTCGTGGTTAGGTGAGAAATCTACAAGAACACTATAAGCCCGGTGCTTATAGGAGTGTGAAGATTCTTGCTCACTAAAAAACACCTCAGACTATGACAGAGTTCACACTCAACAAGCAGTTCTTCTTTCGCGTTTTATTTTGCTTTAATAAGATATTTTGCTATTTTGCAGGCGATTTCCCATTGAAAATTCTTACGTACTTTAAAAAATAAGCGGTGCTGATCACCGCGCTAGATCGAGAGGCTTAGTCCTTTTCATACGGCGCAATAAATTTGTCTCGTCAAGGATCTGTTGAACAGAAATATTCTTCTGTCCTTTTGTATTTTTGCGCAAACATTTTAATTTCGTTCTGAACGTTTTCGATTCCTAGGTCTCTGTGGATATCATCGTTTCTAATGTACCACTGTGCATTAACAAATCCTCGAAGAACTTTATTTTGGAATGTCTGTAAGACGTTAACGTTACTAATTTTGGTACAACCCCAAAGCTGTATACCATATGTCCAGACCGGTTTTAGCACTTGCTTGTGTAAACTGAGCTTGGAATACTTTCCAAGAAGCCAGTACATACTTAATCTCAAGCTCTTCACGTTGTTTCTTAACGTGTGCTCTCCATTTAAGTTTAGCAACGAGTGTCATACCAAGCTATTTGGCCTCGTTCCGCGTTGTACCGCGTTGATAAACACAGGTAGATTGTCAGTTTTCTTGAGAGTGTAGTTCACATCCACAGACTTGTTTTCATTAAGCACGATTCGCTAAGTCTTTGTCCAATTGTTAATCCGTGTAAGGGCACGTTGCAACTTAGCAGTTGCTTCTTCGAAGGTTTTAGCTGTTGCCAAAATGGCAGTGTCATCAGCAAATGTGGCTAGCACAGTATCGTCCGTTTGCGGTATGTCGCGGGTAAAAAGCAAATATAGCAGATTGCGGCACCCCCGCCTTTATTGTCTTAAAATTGGAATATTCGTTTCCGTGTCTGACACGGAAGAGCCGGTCATCTAGGTATGAACTTAAAATGTGAGATAATTGCGCGGGTAGGACTTGTCAAAGTTTATATTTCAGGCCGTCGTGTCATACCTTATCAAATGCATGCGAAACGCCAAGAAATGCGCTTGAACAGACTAACTTACACTCGATTGATAGTTCAATTACATCGGTTATTCGATGCACTTGGTCAACAGTAGGGTGTTGGCTTCTAAAGCCAAATTGATGATCGGGCAAGAGGCGATTTGTGTCAATAATCGGTTTAAGACGATTAAGTAAGATTCGCTCCAAGACCTTCGATATAATCGGGAGGAGCGATATTAGTCTGTATGACTTGACTTCAGTCAGTGATTTACCGGGTTTCGGAACCATAATAACTTCGGCAACTTTCCACTGATACGGTACATGCTCTAATCTTATGGTGGCATTTATAAGATAGAGCAGCTTTAGTAAACTGTAATTAAGTCATATCCGGGTATTTTATTGGGCTTAAGCGTGTCTATAACTTGTTTAAGTTCCCCAAGTGTAGCCTTTTCTATTGGAAGGTTTGTCGTCACGTTTAGCGTATTGACATTCTCTGGAAGCACTTGCCCATCGAGTAGTTTGAACGTTTCTGCAAGATGGTTGGCGAAAACGTTAGCTTTTTCTTTATCTTCTTTCGCCCAGTCATCCTGGTTTCTTCTTATTGGCGCCATGTGTATTTGGGGCTTTCGAAGACTTTTAACGGCTCTCCATATGGAGTAATTGGTATCTTTTGTCGCTGTGAGGCTCTCTAGGTAGTTATTAATACCTTGGTTATTGAAGTGCTTCATCGATTTTTTCAACAAGTTGCAGAGCCTATTAAAGGACGTTTTATCTTGTTGAGCCCGAGTTTCATGCCACTTTTTCCGCGCTCTTCGTTTCTTCCTTATCATTTCTCTGATTTCCGGCGGGTATCTTATCAAGATACTGGCAACTTTGTTCGATTCGCGTGGAGTGTTATTCCAGGCCGCTTGCTGTATGACTTCAACAAACCGTTCAACTTCTTTTTCAAGTTGATACGGCGTTCTGAGCGGTAGTTTTAACTATCATAGTATTTTCGACAACCTCTATTCGGAAATCCTCCCAGTGAGTTTTTTTTGTTGGATAATCTGGGTGGTCTTTGTTTCTTAATCAAGGATACGCACAATGAAAGGATAATTGGAGAATAATCGGAGGAAACATCGAAGCTTTCTTCAACTTTGACGTAACTAGCTTTTACTCCTTTTCCGATAAAGAAGTCTATCAGATCGGGTGTTTTGGCGACATCCGAGGGCCAGTATGTCGGTCTGCCTGTTGAGTAAATTGGCAACCACATTCCATACCAGCCCTGTAGAGAGTTTTGCCTTTTTGTGAGATACATCTTGAACCCCAAAAGGTGTGCTTGGCATTAAGGTCGCCACCAATAATAAAGATTGGTCGAAGAGAGTTAAATAGGTAGATCAATAAATTCGTGTTTTTCTATTTTGCAGCGCGATTGGCTGAGGATATACTAAAAGAGTAATTTTTATTTTTAGCGCGCACCGTGGTCATTTGAAGTATGTCAAGTTCAATTTGTGCTTCCAGAGAGTGTTCAATGCATTCTTTTATAAATAGGGATGTTGATGAGGACCCATGCGCTGTGTGCAAATTAAAGTGAAAAAAAAATATCAATATTTAACCAAAATGAAGTATTAGTTCAGTATTCTTAATATTTAAAGAAACGAACCTAGAATTCAATGTTTTGCTTGTAATGAATTAATTCATGTAAATTGTGTAAACTTAAAGAAAAGTGGCATCGAATTCTACAAAAAAAGTGATCAAGGTTACAAACGTGATAGCTGTGTAAGTATACGGAAAAAATCTCTTTTGCCTGATCTTGCTCCGGCTCTCATAATTGATTCGAGAGCTCATGTCTCTTTGATTTGCAATGGTACTTCCACTCCTACTGCAATTTCGAACCGCAAGCCCGTTGCAAAATCCGTGTTGCGGCAAATTACTTTGGAGACAATCTATGCAGAAATATTAAAATTTCAACAAGTCAACTCTGATGCACTCTTCTTAATTAAATATCTGAATAAGTGTGGAGTTGACATCGGTGGTGTTCCTGATGTGACAAATGCAAATGTGCACGAGAAGGTAATGAAGCTACTTACTGTTGGTGTTGGTGTTGATGTTGGTGTCCCTATTGCCCGTGATGAGATTGAATCATATTACATTAAGAATACATCTAAGTCAAAAGCAAACAACAAAATCAAAAACGTTGTAAGCGTACGTTTCTCTTCGCTTTCGTCAAATGAACAAAATGCGTGTGGGCAAAATCAGACTCACTTCTAACATCTTTGGTATTAAAGACGGCAGCGTGGGAGTTAGTGGTGTTAAGGAGAATAACAGAATTTTCATAAATGACACACTCACTGGATACACAAGATCTCTTCTTTTGAAGGCAAATCAGCTTAAGCAAAAAGAAATGAGTCAGTTTGTTTGGATAAGAAATTCATGGGTTCTCATTAGAAAAAAAGAAGGGGATAATGTGATGAAAGTAGTTAGTTTTGAGGAAATTTGTAAACTTGAGAATAACTTATAATAATTTATGGCCAGTTTAAGTGTAAATGATATATCTTTAAGTTCTCATTACAATTCATTTGATAATAGTTTTTCCTCTTCAACTTCTGCCAATTTAAAATGTTTTTGTATCAATCATCAAAATACAACTTCTTCGTTAGGGTTTTCTGTAATTCATCAGATACTAGAAAAAATTTTTTAACTCATTTTGCGTCTATTGATCTGGATTTAATGATGAAGTCTCTAGTTTCTCTATACCTAATTTTAGATTCACTGCTACTTGTAATAATACTCATTCTGCAGGAAGGGTTGCGCTTTTCTATAGAAATGACCTGTCGACTGACATTAAGGTTAAATGTTCTAATTTTAATAGCGCTGATTTGTTAGGTTTCAAGTGCGAAATTACTGGTATTCCTTACTGTTTTGTTGGTGTTTATAGATTCAATTTTTGTTCAATTAATGCCTCTCTGGAAGATTTTTCTGGTTTTCTGGATAACTGCAATTGTAAAAATTTAATTTTGGTAGGTGATTTTAACATCGATCTCTTGAGTCCTTTATCTGAACTTGATAACTATCTGCCATTGTTATATTCCTTTGGTTTTAGCAGTTTACTAAATGAGCCCACCCGTATATTTAAAGATTCTAGGTCTTGTTTAGACCTTATATTTATTAGACTACATACAAATAATTCAATGAATTATAAAACGATACCTTTGACCTTAATATAAATGATCATTTGCTAACATCTATTCAGCTTGATCTCAGTCAGACCAGAGCAAAAAATACAATTTCTCAAGATTTTAGAATAATTGATTTTGCGGCTTTAAAATCTACTTTAGTTTTTGAGTCTGCATTTAATTTGTTTCTTGACAGACTTCAAGCTTACTTAATGTTATGTAGCAAGAAAATTAAAAAATATATAAAAAACAAACATTTAAAAAGCCTTCTGGCAAAAATTCATTATGCACTACACCGTTGTAATCCATGAAAACCGTGAGCATTGCCTTCTTTTTTGACTGAAAACGACGTGTTTTTTTTTGGTCTCGGCTCATTTGGTGAACTTGCCTGATGTCTGGATTGTGTGTCGTACTCATAAACCCACGTCTTGTGGAATCGGATTCAGCCTCGCAAATGATCTCTTTTGCGACGTCAACACGGTGTCTTTTTTGCATGAAATTGAGGTCTTTTGGCACCAACCAAATCAATCCAAATCATTAACCAAAATGTCTTGGACGGATCTTTAGGCAATGTTCAAGGCCTCCGCTATCTCTCTGATTGTTAATTTGCGGTTATTGACCAACATTTCTTTTACTTCATCAATGTTTTTGTCGGTTTTCGATGTCGATGATCCGCCACTGCGTTCATCATCTTCGATTGACTCACGACCATTTTTGAACCGCTCGTGCCACTGGTAAACGACCGTTTTCTTTAGAGAATCATTGCCAAAACACTTTTCCAACATTTCCAACGTTCGTGCACCATTAAATCCGTTTTTTACGCAAAATTTATTATTATTATTATTTATTTATTAACAATTAGTTCAAACTAAATGCTAACTAAAACTAATAAGCACTAGCTGCAATGGCTATCGGCCTTAATTTAAATCTTAGTGGTTTAAATATTCAAATTGCATATTTTAACTATATTACAGATACGGTTAATATTTTCCGGTGAAAGGTCTCGTAACGATTCGTGTGGAGTAGCATTTGTTTTTAACAGGTGTTTAAATAGTCTGCTGGATGGGCAGTCTACTATCCCAAGTAGGTGCATCATGTCGACCGCTAGAGAGCATGTGGGGCAGGTTGGTGGTGTTTCCTTTTTTTAAGAGATGTTGATGGGTTGTGCAGGTATGCCCTAGGCGTAGTCGGACAAAAGTCGTGATTGATGGTCGTGATATAGCAGGGTAGTTAAGGAAGGACCTGTCCGAATTAATTAAAGTGTAGTGGTGTCTGTATTGGAACCAATTTGTTAGTTTGAGGTTTATTTCCTTTGATAAGTCCTTCTTGCTGAGATGTTGGAAAAGGAAGACTGGGCTATTGTGAGCATATTTGGCGGCAGCATCGGCCTGCTCATTACCCAAAATCCCAACATGGCTTGGTATCCACATAAGTCTAAATCTGTTGTGGGATCTTATTAGATAGTCTCTAATTTTGTCCATCACTTCGGTTCTGTAGTTGGGGTTACTTATTGCATTTAGTACCGAAAGACTATCGGAACATATTACATATTTCCCTTGTTTGTTCGAAAGGTAGGTCAGAGTTTCAAGAATGGAAACAGCTTCGGCGGTAAATATAGAAACAGATTGTGTTAAAATGCCTATTCTGATGAGGTTGCCATTTACATATGTGGAAGCAAAAGAAGCACCAGATTTAATTTTGGAGCCATCTGTGAAGACTAAGGTCCAGCCTCTATTCTTTGACTCTGCAGAAATCTCAAGGAACAGTTTCTGGAATGTCGCGTCTGGAGTTTTCGTTTTGTCATTTGAAGCCAGCGACATGTCCAGAGAATTGTTCTTTAACAACCACGGTGGAAACTTGGCTCTGTACCGATGTAGCCTTCTTATAGGAATTTGTAGATCCTCTATTAAACGTAGCGAGCGGGAGATGGCTGATTCGATTCGTTTTAATTTACTGTTATTAATCACAGAGTAAACTTCACTGTCAATGATCGAGTTTGAGCAGGCAAGTTTCAGAAACAGTTTGGCTGTTGAATGTATTGGGTATATAAATAGATTCGTGCGGTTTTTTTCAAAATTTGAACGTTTATTTAAGAAAAATATGTACAATAGTATTAATCAAAGTATTGCCCATCTGAAGCTATGACTTTTTCCCATCTTTCTGGCAATTTGTTGATCCCATCCCAAAAGAACTGCGCCGCCTTGGCAGCCAAGTATGAATCAAGCCAATTTTTGATATTCTGCTCTGATGTGAACCGTATTTGAGGGCGTTCTGCATCGACCGGAACAAATGGTAGTCAGAAGGGGCAAGGTCTGGGCTATAAGGCGGGTGGGGTAAGACTTCCCATCCACTGTTTTAAAAATAGTTCTTAACCGGAATAGCAACGTGGGGCCGAGCGCTGTCATGATAGAAAATTATTGCCTCGTGTCTGGTCGCATATTCCGGGCGTTTTTCGGTCACTGCTCTCTTCAAACGGATTAATTGTGTTCGGTAGCGTTGGCCATTGATGGTTTCACCCGGTTTTAGCAGCTCATAATACAGCACACCCATCTGATCCCACCTAATACAGAGCATTACCTTCGCGCCATGGATATTCGGCTTTGCCGTTGATTTGGCTGGTTGGCCGGGTTTCACATATGACTTTTTGCGCTTGGGGTTGTAATGGATCCATTTTTCATCACCAGTAACAATCCGATGCAAAAATAACTTCCTTTTGTGGCATTCCAGCAGCATTTCGGACATGCAAAGCCGCATTCCGCAGCAGACTATTTAAACTCGGCTTGAGTTCATGCGGAACCCAATTTCCTTGCTTTTGAATATATCCAGCTGCTTTTAAACATTTTGAAATGGCTGCTTGAGTGTCACCCAAAGATTCTGCGAGCTCTTCTTGTGTTTGGCAACAATCTTCATAGAGTAATGCTTCCAGTTCTTCATCTTCAAACTTTTTTGGCTGCCCAGGACGTTCATCGTCTTCCAAGCTAAAATCACCACTTTTAAATCGTTCAAACCACTTTTGGCATATTCGCTCAGCTAGCGCATATTCACCATAAACTTCCACCGATGACTTTTGGCAGCAGTTTTTTTCATGAAGAAGAACTCCCCGCAAAAACACTTTTTCAGGCACAAAGTGCGACATATTTGAGTGAAAAAAAATTATTGTTGTTTACGCTTCAAATGAATGACATATACTGAAATGACGTACAGTGACAGTAGCTTTCCAACGCATGTTCCAATGGAATAATACAAGATACGTCATCTCTTAGCAAACCGCACGAATTATATACCCAATACAATGCGTTCTTCTATAAGATAAACAATGCGTAATCTATTTTACTTAAGACTAAGGATTTTGTTATTTGACATAGAGTGGTAACATGTGTATTAAATTTTTTTTGAGCTAAATATTTAACAATACTGGTTCTTGAAGCTAGGCTCTTTCTTAAATCTATACAATGTTCTTTCCAAAGATATCTATTACTAAACTGAAGTCCTAGAATAGTCAGTGAGATAACATTTTCAATACTTTTGTTATTAATTTTTAAGACTAGACCACAACAATTCTTCTTTCTACAAATATGTAGCGTTTTACATTTCTCGAGTGCTAATTTTGCACCCGAGAAATCGGACCATTTAATAATATCTTCGACAGCGTTAGAATAAAAATTGTGTGACTCTATTAAATCATTGTGTTTGCACATAATATATAAGTCATCAGCGTAAATGCAGTGATTAAGCTTTGAATGGCTGTATATGATGCGGCTTAAATCATCATAAGCTATAATAAAAAGGACTACCGATAAAGGAGAGCCCTGGGGAATTCCATTCAATAAAGGAACCGTGGAGGAAAAATTATTGTTAGCTTTGACGCACATTTTTCTGTTATTTAAGAAAGATTGGATAAAGTTAAACATTTGAGGACCAGCATTCCAAGAAATTAATTTTTCAAGGATTAAGTGTATCCCAATTTTGTCAAAGGCTTTTTTAAAGTCCAACGAGAGTATAGTAACATAGGTGTTACGCAAAATTTAATACAAGCTCGTTGTTGCAAATTTAAATCCATTTCTAAAATTGTAAAAAATCGCCAAAACACACAGTGATAGATGTACTCTCGGCTACGTAACTTTTGCAAATGTCAAACTATGACGCTAAGATTTAGAGGGAATGTCAACAACAGATTTACCAACTTAACAAAAAAAAAAAAAAACAGAACTCAAATCGGAACAATGGGAGCGCCACACGGTGGGTGTGGTCGGGAACTTTTTGATCAAGGTGGTATAATTGGAGTAGTAAGCCCCGGAGATCAAGTTGTTCGATGTGGTCATAGCTCTTGCAATGTGTCTTCGAATCAACTTAATGACGAAATTGTCCATTCTTATTAGGTTCGCCCTATTGTACAAGACCTCATTAGGATAGAATTTTATGTACTCAGACTCTGGTGTTCTGTATAACCGAAGGCAAGTCCTAAGACAAGCCCTCTCAAACACCCGAATCTTTTCCAATAAACTTGCTCTCACGTTGAACCACACGAGAACACACGCCCGCGCTATACGCTTAATTGAGAACAAAAAAAATATTTTGTTAAAGAAACCCGATTCATAGTTAATTCTGTTTAATAAGTTAAAATGAGTACCAAGTGTGAGCGAGACAGATAGTGACGATGTGATTGAGACGGATAAACACGCCATTTCTACTAGTGTGAGTGAAACAGATAGAGATGCCACCCTTATCAAGCAGTGACGCATAGGCACATCATGCAATACTGCAGTACGTTACTCTCGTGTCTGGAAAACGACTCTCCGTCGCCTTAAGGCCGAGTCGATACGTTATATTGTGTTGACCCCACCAATTGAATAGTAGAGTGGGAACCGATGCTTTCAGTATGGCGAGGCCACACTTAAATTTTTCAGTTTTCCTGTCGGGTTGGTCTTGTAGGACAGAAAAAATATTTCTCAAATCCTCACAGCCTCTTTACACTTCTTTTGGTTTGATACTCTTTATCTGATGAGAGATAAAGGATCTCAGTCCAAAGAAAATAGTGTCATTGAAGTGGGATTCACGTGGTTATCGAGAAAACATAACGACCAGTTAAAAATCCTAAAGAAGCTGTTAAGTCCGCTTCAATTGGCTTTCTCGTATTGCCATGCGATTCATTTAGGAATCTTTTTTCTAACTGAGCGGTAGGTGTAGAGAAATTAGCTGATATCATCACATCAACGGTGTACTTATCAGGGTGAAAATTTAAAAACAAGTCCAGGGTGTTGGCGGTATTACTATCAACGACTGCTATTGTGGGCTCATTTACAAGCTGGGTCAAATTGTTTTCCGCAGCGAAGATCTCAACATACCATCCTTTGGGTGTTGTCCGTTCAGAATGTGGAAGCCACCCAGAATTGTGTATATCAAAATTGCCCGTAATAACGATTTCAGTTTCAGTTCAGGCTTCTGTAAATAAAGCAGTAGTGAAGAAATTTAATTCCGGGTTGGAACTGGGCTTATATTGTGGTGGAGTTTGGTAAGCGACATTACTACGCACGTAAATGGCGAAACTGCGGTGAAAGAAGAATAATGAAACTAGTTCGTAACCAGGTAGCTTCAAATCAGAGTGCTCTGTGAGGCTTGGGCGGTGATCTACCTGTGTTTCACTAAGTGCAAAAAACAGATGGCCTGTATTTACAGACGTAGACGTATTACTATTACTTAGAAAAGTGATGTTAAATCAATAAACGAATCCGATGTATTTATACCCTAAATTAAAAGGAAACTTTTTTTGGGACACCAAACTTATTTTAAGTAGTTTGGTTTTGCAAGCCGAATATGATGAACTCCAAAGATTGAATAGTGGCGAACAACATCATTCAAAATAAAAAATTGTTTCCTAACGATATCTAACCACTTAATGGGGTGGCCGTGGTGTAGTGGTACTAGCAATCGCTTCTCATTCGGAGGGTCAAGGTTCGAGTCCTAGCCACGACAAAGTTTTCATTTGTGTAATTGGAACTCAGTCAGAAAAATCTGCGTGTGAAGGCATAGCACTGACATGTAGATTTGGCTGTTGTAGGGTTTTCAAGCACAAATCAACCGTTAAAATTCACAACCGGAATCATTCCGGGTGAAGAAAATCTCTCCGTCCTATTCGGACCGCCACCCCTGGAGAGCCAATATCGAAACCAAACACACCTGAGTTTCAAACCACTACATCACAACAATGCTTTCCTTTCTCCTCCTTCTATCTTTCCGCCCGCGCCCTGGCAACAGTTTGCACAATATTTCGAAGTTCAAGTTCTCAATCCTGAAACATGTAATACACTAATTGCTATAGCTAAGTATCGATCAGAATAAAATTATAAGAAACTCGATGTTGTAGAAGGAAAAAAATAATAAATATCAAAAAAAAAGTATTACAGAAATAACAAGACTTTAAATCGACCCCATACATTTTTTTTTCTCGTACCTCTATATCTGCCAGTTTAAAAGATAACATTAAATTTTATGTTTTTTGTTCCTATTCTCATTTATAAAGTGTGTTTTATAAAAAAATGAGATCAAAATTTGCCCAATGCCCCAATTTTTGCAATTTAGTCTGGCACAGTTGCCGAATCGTGGAGATAAAGTTGTGATTAAATGGCACATGGCCATATGTACGAGAATAGTATACATTTGAGATTTGAACGATTCCTGTTGCTTTAAGCCAAACATACTACCACCACATTGCATGATGTGGCAGTGCTACTCAAATAAAAGTTGCTCATTTTTATAAAATTGAAGTTTTATTTCACTATATGCGAGTTGTGCTCAAATGAAATCTTATTACACTGAATCTTAACATCGACACTACTTTCTGCCATATTTCAGGTTTTTGTGATGTGCGCTGTCAACGTCTTACACGCTCGCATTACAGTCAAAATTAGCTGCCTTAGTTGTTAACCCGCCATCCTTTCTTCATATTTCAATACATGCATATAGTAAAAATTGCAGAATTACAGATTTTGACTGATATTAGAAAAGTATGAACAATTAAAAGCCAAAATGCCATATATTTTGGTGCTGTTTGCACCAAATTACAAAAATGCCGGAAAATATCATACGAATTACATTTAACAAGAAACCCGTAGTCTAAGCGATTGATTAATTATTATATAGAATTTTTTTTCCATATGTGTATAAGTGTATTGAAATTACAATAAATTCTACGAATCAAATGCCTGGTTTGCTGTTTATCAAATGACAGATGTGATAAAAAATATGGTACCAATGACTATAACATCCTGGACTGAACAGTTCTTAGGATTGGTAGGTTTGCCAGGACCTTAATACTCAAGTTCGTCTGCCTTTCGTAGAGATCGTACATTTGCTGCTGCATGTTACCCGCTACCAATCTTCTGGGTGATCTTTTCTATACAACATGCATAATAAGTAATCTAAGAACTTCTAAATATCCTGCAGTGATTTCTGTTTATTCTTTGGCTGACTAAATATCCAATCACTAAGCATTTAGACGAATGCCACTTGATTTACTTTTAATAGCTTCCTTGTGTTTTGTGTGGAAAGACCTCTTCTCCGCAATTTGTCCTCTGCCGTACGATTTCTGCAACCCGTAAAATTTGCAGATTTCAAATAAGGTTAAATTGCCTTATCCAAATAATTTTGATGTCAGAAGGTGTTTATCCGCTTTGGATCGCCGTTTTGGGTCTTCTTGAACCTGGGTATTACTTATCCGATTGCCTTTATTTTGGAACCTATTTCAAGTTTACCTTTGATTCGAAGAAAAAACCATTGTTTCGATCAATAGTGTTGAGCTTACGTATCTGGGGTTCTTTCTTCTTGCCGACATGTTTTGGCAATCCACTCTCTTCTGCCTTCTGTTGACTTTGTGTTAAGTTTATTTAATTGTCATTGTTTTGACTTTAGCCGCTGTGTAATTTTCGTTGGTTTTCCGTACTGAGGAGTGCTTCAGTGTCTGATTCTGTTCTGAAATTTAATTTTCTGCAGCCTTTTATTTTTTACAATAGAAACAAACGTTGGTTTAGCCCAGTAGGGTTTGTGAGCAGTTGATATGCTATGTGAACTTCCCTCGCGTACTCTTCGTGCTAAGAGCTCGTAGGCAGCTGTAATTTTTGTAACAACACGTTGAATTAGCTGGTGTATCGAATGGCACTTATCATATTCTGGTATTTCTAATAGATGAAAAACACTGGGAATGCGATGAGACTGCTATTGATATTGACAATATCTCATGTATTTGGTTGTACTACACGAAATGTCAGATTTTGGATTAAAAATTTAAATACCAACATAATTGGTTTTATAGATATTTATTTAATCAAAATATACATAAGTCTTCCATCCCTCCCACAAAGCCGCATTGGCTGCCATAATATTGCAAATCTTGTTGTTCCCCTTTTCTTGCGAGTTTTTACTTCGTTGCGCCTAAATCTTAAAAATGTTCGGTCATTTACCCGTGCTTCGAAGTTGCACTTCTTTTTCTACTTGTTGCCTGCTTATAGGTTGTAAAGGTACCTCTTCTTATTCCCGAGACAATACCTTTACCAATATCGCATGTGCTCTAGCTACCGCTTTTATTGCCTCTCTTTTTACAACGTTCATGGGCTAACTCAAGACGTGCTTTATCGATTTCGCTATTTCGCTGTACTTAGCCTGCGCTTCAAATGCTTGCCCGTTGTTTTTAGCGCCATTTTCATCTCATGGTTCCACCACCACGTTTCTTTATTTATGTGCAGCCGTCCTTTTGAAATACTGCGCAGAGTTCCCGAACTGCTCTTACATTTTTCTTCCAAGTTGTTCCACATACCTTGTGCGTTTCGTTTTTCTTCTTGCTTTATGGCACTTAGAAACCATCCTCGTAAATGGCTCACTGCCTACTTGCGCAGTCGCATAATTCCATGTTTCGTGTTCAATTACCATTAGTCGGTCTCTACGTTCCATTCTTAATTTGTTCAGTTACAGACAACTACCCATTTTTGGTATCTAATTTTATATAACTAATTCAAATTTAAATTTTTTTTAAACTTATTCTCTATTTATTTTCTTTTTTCATTTTAGATCAGATACTAGAACTTATTGCTGTTTTGGAGAAGATAGACTTTGCAAAAAATGATATTAATCAGGCTCTTAAGTCATATTCAAAAATGGCTCCAATGAAATTCGCCGATTTGATGCAAATTTTGCGGAGGGCTTTGAGCGGACTGAAAGTAAATTTCCTTTTATTTTATCCTAAAATGTACATTATCACTTAGTTTTTCAGGACGGACCTGGTGTAGTCGAAATTATGGAAATCTTAGGAAAGGAAACTTCTTTAAGTCGAATTCGCTCTAATTTAAAGTCAAATAAATAAATGTTAACTACATGTAGTTGTTTGAGTTATAAATTTACTGCTAACACATATTAGCTTGGTTTATATACATATGCTTGTATAGCAGCTTCTGACTATGTAACTTATGTTTAAGTTCCCTTCTTTTAATTTTTATTACAAAGGAACACTTTACTTGGATTGTTACTCTTACAATCGTTACTTCTTAGCTAACTTGCAAACAATATTAATTTGCTCTTAAGGTTAATTTTCTAGTGTAGCTCAGCTTTTTTTAAGTGTAATCGAAACTGTGCAACTCTTATCGTGAGAACCTATACGAACAACTATTCTGCGCTAGATGAGCCGATAATCAATTTTTAATAGTTGGAGAAGTCTCCGAACGCTTAGAAAATAAAACAAGTAATTTCTTATTTTTTATTGATCTTTATTTGATGAAGAGGTGAATTCAACTGTTCAACTGTTGCTCTACGCACTAACCTCGTAATCTCTGTACCTTGTAAAACAGCTGGTTTTTCTTTACATTTGTACGTATATGATCATTGACCCTGCCTTGCATTTTATGTGCCATACTGTTCATTTATAATGCACTAATATTGTTACATTTGTTAACAATGCCCCCTACTTTACATTGTGGGAACGGGATGGCTCTATCGCTGATTGCTCTCTCACTTCATGTGTTGACAGCACTCCCATTTGATTGAAGGTGGTTGGAGTGACCCTTCCCCACTCCCTTGTGAATTTAGCGTAGGTGTGAGGGAGTCGGCATGTTCTTTGACCTGCTGCCTGTCATTCTTGTGACAGTTCGGCAGATCATTTCGTGGTTTGTGATATTTAGTGGCGGCGCGTATACTTCGTTCGCGCTGCAGCAACCAAATACCATGGCCAAGAAGTGGAAGTGCGTGTTGACAACCCAGGATGACGTTTAAGTTAGGGTGCACCACAGCGATGGAAATATTGTTGGGAGAAATGGGTTGTCTACGACAATATGAAATGCCAGAGATCATGGAGTAAAAAAGATGAACTGGCTCAAAGCACTTCGAAAGCCTATACTCTTCAAAAAAAAGCTGAAGAATCTGTTTGGTGGGATTTCAAAGAAATCTTTTTTTTTTTAGGTCCTATCGGACAACACAACGATAAAGTCTGAAGTGTACTGTCATCAGCTGGACAAATTGAATGATTCACTTAAACAGAAAGGCCAGAATTGATCAATAGAAAAGGTGTAGTGTTCCACCAAGATTATGCAAGACCTGATACGAGTTTGGTAACTCGCCAAAAGCTTTTATAGCTTGGATGGGATCTACTGCCACACACATAATATTCTCCAGATCTGGCACCTTCTGATTATTATTTGTTCCGGTCTCTACAAATTTTTTTAGACAGTAAAACGTTTACTTCAAATGAGGAGGTCAAAAATCACCGGGATCAGTTTTTTGCCAGCAGGAATGATGCTACTGCCAGAAAGGTGGGAAACGGTATTGGACCATAATGGACAATATATAATTCAATAAAATATTATATTTATTCACTATAAGAAAATCGTCTTTCATTTTCATAAAAAAAACGAAATTACTTTCCGAACAACCTGATACTTAACCCGATTAAATCGCAGATAGTTCCAATATCCAATAGAAAACTTAATTTTAATCCCCTGACAGATTTGTGGCTTGCAGATAGGAAAATTTGGTTTGTCGAGGTTGCAATAATCTAAGCTACGCTATAAAAAGTCAATTAACCACGTATAACCATGCCAACAAAATAGTTTGCCGTATACAGGAGTTTACGTAAGCTGTGTGCCTCTGCGCTTTTAGTTTAGTCTCATAAGGCGTTTGCTTGCATTCTGATACAGAATTATTTATGAGCAATGTCCGTCATATCTGTTCAAAAAATTATTGTTTATCCGGTGTTCCAGAACGTTAAACATTATCACATGTACGCCTACGCTTCGCTGCCGCAACGAGTCCATGTTAATCCCTAATACTCTACATTTGAAAAACGCAATCCTATCACATTTCACTTTTTCCCCTCACATTTAATTCCATGTCCTCTCTCTTACTATCTTTCTTTTTCGTTTTTCTTTCATCTTGATCAATCTTTTACTTTTCTGTCTAGAATCTCTCTAAACATTTAACTTCTTACTATATATATATATTAGGGTGTTCCTTATTTTTCAAAGTTAATATTTTCTAACGATACGCTCCAATTTTTTTCATTTGACCATAAAATACTTGAAAATAAAATTTTATCTTCCAGTCACCGACTAGCATTCGAGCCGCAAGCATTGCCAATATTCTATCGTGTGATTTTTCTTTGCCCTTTGTCAATTCCGGTTGTTCCCGTTAGCTCAATTCTTTTTTCTTTTTTTCTTCTGTACAGCTAAATAAATTTTTTGTCTCATCGCGAGTGTAAAACGACACGTGTTAAAATGGCCCATGGGCCGAACATGAGTGATTCCCGTTTTAGGACACTACCACTCGATGTGGATTCCGCAATATTAGCTCAACCAAATAAAAAAGTAAAACACAACACATCAACATCTACTTCGATCTCCCCATACTCTTTCCCCGCCCTCCCAGCGATTAAAATTGCAAAAAACCCTAAGTTTATAATAATTTCTCCAAAATCAAGTGAAAAACCAATCTCATCAATCAGTCCTTTTCTATTAAAAAAAGCTATTGACAATATAAGCACTGAATATGAACAAGTGACTCTTCTCCGTGATGGTAATATCCTTGTTTTAGCCAAAACCGAAACATCCGCCAAATTGTTCCTAAAAGCAAACAATCTAGCCAACTCATGTCCCGTTGTAATAAAACTACACGACCGATTAAATGAATCCAAGGGTATTGTTTACGCCCTTTGCTTAATCAATGTCTCCGAAACAGAAATTATTTCGGAGATGAAATCACAAAATGTCACTGGTGTCTACAAATTCACCAAAATTATCGAAGGCAAATCAAAAGCTACCGGTCTCATGCTTTTTACTTTTAATCTTTTTCAAACTCCCAAAACCGTCGAAATTGGTTTTTATAGTGCTAAAGTAACAGAGTATATACCAAATCCCATGCGATGTCGTAAGTGCCAACTTCTTGGGCATACCACCAAACGCTGCACCAGTGAAGCCAAGTGTGAAACATGTAGCTTAACTATACATATTCCTGCTCCGTGCACCCGTACTGTGTGTGCAAATTGTGATCTTCCACATCCATCCAACTCCAAAGGCTGCCCTGCTTTTAAACGCGCTAAAGAAATTCTCACTATTAAGACACAAAAAAAATGTACAATGGCGGAAGCTAGACGGATTCACAAACAACAGACTCCTACATCTTTACCAGAATTATCCCAATCATTTGCACATAAAGTTAAAAATAACACATATACCCTAAATCAACCTAATCCAATAACTTCAACTCTATTTGAATTACCACAAACTTCAAACATCTCAATTCAAAAAAACAACGCAAAACCAGTCACAACAATCAGCTCAACAAAACCAATAAACAACCCAACAAAAGAAACAAGCAACTCAACAAACAGTATTTATCCACATACAAAAAATAACCATATCTTTGCAGGATCTACTTCAAATGTCTCTAAAACTAATCCATCTTTAACACAACCCCAATCCAACCTTTCCGAAAATACCGTATCAAACATTAACTCACCAATACCTCAATATAAGAGCAAACCCCTTAATTCCTCACCTGAAGCACCCACAATGAATTTAAACTATCAATCGCCACTTTCAAAAATTACACAAGAATTACTAGAAAATAATAAATATTATGTACAACATACAGACTCATATGATGCCGAAAGCCAAAATTAACACTCCCACCCAAGTTTCTTACGCTGACTCAATAAATTTACCAAACCTATCAACACAAAATCTACCCAAGACTGATCTTACAAAAATTAATACAAAAATAACAAAATTACCACACGATTTTCTAAAAGTCCTTCAATGGAATCTAAATGGTTATCTTAACAATTACCACGAACTACAGCTTCTTATTAACGAACACAATCCCTCCATAATCTCTCTGCAAGAAACCCACGTTAAATATAACTACCGCCCCCACCCACCAAAACAGTACAAGCCTTACTTTCACAATCTTAGTTCCATTAATTCCTCTAAACAGGGAACATGCCTTTTAGTTCACAAATCAATACCACACGAAGTTAAAACCATTACTTCAAATTTGTCAGCTATAGGAGTTGAAATAGAAACTCCAACTAAGCTCACAATTATATCTTTATACATCCCACCTGATCAGCATTTTTTAACATCCAACCTCGAAGATGTTTTAGATGGTATTAACACTCCAGTTCTTCTCACAGGGGATTTTAACTCTTGGAGCCCATCTTGGGGCTCTGTCACTGCTAACCACCGTGGCAAACGTGTTGAACATTTTATCGCTAACTCAGGGCTAGCGATCCTTAATGATGGGCGTCCCACACATTTCTCTACGCACAGAACCTTCACCCATATTGACCTATCCCTTATAACACCTTCTCTCATTCCAATGTCATCTTGGTGCGTATCTGACAACCTTTATGGAAGTAATCACTTTCCGATTTTTATTTCCCTAACGACTGCCTCCCCATGCACTCACCTTAAACATCAAAACAAATTTCTACTTGGAAAAGCAAATTGGGACCTATATCAAACTTCTCTATCCAGTCAGTTATTATCTAGACCAGTTTCAACTAACATCAATAAAGAAGCGGCGCTCATCTAAAAATCCATACGCGCGGCTGCTAACCTTGCCATTCCTCAAACTGGTAACAAAACATATAGAAAGACAGTACCATGGTGGAACAAAGAATTAGACCTCCTGCGAAAAGAAAAGCAAAAAGCTTGGGTAAACAACTGACCGCCATCTTGCCCTTTATCGAAAGTTAAACGCCAAATTTCGAAAGATAGTAAAAATACAAAAGAAGGCATGTTTTGAAAAATTCACTTCAAATATAAACCCTACTTCATCGACACATAAATTATGGACTGATATTAAAACTTTAACCGGCTCCTACGTTCCACATTCAATTAAAATCATCAAAACAGAAAACAGAACTTTAAGTTGTCCATTAGAAATTGCTAATCATTTGGCTCTTACTTGGGAGCAAGCAATTGATGACTCAAAATTTCACTCCCAATTTTTAAATGCCAAACATGAAATCCTAAATTGCTCCAATCTTTCGTACATACCTTCTCGTTCAGCAATGTCCCTCGTGACTCAATTACGACAGAGACGTCGCACATGGCAGTGCGGAGCGTCTCCGGTTCAGTAAGGCGGTAGGGAGTCGTGACAGGAGGGATGTTGCGCAGCAGCACCAGCAATTTTGGTGGCTTGATGACGGCGAGGATGCTTCGTCGTCGAACTCCTCCAGTGATAGGTAGCTTCATGTGAAGCAGAGTGGGCCAGCCTAATTTTTGTTTTTTTAGCCATGGCCGGCTTATATAGTTTTAGGTAGTATTAAGTTAGATTTTAAGAAAAAAAATATAAAAAAAAAGCAGAAAAAAAAAATGAATAAAAATAAAAAAATCCAAAAAAAAATATAAATATATACATATATGTATATGTATATGCATATATGTATATATGTGTAATGTATTGTATATATGTGTATGAATGTATTATATGTAAGTAGGTTAAGTAGATTAAGATTTATTTTGTAGGTAGTCTGTAAGTTTATAGTTTTAAGTATTAAACTCAAAAGAGTCCATATACTAAGTTTTTGCTTTTTAAAAATGTTTTCTTAGTTTAAGCTGTATTGTCCTAAATATAAGAATAAAAAAAAACCTGTCAAAACGTCGAAAGACATAGTTTAAGTGTTAGGATTAATTTAGAGTGCCCGCATGGGGCCAGTAAGTTAGTATAAGAATATTTGTAAGTTATTTAAGCTAATTTTTAAGCGTTTTTTGTCTAGCATGTAAGAGTAAATTAAGAGATCAAATAAAAATGCATTTAAACTGAAAAAAAAAGAACTGAGCAATGTCCCTCGAATGTCCAATAAATTTCACTGAACTTGAATGCTGTCTTAGTAGCGCTAAAGGCAGAGCTCCAGGCTTTGACCGCATTTCCTATGATATGATAAAATACGCCCCGATTCCTCTGAAATCTAGGCTTATTAACCTTTACAACCTAATTTTCAACCAAGGTATAATCCCACAAGCCTGGAAGTTTGCATGTGTTATTCCCATACCAAAATGAGGTGGGCCGTGGTGTAGTGGTACTAGCTATCGCTTCTCACTCGGAAGGTCAAGGTTCGAATCCTAGCCACAACAAGTTTTCATTTGTGTAATTGGAACTCAGTCAGAAAAATCTGCGTGTGAAGGCATAACACTGACATGTAGATTTGGCTGTTGTAGGGTTTTCAAACACAAAAACAACCGTTAAAATTCACAACCTCACCATTCCGAGTGAAAGAAAATCTCTCCGTCCTATTCGGACTCCCACCCCTGGAGAGTCAATATCGAAACCAAACACACCTGAGTTTCAAACCACTACATCACAAACTTTCCTTTCTCCTCCTTCTACCTTTCCGCCCGCGCCAAGGCAACAGTGTAAGGGTATTCATAACCCCTTAGGCGCGCGTAAATTATAAAAAAAAAAAAAATCAAACAATAATCTCAGGCAAACAGGTATCGCCCAATTTCACTTCTCCCTTGCACTGGCAAAATATTGGAAAAGATTGTAGCCAAGCGGCTTTTCTGGTTCATTGAAAAAAACAATCTTGTTGACGATCGTCAACTCTCTTTCAAAAAAGAGCGATCAACCACTGACGTACTTCTTCATATTGACCATTTCATTTCTTCCACTTTATCGGAAAGAAATCACGCCTCTATACTCAAAATAGATTTTGACAAGGCATTCGACAAAATTGGATTACACCTCGTGCTTAAACAACTCCTAAATTGGAAAATAGGTCCAAAAATGTTTAATTATATAAAGTCCTTCTTAACAAACAGGCGTTTTTGCGTTAAACTAAAAAATATTCACTCTACATCTCATAAGCTTAGTAATGGGATCCCACAGGGATCGGCCCTTTCAGTTGTTTTGTTTATAATAGCCTTTAACAATATACGAGTAAGTAAGATAATCAACAGCTTTAAATTTGTAGGGCATTGTCTCTACGCTGATGATCTCATTCTTTTTTCAAAATATAAAAACCTATCTCTCTTGGCTGGCATTTTCTCTCGCATCCTTGAGGCTCTTTCAAACTGGGGTAAGACTTCAGGTTCCAGCATTTCCCTCCAAAAAACCGAAATTCTGCACATATGCTACAAGCATAGCTGTAATAAAAATATTTATTTAAACCATAATAATACAGTAATTAAGAATGTTAACTCTGTAAAAATTCTTAGTGTTTTTTTCGACTCAAAATATAGTTTTAAGAACCATTGTCATTATTTAAAAAAAAATCTAACTGCCAGGGTTAATCTTATCAAATATTTATCATGTAAAAATAGTCTTTGTAACGTAAATACTTTAATCAATGTAATTAAATCTATCATACTCTCCAAAATTGACTATGGTTTATCGATCTACGGTAAATGTTCGAAATCTTCACTACAATTGATCAAGACGCCTTATCACACCGCCGTCAGAACAACCATCAGAGCCCTCTGTTCAACACCAATCAACAATATTCTCACTGATGCTGGTCTCCCCTCCTTAGAAGAGAGAATTTAATATTTAACATCAGCCATTATCCAAAAAATCAACTCACCTTACAAAACTCCTATCCATATAGATGTAAAGAAATTACTAATGCGAAAAAAACAGTCAAGAATTCCCTCAACTCTCCACAAATGTTTGTCGTTTGCTTACAATTTGAATATCCCCATTTATCTTCAAAATCGCAACCGAAAAAAGCAACCACCTTGGATTCTTCAAAATAACCTTGTCAACACCGATCTTTGCCGATATCCAAAATCAACAACTATGGATGAAGTTAAAACCGATATAGTTATGTTTCAATTTTGGACCGTAATTTACAGAACAGTTCCTCAGGGTTACGTGACAATAAAAAAAATCGAAGAAAAGTAAAGATTTGCGGTCACAGTACTTGAAAGATCGTCACAGGGTGTCAGATTTCTCGATTTTTTTTATTGCCAATAATTTTAAAAGCACATGACTTAAATTTTTTTTATAATTTTGTGATAACCTACACCACTTAACTTAACACCCGTTTCCAGCTTGACGTTGATTTTTGGGACACCCTGTATATGTATATATATATAAAAAAAAAAAGTACATACACAGATTCCCTTGCGGTCGGTGTCTTGCCCCTTTTTAACTTTAAAGACTTTTTAAACCTTAAAGACTCTTTCGGTGGTTGTGCATATATCGCATTTCCCGCGCTGTGTAAAAATTTAATTTATCAACTTTAACCTCAACTGTCACCAGCTGGGCAAAGCTGACCAAAGGTCGTAAGTTGCTGTAATAAAACATTTAATTAATATTATTTAATAAACAACTGTATCTAATAAATATTAATAAATACTTGATACATACACACATATTGGTTATAATTTATTTTACAAATAAAACCTTTAAAAATGTAGGAATTGTCAACGGATGCTGATCAAAAAGGTGTTCTGGGGCAGATTCTTCGTGACCACTCCAACTTCAAAAAGACGAGTGCATCACATCGTACAGCCATCTACCTTTCGGATCGTCTTCTTGTTCTAGAAGGGAACTTCAAGAACGCTCTTGGTCTTCAAGCGAAGATCCGACAAGGAGAAATTGAAGAAGGTATGGAAGAGGAAGATTTTGATGAAATTTTTGATCTGCTTCAAGAAACATATTTCATTTACCGAGGGAATGTCAGCATCTAAGGAGAAGATTGTGGAGAGTGTACAGGTGCTTCTTGTAATGAGCTTTCGTTACCCCAAATCCAAATTCCGCATTTCGAGGGCTCGTACACAAAATGGCGGGCTTTCCATGATGTGTTTCTGTCTTTAGTCCACACAAATAAGAAGCTGGGTGAAATTCAAAAACTCCACTATTTGAAATCTTCTCTTGACGGTGAAGCTGCTCGTTTGTTGCAGCATTTAGGGTTGTATTCTAGCAATTATGACAGAGCATGGGAACTGCTTGTCGCCAGATACGACCACAAGCGAGTGTTGGTAAACACACATTTCCAACTTTTTTTTGAACAGCAACAGTTGACAAAGGAGACTGCAAGTAACATAAAGTCTGTATTGGACACGTCAAAGGAATGTTTCCATGCCCTGGAAAATTTAGGATTGCCGGTTAGTTCTTGGGATGACATATTAATTTATATACTAGTACAAAAATTACCTGCTTTTACTCAGCGTTTGTGGGAGGAGAATTTAGGTAGTTCGATCGAGTTGCCGATACTAACACAATTCACCGAGCTTCTGGAAACACGTTTTCGAACCTTGGAAGCAGTAGCTGGTACGAGTGGCAAAAAGGGCAGCGGTTCTTTTTCACACAAAGCTGTTGCTGTAGAGAAATGTAGAACGGTGTTGCACGTCGAGAAGAAGCAGTTTACATGCCAAGTATGTGGTAGAGGTCAACACTCACTTCGGACTTGTCAAAAGTTTATTGACATGGAGATCTGTGAACGATCTAAGGCAGTGGATAGAATAGGGGTTTGTCTGAACTATTTGGCGTACAGCCACAAGACTAATCAATGTCAAAGCAGTGTACGCTGCTGTTACTGCAAGCAGAAATACCATTCTCTGCTGCATTATAATAATTTTAGCTAAAAACCTACAAGGGATTATACAAATACAACTATAGGTACACAAACTTTTCATACTAAAATAAATACCAACCAACCTAAAGTAGTCTCTCCTGAAGTACATCAGCCAAGTGTTCTTCTGGCAATAACAGTTGTTCGTGTCAGGTCGTCAAATGGTAACTATTTTAATCTAAGGACATTAGTCGATCCTGGATCTGAAGCAGCTTTTATTACTGAGTCAGCTGCACAATTGTTAGGGCTTCATCAACGGCGAACACTCATTAAGGTATCTGGATTGGGAAAACTTAGCAGTGGTTCATGTCAGCGGTATGTAAGTCTTACCTTTGGGCCGCTGTTAACACCTTTCGAAACAAATACTCCAGCCTATGTATTCAAGCCCCTGACTGATCTAATGCCATCTCCAAACCTTTAGTTTTGCAAAATTGGGAACACATCCAGGGTTTAAAATTAGCTGATCCACAATTCGACAAGCCTGCGGCTGTTGGTATTCTCCTGGGAGCCGACGTTTACTCTGGCTTTATTTTAGGATCCATTACACGCGGTGAGGATGAAAGATCGCCAATTGCACAGGAATCAGAGTTAGGTTGGGTTCTCCTTGGTAAGATAATTCCGCAAAATAAAGAATCTGTCCGTTGCCTTTCAACACTAAGGAAACTGCGGAAGAGAAAACTTCTGAAAGCCATAATATTAACACGGCAAGAAGATTAGCTGATAGTCAACATCAGGAATCGCAACCATTTAAAAGCGAATGTAAGCCTGGGTTTGGTGCCTCGAAGCTAGGTGCCTTACGTAGGTTTCATCAACTGGAAGGAGGATTTCAGGGAAACCCCACACAGCACAAGCAGCATTCCAAGTGTTTAAAGTACTGCAAGGAGCTTCGTCAGATGGCAGTAGTTGACGCAAAGAATATCATACTGGATACACGACACCATTTCTACATTACTCAAAATGCGGTATTCAATGAGTCTACCAGAACTACGGAGCTTCGTCGCAGTCCTGCGTACTACAAACGTTTTATAAGAAACTGCCGGGCACAAGCTAGAAAAAGAAACAGAGGTCCACTAAAGGTAGATTCAATCGACACAAGAACATTCGAAGTTCCTCAAGGAGACACTGCCATGGAGAAGGTACCATGGCTGTCTACCAAGCAGCACTAAGGTATTCAATGAGTCAACCAGAACTACGAAGCTTCGTCGCAGTCATGCGTACTACAAACGTTTTATAAGAAACTGCCGGGCACAAGCTAGAAAAAGAAACACAGGTCCACTAAAGGTAGATTCAATCGACACAAGAACATTCGAAGTTCCTCAAGGAGAAACTGCCATGGAGAAGGTACCGTGGCTATCTACCAAGCAACACTAAGGAAATGCAAAATACTCAAACAACACAAAACAAGGATTTCGCTCACTAAAATAACGATAAACATATACTATTTTTCATTTATTTCTACACAACACAACACAAATACATTTTACCCCGTTTCCTCTTTTTTTTTTCTTAATCAATAATTAAAATTTCTCAGTCAACATTAAATAAATGTACACAACATATAACAAAGCTTCATTCCTACACAGGACAAAACACATACAGTTCACTCAATATCACACAAAATCATTCATCCCGGACAACATTGCGACCGACTTTCCGATATCCCAAAATGCCGAAGGGAATTGGTTAATCAAAACGCCGACGGCATTTAAAGGTTCTTACTGAACACTCAACGTTGTCCACTCAAAACACGACACGAAACTAATTTACAATATAATCTTAACATAAGTTACATAAACAACACCAATATGTAAACAAAAAATAAATATAAAAAAAACCTACTGCAGATCAATTGCAACAACAATTCAATAGGAACGCGGATTGTTGCTGTTTCTTTAAAGATGTCAAAACACACACACTTTGACAGCTAATTCGGCCATCATTACAACGGGGAGGATTTCACACCAATCGGTAAAATTTAGTCAAATTTCAAAAATATTATACATGATATTTTAAGATGCCGAATCAATCTCTGCATATTTAAATTCTTATTTTCTTTTACATTAAAAAAAAAAACGAAATACCCAAGTTTAACTAGATGTAATACCCTATCACTTCGAAATTGAGTGGTCTTACTTAAGAATCATGTATTTTCCGAAATTAATATTCTTTTTTTTCTGATTGGAATCGTTAATAACTGTTCTTTTAAATCACTTAACATACATTAACTGGAACAGTTAATACTGCATTTATTTTTCTCATTTCTCTCATTTTATAAGAAAACGGTATTTTCAGATTGAATGATCTTTGTCGTGTACGTCATGCTAAAAAGACATTGCTTTCCATTGTGAGTCGTATAGTACAGACAGAATCTTAATTTTTCTTAGGTAAACAACTTATTGTTTTTTCTAAGTAGATTGTCTATATTTGAATCTTCTGCAGTTTTTTCTTGATTTCAATTTGCTATTAATTGTTTTGTCGCGTGCGTCACGTTTTTAGGTAAATTTTCATTTGTACTAAGTTGAAAGATCTTATTGTCGAATTTTTGATTTAGCCTTTTTAATCTACGATGGAGAACACGAAAAGGAGTACAGATGCTGCTATAGATGCTAGGAATAAGAAGAAACTGACGGATCCAGAATATAGAAAAAAAGAAAACGAGAGAGCAAAAAATTATAGAAAATCACTAAAGGAAGGTATGTCTAGAATAGATTTAGAAGAATCAAGGAAGCGAAAAAGAGATCAGAAACGCCGGGAGAGGGAAAGGCAAAGAATACAAAAAACGGAATCGTTGCCAACTACTAGCAAAGCCGTTCTTAAATGTTTAAGAAGTCTTCCCACTTGTCTGGAAAAGAAAAAACGTGTAGTCAAGGGTGTGATGGACCGTATAGGGTGCATACATTTCGCTACAGATATGGATACTAGTTCAAAATTGAAAAAGGTCATATAGAGGAGGAAAAAATTGTGACAGAATGTTTTTTATAGGCCTGATATTGTGTATACTTGTCCTGGCCTAAAAGACAGTATTGCTATTTGGGAAAATGGTCAAAAAAGGATCCTTCAAAAACATTATATGACAATGTTTCTCAAGGAAGCTTTCTTCATTTTCAAAGAAGAGTTTGTAGATATAAGAATTGGTTTTTCCAAATTTTGTAGTTTACGTCCGAAAAACACCTTACTTCTAAAGGATATTAAAAATGAATGTTGTAAATATCTTATCCACGAAAATTTTATAATGAAGTTCAAAGATGTGCTATGTGATACAACTCCCAACTCAAACTGCTGGCAAAATATATGTGAAAAATGTACAAACCTTAGAACAATTAAAAAACCAAATAACCTAGCTAAAGACATAAATTGGAAAGAGTGGTCTAAAATTGAAAACAACAAATTGAAATTAATTTTAAAGGAAACTATCGTTGGAGAATTATTAGAAAAAACTGAAGAAGATTTTTGTAGTTCCTTAAAACATACAAACTGATGAATTCCTAAAAGATAAAATAACATCATCAACTCAATTTTGCAAATCGATTTTGCAATGTCTTACAGTTGTGAATATCAAAATGAAGTACAAAGCGCTTTGTGGTCTAGAGCGAGTGTAACATTGTTCACAGCAGCGGTCTTTTTTCAAAATCAACTGCAATCTTATGCCATATGTTCGGACACACAACAAAAAAATAAAAACGCAATATTTGTATTTGATAATTATATATTAGACTCTATTATGTCTGAAAGGAGAAGTGAATATATAACCAATGTAATATGGAGTGATGGTCCATCTTCCGAATTCAAAAACAAGTATATGGCTAAACTCCTCCATTATGTAAGTAAAAAATTTAACTCTTCATTCATGAGGAAGTATTTTGCGACTTCGCATGGAAAGGGTATCGTCGATGGAATAGGTAGAAATATTAAACTTTTAGTAAAACAAAAGTCTATGTCTCAAGGCAACGGTTTAATTGTGCAGTCTGCCAAAGACTTTACTTCCGCTGCCTCATCTTTAGTGTCAAACGCCAAAATAGTTTACATTTCAGATGATGAAATCAAATGCAAGATTGATGAAATATCGCCATGGAATGAAGTGCAGCCCATCACAGGCGTTTCTAATTTTCACATTTTGCAGTGTATTGGGGATGAAATTCATGCTAAGAAACATTCTATGGATCCAAAAACGGAAGTGTTTAAATTAAAAAATATTAACTACAGTTTTTAAAATCGTATGTGTCACGTGCGTCACATCATATGTCGCTGTGAATTGTTACTTGTTATTTGAATTTTCTTAAATTTTATTTTCCTTGAAATCGAAGCATTTAAAGCCATTTTTTGTTTCAATTCATTAAACACTAGTTTAGCTAAATTAGTTAAATAAAAGATTTGAAGAAAAATATTGGTAGTATCAATGTCGCATGCGTCACACCATACAGAACTATTTTTTTATTCTTTTTCTTTTACAGGGAAACATATGATATTTTTGTTTTTAAGTCAATTGATATTACGATTATAAATAATATATTTCAATAATCCACAAGTATTGCCGGTGCTATGATAGAACGATTTAAATATTGGAAAAAATGTTCAAATGTCGCGAATGTCACAGTGGAATTCCCCAACACAAACCGTTCGCGAAAACTTCGTCGCACATCGTCGCACTGCACAACCAAAAAATGCGTACGCGGAGAACAGTTATCTTACAAATAACACATTAAATTTGTTGCGAAAATAAATTTAATGAACTTTTTTTTTGCATTTCCCATTTCTTTTTTCTTTTTTTTTGCACTTGCGCACGGATAGCACTTTCGCGAAAACAATAACAAAACATATGTGTACATCAATATGTACACACAAACGCACAAACGTATATTTTATTGCGTTATCGCGCCGGTGTACACAATTCGAAACGAAATCTAATTTTCGCGAGGGGAGCAGATAGAAAAAATAAAAATTTAAATAAAACCACTTATACGAGTAGTAACGTTATTCACAATAAAAACAAAAAACCTAAGGGAAAACTACGTAACAACCAAACTAAAAAAAACAACAACCGAACAACACACGCGATACGAAATGGACCCAGTTTTGGTCAATGATCAAAACAAACTATTGCGTTTGGCAAATTACGCACATTTCATCTACCTTTGCTGCACGCTTGTTATGTCGTCATTCTTGTCACCTACATGTAATGTTTCAAATTATTAACTTACACGATTTTGTCTCATTTACATGTAGATAGTCAACACACTCTCACTCACACAACTCTTATGTCAAAAGAAGTACAACATACTCCAACTGCAACAGTAAGGTACCAACGTTGCCACTAAAATCCAGAGCAAATGTAGTACGTTAGCCAATAATATGTAGCATTTTCAAACAAAATGTAGTACCATATGTTTTTTTTTTATTGAAATTTAAATTAACAACAAACCAAATAAATAAATAAATAACATAACAAAAATATAATTAAAATTCACAAAAAAAAAAAAATAATAATAAATTAATAATGATTATAAACTTATAGTATGCTCTCCTGAGCGAACGTTTTTTTTTACTTTATTTTTACTTAACTCTATATTCTCGATTAACAAATTGAAAGGACAAAAAAAAATTTACCAATTCGTCTGTTGGTTGAAATATTGCATTATCTTTTATTAGCTCTTTAGCTAATAGTACATTTTGGATTGTTTCTGAGTTCAATCTGTTTCTCATTTCTTCTTTTATTAAACAAAGCTGGGAAAACTTTCGCTCAGCAGAAGCACTACTGTGTGGAAGACAGCATAAATCCAGCATGTAAGCTGCTGGTTCTTCAAACATTGAGCTCCCTAAACTATTTTTTTGTTTGTTCAATTCCACCCATATTGCCATAATGTCGCTATTTTGAGGTCCACATTTCAAAATAAAGTCGAAAGCCCCAATCAACAAGCGCCACTGCTCATTTAAAATTTTCAAATTTGCTTTCTCATAGGGAAACTCCTTAAACAAATTTAAAATAGTTGGCTCGCTGCCTGAAGCTATCATCCAAGGATCTAAATACTTTGGTAATTGCATTTTAGTATTATTAAGGTCAAATCTTTGATTAAGTTGGTTACATAGTTCTACATATTTACATATTTCGAACGATTTTTTAATATTATTTATACTATTAATATTCATTTCAGAATTTTGAATGTGCAATTCAAATTGAAATTCAAAATAGCATGACGAGATTGGTAAATAATAAGTAAAAAAATTGAAATCCATTGAAAGAGATAAGCAATTTGCTTTGATAAAATTCGTATAAATGTCTTTTAGTTTGTTGCATATTTCCTTGTGGATTAAATTATTTGTACTATTTCACCCTGAAATTGTTTATTCAGATCATTAATTTTTTTTAATAAGTAGGATAAGAAAAATAAATAGTCTGTTTTCTTCCTCATTAAAAAAAATCATAAACTATCTTACTATTACCCACATGTCCATCTTCAAAAGAAGTAAGTGTAAAATAATTGATAAGAGGACTCCATTGTTCCAACAGTGGGCTATAGGGCATACGTAGCTTTAATAGAACTTAGTATACTTATTGGCGAGACTTTGCATGTAGCCGATGAGCATAACTGTAGGTTGTGGCTACTGCATTATATTGAAAATAGATTTGGGCAAACATTGGATAGTTTTTCACTCACTCCGTTAAGACATCCCCGCATTACTGAGGCATTATCAGAGCAAAAGCCAATTGCATTAAAAATGTCAATATCATTGTCCTTGCATTCACGCAGGATTGACTGAAAAATTCTTCGGAATTGCCTTCCTTGATCTGGTGAAATCCACTACTAGGCAGGTTTCGGTTGACACATCAGTAGTCTCATCAAGAAAAGTTTTTCGTAAAAAAGTAAAATTCTTAGACGGAGCTTAAGAAATGTAGTATTTTAGAGTAACGATGTAGTGTGTAGTACGGCGTTCAAAAATAAAGGAAATATGTACCACAGTACTACATATGTAGTACAAGTGGTAACGCTGTTAGGTACATGATCGAGGACACTTGCGGACGAAAATCGTCCACCGGGCGGGAGCATGTTCGTAAACACAATTACGAGTATAATATACTTATCAATTTTTATTAATTAAAATATATTTAGATTGTATTAATTATTGTAACTACAAATAAATTTGAATGTACGAGTAACTACTAACTTCTAATGTAAACAAATAAACATAACGTAAAGTTTTGATTTTGCTATTTTATGACACTTAGTATAATAATTAAAGATGGAAGTAATTTCCGGGTGACGAATAAAGAGTCTCTTTGCTGTGACACCTACACAAGAAACGACGTGTTTTGATTTAAATCCGCAATTTTCCTACCTGTATTTACCCTACACAAGCAAAACACCCTACAGCCCCCAACCCTTTCAAAGGAACACATTTCGTCAGGGAGTGTTCGCGTACGTACGTTCAACTCAGTAGTGAGTTGACCACCGATGAGTGCACAAGTCAACCAGTGCACTCGTAACTTTTTCGTGTGCTGTACAAAGAAAAACAAACAAAACAACGCGCATCGTAAAAAGAAAACAAAAGAAGACCACAGCGCGCGTGTGAAAAAAAAAAAAAATAAAATATAGTACAGTGCAGTGAAAAAAAAAATTAAATAAAAAATACCATCCAGTGTGGGTATCCCACCTCTCCCGCTCCTGTTGCTTGCACTCGGTCACTGCCGTTATTGAATTTATCACACGGTACGGGCAGTGACTGAGTGTATGTAACAACGGATAGCGGGTTGTGTGTGAAAATTTTGTTGGTGCACTGTTTCATATTGTTGTAAGGGCATAACACCTACAGCAATTTGATTCGGTAAACCATCCTCAGTATTTTCACTTTGCAGCCTTGCTTAGTATCGTCGGTGTTTGTGTTTTCTGTGTTTGTTTGTGATTATGACTAGTGAATTCAGCGTGGACGTAGCCAATTTACGTGTGCTAAAAAGTAACTACTTTTCTACGTACGTCCACGCCTGTAAGTACAGACCAGCTGTTTTGGCACTTAGATGTATATTCCCGCCCATACCCCTCAGATCAGTCTGATCTACCTGGCCATAATGCCATAATTCTTCTCTCACCGCGGTCTCGCCACTTACGTACGTATTGACGTAGCTTACCAAACTCCACCACAAAGTGATTCAGGTTCTAATCCGGAATTCAACTTCATGTGGATAAAATTATATATCCGTAAGGAAATTATGCATTATTTCTTCATTTACGGAAGCCCCAAATTGGATAACAATGCAACCTTTAACGAGTTTGTGCGCTGCCTGTCTCTATTGGAAGAATTGTGTCTCTGTATCTCACCCTGATAAGTGCTTTAATCCTCATCGGATGAAGAGTATCAAACCAAAATTCGAGCTGTAAAGAGGCTGTCACGGCTAGAGAAATGTTTTTTCGTTCCTACAAGACCACCCCGACAGAGGAAAACTGAAAAAGTTCAACAGAGCGAGAAATGATTGCAATGCGTTTCTTAAGCGAGTTAAATTGGACTACGATTAAAAACTGACGCAAAAACTGCTACAATGCCCCAATAGCAGTATCATTTTTGGTCGTTCGTCAAAAACATTAGAAATTCTACCTCATCCTACATTCCAACGCTCATTTACAATGACATTCCAGCTGTCAGCTCTTTGGACAAGACCAATCTGCTTGCTGCACACTTTGCGGCCAGCTCAACACTCCCAGATTGTGCTTCGTCCCCGCCTACACTTGACTGCGTCGAATCTTCAATGGGACGAGTCCACTTTCGCACTCGTGTAGTAGCAAGAGTACTTAAAGATCTTAATAGGTATACATAACTCCACTGGTCCAGATGGTATATCTCCACTATATCTGAAGAAGTGTTCTCCTCGCTGGCAAAACCACTTCGTAAGCTTTTTCATCAATCATACTCTTTAGGGCTCTTCCGAGCAGATGGAAAACAGCATTTGTCCGGTCCGTCCCTAACAAAGGTGAATCTTCTCTCTTAGTTCCTACAGACCCGTTGCACTTACATTCCTTCTTTCCAAGGTTATGGAAACGCTGATAAAACGTCAGCTAATGAAATATCTCGAAACACGAAAACTCCTCAATTACCGGCTGTATGGTTTTCATAACAACAGGTCCACTGGTGAATTGATGGTATGTCTCATCGAAAAGTGGAATCAAAGCGTACATTGATCTCATGTCGAAAATGTGTGCCTTTGGGATCGATGACACTCTTCTTCAATGAATTAGAAATTACCTTTCAGAACGTTGAATTCAAGTTGTCTTGGATGGTTTCAAGTCTGATATTCACAAAATAAATGCCGGTGTGTCTCCGACACCCTTTTTAATTTTTATTAATGATCTCTTGCCTGCTATTTCTAATATAATATATTATTCCTTTGCTGATGACAATACTCTCTGCTATGAATATGAAATTCGTGCTCGGACTCACGCCCCTGATCTGCGGCTGTAGAACGGAAACGGCAGAGTATGTTAAGCTCATTAAATCCACCAGTAGCGTAGCCAACTGGGGAACTATCAACAGACTGGAATTTAATGCTTCCGAAACTCAATGCTGCCGTCATTCAAGCGTAATTTAAATTCCCAGCCATTATAATTGAATGCCACTTACATCGTCGAAACCGAAAAACTTTCCATTCTCAGTATCTGTTTCAGTGACAACTTACGTTGGAATGACCGCCTATTCGATGTCGTAAAAATGCTGAGAAATATCTAGGTTTCCTTAAGCGATGTAGGAAATATTTTACCACCTCTGATCTGGTCTGAATATATAAGGCGTTCGCATCTGGTCAGGTGCTTCTAAAACACCTCTGCAGCTACTGGATCCAAAGCCGTGCCATAAAACTCAAAGGGGATACTAATATCAGTCAGTTAATTGACACCCACGACCACCGAAATAAAGTCTCCTGTTTCACTTTGTTTTATCGCTATTTCCACCACCAATGCTCCATTGAAGTCGCCAGTAGCATTGCACCCATTCAAACTTTCAACCACAACACCCGTCTCACTTTGAATGCTTATCAGAATACCCTCAGGCTCATTTTCGGACGTACTCTGAAATAAGCCGTACAGCTCACTTATGGAATGCCCTGAATGCCCTCTCTTATTTCCTGGTCGTTATAACTTGCAAACATTTAAAAACAGTGTACATCGGTACTTCTCTTTTTTTCCTCCCTTTATTTCCTTCCCCCGCGCTGTGTACAAACATTTCAAGGGTACACAAATCCTTTGAGCGCGCGCTCATAATAAAGAAAAAAAAATAAGGTAGCTTCTGTTGAATACTTCTCCGCAAGACTAAGTGCCGAGGAATGAGATACACCTCAGGAGAGACGAAGAATGCACTGCTGGGACTACGATAAAATAGGGCATCTTCAAAGATTGTGTGAAGAGCCCGTGCGATGAAAAGGCTGTCCTCAATGCGGTAACACGCAAATAGAGGAAGAGCTACCAGGAAGCTGGTTAAACTTTCCGAAGCCATCAGTAGGGATGCCCAGCGAAGACGTGAGCAGGAGCTGACGACCCCAGGACCATCATCCGAGTCTCGCTGGCAAAACGATGCAAAGTCTTCTGGAGAAATGGATGCTAACAATAGACACCGCTGCCACGGCCTCAATCATCAGGAGGGTTTTTTTCGTAGAGAAGTTTTGGGTTCATAATAACAGCAGTCGGAGCTTGCGAACAGCTACGGGAGCTACGGGTAAGGTATATTGTGAAATCCGCATACAGATCCAGCTGGCCAGAATAACCTCCTCTCATATGTTTCTAGTGGCTCACATATGTGGCGAGTGCATCATTCGTACAGACTTCATGAAAGAATACGGACTTTGGGGCACAAACCCAGAATTACGGAAACATGGACATACCAATGGTAACACTTGCGTCTTAAAAGTCGTCATCTACCGAAATTAGATTCTATAGCCTTTGTCGGAAGCAGTTGTTTGGGGAAAAGTAGAAAGTATTCTTGGTAGCCACCGATTCCATTTGATGGACCCAGAAAATAGGAGAGACTTCATGGTGGGAAAAACCTTAGTAAAACCAAAGATCAATATGGTTCCCGTAAGGATTCTAAATTCGAAGACATTCAATATAAAGGTGAAAAAGAGAGAGATGTGGGCAAATGTGCGCCTATTGAGCCTATATCGACCACAGCGGAAACGAGTCGTGCAACACCGGTAGCAACTATACAGGGTATGAAAATCAAGAACAAAATCCGCAGTCTCTGGCAGAAAAACTTATCGGTGACCACGCTGATATATTTGCTACACAAGACGGAGAATATGGACGTACTCAACTTCTTCAACACCACATTGATATCGAAGACTTATCCGTCAAAATGTGAATTTTAACAACTGAAATCTCTCCATTATGCTATCATATTTATAGCTAAAAGATTGAAAAGTCTATTTCAATAGTTGTTTTTATACTTTAATAAATACAAAATACAAATACAAATACAGCCTGCAAGGCGTCTTCTATTGGCAAATCAAGCAGAGGTTGCAGAAATGGTGTCCAATATGAAAGTCGAGGGCCTGAGTGAAGAATCGCAGAGTCCGTGGGCATCTCAAGTGGTGCACGTGAAGAAGACACAACGTCTTGTGTAGACTAGACGTCTCAACGATGTCATCAAAAAGGACAACTACCACTAGCGAGAACTGATGACACTTTGCATAATCTTTCTGGGGCGAAATGGTTTTCAACACTTGACCTGGAGGTAGATCGAAATGATCGTGAGAAAACGGATTTCACTAGAGCAAGCTGTCTTTGGCAGTTTACGGTGAGGTCGTTTGAACTGTACAATGCTACGGCTACCTTTCGAGCGACTAATGGAAGTTAATTGCAAGGACTCACGTGGAATACCTGCCTATTGTAATTTGGACGACGTTATCGTCATAGGCAAGATGGTCGAGGAGCATCGCTAAAATCTAAAAGAAGTGTTTGAGAGGCTTCGAAGTGCTTATTTGCTGAACCCAGAAAATCGTGACTTGTTCCGTCCGGAAGTAAAATATCTGGGTCACATTATATCCGCGGAAGGAGTAAGGATAGATCCTGACAAAATCGAAGCGGTGAAAAGTTGGCCTGCACCAAAGATACACACCAACTGACAAGCTTCTTGGCACTTACCACGTATTACAGAAGATTCGTAAAGAATTTTGTTGGTATCGCAAAGAGCCTGCATTAACTTACGGAAAAAGGCCGGCAGTTCAGGTGGTGAGTGTGAAAAACCATTCCAAGAACCCAAGCGACAGCTGTGCAATGCCCTCATCTTGAGTTACCCCACACCAGGATCATCGTGGACGCAGACACTAGCAATGTTGGGGTCGGAGCAGTTCATGATGGTCAAGAGAAAGTGGTTGCATATTACAGTGAGGTACTCTCCAGATCTGAAAGGAACTACTGCATAACTCGGGGCCAGCTTCTGGCTTTAATTCTGGCAACGAAGCAATTTCATAAGTACCTCTACGGACAAAAGTTCTTTTGTATTTGGATTTGTATTTCTTAAAGTAAAAAAACTACATTTATAATAGACATATAGTGATTTGAGTTGTTAAAATTGTATATGGGGTATAAAATAATATATGGGGTTCGCACTTGGCTTGGGTTTTCGTTCTATATGTATATACAGGCTGTCCCTAATTCGATGACGATTATTTGGGAAATGATTCCTAGTCATATTCTAAGAAAAAAATCGTTCTACAGTAAGGGTCTACCTCCAATGTTGACATCTTTTATCAAGGATTTAAGAAAAAGCTTACTTTGGTGTACCATGTTAACGGAGATTCCTCTGTTAGTGCTAATGATAAAATCTTTATGTAGGATTTTATTTTTAGAAGAAATACCAGCCTTTATAACGGCGTTTAAATAAAGTTGATATCTTATTTGAGTCTTTAGATATCCAATTTCTATGTCTTTTCCATTTTCATTGCCCATGCTAATTTTCGATTTCGAGGTCACTTTTCTCCAGAAAATGCCTAATTAACATAACATTTTACTATTTTTTTCTTATGAAAGTAGCAATAATAAAACAAAAAATCACCATCAAGTTTGCACAGATTTTATGATACTTAGAAAAACCTGCAACAGGTAAAAACAGGACAGCTTTTAGTAATTTTTTTTTTTATTTGAACACACTATTCATTTTATGACCCATTTGCCTGAATAAAATAGTGGTTTGCAATAACTTCCGTTGTTCGTAGGTGGAAAAGTCCTACATAAAAAAATCGTAGATAGTGAAGAAAAGATAAAAGTTTTGATAAAAAAAGTTAAGGTAAAAGTTGAAAGTTTCGAGATAAACGCATTTTTCTGATGCAATTGGTCCAACGATTTTTCAAAATGTTAGTTTTAAAATGCCATAATTTTGCCTGGGGTTCATCGAACTCGACGAAATTTTACTATTTTATGCACACTGAAATTCTCTTTCAAAAATGTGCACAACGGTTTCTTAAGCTGAATCCGTTAGAAAACTACGGCCTTTTAAGAAGTTTTACCTCGAAATCAGAGGTTCCTCACTTTAACGGCCTATAACTTGGAGGGGGGTGAAAATAGACCCCCTCTGCAATACAATTTTTTGTTTGGCACAACTTCAGCAATCTTCAGCTATCTGGACAAAAAGTTAAACTTGGACACCCTGTATATATTGATATGTAGGCTTATGGCTTATTTGTTAATGCCTTTTTTATGTGAAATTTTTTTTGTGATTTTGCATTGCAGTAAATAAAGTCAATAAATAAATAAATAAATGAGAATATAGTTATAGAAGTGGTTTACTAAGGCTCAAACTGTTCAGCTTGAAAAAGAGTCCCTCTAACCTTACAATATCGAAAGCTTTTTCCAAGTCAATCAGGCAGACACCAGTGCACTGGTTCTTGCCTTTGTTCCACTGGATATCAGAAACCAGTTTAGACGCAGCGTTAATGATTTCATGCCCCGCTTTGAAATCGAATTGATTATCCGGAACTATATGTTTGTCCTCAACCCACTTAGTCAGCACTCTATTGATCACCTTCTCGAAAACCTTACTGATGTTTGGAATGATGTTTTGCCGGATTGGATGTGTCTTTATCCCTTTTGAGGATGGAATGTAGGACCGCAGTTTTCCAATGCGCTGGATAATGGCCATTATTCATTGCATTATTAAAAAGGGTGGTATAAATGTCCACCGCTTCTAGTTGGAGATGTCGAAGCACTATGTTCGGTATTCTATCAGTTCCCACTGATTTCTTATTTCTAAATGATTCGAAGATCATTTGGAGCTCTTCCTTCGAGATGCACGGGGGTAGTACCCTATCGTCGGCAATGACATATTTGCCATATTGTCGTCACTGAACTGGGTGAAATCCGAGATCTCGAATCGCCAGTTCACTATTTCATTTCGAAGGCAGAAATTGTGCACAAGGACTCGATTTTCCAGGCTATAGTTCGGGCCAATGATGTCGGAATACCTTTGAACTAATTCTTCCAACTCCGCAGTTTCGTTGGTAAGAATTACATCGGTACTAAGACCCCAATGGTCACTGTCATACACGAAAGTACGTAGACAGTTTGTAGTATGTTGATTAGTGCCTGTTAGTTCTCCAATCAACCTTTATAATGCACATTCAGTAAATTTATCGCTTCTGTAGCCGAATTGAGAGTCACTGAAGAAATGATTCCTATCTAATAAGGATAGCATTCTGCATTTGAAGCCAATTTCAAAAATGTTTTCGTTGCTTCAAGAATTTGTAGTAAAATTTAGTTTAATATTTTTCTTTCTTTTTTTATTTTCGGAGCTTTAACTTACTCGTGTTTCGACTTGCGATTGAGTATTAAAATCAATAAGAAAGACATTTAAGGAGTTCTACAATATATAGGCTCCAATAAGCACAGTGTATAAGTGAAGAAATCGAGCCATTATTTAACGAAAGTGACTAAACCTGTCTTAAATAGGAATCCGGTAATAAGATTTAAAATTAATATCTTTTATAGATCACCGGCGAATTTCACTATACAATTGAACGGGAATATGTACTTTTTGTTCATGTAAGTGAAACTGTTAATAAGATTCGGTGCAAGGAAGGTTCAAAAAATATATATAAGTTATTAAGTAGTTAATTGTGAAACCAGAGGCGAGGCGTTCATATAACTCGATTCCTACCGAGTCACCTTTTAAAATTCCACTTTTCCACAATGTACAATATAACAAGCGACATGGATCTTAATATGTGCATATAAACATAATATTTGTGGGTTTCCTACACCTGCACGCTCAAGCGACAAATTCTACCAACCCACAAGCCAACAACCTGCTAGTCATCCGCTTTCATATCGTTCTACTGCTCTACGCACACACATACACACATCATTACATGCCTATTCTGCAACATCACATAATCCATAGCCCAAAAGAAAGCCAACAGCAAAGCGATAGCAAAACAAAGCATAGTAACCCGAAAAATGTTGGGTTATAAATTATCTGGCTGGTTAGAACAAATTGGTTTTCTTTCCTTGTTTTCCCTTTATCATTCACTGTGTTTTACTTCTCTCTGTTTAATAATCTTTCTTATGCAAAAAAATAACCCGCTTTTCTTCGACTTATTTAGTGAATTTTGTATGTGCCTCTTAGATTATTTCTGTTTGAATAATTCAGTTATGAAGCAGATTGCGATGCGTAACTTAAAGTAATTTTGAGTGTAATTATTATTGTGCAATAAAAAATAAATTAAGGAAATTAGAAACAGTGAAAAGTGTGAAAAGTTTAAATTGTGATATGAGTAATTTCGATTCGGCTAATTTCAAATAATTATTAGGGGAAAGTGGAATTATTAACTGTAAACTGTTGTTTGGTAGATTTTCTTTTAGAGGAAGAAAATGATCTTTGTAAGTTGAATTTTCTTTAAAAAAAAAGTTATAGGGACAGGACGCTCTACTCCTTCTATGAAAATAGATTATAACCGCAAGGATGGTTTTGTTTCGCATTTCAATACATCCATATACCACAAATATACTTGGTTGACTGATATTTGTAAACTTAACAAAATGTTTTGGTTTCCTTGTCCGTACGGGCAAAAGAACATGTCAAAACGGAAAAAACATATTCGTAGCTGTTTATTCGGCACTAATCGCATTGAAACCTCCTTAGGTAATTCCTTTGTGGCTCACAACAAAAAAGTTGACAGAAACCGTAAATTAATGGAACGTTTTATAGACACAGTAGTTCTTTTAGGCAGGAACAAGCATTTCGGTGTCACAATGAAAAGCCAGATTCTAATAATCGTGGCGATTATTTTGAAACAATTTTATGCTTATCTAAGTATGCCATTTAGAACAGTGTTTAAGTGCACATAACCCAGTTTTGTTCGGGTCTTTCAAATGACATACAAAACGATTTGATACATAATATCGCTACAGTGATTAAAGATGAAATTAAAGTAGAAATAAGTGAAACGCGTTTTGTGTCCATTATAATCGATGAAACACCAGACTTGAGCCATAGAGAAGAGAAGAAGAAGTGCCGTATTGCGTTACTTATCGGAGGAAGGAATAGAGGAAAGGTTTCCTGGTTTTTTTTTTTTGACGTGAGTGAGAGTCGAAATGCAGATGAGCTCACAAAACACATTTTTAATATACATACTTGATGTATACGATTACAATGAAAAGCTACGAGTAATTGGGCAATCTTACGATGGTGCCGCGGTTATGTCCGGGGAAGTGGGTGGTGTTAAAAAAAAGTTCTCGGTGCATGTCCAATGGCTAATTTTATTCCTTGATACGCACATGTTTTAAATTTGGTGTTATCCCGATCACTAGAAAATATACCCGAGTTAAAAGTTTTTTTTTGCAATATAAACACTGTAGTACACTGTTTTTTTTAATTAATCAACTAAACGTACCAGAAGTATCAGAAATTCGTTCGCATTACCATTCACGAATAATTAACTGTAGATTAGATATTATTGAAACTTTTAACCAAATATTAGAAAATCCAAAAGAATAGAATAATGACGCACTTTCAATGGCCGAAAGTTTATTGTTTAAATTAGAAGGGAAACATTTTTGTTTTCTACTGAATACCTTTTCCGAGATTTTTGCTAAAACGGATGTTGAAGTTGCTAAGCGAGAAATCGAGTGTTTTGAGTTTTGGTTTTGTATTGCGTTTCTAAACAAATTTGATTCCATTTTTGAAAGCATAAACGATTGGGCTGAAGCTCCACGAAAACGCCGATTACTTGATATTGATTTCAAGACTCACTATAAGCGCCTATTTGTAGAAATAAAGGACAATATTATATCTCAACTTAAGACACGATATAAATCTTTTACAGATTTAATTTTTTTGGATTTACTGAATAAATCAAAAACTAGTTATTTTGCGCTATCAGATGATAAAATATCTTCTCTGATTAATTTTTTTCTGAAATTTTCGATTTTACAGCTTTAAAAAACGAACTAAAACTCTATACTACATCTTCACTTCAACAACTTGACGTTCTATCACTGTATAAACATTTGAGAAGTGAAATATTGCGTGAAACATTTCCCTGAATTTTAAAACTAATTGCACTATTTTTAACATTACCGATAACTGTTGCCTCCGTGGAGAGATCTTTTTCCACTCTGAAAAGAATACATACATATTTAAGAAATTCTCAAGGAGAAAACATGCTCTCTAACAGAAAAGCGACTCCTTTTAAAAATAAAAAGAAGAATAGACTTAGAGTACAAATAAAAAAAATCAGTTTAACCAAACTTTTCAAAATTTTTTCCATCTTTTACTGTTTTTAATTTAAATTCCTACTTATCATTAATATTTTCTATTTTTAACTTTGTAAAATAATTAGATATTTTTAAAATCTTTTTTTATATACCTATTTTGTAAATATTATACGCGGAGTTTTTTAATTTAATTTTTTATTTATGTATTTATTTATTTGCCAAAACATCATTTGTGAAGTTAGTTTTTTTGTATTACTTACTATCAATTTTCTTTAAGGTATTGCATTTGCATCTGCTAAAAAAGGTTCCTTTCGAAGCCACGGTTTGTCTTATGAAATAAGACAGGTTAAAATGTGCAAAATAAATACGGTAAGCGCATGCTGTGCGAGTTGGTGAATTTTCAAGTAAGTATAAAAATTCTGTAAACATGAAACAAAAAAAAATATATATACCACCTTGATCCCGGAATTTATTCAGAAAATTAGAAAGACAAGTTTATTCATCTAAATCTATATTGTCCCCTTCAAAGTAATCCCCATCGACTGCAACACACTTATGCCAGCGCTTGATCCTCGTAACATTTTTTATAATCGGTTTTCGGTATGTCCATCAGTGCTTCCTGCGATTTTTCCATTACCTCCTCTCGGCTGCTGAAACGCGTTCCCCGTAGTGGTTTTTTAACTCGATTCAACAGAAAGAAGTCACAGGGAGCCAAATCAGGTGAATTTGGTGGCTATTGGTTGGTATTTGTTGCATTTTTCGTCAAAAAATTACTGTATGACGGTGCGTTATCATGGTGCAAAATCCACAAGTTTTCTGCCCACAATTCTGGTCTGTTTCGGCGAATTGCTTCACGCAAACGTCCCAAATAATACTCTTTGTTTACTATCTGGCCTTCTGGCAAAAAATCATGATGCACTACACCGTTGTAATCCATGAAAACCGTGAGCATTGTCTCCTTTTTTGACTGAAAACGACGTAGTTTTTTTTGTTTCGGCTCATTTGGTGAACGCCATTCACTTGCCTGATGTCTGGATTTCGTGTCGTACTCATAAACCCACGTCTCGGCTCCAGTAATGATTCTTTTGATGAATGTGGGATCGGATTCAGCCTCGCAAATCATCTTTTTTGCGACGTCAACACGGTCTCTTTTTTACATGAAATTGAGGTCTTTTGTCACCAACTTTGCTCCTACACGACGAAAACCCAAATCATTAATTTTGGACGGATCCATAGGCAATGTTCAAGTCCTCCGCTATCTCTCTGATGGTTAATTGTGGGATATTGACCAACATTTCTTTTACTTCATCAATGTTTTCGTTGGTTTTCGATGTCGATGGTCTGCCACTACGTTCATCATCTTCGATTGACTCACGACCACTTTTGAGCCGCTCGTGCCACTGGTAAACGACCGTTTTCTTTAAAAAATCGTTGCCAAAACACTTTTCCAACATTTCCAACGTTCGCGCATCATTAAATCCATTTTTTACGCAAAATTTAATACTCGTACACGTTCGTTGTTGCAAATTTAAATGCATTTCTAAAATTGTAAAAAATCGCCAACACACACAGAATAGATGTACTCTTGGCTACGTAACTTTTGCAAATGTCAAGCTATGATGCTAAGATTTAGAGGGAATATCAACAACAGATTTACCAACTTAATAAAAAAAACAGAACTCAGATCGGAACAATGGGAGCGCCACAGGGTGAAGTTGTGCGGGAACTTTTTGATCAAGGTGGTACAAGTACGAATTGAAAAGTTGTAGATGAAGGAAATAAATAAGGTTAAGAATCAAAATAAATAAATAGTGTGAAAACAAATAAACTTTGTCTTTTTCTTTTTATTTATTGCTTAAATTGGTTAACAAAAACTTGAATAATGTGTAGTGTGGCTTATTTCAAATCGTTCAAAGCTTTCCTTAGAAGTAATGCATTTTGAAGTACACAACATCTACGATGTGCTGGACATTTTTTATCATAAAATAATCCTTATTTATCTGGTTTTAAGTGAAGTCTGAAAGTTATTGTTTCTTCACGAAAATCTACCAGATTGCCGTCTTGGAAGTACATATTTCTGGTTTCGTTTTCGTTCCTTGATTAAACAGATAATTTTCAATATGTGTGATATTTTCTTTTAAGCTTTCGATTTTTGTATTAAAAATGTTTATTTCCTTATCAAGAGCTTCTTGGTTTAGTTTTAAACAGTTACTAAGCGTATTCTTGACAATCGCATTTTGTTTTTGAATTTTCAGTGCTAAATGACTTATATCCTCTCTAACGAATCTTCTTGAAACTGCACCATTGTTCTCCGTCGGTAAACCTAGATTCTTTAAACGTTTGTTATGGAGGTGTATGTTCTTATCATGATCTAAATTAGATCCCAACACTATTTTTAATTAATTTTCATTTTGAATCAAACGTTAATTGCTCTATACTACGAGTATTATATTATTTTCTCTTAGTTCTTCAATGATGGGAACAATTTCGTTATTACGATTTGTATGACCTGCTGATTGAGAAGAAGAAATCTTAATCTGTCAACTAACTCGTTTGGATCACCCCAATATGTGTAGTTAGGTTTTCGCTTATTAATTTGCATTAATCGGCCGCCTTTATAAATCCTTTATCAGATCAGCTTTTATCAGATCTGCTTTTATCAGATCTTCTTTTATCAGATCAGCTTTTGTCAGATCAGCTTTTACCATATCAACTTTTATCAGATCAGATTTGTACTATTACAGCATGAAAAAATCGATGTTATGCTAAATAAAAAAGCTGATGAAACTGGTTTTGATTGCCCTCAACCAAAGCCTTTGTTGTTACTAATATGTTTAATTCACATTCACTTTTATAGGTCAGTTTTCGATAAATAGATAAACGGTTGTACGTAAAATACTCGTACGAGTATTCAGAACAATGATTCGAAATACACATTCCAATAAAACACTCCACAACCACAATACGAAAACCAGCACCGATCTACGACAATGCTCACCAAAAGCAATGGCCTTCAAATACAAGTCTTTTTGTTGTTATTCTTTATGCCGCCACACAAACACCCGACATTTTATTTCTACCAACAACAATCACATACCACATACCTTATCACACACTCCTCATGTCACAGCAGACTTCCAAAACCACAACAACAAAAACCACAAAGTATCCACAGTACTTTGACTGGCCTGACACCAGGGACCCCCCGCCCCCTGCAGCCTGGCACCAGGAACCAACGCACCGGCAACCTGGAACCAGGGAACCACGTACCGGTAACCTGCATGCCTCATCAACCCCCCTGACACCATGGATTCCCTACATGTCTTATCACATTACCCTTATCACCACACGCTTCCAAAACCGCAACAACCACAAAAAAATACATTGACCACAACCACGAAAAAACACATTGACCCACTAAACCACATCAAGGTC